>OX276351.1:19425182-20625182 GCA_946251885.1 Cosmia pyralina
TGTTTTTGTGATATTGAACCTGCACCGTATCTTTTATTAGTATCTTACATTAATCTGAAGGTCAATTCTCGTATCTAAAAACGTTGAAATTCAAGTCGCAATCACATGACAGTCAAATGTCAAAAATGTAGGTAAATATACGCTATACAATTTTCGACAGATTGAGACTGCTAAGAGATTGCGAACGTTGTTAAATATACGGGAATTGTCCCTCTGCACGCGTAGCATGACCACCAAAGAAACGGGTTTTGTCGACGGAAGAATAGACAAAATTACAGATTGTAGAAATATTTCTACGCATTCTACGCGTATAAGCATAGCAATGTGTCATTTTGTTTATTCTTTCGTCGACAAAACGTCTTCCAAAAACCATGTAAAATGCGGTAGTTTTTTCGGTCTACATGATTATAGATTTCACATCAATTGTATCATTCTTTTTGACCTTTGAACTTATCTAACTTTATCTACACTATTACCAATATTATTTCGTTACAATGTTACCAGATATAATAGAATAGTTGCAAACTATCACTAGAACACACAGAGCTCATATTAGAAATACTTGGGCAAAGCTCGTGAGATGTTGAACACAACGCTAGTCTCGTACGTGTTGCCCCGACTTTAAGTGTATCACATAAGAAACTGTGCAAAAGTCGTGAGTTTTCAGAAAGTAAGCCACTTTGTCGTTCATTGGTTACTCGATAGATATTTGAACTGTATTATAGGTACTTTACACACACAACATAACATCACGACTCTATTCGACGAAAGGTTTGACATAGGTGTACTACGAGGTACTTACTTTACGCGATGGTCCAAAATATTTTTTATGTGGTCCTTTGCATAAAAATATATTTTGATTACTTATACGGGACATTATTGTAACAAGTGATGACCAATTTCAGGCAAATTTTTAATTTCACCATCTAGGCTGGCTGCATTTTTTTTTTAAATAGTAAATTGTCCGAAATAATCTTCTGGCCTGCCTTTTGCTCCATCAATTTCATCGCTACTGGCATCGAATGTCTTTTAGTTTTAATTCAGCTATTTTAACACTATCTGATTATCCTAATCATCAATAAACTCATACAGGATTAAATTAATTATTCATCCAGTTCTTAGACTACAATTTACTCAAACACATTAATTCGATTTTTAAATAATTATTTTAAAAAGCCGCAAGCGAACCGTGGCGGATTGAATTGAAGGGTGTGGGTGAAGAGGTGGCCAATTCAATCAAGTCAAAAAGTTTGCGGTTGGCCAGCTGAGATTTCAAATTGATGCTGAGATGCTGGTAATCTTTGCTTCAACTTTCGAAATTAATAGGAATTGCTGGGATTCCACAAGCTACCGAAAAGTTATGAAACGAGCACACAATTTTTCACAATAAAACATAATAATATCTAGAACTGGAAAATGTGTTCTCACTAAATCTTAGTAGATACTCTCATCGGAAAATAGGTTTTTCTCATTTATTTTATTGGAAATCATTTATCTAGTCGCATTGAAATTGCCAGTGCTTTATTTTAGAAAAATAAAAAGGTTCTTTTGAAGGTCTAGGTCTGTTGAGACCTTAATCCAATTTCCCTTTATTGCTAGTAACGTTGGAGTACCTACCGTTATCAATTTAGTCCAGAGGAGTATTGGGGACAAATGAAGAATTTGGAGGCATCTCGCGTGGAAAATACCCTTATTGTGTTACATCTTGGGTACGTTGGGAGCGTGTTACCTATCACGTTGTTATCATATTAATGAGGGTGACGTCTCACATTTCGTATGATACCCTTCCATAACGTGTTCGAGGAGCCCGGCAACAATGTGCCATCTAATTCCCGCTACATTTTCGTTGCTAATTAAGCTGATACGTTTTATCTGAAGTACGATTAATTGGAAGTATTTCTAACTCTTAGCCTAGAACTCAAACAATTAACTTTGATAGAAAAGTATTTGATTAGCAAGCCGCGTTTACAATTTCATCGTTTCAAAGTCTACTGTTTAGGTGCATCACTAAACTCTTTTCAAGTTCGTTTCGTCAAAGATTAATATACCTACAAGGCAACAACCACTGCCGGAGTTATTTTTTAAATTAAATTTTTGGCGCGCATAAGTCTCGCTGAGTACCGCCGCTACGGAAATCCTCACGGAATGGATTTGCCAGGGCTCCGCTCAGGTCGCTTGCATGATAAGCTTCCACACTTCAGAAATTTCATTTAATACTTAAGTTTACTTCCAGTTCTTTACCAACTTATTTTATACAAGAGCTTAGATTAGAATTCTTTGAATTGGTAAGTTTGCTTAATAACGTTGCTTCTTAATTTAGCAGAGTCAGGATAGTTGCAGCTTGTTTGAAATGTTTTGTATCGATCGCAAAGCATTCTGCATGTAAAGATACTTCGAGATATAATAATAAACAAGATTTCTATAGCTTAAACTAAATAATTTATTTATTTAAACTTTTAAATTTTCGCGAATTGTACACATTTTAAACAAAACTGTGAACGGGTATCCGGTAACGGGTAATATCGTGAGAAGACCCGTTCTAAGTTTTGTTTAAAAATTATTTATTTGTTCATCAAACGTACATGATACAGTAAGTAAAACTACGGGACGAGACAGGGACACCAAGTGTCAGAAATAGGAACTAACATATATCATTTTAAAACACAGGCACAAGATACTTGCATACAGCCAAGTATTAGATTGAAATTTAATTCATTAAAGATAAGATTACATAGGTCATGAAATGAATTAGTATCTCAGTCTCACTGTTCTGGTGGGTCTGCCATTTAAAGGCTACTTTATACAGGCGCGACATGCGATATAATCGCGCTTGACACAAAGGCACCGCGTGTCGCGCGACGAGGGGTGCTTTTGTGTAATGCGCGATTATATCGCATGTCGCGCCTGTTTGTAGGAGCCTTAAAGCGTTATAAGACAGCAAGGCAGCAATCCATTATCTCAAACATACAACATTCTAATCTAACCACATTTCATATAAACTTAACATTCCTACCGTAAACATTATTTCGTCGTACATTTTATGAATGCTTACATTTGAGTATTGTGAGAAGGATACTCTTTCCATTTATTTTGTGAAGATTTCGTGAGGCATTAAATTGGGTTTGCGGATGGCCGCAGATGTCTTCGGGAGTATCCGGGGCTCCGGAAGCATATGGCCGACCCGCGAGGATTTGAATAGGCTGTGCCCCTGCGCCCCTGGCAGCCCCGCATTATGCTCTCAAAAACGTTTCCATCTTTGCATTATAAAATTGTGATTCAGAAATATTTTGAACGTAACTTTTATTACGTTCGTTACTTACTGATATAAAACTTTAGACAGGATTCATTGATTTCAATTTTGTAAGATTTGTACCTTTTTTAAATGTCATACCTATAAATTAAGTTATCTACGATGCCTTCTTTTGAGTCAAGCAACAGGTTTGATAATAATAACCCTAAGTAATATTATAAATGCGAAAGTGAGTTTGTTTGTCTGTTACTCTTTCACGCTAAAACGGCTGAACGGATTTAGATGGCACATGGGTTGACCATGACCTGGATTAGGATATAGGATACTTTTTATCCTGGATCGCAGACGAAGTCGCGGGCAACAGCTAGTCTGTCTGTAATATGCTTAAATGCAGTATTGAATGTGATACATCTTCGATGGTCAAGTTCACCGTTGCCTTTGTCACAGACTACCAAATAAAAAACGGGTCAGGTGCCATGAAACAACTAGTATAGTTGAAAAGGCTTTATAGGAGTTTCATTCTAGACGTAAGCCCAAAGGGTAAGGAAATAATCCCCAGAATATGTGTTCGGTGGCCGTGAAACCCTCTTCTAGTTTTTATTATGGCATTAGGACTCGTTTTATTTGGAATACGTTTGTCAAAGCTTTCTATATTTTGATGTGAATTTACGATTTAGGGTATATATTTAGAAGCCATGGAAATGAGAAATATAGACGTAGAAGTTATGACTAAACGACTGGAAGTCATGACTAGAATTTAGAGCATTAAGAGGCTACATCGAAGCGTGGCTTAGCTCGGTGTGTAAGTGAAATGGCGTTATGGCTGTCTAGTTTGACGAGTGAGATACGACTCTTACGCGCACCGGAACTAAACGCGCTTTGTTTAAATGTAGATTTATGACAAAATGCTATACTTAAATAAATTTTTAGCTTAGTAAGTTCTTTAAATATTTAATTATCTTCGATTTAAAGTAAATTTTACGGCACAGTAAGGATCTGTTTACGTAACGTACGTACGTATAAAACAGAAAATAGACGGTGCTTCTTTGGATTATTTTTCTATCGAAAAAAATTCAAGTATTCATGTTTCGGTTTTAGTACAGCAGTAGACAGTATAGTCATAATAACACATATCGAAAATCCAAATGATTTAACCATATATACATTTGGTTTTATAGGAATTTTAAAAACACAAAATTTGTCGATAAATCCCCTTAAATTTATATTGTGGTTTAATGAAACCTTATACCTCTTCCTATATCATACGATACATAGGTTCTTTCTTCATAATACGAAACAAGGAAAGCAAACACGAAAATGCAAAATCCATACTAATGGTTATTAATGCGAAGTAAATCTGTATGTCTGTTACCTTTTGGATTTGGATGGGCACATGGATAGAAACTGGTTAGGACGTAGAATACTTTTTATCCTGGTAGTATCTACGTTCCAGTGAGATAATTTCCAACCTCCAAACGCACGAACCCACGGACAAAAGCTAGTACACTCCTACCAACTTATCTGTGAAATGGCGAAAATTGGAACTACCGCCGTCATGTTGAAATTTCATTCGATTGTGCCGACGCATGTCATTCGATTGTGTCGACGCATCGACGGTGCCGTCCTCTTTCAGTTCACAGATAAGTTGGTAGGACTGTAATTGATTATAAGGAATAATAAATATAAAAAAGTTTATTTAAAGAAGGCTGTTAGTTGCTACAAAATTGCTTAATTAAATGAGGTAACAAAGAATGTGTACACTTGATATTCTTTCTCCTCGCAACAACCTGAACAATAATATTTATTAGGTGTTGTTTAAAACAATATTAATAGCCCTTTGACTTCCTGAAACTTTTCCACGACTGTTGTTGTTCATAGCCCTTCTTTTTTTTGCGTGCAAAAATAGGTTGTAAAAGATTATGACGTGATTGACGAATTTAAATGTAAGTTATCAAACAGTTTAGACTCCGTACGTACCTATACTTACTTAGAATTTAAATCATAGGTATTTTTTTTTAATAAGTCAACATAATACAAAAAAAGCCCTGTTTTAGAAATAATTTATTACGTAAAGTTATTTAAAAAATTAAATCCCATTATATATCGCACAGGTCGATCCATCAAGTTAAGCTACGCTTGCCGGGGGTTGGTCCGTGGATGGGTGACTATCTTTACATACCGAGACTCCTCCGTGCCTCGGAAATCACATTAAACCGTTGGTCCCGGCTGTCATTCGTGGATCTTTGACAGTCGTTACGGGTCGTCAGAAGCCCGAAAGTCGGACAACCAGTCTTACCAAGGGGTATCGTATTACCCAGTTACTGGTTTGTCTGTTGTCTAGAGATCAGAGTCGCTCCATGTAAAATACTGGTATTCAGCTGCATCCGGTTAGACTGGAAGCCGACCCCAACATGACTGGGAAAAGGCTAGGCAGATGATATAAAGGTATCATAGTAAACTGGCCAGGCCAGTCGCATGTTATGCGTCCGAGGAAATGTCAGCATTTTTCTGAGTTTTCCGCCACTGGCGTGCCCCGGAAAGGCAAAACATCGGCACCCCCGTTGTTACTACAATGTAAAATGCATTTTTATGAGCGAAATGCCGCCATCCCTTTGTTTTAGAACGAAATATGAAAATGCCATGAAAAAAATATTATTCAGAGCACATTTTACCGATTGAATGAGTTTGTTTGATGTACTTGTATAGAATGTTAAGGCTTCTCTAGCTATGTAGTTACGTTATGTAACTACATAGCTATCGAAAAAAATGAAAATTTAGTTTAAATATTTTTTATAAGTTTTAGTTTAAATTTTTAAAAACGGCGAAGGAAAACATCGTGACGAAACTGGAATTTCGTAGAATCAAAAATTCGAAAACATGTGACATCTACCAACCCGCACTGGGCCTGCGTGGTGGATTACTGCCCACTCCCTCTCACCGAGAGAAGGCCGGTGTCCCAGCTGTGGGAACATTATAGGCTGATTATTATTAGTTTAAAAACAAACACCACCCTTTCTCGGTATAAGATTCACTCATGTGGAAAACAAGGCTATCTCCCGAGGTCTCTCAAACAAATACTAATATCCACTACATTAAAATAATAACCCAGATACTGAATAATTTCAACTGCAAAGCCAGACCACTCCACCTAAACATACCAAGCTCCACTAAATCGGTATTCAAGTATAACCACAGAATAATAAAGCTGCAGTAGTTTATCTGGGCTGTGACCTTGAATTAATTACCTACGGCCGCTCGGTAGATAATTACGCGTCCGTCCGTGCGGAACTGCCGCGCACCGAGCTGTTGCCTACTGGTATATTATAGGGTGACTGGTAATTAGTGACCTATAATTAAACACATGATTGTGCTCATGATAACAAACAACTTTCAACTTTTTTTATGGGACCAAACCTGAAATCGCGTAAAAAAATTCAGCTGCTCCCTACATTTTGACGAGTTATGCGAACATGAATGTATGGGGCAGCTGATTTGTTTTCGCGATTTCAGGTTTGGTACCACAGTAAAAGTTGTTTGTTATCATGAGTACAATCATGTGTTTAAGTATCGGTCACTAATCACCCTACATACTGAGATTTCGAAGCGGGTCGTTTCGGCCGTTTTCTATGAAGATGTACCACTGTAATATTATTATTCTGTGGTATAGCTGTTATTTAACAATAATTTGAGTGGCGAAACAATACGCGTCTGTCCCGGACATAAAGACGAGAGTCCCGGAGTACGGGAGTCGGGAGTCCGGGACTCCGAATAGTTGCTTTGTGCTGCTATCGGTGATTTTAGAGTAAAGCGAGTATCTAATAGTTGCTGATCTGATTTATTGAGCGGCCGTCGCTGTTTATTTGAAGATGGGAATGTTCGGTCAAAGTTTGGTGTTCTAGTATTTTGTTAAGGATTTAGGAGTAGATTTCGTATAATATTTTTTTACTTTGAACCTATTACAGGGCACAGTCAAAATTGCTATTCCTGTTGTTGTAGGTAATTTTTCTTGTTTGTTAACCACAAACAAGAAACAATACGACACGATTTCGAAAACAATTAAGAAATGAATTCCCTAAGCTGGTCAAAGAGAAGGATTGACGAGATTGCAAATGAACTCGAGGACCACTTAATTAAAACCATAAAAAAAATGTGAATAGTTTTTTGGAATAAATTAAATCACAGTAAAACTAAAATATTAAATTAACTAAAGCAATATAAATTCATATTACTTTCTTGACATCTGTTTTAATTTAATTAACAAGAACAGCAGGGGTTGGACGCGTCTTTTATTGTTTCAATATAAAAAGAAACCTTACTCAACAAGAATATTCAAAGACAAAAGGATATTATGTCGAGCTTGACATTTTATGCATCAGTATGAACACAGAATCTCTTTTATTAAAGGACTAGCGACTCGGCCCTGCTTTGCACGGTTTTTACGATTTGACAAAACATGAAGGTTTCTATATTATATATAAGTTAAATATTAATGTATTATACATATATGCCTTCCGGAATAAATTCTATAAATGATATTGAAAACTGCATCAAAATCCGTTGCGTAGTTTAGAAGAACAACGCGGCCATACAGACAGACACGAAAAGTATTTATTTTATAATAAGTCTATATACATTGTGATATTCAACCCGTTGCGCACCGCATTCAGCCTCAAGGCAATATTAGGCTAGTTAGTCTCAAAAGGAATATTTCGTTAGTGGTTGAAACGAAATTAGTCTCTCGAGGCTGTGTGTGTTACAATTTAGTCTCATTGGGACTAAATGTTTTGCAAAATAATGACGAAATAAAAGCGTTCGTAGTCGAATTGAATTACTTAGTTTGGAAAACTACAAGTTAGTGCGCGTCAATTTGGGTATTGTAAATTATTTGCAATTCGGTTTATCTTGTTTCTAATTGACTAGCTTCTGCTCGCGACTTCGTCCGCGTGAAATTTCTTGTTCCCCCGACCCACCCCGTCGCATCGCATCACCCGTCTGCGCTATTCGTTTTCGCTTATAGTTCTTTCCGACTTTTATTATTTTTGCTCGGCTCCAAAGAGTCCTAGCGTAATGTTAAATTGCCTATAGCCTTCCTCATGAATTGTGCTATTAAATGCAAAAGAATTTTTTAACAGAGAGAGACAGAGAGAGAGTTTCAGAGATTAGCGCGTTCAAACATACATACAAACAAACAAACTCTTTAACTTTATTATTAGTATAGATATAGATAGATAGCAAAGGCATTATAATGTGAATGCTGGTTGTAATTAAATTGAGTTAAGTATAACTTTGAATTATTTAGTGAGATGAATGCTTGCGAGAGATAGACTTAAATTAAGTTCGGTTTAATAATGATTAGTTAGGGTTTTCTTTCTTTGTCATTGAAGGTTCGGTTAGTGATGAGCATTTTAAATTTAAATTAATTAAAAATAGGCAGGATTCTTAATCCAAATGTAGGTAATTATTAACATAGACTAAAGGATATTTAGATTTTGAGATTGTATTATGTGCAATAAATTGTAACTTTAAACCTTAATAACTTGTAGCATTTAGATATGGTTTAGGGTTAGACAGAACAACTTTACTACTGCTTCAACCCTACATTTAGATATGGTGTAGGGTTAGACAGAACAACTTTACTACTGCTTCAACCCTACATTTAGATATGGTTTAGGGTTAGACAGAACAACTTTACTACTGCTTCAACCCTACATTTAGATATGGTGTAGGGTTAGACAGAACAACTTTACTACTGCTTCAACCCTACATTTAGATATGGTTTAGGGTTAGACAGAACAACTTTACTATTGCTTCAATCCTACATTTAGATATGGTTTAGGGTTAGACAGAACAACTTTACTATTGCTTCAACCCTACACTCAACCGGCAAAACAGACTCCATGTAAATAGGATCATTCTAAACAAATTCTCGAAAACAGTGTCCACACGGCTACACATCAAGCTATACATTTCCAGTTTACACTGACCTCTCATTGTGAGGAAATCCTACACAATGCGAGATCAACTTATACTGGAATGTATAGTTTGATCTGTAGCCGTGCGTACACCTCGCAGCCAACTAGCTTGATTAGCCTTTTAACTAAACGGATAAACGGATAACTAAGCCAGTTGGCTGTGACCAGCCTAGCCTTTTAACTAAGCGGCTAATTAAGCTAGTTGGTGGCGACATACATAAGTAATGATTTCCAAGAAGACTAGGATTAAATTGGATCGTATTTCAACTACCTTTTGACTGAGTAGGTGTGTGAACGTATGACTGCATGTCGTGCAGTGGTGTAATTTATTTTATCTACACCCATGCTATATAAATCCTGTATAAAAGTTTCTGAAACAATTAGCTTATTGCCAACATTAAAACAACCAGTGTCATAGTAACCATAACATCATCCAAACAAGTGTTATAGTATTGTACTAAATTTAATTATGCAATTCATTTGCTTTTTCGATGCCTTCTTTACTCATCAAACAGCCACATTCTCACTACTCAATTCATGGTATATTAATGAATTAAATCGGTCTGATTTCGGAAATCAGAAGAATCCGGGGCAAATCTAACTTCCTCTTAAATTAAAGCCTCTTACCTCTTAGATTAAAAAGATTTCCATATAAAAAATTAAAAAGATATTCCATAGAACGGTCCCCGACTGCATTGACAATTTTATTTATCTGTTTAGTCAGAGAAAACAACTTGTTTTTTTTTTTACTTTTTAGTTCGTTTTTTGGCAGGGCAGTCGGGTTTTTTATTTTTTTTTTTAGAATGTGGCTGTTAAAGGCCTTCAATTTGATACCCATATTGTAATAATTGAAGAAATATATTTTTTTCACTTTTCAAAATGGAGCCATACCTACTGCCGCAATATTGATTTTAAAAAAATATATATATATAGCCAGTGTCACTCGGGATGATGTAAGGATTTTAACGATATTCCATGCATCCAAATCTGTTTAGGCATTTCAAAGTTATGGTGGAATAAAGAAACTCACATACATACAAACATACATCAACCCTGAAAACATTACACTCCTTTGGGCAGTCGTGGAAAAAAGGACTTGAAATTTTTAATGAAATGGCATACGGAGCCAACGCTCTTAAGGGGGAATCTTTGGTATGAAGGTGCTAACGCAACTTATAACTAAAGTTTTTAAGATATGGCATAAAGATCAATCCTATTCTAATTTATATCGCGGAGTACCTGTTCTTCTCTTTTATAGCCCAGAAAAAATGCATAAGGTCAATTTATAGTATAAAGTGGACGGATTCATGCCGACCAATATTTACTGGTAAACGGTTACTTACACTTCCATCCTATACGTTTTTGAAATGTGTACATTCGTTAGAAACCACCTATCACTTTTTGAGCAGGATGATAAGGCCCAATTTAAAAGGAAAATAGTACAAAAACCTCTGGTAGTACCTCGAAGCAGATTAAAGTTATGTGACAGAAACTGCTACACACCATGGTGGTGAAAATTTATAATAAACTACCGGAAAAAATAAAAAAAATGAATAACTTAGAATTTAATAGAACTTTAAAAAATTGGCTTTGTGACAGATGTTTTTATTCAATAGATGATTATTTAAATTTTAAACAGACATGATGTTTAGCTATACAAATTTATGAAGACTTATTTAAATTAAAATCATTGACATTATATTAGGTATTTACCTATGAAATTGCCGTTCTGCAGTACTGGCCATTTTAAATCAAAATAATTTTTGTTTGGCTAAGAATTCTAATTTCAAATTAATTTTATTTTAAAAACATGGATTTTTTTTTCAAAAGTAGTCATTTGTTTATTGATTAGTGTTACATTTTCATCGCATTTCAATCTTTTTCGTCATCATGGATACGTTAAAAATTCGAGTAATTATGGAATATGAGTACCGTCGTGGCAGCAACGCGGCACAAGCGGCACGCAACATCAACGACGTTTACGGAGCTAACACTACAAACCAACGCACCACTTGTTATTGGTTTGCTCGCTTCCGTTCTGGAAATTTCGACCTGAAAAATGAACCTCGCGGTCGTCCGAAGACTTTGGTCGACAATGGCGAATTAAAGGCGATTGTGGAAGCTGATGATACACAATCTACGGCTGAATTAGCAGCAGCTTTCGACGTTAGCGTCAAAACAATATTGGTCCATTTGCGTCAAATTGGCAAGGTAAAAAAGCTTGACAAATGGGTGCCCCATGAACTCAATGATCGCCAGCGCGAAGTACGCGTCGAGACGTGCCTTGCACTGCTCAACAGACACACAAATGAAGGAATTTTGAACTGCATTGTTACCTGCGATGAAAAATGGATTCTGTTTGATAACCGCAAGCGCTCAGCAAGTTGGTTGGATCCTGGTTCAGCACCTAAACAATGCCCTAAACGAAAACTTACCCCTAGAAAAGTGATGGTCACTGTTTGGTGGTCTAGCGCCGGTGTGATTCATCACAGCTTCTTACCAAACGGGGTGAGCATTACTTCAGATGTGTACTGTGAAGAACTGAACACAATGATGGAGAAGCTGGCACATCTCCAACCAGCATTGGTCAATCGCTCGTCTCCGCTGCTCCTGCACGACAACGCGCGACCTCATACTGCACAGCAGACGGTCTCCAAGTTGCAAGAACTGGGGTTGGAAGCTCTCCGTCATCCGCCCTACTCACCAGACCTTGCGCCTACAGACTACTACTTTTTTCAGAATTTGGATAACTTCTTGGCGGGAAAAAAATTCAATACCCGAGAGGCAGTACAAAATGCCTTTGAAGAATTTGTTGCCTCCTGTCCAGCTGATTTCTTTAAGAAGGGCATCAATAAACTGCCACTGCGTTGGCAAAGATGCATTGATTGCATGGGTGATTACTTCGATTAATACAAATAAAAAATGCATGAAAAAAATTCGTTTAAATTTTTTCATACAAAACGGCAATTTCATAGGTAAAGACCTATTATATAAACTTATTGAATAAATTGATGAACTGGCTTGACTGTGAAATATAATCTAATAAACTAATGTAATAATTTTGTAATTTGTAATGTGCCTAATTAATATTTTGACACCGCAAGACTTAAATTTTTTTTTTCTTCTTTCTATGTTTAAAATGTGTATGACTAATAAATGACTAATGATATTGATGTAGGTCAGCTAAGCCAGCCTAAGTAATGCAGCCAGCCTAAGTAATGTCATGATATTATTATGCATGCATGTACTACAAATATTTGCACGACTGATAAGTCGAATATAGAGACACTGAAATTATTCTACCATATTATTATGCACCTATATTCTGGCAAATAAATAAATTTCATTTCATTTCATTTCAAATAAGGAGCTGTCCACTTCAATAAGTCCGCTTCTATTAATAAAATTAACGCAGCCTACAATTCTCCTTCGTACTAATTCAAGAAGCGCTATTTAGGACCTCATACAATACTAATGAGGTTTTGACCTTTCAACGTGTTAATTTTAAAACATTTCATGGACGTCATAGAATTTTGACATTTAAAAATGTTAATTTTGTGCTATGACGTAATAAATATACAAATAATTGCTATTATTTAATTAGGTATCATTATATTACCGAGTGACATTATTAATTGGCAGTAATTAGTAACAGATGACTAAAAAACAAATTGACATGACTTTCAATACCTATAAATAAAATAAACGAGAACCTAGTAAATACTTAGTGAGCTCTCGGTAAATGTACATTCATATTTGAAGAAATAATAAACAATTAATATAGTAACGGAATAACTACTTGTAAAAGTTCCCTTTATTATCATAAATAAGAAAGAATATGAGTTATGGTGGTATGAGTACCTACCAATGAAATTAGAAACACAAATTTTCATCTATTTCTTTTAAACAAAAACAGAAATACCTAGGTATGATGATAGTTATTACTTCTTCCTCAGTCAGCCTTTCTCTGAGCATTACAACTAAAAACATCCTTCATAGCAGATGCTCCTATCTATACTAAGCTGAAGAGTTTGTTTGTTTGAACGCACAAATCTCTGGAACTACCAGTAGGATTTGAAAAATTATTTTTGTTATTTAATAGCCCAATTCTTGGGAGGCTATTTAACATCACGCTAAGACCCTTAGGAGCCAAGCAAAAATAACAAAAGTCAGAAAGAACGCTAAGCGAAAACGAAGTAACAGCGCGGGCAGGCGATGCGATGCGACGTTGTGGGGAACAAGTCACGCGGACGAAGTCGCGGCCAGAAGCCAGTCTAGAATATTTTGTCGTATATAAAGCTTACACAAGTGTTTGTAAGTGACGAGGATTCCATTGTATCCACGTATCTTGTCTCGTAGCGTGACGAAGCTCTGTCTTTAATTCAGAGCACAAAGCGTGTTTGAATGCCGCGTGATGGTCTCAGGGGCTAAGTGTCACTTAAAACGTGTTTGTGCTGACGTAGACACTTTGTTTTACTTCGGTTTTGTAGTGAGGAAGACAGGTGAGTCTGGTTTAGAAGATATTACGTGTAGAAGTAGAACATGTAATTTTAAATATCGCATTTTTAAGCTGAGATGCAGCGTTTTTGAACTCGTACAGATCTTTTTTAGTTTGTTTTTTTTTTTGTGTTTTATGGTTTATATTGTTACTTTTATATGCTCCTTCTTTACTGTATTTCCTGTGCGTGTCAAAAATAAAATATTTTTCTTTCTTTCTTCTTTTTTTTTTCTTTTTTTTCTTTCCATGTTCATGTGGGCGCCGTCAGTAGGGTCGGGTCATCACTGACTGGACTGGTGTCAAGTAATAGTGGTTTATCGGGACGGATGATAATGACTAAACTCCTAAGAGCTAGAACTCATGCTATCGAAAAAGCTCCATATTCTATTTAAACTTAATTATATTCATAATACAAGCTCCTAAAATGATTAACTATCTAACACCTATTTAATTTTATTACCTCAATAACATAGGTTGTTAATTACTTCACGTTAAGATATTGCAAAGCAAGTGAGTGCGATCAAAACAAATACACTCACAGTCACTCACTGTTTGGCTTGCCACTGGTTTTTTAACAGGGTTGACCTAACATTATGGCATGCCCTTAGTCAGACATTAAGATAGTAAAAAGTAGAGGAGAGAGGGGTACAGTGGATCACTTTTTTCGTAAGCGGTTCAAATGAGTAAATAAACAAAAAAATTAAAAAAATTACGGCTTCATTTGATAGAACGGGATTGTTGGCTACTGAAATCTATTTCAACTTTAACAATAACACCAATAGTATTCTGGCAGTAAACGTTTTTTTAAAAGTTGGGAAATGATCCTCTGTACCACACATCTGGGTTACACTGGATCTTCATGTGGGGTACTGTGGATCGTAGTGGGGTATAGTGATTCAACACATGGAATTACCATGCTTTTTTTAATGGGTTACAGTGAACTGATTCAATATAAATATGAAATAAAAGATTAATTTGTTTAATCAATACTTTTAATCAAAATTATCTTATTCTTAATCACAAAATTCTCAAAACTTAAAAAAAAATAAAAACATTCTTATAATATCTTTGCAAAGTTGTGTACGTAATGTTTTTTAGTGCAACCACTTTCCTAATTTTATTTCTTTCCAAAATGAGATCGATCGCATCCGTCATCTGTTCTCGACTCACGACACCAATATTAGTTTTTCTTGTGCGGTTCCGGACCATGTTGTTAGTCTGCAACAATTACTTACCAAATTAAGTTATGTATGTAGTAGCAGTATGGCCGCGGTCCACTGTACCCCAGAGTAAAACAGTGCATTATTCCCCGACACGCCATATTTGAAAATGAATCACATTTTTACGATTAAGCGCACCGCTTTATTTTGAGAGCCTAATAAATCTTTATTTAGGAAATCTAATCATATTAACACAATATCAAATAGTTTTTAGTGTAGAACATTCAATGAATACCGGTAAAAAAATAGATTTAGTACTTACGGACGGCGAAATGGCGGCTACACGTGTTTCCACAGCGAGAGCGTCTAGGGCATTGGCGGTCGGGAGGGGAACTATCAGAATGTCCGTTTCATCGGTGTACGGTGTGTGTGTAACAAATAGACAAGGAGTTATATAAGTTGATTCACTGTGCCCCACGGTCCACTGTACCCCCTTCTCCCCTACCTACGAAACTAAAAAAAAAAAATGCTTTGGGGGCGTTCATTAATTATGTGAGGTGTTTTTGGCAATTTTTCGACCCCCCCCCCCCCCCACCATCCTTGGTGAGATGTCGTGAGATTTGGCTCGACCCTCTCCCTCCCCCTAGTATCACGAGAGATTTAAATAAAAACTTTTTTACAAAAAAATACAACCGACTTCCAAAAACAACACTACAAAGTGAAAAATAACTTTAATTTCGGAATCCGTGTCTAGTTAAATGTATTTTCGTTTTTTGCCACCGACTTCCGAAATTAAAGTTATTTTTCACTTTGTAGTGTTGTTTTTGGAAGTCGGTTGTATTTTTATGTAAAAAAGTTTTTATTTTTCACTTTTTAGTTGTGGTACCTACCCTACACAAATTCTAATACCACTACCTGCAAAACAAACTAGAACATCATCCATATAAAAGTGGGGGAAAAATACGTATTATTGAAGCTAACTCAAAAACTACCAAAGCAAAGTTAATAAATTTTATATGGGACCAACTGTGATGTATACCCTCTCGAATAAAACAAAAAAAATCCAAATCTAGCCATCTTCGAGTAATCGGGGAACATACATAAAAAAAAAAAATAAAAAAAAAAGGTTCCGACGAATTGAGAACCTCCTCCTTTTTGAAGTCGGTTAAAAAAATGCGTATTTTTAGTGTAAGTACGTTAATCTGTGCTTGATTGCGTTGGATTTATAATAAACATAATTTGCTTATTTTTAATCCTAATTTTTTATAATAATTACCCAGTTTTCTCGCAATTTTGCACTGCTTCTTGCGAAAAAAAAATATTACGTGATATTTGCTTCTCCCTCACGTGAGATTGGGTGAGTTTCGGCTCGACGCCTTCGCCACCCGCGTCACGTAATGAACGAACGCCTTTTGAGATAAAGATAAAAGTTTTAATCAACACAAATTAAATAATTCGTGCTATCATTCCTAAAAGCTTTAGTGTTATCTACACTAAAATCCTATTTTCTAAAGATAGATACTGTATATAGCAGTAGAACAACACTTTAGTATCACTTCGAAAATTTTAGTGGGAAACTAGTCCAAATTTTGCACCACTATTTGAGAAATGCTTAGATTGGGTTTGCCAACCCTATTCGCAGTGGTACCGGTATTCGAAAACTACGTTCTTCGAATGGTTGTCACTACGTGTGCCAATGTCATTCAGTACAGCATTAACAACGGATTCTTGACGATACTGTTGGTGAATATAAAATGGGTTTTACTAAGATCATAGAAGTTTCAAGCAGCCCGTTGTCCAGGGTCACTGAACTAATTAAATTAATATTTCCAGTCGTGTTGACAATTTTAAGGAGATAGACATAGTAAACAAAAAAATAACTAGATTTTAGTCGTCTTTAAAAGTGTTTCAGAACATACCTGGTTATCTTAATTATAGAGTAATGATTTTCCAGCAACTGCTCACCACATAAAACAATTTAACGAAAAAAAAAACAGTTACCAGGGAACGTTTTCACCCCAATGTGTAGGTATGTAGCGTTGGTAAGGGGCTAAAATAAATTATTTCTGACAAAGTACGACAAAGCCAGTAAAGGGTTCGTATACTGTGTGTGTTATTTCATGAAATTGAATATTAAATAACTGAAAATAATAATAATAATTCAGTTTTCGTTTCCTAGTAAAATTAAGGGGAGGGGAATAAGGGAAGGTTTTAGTGATAGATGACGATATAGGTACATATAATTAGTGTTTACCAATATCATCACTGGCGGCGCAAGTTAGGTGGTTAATTTTTACTGAGGTCAAAATACTTTTGATTATCTACACATATTATATTTTGTAGAATTCTATCAAAATGAAAATTTAAGAAAACAGAAGCCAATTAGGTTTATTTACGTAGTTCCATGAAAATACTATCTTGTTTTCACAAAACCATCAATTTCAATGCGCTTCTAAAATACATTTGAAAGATGAACTCGTCTCGAGGGTGTTGTTCTAAGAGCTAAGAGCATTCAAAGTGAAAACTAAAATCGATTTGAAATGTTATATTCTGAATGTGGCAGATAAAACACCCCCACTGACATAACAGTGAGGCGGGTGATACGAAATGAAGCTGTTTCATTTCATTGCTCTGTAGCACCATAGTAAGTAAGGAGTGTTGCGTAAAGTCTCAGGTGCGGGCACGAAACCAGCGGCGGCGAGGAGTGGTGGCCGATGGGAGTGGCAGCGGATGGAACAATTTTGTGCCACCGCCCCGCTCGGCCACCGCTCGACGCCGCTGCTTTCGTGCCCACAGCCTTAGCCGACGTTTGCACGGACGTAAAAATATCGCGGCGATTTTTATGGAACGCTCTGCTTAGCGCCGAGAGTTGAAAATCCAACAGTGTGTTTTTTGACGCGCTGGTATGCACTCTGTTGGATTCTCGAAGCTCGGCTCAACACCGAGAGTTGAAAATCCAGTACCCGATAAAATCCCGCCACGATGTTTTTACGTATATGCGAACGTCGGCTAACACCGTGGCTACGAGCTACACGCTCAAGGTACACGCGTCTTACGACAGCCACAACGGAGAAAACAAATGAAAGAAGTTGTTTAGAGCATGCCACAAGTCACTGCGACACGACTTGTGGAAGGACGGGTGATGCGCGAGCGTGTCGCGTAGCAAGTCGCATCACTCGAGGCTGTGTACGGAGCCTAAAGGTGAACGTCCACTGGTCCGCACCGATTGCTACGCACACACGGCACGCAACGTATACAACGGATTTGCCGATGGCACACTTCTACTGTATCCGGATATTATTATCTCTTCTTTGCAAATTTAAATATTGTCAATGTTTCAGATTATACAATTCTTCATAACTTTCTACTAAAATAATAAAAAGTGAGTCATCCATTTCACAATGTTTTTGGCGGTTCTAAACAACGTGCGACAGTGAGTGAACTAATGCCAAGTGACGTCACCCGCCAGCAACGCCTTATTTGTTTATATATCGCGCTCGGTGCGGGCGGTACCGATAGTAGACGCAGTGCTATACGAATTCATAAAAAGCAAAGCAAAATCCGTTGCGTGCCATGCGTGAGTTGCGGCCGATGCGGACCAGTGGACGTCCACCTTTATACGTCTTTCATTCTTGTAAGTATTACGCGGTTTGTAGAATGGACCCCTGATGCCTTAACTTCAGCACTATCGTTCGCAAAAGCTGTAACAAACGTTGATAATGTTGTCCGCGCTCGCTCAAGGGAATGGCACGGAATAGGCCATTTGCCAGTACGGTGGCGTCGACAACGTGACAATATTCCCAAGAATGTGCCCAGTAATGGGAAATCACGATGAGCCTCGACATCGCGTATTGATTCCAGAATACGTGCCCAGCTTTATGTGAATGACCGTCAAGTTAATTTCTATTTTCGCCGTCGAAAATGCTTTTTGAACGTGACAGTTGTGGTTACTGTGAGTTTACGACCCCGACAAAGCTCACGCCATTCTGAGTTGACCGTTTTAATAAATTATTATTTTATGATGCGGTTCTTGTTAAATGTAATGTTATTTTATAAAGAGTTCACAGTAGTGGTCACAAAATTCACGTCAAGGAGAACGCTATTCAAATATCTTTATCTACATTTTGGCTACCTTTGTTTGTGTTTCGGGAAATACATATTCTATATTCATACTCCGCCGTGTGCTTTACAAAATGGAGAATTGAATTTTGTTACAAGATCGTGGCTCCTAAATTCTCCACAGTTTTCATAAAGGGGAGAAAAACAGGGTCGTTTAACTTACGACTTATAAAAATGCCTATCTATTTTAGTGCCATCGCCAGAATGAAATTTCCAGACGTCTTAAAGTGGTCGTAAGATTAGGTGAGACCACGATTTGTTTGATGTCACGTCATTAGAGATTTTATTACGGAGATTTTGCGACTTTAAGACCTGAACAGACGAGCTAGAATTATGCCACGCTTATAAAACTGCCTGTCATTAAATTACGGCGGTAAAGGACAAAGGTAGGGCTGCCGGATGATGCTGATTCAAATATTCAATGAACCGAATTTTCAACTCAATATCTGAGTTCAACCGGAATCTTGATTGCAATATTTTGAAGCCGTCTTTTTACTTGAGTTCCTTTTTCTGCTTTAGTTTTGAGAGTAGATTTCCTTAATTCACAATTTTGACGAGTTCGATCCAGGCGTTATTAAACTGCCATTGCACATTTGAGCAAGATGGCATTTTCTTTTGTTGGAAACTTCAAATTTTCTAAGGAAAGGTTTTTCTGTTTTGCTAACCCTGACTGTAAGGCAAGTTTTTTTTTTGTTTTGCTAACTCTGACTGTAAGTAGATGTATGTGTGCGTGATGCGGGCGTATTTTAATTGAGGCAAAATTATGTTTGGCGGTCTTTTGTACGTTGAAGCGGGAGCCGTGAAGTCACTGCGGCAGGACAATGGGGAGCAATGGCCCGCTTATCATTTCTCTGGCGGGTGTGGTGCCAGATTTTAAAAGCAATTACGAGGTTTGAAGAATTCTAAATTTTCTCCTTGTGAGAGGACGCTTTATAATTTTTATTAAAGTCTTATTAAATGCACACATGCAGCATTTATCAGAAAGGTGTGGTTAAATTTCAAACTGAACAACTTTCTCCATGGGACCAACATCGTAATCGCGAAAAAAGTATGAACTGCCCCATACAAACTTCAATACTTAAATTATATTTAAATAGTGTAATTGGTTTCGGCCGTTCTATTTAAAATAAATAAATAAATACCTACTCGACCCATAATGTATAGGACGGCTGATTATTTTTTCGAGAGACACACCTTTCTTATACATGCTGTAGGTATATGCTCGGTTCATTATGTGCAATAACAGATTCTTAGGCTTTCCAGTGTTCCATGAAAATACTCTGGTGATTAAGTGAAAGGGTCTACCAAGTAAGCTATAATGAAAACTTTCTAGTATTTACGTCACGTACGTTTTGAGGGGCTTGTGGCTAAGTAATAACAGCACGGGTCGATCGATCAGGTTAAGCTACGCTTGCCGCGGTTGGTCCGTGGATGGGTGACCATCTTTACATAATAATAATAATAATAACCCCACCGCCGTATCTCTACGTTGACGTCGTGGTGGGGCTTGCGCGCTCCGAACTCTGGGTCTGTGCCGGTGGAGTTTACTTTGCCGAAACAGGTCTAGGGTGAGGAGCCAGACCAAGAGAGATACGTGAACCCGCAGGGCAGCATGTGGCGAGCTGTTGGGCAGTAGCGACCCCACGGACCCTATTTCCCGGGAGAAGTCTTGTTCTTCACCTCTGGCTTGCCTTTATTGGTCGGCTGGAGTGAACACTGACGGGAACAGAGCTCCCACCTCATTCTTGCCTTTATTGGCCGGCTTGAGTGGAGATTCGCAAGAGCAAACGTGCTCGGAGGAAGGAAGTATTCCAGTAAGTGCTTGTAGGGATCTTGACCATCTTCCGGGCTCTGGGATTGTTCTGAGAGCCGTGGAATACCTCTCCACTCCTCAAGCACCTCAGGACATGTTGCCCCTTGCCGCTACGTCACTATGTGCTAGCGACCGTTTCCGGGGGCCCATTATTGAGTGTGCAAGTCACCCCCTGCCAATTTATCTGTGTATATTATATAACATTGGTCAGGCAGGGGACATAGTTCTTCCATAGTTCAAGGTACCCAATCCATGTAGCCACCCAAACCCATAGACCCAATGTGTTTTGATTCCATGTTCTGCAATAGTTCTGTACCAACCGGGGGTTGTCCTTGGGTGCAATTGCATAGTGCATACAGGGATAATCGTCGGCTGGTGCCTTCTTTTCATTTAAAATTGTCTAAGAGGCCTCTGCGAGTTGGCTTCGGCTCCTCGTACGCCTTCTTGGACATATCACACAACGCCATCTAGCCCCAAGCTAAGCAACCTAATGCTTGCGTTATGGTAACGAGATGGCTGATAAACTACTTATATACATTTTTTTTTTTTTTTTTTTTTTTTTTTTTTTTTTTTTTTTTTTTTTTTTTGTAAATACATACATATTATAGATAGAAAAACACCCAGACTCGGAACAAATACTTGTAGGTCGTACAAATATTTGTTCCGTGCGGGAATCGAACCCGCGACATGCTGCGCAGCAGTCAATCGCTCAACCACTGCGCCAACCGTGTCGTCATACCAAGACCCCTCCGTGCCTCGGAAAGCACGTTAAACCGTTGGTCCCGGCTGTCATTCGTGGATCTTTGACAGTCGTTACGGGTCGACAGAAGCCCGAAAGTCTGACAACCAGTCTTACCAAGGGGTATCGTATTACCCAGTAACTGGGTTGTGGAGGTCAGATAGGCAGTCACTCAATGTAAAATACTGGTATTCAGCTGCATCCGGTTAGACTGGAAGCCGACCCCAACATAGTTGGGAAAAGGCTAGGCAGATGATGACGTCACGTACGTTTTGGTTTCTTTTCATTATTACCAATAATGAGAAGTATCTACCTACGCAAGAATGGAATGTCGAAAAATGTTATTCCTGTCCTAATCTTAATATAGTGAAAATCACGGCAAAGCTCGACCAAACTAATCTTCCACATCCAAAGAACTGTCGCCAAAATTAATATTGTTTCTGTTTTCAGCGCTAAAAGGGGTTAGTAAGTAGGTCAAATTTCAATAACATGAGTGTTTGAGCTCTTTACTTAAGCAGGCACGGCAACTACCTTCACTGAATAATATATAGCCCTAGAGAGTACTAAGGCTCGTCGCATGATTGATAGAACAGAGTTGGTTTGTATTGTTCGGTTTGAAAGGTATTTTGCATTATGGAAGATTGTTCTTTCAGACTTGTTAGTTCCAAGGTCAAGAGAAAGTTTATTTAGAGTATGCAAAAAGTTTTCATGTCTGTGGCCTAGTTTCTCAAGTAAAATTGACCTCTATTGTTTGTAAATTGAATGTTCATTTTCGTTTGAAATTCTTAGTATCGTAAACCTACGTGCCGGAAATCTTACACCTACTTAGAATTCTGGATGAATGAGGCACAGTAACCCACTTTTCGAAGGCAAATTGGCGTTCGTCATCGGCCTATAATGTTCCCACTTCTGGGACACAGGCGTCCTCTCTGTGAGAGGGAGTGGGCACCACACACCACACCACACCACCACAAGGGCCGAGTGCGGGTTGGCGGATGTCACATGTCTTCGAATTTTTAGTTTTAGGACACGCCGGTTTCCTCACGATGTTTTCCTTCATCATTTTGAGAGCAGTGGTAATGAAATAATTTACACAAAGTACGGAGTAAATATTTTAATAACCTTACTAATTATATTACTTATATTATATTTGCTTAACAAACTCGCAATCCAGTATACCTACTGACTGGATGCTTGTTTTGTTAAAATCTATTATGTTGCCGTGCCCTAACCGGGTTTCATGTTGGAACTTACTTACATATATGTAACAACTGAATGTACACATGAATGCAATAAAGAATTTGAATTTGAATTTGAGTTGGCGTTCAAATGGTAAAAACAATATAATTATTGTCTTCCTGTGCTAAAACCCACCCGACACTAAACAACTCAAGTAAATAAAACAACTTACAACAACATCCTTGTGAAGAACTGCAAAGGAGATGAACAGGTAATAAAGGCATCACCACATTTCCCGGAAAAACGGCCGCCTTCGCACATGTTAACACATATACGCTATATACCGTCGGAAATTTGAAAGAGCATGAGGGGGCTAAGTAGTTTCATTCCATTATCTCACGGCTGCAGTGTGGTAATGACGTTTGTGCGGTCGCCATGTTTTCGTAGCATATGAATTAATTTCATGTTGCAGAATAGTGTAGGATTTTTGTTATAACGGTTCCGTACCAAAATGGTAAAAAGGAACCCTTATGGTGTGACTCTGTCTGTTTGTCCGTCTGTCACAGCTGGATATCTCAAGAACTACTAATGCTATCAACTTGAAATTTGGAACAGTTTTAGATGACGTTTGCCCAACTATTTTGCAAATAAGATAGAACTAAAAAAAACATGTTTTTTTTTTTTGTAACAGGGACTGAAAGGGGGTCTTAAAAATTTGAAGTGGGGCTACTAAAGCATGTGGGGTATCATATGAAAGAACGCTGTTTGCATATTCTCAAACATTTTTTTTTCTTTTTTTAGGCAGCATAGTTTTCAACTTTTGATGAAAAATCATTAAAAAAATACCGTTCCCCCCCTTATCTCCGAAGTTTGAATAGAGAAAAATCTGATATTACTCTATGTGATAGAAGTTTATGTATAGATTACAGAAAAAATAAAACGATGTCTCTAAATAGTATAGTTTTTCAGAAATTATCAAAAAAAAAATACAAATAAATGATGGTACGGAACACTTGGTGCGCAAGTCCGACTCGCTCTTGACCGTTTTTTTTTACTAGAATTAGATTTTGAATTATGATTTTCTTATTATTAAAAATTTAACGTCTGAACATAAAAAGAAAAAAATCCTCTTAGATGTGTTGTGTAGTCACGTCTAAAATGATGTTTTGTATAATCATGGCAAAATTCAGAAGCGATTTTCTCCTGAAGCTCCGAATGATACATTTTAATTTCACACATAAGTCGTTAGTTTGTTTGGTATCTACTATTAGAAAGTATCTATGTGTGTGCAGATACTGAACAAAAATACACAAGAGAAACAGTTTTTCAATGTTGCCGAGTGACTTTACCTATCTCAAAGTAAACGTAGGTAGTTTCCAGCCTTGAAATATTTACTTACAATTTTGCTTTCGGTATTTTTTACGCGTCATTTGACTTCGGGTTCGCAAAGGAAGTACATTAGGCATCGTTTCAGTTGCTGAGAGCCTACTTTGTCAAATTGCCAGACGAGAAAATGTTTTTACATCATTTTAATGATAACTATCGTTATTTTTATACTTTGGTGATACACATTTATTTACCGCTATCAGTAAGCAGCATAATATTTTTTTGTTTAAATAAGTTGTTGTTGCAGACGAAAAATTGATATGTGCCCTCATAGTCATAACTGATGATGAGACAAAACTTTTTGAAACTTGCTTTGAATCTTTTGGTCCGTAAGTATGTCTGTAAAGCTACGGTTTCCTAGAGCGGTGGCCGTATTAATGGCCATAGTGTTAGCCCTGGTCCGTTCAAACTCACTTTTAGACACACGTAATACTTGAATTATTTCACTTGCTTGCAGCACAGCTAGTAACAGACTGACCCATGAGCTAACGCGCTACGCCGGCAACCATCAAGAGTGGGGAACGGATGTAGCGCGCCACCTCGTTTGGTAAAACAGTATCATTAAAACAATTCTAAAATTATTTTAAATATTCGATTTAACATTATATAAAATACGGTAATTAATTAATGCATAACTTTAACTGTAAAATCAATGTTTAATAAAATGAATGGATCGTAGCCATACCAAAAGTAACGCCATCTAGCGGTATAAGATGACAATCATTTCCATTGTAGATATTACCATATTACTGTATCATACCCGCACAACAATAGCTAACAGATTAGTACACTTTCAAAAATCAGTAGCCTATCTTATTTTAACTAAATTCTAACATTCGGCCATCCGCATAATTTACGCGTCCTCGCGTATTATACGAATAGAATAGAATATATTTAATTGCTTTAAAACATGGTACATTAATTACATGCTTTGCCATGGACTGGCATATAAATATTAAAACATGTTAAATTTATAAACTTTAAAAAACACATTAATTTGTAAAAACAATTAATTACCAATAAGCCATTTGTGTACTTTAGATTTAAAGTGTTTATGAAGAAGTTTCTTCATTTAGTTTGGATTATTTAAGATTTTAATTGCAGTGATAAAGCTATTTTTATGACATAATGAGCATGTGCATAATGTGAAGGAATTCTTAGCCGTGTTGGGTCTCGACGGGTATATTTTGAATGCAAGTTGCATGTTAACCAGCTGCAGCCTGCAGGATGTTAAAGGACTGATACTGCATATTGCTCCTAGGCTTTTTTTTTTACGAGGAAAGCATCAATTATATTGGTCGAGTTTCCTCAGAGTAGGAGCCCATACCCGAGTAAAGAGGAAACATCCGTGGTAAGCAGTAAGTGCAACAGTTTCACTGGCGGTACATTTTAAATGTTTAAGAGCAAATATAAATTAGTTTAGTGTCTTGCAGGCGTGTTGTATTTGTAATTTCCAAGTTACAATGCTGGTCTAGAATAAGTCTAAGAAATTTGTATTCACCAACTTCATTAATCTGTTGTCCTTGACAATTAACTTTAAATGCTTCTTTATTTTTTTTTTTCTACTTTTTTTTTTTATTATAGTTTCGATTATTTATGTATTTGGTTTTATTTAAATTTGCACAGAGATAATTGTTTTCGAGCCATTTTAATACTTGTTTTACTGTTTCACTAAAGTGTTTTTCATAACTTGTTTCCGATTTACTATTATTTGTTACTATTACCGATATCGTCAACAAAAGTATGCATTGTTGTTGTAAAGCTGTAGGTAAATCGTAGATATAAATGAGGAAAAGTAATCGATCAAGTATGCTTCCTTGGGGTACTCTTGATTTAGTTTGACTATATTCAGAACTGCATGATGTGGACTCGTAATTTTCGTTTAATTCTACCTTTTTGTTGACGGTTAGATAAATAGCTAGCCAATCAATAACTATTCCTCTAATTCCGTAGTTATTGCATTTTTGTATTAATAAATCGTAGTTGACAAAGTCGAAAGATGATCCATGATCGTTGATGACGTGTGACTGGTATGCGTTTATCTAAATTATCAATTACATTATTTATCAATTTAAATGCTGCTAAAGTAGTCAATTTTCCCATAGGAAAGCCGTTGTGTTCCTCTTTAATAATTTGACATTTTTCTAAATAATTTGCGAGTCTTTACATGATTTTCTGATTCCTGTTGTGATCAGCCTTGGTGACATACAGTTTACATTGATTCGTACTTTGTTGATCGAATCAAATCTAATGGTTTTTATGTACAACAATCACAATTACCATGTAACATTTGAAGACACAAATCAACTACTTACTTAAAACAATTACAACTGTAATTATTATCAGAATTTTTCACTAGTAGTGGTACAAGTTGCTACTACCTTGAAACCACCAACATCTTATTTATGTAATGTTGTGCATGACAAAGTTAAGTCAATAAATAAACACGTATCGTCTACTAGTGGTACAAGTTGCTACTACCTTGAAACCACCAACATCTTATTTATGTAATGTTGTGCATGACAAAGTTAAGTCAATAAATAAACACGTATCGTCTACTAGTGGTACAAGTTGCTACTACCTTGAAACCACCAACATCTTATTTATGTAATGTTGTGCATGACAAAGTTAAGTCAATAAATAAACACATATCCTCTACTAGTGGTACAAGTTGCTACTACCTTGAAACCACCATTTTTACCAGTGGAACTGTAACCCGTGGCGCAGCAGCCAGCGGCAGCAGTTGCTCTTTTTTCAGCGGACAGCGTCCGCAATTAGCAATAATTGCACGGATTCATCTGGAAAACACATTAAAATAACCGCCGAGTATACTGTAACCCAGTCTACAGTTGTTTTGTACTTGTACCTTTTGTTTTATATATTATCACGTGTCCAATTTCGAAGCGAGTTTACAGATTAATTATATGTATACATTAAACAGACGGGTATTATTTTTTTTTTAAAGAGAAATCGTTATGTAGGACATTTTAATATAAAATTCAAAAACAGAATTAGATAACAGCATTTAAGCAAATCAAGAAGGGGAACAAACAAAAAAAAACTGTTTGCTTGGCATGGCGAAGACAAAAGTACAACATTATTTTATGTCACGGTCAGGTAGGTGTTATGCCACAAATACATCTCACATAAAATAAAGATTAATTATGTACCTCAAGAGTACAAATAAAAATAAATTAACTCAAGCTCTTACCTTTTGATAGTTTCAATTCAGAACGACCAAACTTACTTACGTAGGCCTGGATATAATCGGCTGGTATGACCAACCAACTTTATGCCACTTCTGAAATGTTAGCCCTGGTCCGTTCAAACTCACTTTTAGACACACGTAATACTTGAATTATTTCACTTGCTTGCAGCACAGCTAGTAACAGACTGACCCATGAGCTAACGCGCTACGCCGGCAACCATCAAGAGTGGGGAACGGATGTAGCGCGCCACCTCGTTTGGTAAAACAGTATCATTAAAACAATTCTAAAATTATTTTAAATATTCGATTTAACATTATATAAAATACGGTAATTAATTAATGCATAACTTTAACTGTAAAATCAATGTTTAATAAAATGAATGGATCGTAGCCATACCAAAAGTAACGCCATCTAGCGGTATAAGATGACAATCATTTCCATTGTAGATATTACCATATTACTGTATCATACCCGCACAACAATAGCTAACAGATTAGTACACTTTCAAAAATCAGTAGCCTATCTTATTTTAACTAAATTCTAACAATAGCGAGCACGGTCATGAAAATTATGACAGCGGCAAAGATTTAAATTATTAGATTCGCCCTACAGCGTCAAAAAATTGTCGTATTTCTGTTTCGTTTTGACACCTCTGATACTGTTCTCAATACGGACACTTTTTCTAATGAACGATGAGAGCAAATCTAGCGATTTAAATCTTTGGGGGGCGGGGTTTGACTTAATGTCAAATACTACTGAAAATGACAGATTTTCATGACGGCCGTTACGGCTAATTAGCAAATTAAACAGTTAATAACCAGGATAAGTCTGCCGATATCCACAAAGATGGCCACCATACATTTCCTGCTGAATTTCCACGCTCACATTGTCTAAGATTCCAGATAAAAGATGTTGTTTTGTATTATTTAGCTGCCATTACGGGCTCGATAAGGATTTAGTTCAGTATTGAATTGTTCCATTTTTAAATCCCTCTACGATGTACTTGCTTCGAATTCTAGAACACATTTTAAATTCTTTTTGGTATCTGGTAACATCGTATAAGAAAAGCATTTCTTTGGATAAAGCTCTCAGCCCACTACTCCGTACCATACCATGACCATGCTATGGAAAGAAACATGACACATACCACTAGAACGTATCAACAGCGTATCATACTCGTGCATAACTGTTAGTGACCGTAGCATCCGCATATCCGCGTGTCATGTTATCGTTCTCTCGGTTGTAGTAGTTTTCGTGAGTTTTCGCGTGAGGCTGACGCGTCAGGAAGAGCGAGTGAATATTTTTGTTAAGAAAATTATTTAATATACCTATACGATGGCTATTAGAAAATTGTCCTTTCATGTTGGGGTCACCAGTATAGAGGCATGAGGAACAGGGTTTAAAGTTCAATTATCCTCCATAGAAAAGGAAGGATCCTCCGATCGGACGGGTGTTGTGTCTGGTGGTCAACTGCCAAACGGTTGATGTCGAGATGTCGTATAAATAAGGTGCTATAAAAATATCTGCCACGGCTTCAATGGGAGATAGTATTGTGTATATAATAATAATAAATCTTTATTTTATCAAAAAGCCAAATACAAATCGTCCATCTCAATCAAAACATAACAATAAAAAGAACAAAAAAATAACAAACGCCATCAAATAATTATTTGAGACAGAGTGAACGTCTGTGTCTGTGCTACTATAAGCTGTGTTACAGACACAGACGCCTTCCTCTTACAGTTCATTGACAAATGGGTATGCGCGGTGTGGGTGAATGGGTGGGTGTGTGTGGTTTGTGTGGATGTGTGGAAGTGTGTGTGTGTTTCGTATGTGTCAAAGTATAGAAATAGATAATAAGGAAGAAATTCAAATCTGTTTTTAAACGTGTTAGTAAGACTTTTTTGCAAAGAGTTGTTCAGTCTCATCGTACGTTAACTTTTGAAGAAAACTACTAACAACAGTTTTACATTTAAATTTAGGTAAAGAATATACGTTGCAGGCTACGTTTATAGTGTTATAAAGGTGGCTGCTAAGACACGGGTAGCTTCGCCTCGCCAGAGCAGTTTTGGTGATGACAGGTGGGCATACAGGATCTTTACGGCGTTTACTTTGCTCTAGTAACCTTGAGTCATAGGTCAATGATGAGTGTACACGTAAAGTGATGTTAAAGTGCACAGAGCTACCGGACAGTAAATACAGAAATGTCTTTATAAAGCTGGGTAGTCGGGTACCGGTAAGGTTTGTGTAGCATGACTTTCAAGACTGCTCTTTGTGCCCTCTCAAGGCGAAGCAAATACGTTTTAAGTGTACCACCCCAAACAGATATGCAGTAGGTGAGAAGTGACTGAGCTAGGGCAAAATAGATCGTTTTTAGCAGTCGGTCGTCAACTACTCTTCTTAGTTCTTTCATAGGAAACATTAGTTTACGAACACGCGTAACTGTCACACTGATATGCTTTTGCCAACTCAATGTGTTATCAATGTGCACGCCCAAGTATTTAACACAAGAGCTTCTATGTATAGTAGGGCATTTGCAAGAGGTCAGTGTAGGGTGGCAACTATGGGCTTTAACGTCTGGCATACTGGGCTATGTAGCAGTGTTCGCTGACAATTGGTGAAGCTCCGTGCATGGCACGCGACTGTCTTGGTCGGTGCCAAAACGGTCTAGTGGGCATAATCGGGTACTTTTCAATATAATATAGATAAGGGTATATAAACTAACATCAAAAATTACCAATTTTTCCCAACAGAATACGTACATCAAAAATACTGTTTGCACATTAAAATTTGCAGGTCTAATTAAATTAAACTTAACGCCAGGTCGACGGAGCCCCGCTGCACAGGGCTCCTATTCCTGTCTGCAGGGTTTAAAGGAACCTAACCAAACCGAACCTCGGGGTGCCCAGTAATTATAATCTGTGCAAGTTTTGAAATTCAATTAGCTAACTAGTAATGCAATAATAAGTTTATTAGATGCGCATTTGTTGTGTTTGAGTTGTTTTTTTTTCAGTTAGGTAGTATTTTTGATATATAATTAACATTTTTGTTGTGACTTTGGACAAAAATATATGTATAAATAATGATTATTATTTGTACAAGTTTTGATATTCAATTAGCTAATTAGTAGTGCAATCATTGATTTGGTGTACATGTAAATTATTAGATGAAAAGTATTTGATGTAAGAATATTCGACCCGTAACGACTGTCAAAGATCCACGAATGACAGCCGGGACCAACGGTTTAACGTGCTTTCCGAGGCACGGAGGGGTCTTGGTATGACGACACGGTTGGCGCAGTGGTTGAGCGATTGACTGCTGCGCAGCATGTCGCGGGTTCGATTCCCGCACGGAACAAATATTTGTACGACCTACAAGTATTTGTTCCGAGTCTGGGTGTTTTTCTATCTATAATATGTATGTATTTACAAAAAAAAAAAAAAAAAAAAAAAAATTGTATATAAGTAGTTTATCAGCCATCTCGTTACCATAACACAAGCATTAGGTTGCTTAGCTTGGGGCTAGATGGCGTTGTGTGGTATGTCCAAACATATTTATTTATTTATTTATATTTTTCTGGTGTGCGATTAATAATTTCCTTACAAATAATATTTTTTTGCCTGATACGTTCCTGGCGCGGTCATTGTTATGATACGGTGTAGTGGTCAGACTCCTTGCCGCGAAGTTATAAAGTAAAGGATTAACTTTTAATGAAAAATATATGAAACAATTTAAAGTTCATTAGATAGTTTATTGTGTACAGAGCAACTGACTGCTTTAAAATTAAAACTCATTTGGATGCAGGTTTGCGTTTTCGTAATTTTAGCTTTCATTGCGCGACTAATCAAAACTTTTTAGGATTTCGTTTTCATAAAACATGCTGAAATGGGACTGGGGGGCCACACGTACAGGATGCATCAGGACAGTGGTCGTCACGCAGTGGCTGCCTGAAAACGGGCGGTGTCACCGAGGCAGGCCTAAAGAAACGCTGGCGCGTCGACCTAATCTTTCGTGACTTTTTTCTTACTCGTTGTTTCTTTCTTTCTTGGCCGGAAAAAGCAGCGGACAAAGATAAATGGCGAAGTATGTGGGAGACCTTTGCCCGGCAACGGGACAGTAAAGCTTATTAAAATAATTAAAAAAAAAACTTGCTGCGAAAAAGTTAAATGCCTACTTGTACCCGAGTAAATTTTTTGGTGGCGCAGCGAATTATTTTTATCTACATTTTATAAATATTAAATCTTTGCTATCAACATATATTATGTCGTACAGCCAAGCCGTGTGTCTCATAGGATTTCCCATCGGTAAAACTGACGAACTTCCGTATAAACACTAACCGTATTTAGACCTTTTAGGGATAAACTTTCACAAATCCTTTCTTAGAGCTCACTTTCACTAAACAGTACATGGTTTCACATAAACACGGTGCACATATTCCAAAGTAGCACCGTTTATTTTCAGTTTTATACGATTATACGTAAACAGTTCCTTATTGTGCAATTTGCTTTATATCGAAGGTATTTAAATATGTTAAGAATATAGCGTTTTATCATAAATCTACATTTAAACGAAGCGCGTTTAGTTCCGGTGCGCCTGAGAGTCTTAATTCTATATCTCGCGCGTCAAACTAGACAGCTATAACGTCATTTCACTTACACACCGAGCTAAAATCACGCTTTGATGATCTCTCTTCTCTTTTTTAACCGACGATAAAAAGGAGGTTCTCAATTCGACACGTATATATATATATTTTTTTATGTATGATCAGTTGATCACGCATAACTTTTTACAGTCGTCCGATTTGAAAAATTTTTGTTTTTTTCGAGAGGGTATACATAAAGTCGGTCCCATATAAAATTGGTTAACTTTGCTTTGGTAGTTTTTGAGTTAGCTTCTATAATACGTATTTTTTCCCCACTTTTATATGGATGATGTTCTAGTTTGTTTTGCAGGTAGTGGTAGTATTAGAATTTGTGTGGGGTAGGTACCACAACTAAAAAGTGAAAAATAAAATCTTTTTTACAAAAAAATACAACCGACTTCCAAAAACAACACTACAAAGTGAAAAATAACTTTAATTTCGGAAGTCGGTGGCAAAAAACGAAAATACATTTAACCAGACACCGACTTCCGAAATTAAAGTTATTTTTCACTTTGTAGTGTTGTTTTTGTAAGTCGGTTGTATTTTTTTGTAAAAAAGTTTTTTTCTCTTTAACCACTAGTACGAAAGCGGCTCTACACAAAAAACAGTTCATCATACAGTCATGCGTATGCGCACCGTGACGTCAGCCGACACTTCGCACGTGTTTACAAACAATGCCGAAGCGACGAAGATTCTTAAAATCTTGTAACGCTCGAATGTTTTTATGGATGCCAGAGAACTGAACTCTATCGTAGTGTGTTTCGTTTGAATGTATAAAATTCACAAAAATAGGTATGTAAAGAGCAAACACAGTTTTAGATTTCTAGATTCTAGATTTTCTATAAAGAAAAAACAAGCGATGACCTATTGTTATGGTCATGTATTGCGTCAGCAGGGCGGAGAAGCTTCTAATCTTAGAGGCGAATGAAATAAAAAAGAAACCGTAGCTTTCGATTCAAAAAGTATAATAATGAAGCAAAATTTTAGGTTAAGTACATCATAGATAATATCTACCACAGAACACAAACAAAATATGCATTGTTAATTAGTTTTCAAAGAAAGTAGCGCCACCTAACCACGTTGACCTGAACCATCCTCTTGACTACCCGTGGTAGTGACGACCGGTGGCCAAGGATGGCGCTGCGTTAACATACTGGCCCCCTTTGAGAGCCATAGCTCTCAACCTTGGATGCCTTGTCTTCATCTTCTAGCGACGATGACGAGACTGGGAGAGGGCAGATCTTCGAAAACACCCTCTCGACGACGCCAGTTGTTGTCTTGATACAAGCAACTCGGGAAACCTTGTCTCGTCCCGGGTTCGTCTTCAGGATTCGTCCTAGCCGCCATTTGAGGGGCGGTAAGTTGTCCTCTTTAATAAGCACCAAGGTACCGGGAGTGAGTGCACCTTGATTCTCCTTCCATTTGATACGTCTCTGAAGCTCGGAGACGTAGTCCGTGGCCCAGCGCTTCCAAAAGTGCTGCCTGAGCTGCTCGACACGTAGGTAGCGGGATAAAGCGTGTGAAGGCCTCGCCGTGATGTCTGCGCCTGCAGGAGCCGTCAGAGGCCGGCCGATGAGGAAGTGACCTGGCGTCAGGGGCGCAAGGTCATCAGGATCTACGGACATTGGGTGCATGGGACGGGAGTTCAGGACGGCCTCTATTTGTACTAAAACCGTGTTGAACTCTTCATAAGTTAAATGAGCCTTCCCTATCACGCGCGTTATATGGTGCTTGCAGGATTTGACTCCAGCTTCCCACAAGCCGCCAAAGTGAGGTGCATACGGAGGTATAAATTTAAATTCTATTTGATTATTTGAAGCGTAATCAATAATACCCTGACAGCTGTTTCGTAAAAAATCTGAAAATTCCCTAGCTGCACCTACAAAATTTCTACCATGATCTGAGTAAATTAAGGAAGGTTTCCCTCTACGGGAAATAAATCTTTTTAAAGCCAAGATATAACTTTCTGATGACAGTGACGTCACAAGTTCCAAGTGTAATGCTCGAGTTGATAAACAAACGAATAAACACAAGTAGCATTTCTCTAACCTTGAACCTCTGCCCTTTTTATTTAAAACATACATAGGCCCCGCGTAATCAACGCCACATTTAATAAATGGGAAACCCGATTGGAAACGTTCACTGGGTAGATTACCCATTATAGGCTGTATGGACTTTGCCTTCATTCGACAGCACCTGACACACTGATGCACAACCTTCTTAGCTAGATTCCTACCACCTATTATCCACCACATTTGTCTTAAATGTGATAACAAAAGCTGTGGACCGGCGTGTAGCATAACATTATGATTATGCCTAAATAAAAGTGTAGTGAACTGATGTTTACTACACAACAGCATGGGATGTTTTTGATCGAAGGGTAAGTCTGAATTGCATAGCCTACCCCCCACTCTCATTATACTATTTTCATCCAAAAAAATATTTAATGAACATAGTTTACTGGACGATTTAATTCTATGTTTATTAATTAAGGCACTATATTCACTTGGAAAGGTTTCTAGTTGCGCAATTCTAGTTAAAAACATTAGTGACCTATTTAATTCCGCGACTGATAACGTACCCGTGCTACGCTCCGGTTTATTTTTTGCACGTACATTGTTTACAAATCGTAACACATATGCATAAACGCGTTGTATTTTTATAAATGAAGAATATCGATTGAAACTAATTATATTACTATTCGGATTATTATTAAACATACAAACTGTATTCGATTTAAGTTCTGGCAGGTTATCACAAAGTGGAGCATCACATTGTTGATCCCAGTTGGCAACCGCATTCAATAAAAAATCTGGTCCGCGCCACCACAGATTTGAATTACTGAGTTCAGCCAAAGAAGTACCACGTGATAACAGATCCGCAGGATTGGACTTGCCATCAACATGACACCAACTTCCCTTATCTGCCATCAGGTCATTTATTTCTGTTATTCGGTTTTGGACGAAAACTTTTAAGGAATGCGGTGACATCTTTAGCCAACCTAAGACTATTGTGGAATCAGTCCACATTATGATCCTATCAAAGTTAATGTGCATAGATTTTATTATTTTAGATTGTAATCTAGCACCTATTAGCGCACCGCACAATTCCAAACGTGGAATGGTAAGCGGTTTGATTGGAGCGACGCGAGTCTTAGAACATAACAGCCTGACTGTTACGTCATTATTACTATTCACGGAACGTATGAATGCGCATGCACCGTAGGCCGTTTGACTAGCATCAGTAAATACGTGTAGTTCAACACGATCTGAGGAATTTCCTATCACGTGACGAGGAATCCGAAGTTTATGTAAATCGATTAGTGAATGAACGAATTTATGCCAGCATAACAAAACATCTTGTGGTAATGAGTCATCCCAACCTACTTTGCATAGCCAGAGTTTTTGCAATAGCGCCTTTGCTACTATTACAATAGGACTTAACAAACCTAGCGGGTCGTATATTTGTGACACAACTGATAAGATGAAACGTTTAGTTATTTTAGATGTGTCAGATTTAATTTTTGTAGTAAAATGAAGGTGATCACTATAATTTAGCCAGCCCAATCCTAACGTTTTATTAGATTGGTTCTCGTCTAACATTAATTCCTTAGAATGTTCACTCTGTATGGAATCTGATGCCACTTCAGGTGAATTGAAAATCCACTTACGCAGCGGAAAACAACCAGAGTTGAATACATCAGAAACCTGTTTACAAAGGTGAGATAAATGCGATTTATTGTCGTCGCCCATTAACAAATCGTCGACGTACATATTTTCTAATATTATTCTTGAGATTTCAGGATCATTACAATCTAGTGCCAGCTGCCGGACACAACGTATACTTAGGTAGGGCGCGGAGGCCGTTCCGTAAGTAACGGTGTTAAGGCGATACACACTGAGAGGGTCGGCCTTACTTTCACGCCACAAAATCAACTGTAACTTACGTTGATCCTCATGTATGAAAATCTGCCGAAACATTTTCTCTATATCAGCACATGCAACATACTGATATTGCCTGAATCTCAAAAGAATAACAAACAAATCATTTTGAAGAGGAGGTCCTATCCATTGGATATCGTTGAGAGATTTACCGGACGACGTTTTTTGGCTAGCGTTGAAAACTACTCTTAATTTAGTCGTAGTGCTGTGCTCACGGAAGACTCCATGATGAGGCAGAAAGTAACACGGCGTAGGGTAATCCTCAACACGAGTCATATGTCCAAGTCTCTCGTACTCTCGCAGAAAATCAACGTACATGGCCTTATAATGCGGTAGACGTTCTAATTTATTTTCCAAGGACATAAATCTATTCTTAGCTACACGGTAGCTATCACCAAGAGTATTTGGTGACTCCTTAAGCGGTATTCTAACCGAGAAACGTCCGTTGTTATCTCGCTTAGTAGTATCATTAAATAATTGTTCACATAAACGATCTTCAGAAGAAAGCGATTTTATACATGGCGAAATTTCTTCAATTTCCCAAAACTTTTTTAACTGATCGTTTACATCTAACTCTGAGATTTGACCGAAATTACACTGCACCTGATTTATGCGCAAGCTCTCAGTGTGTACCGGACCTGAAACTATCCATCCTAGCTTCGTATTATTCAAATACGGACCACTAGGTAACCGAATTCTACCTTCAAGTAATAGATCCCAAAAATAGTTTGCACCAATTAAAATATCTATTTGAGAAGGTGTGCAAAACAATGGATCAGCGAGATCGATATTTTCGGGTAGATTTAAATCAGCAACTAATCTAGAAGCTGGTAATGTGGAAGTTATTTGCGGTATGGCCAAACAATGCATGCGTATTGTGTGATTATTCTTTAAAGAACGTAAGTTAATGTAACAAGTTTCATTCGTTTTTGTAACTGTTTGACCTATACCACTGATTTTATAAGTGGACTGTAATGTTTTAGCGCAATTTTTTTTACAAAATGAATTTGATATGAGGCAGTGCTGGCTACCGCTGTCCAACAAAGCACGAGCTCTGATATACTGAGTACTATTATCTGCAGCGACTTCTACCATAGCCGTCGATAGCAAAACCGGTTCTAAAGTGGTATGTATTATACTAGAGTGCAAACTAGCTGAAGAACTATGACCTGCGGGTTGCGACTGAGGATCAGAGGCAGCATGAGATACGGCAGACACTGTGTCTCCATTGTTGAGAACCTCATGCAACAACGAGTTGTGTTTTACATTACACTGCCTACAAGGTCCGAAAAAACAGTCTTTACTGGAATGACCCTCACGTAAACAGTTTGAGCACAGATTTTTACACTCAACTAGGTTTAGTTTATCTTGCGGGGATAAACTTAAGAATTGACTACAAGCATAAACAGGATGATTACCCTCACACTTAGCACACACACGCTTAGATCTATTTTTCTTATTATTATTCGAAGACTGATTACTTTGTGTAGACACAAAAGTTTGAACCTTTGATGTCTGTTTTTTATTGTTATCTTGAGATACCTTGACAACTGAATTATTGGAATGATTTGCTTTCACCAAGTCTAAGACTTCAGCCTTTTCCTTTAAAAAGGTAATCAATGTGTCAAATTTTATGGATTCGTTAGTATTTTTAATAAAATTAATTTTGTACTGCTGCCAGTCCTTATCTATGACCGCATCAAACTTAGACACAATGATATAAATTAGCAAAGTATCCCAATATTCAATGGGTTCCCCTAACACTTTTAAAGCGCGTAAATTTTTAAAAATTGAATCAACCATTTTACGAATATAAGCAGCTGATTCTTTTGTAAGGGGTTGTACAGAAAAAATAGATCTAACATGATTATGTACTAGCAAATTTTTATTATCATACCTACCCTCGATCAGATCCCAAGCTATTTTGTAATTACTGGCAGAAAATTCTAGAGATTTAATTACCTGAAGAGCATTACCCGTAAGAGCAGATCTTAGATAATGAAATCTCTGTATATCATCTAGCTCTTCAGAATTGTGAATCATTGACAAGTATGTATCTCTAAATTCTAGCCAATTTTCGTAAGATCCATCGAATGAGGGCAACGATATAGTGGGCAATTTAACCATTATCTTGCTTTTGCAGCTATGAGAATTATCACTACTAGTACAACTAACCTTTTGATTTTCTAACAAACACTCAATGGTAGACATAGCACTGTAATAAGAATTTTCAAACATTTCACGTTCTAACAACTGTTTAGGATATTCCCTTTCATCTACTAATTCCTCAATAGCATATTGAATAGTGCTAAACGTTTGTAATAAGGTAGCTGCCGACTGCTGACGCAGCTTTAATTCATTTACTTGTTTGGCAGTTAACTCGTCGGAATCTGAAAAGGAATCTACAATTTTCACTAACAGCGTCAAGCTACCCTTAATAGGACCCCGTTTTCTCACTAATTCCTTAAACGCCTCACTCATATTGACGATTTATGGGAAGAAAGAGTACTCACGGTTATCCTGCAACCACTGTGGTGAATAATGCGCACCACACCCGTTGTTCCTATAAAGATATTATAAGGCGATTTAGTACAAATAGGACAAAAGGGTATGTGGGGTAAGGATTCGGAAAGGTCTTACGCCCCTGGGCGAAGCTACTCCTCCTGGCCGGCCGCTAGTGGTCGTCTTCTTGTTTGCACGCCGCTAGTGGTCGTATTTCTCCAGGCTCTCCAGGCTGGTCGCTGGTGATCGCTTTATATGTGGCTCGTTGGACCAAATGTTATGGTCATGTATTGCGTCAGCAGGGCGGAGAAGCTTCTAATCTTAGAGGCGAATGAAATAAAAAAGAAACCGTAGCTTTCGATTCAAAAAGTATAATAATGAAGCAAAATTTTAGGTTAAGTACATCATAGATAATATCTACCACAGAACACAAACAAAATATGCATTGTTAATTAGTTTTCAAAGAAAATAGCGCCACCTAACCACGTTGACCTGAACCATCCTCTTGACTACCCGTGGTAGTGACGACCGGTGGCCAAGGATGGCGCTGCGTTAACACCTATATTTTTTATGGTTTAAAATGCATGCTGTGTTAACTCTTAACGTGAAACATAAATAAAACCACTTACCACAGTACAATATTCATTATTTACAAGCTTCCGAGGAAGAACAAAAACTTGTTATTGTTTACTTTAGTTTTATGAATATTTTTTTAATGTTCAGTGAGTGTTGTCGTATCTCAAAAGGTTCGGACACAGATAATCTATCACAGTAAATGCATGGAATTGGATATTACTACTTAATAGTGGTGGAACAAGGTTAAAAGTAAAAAAAGATTGTCTTGGGAACTTTGTTCCCACGGACAATCTACTGTTGGGGAACAAACTTCCCGCGGTCACGCAAGTGGTTAACTGTGAGTTGTCTCTCAGTGAATAAAAAGACTTTAAATGCGTGGTAGTAATAATTCTATGATCCATTAACATTATCACCACCATCTCTCTACTCAGTCAAGGCATCATAACATTACCGTCACACGGCACTAGAATATCCCCGGAGCTCGCTTCATTAGCAGCATTTGTTCTTTGTTCTACTCGTTAGCTTGCTTGTGCGCCAGTTACTGCACAACTGTGCCTACTCGCTACCGTCTTTTGTTATTGTCTACTTTGTACACAAATTAGAGACAACACGACTGCAGTGAATTAAAATTGGTGCACTTTGTTGTTTTCAGTTTTCTGTTGAAGTGCGTTGATATGTTGTTTGTTTAGGTTATTGTTGTGTTTTTATTGTTTATTTTATATTGTAGGTTATACCAGAGAATAATAATCAATGTATCTATATGTCTATAGTTTTAAGTCTTTTAAATTGTTTTGTAGAGTATATAAGTTAGGTTTTATGCCCATGTGCACATATTATTGTAAATATTCGCATGCCGCTTTTAGCGGCGGATGTGTCCTGAACACAATTATTATAAATACCAACTTTGTTGCTACCATATCCGACGAATATTTATTCGTCGGATATGTAAAGTTGCGCAAAAGACAACGACTTTATTTAGAGTGCAGTGGTGGCCCAGTGGTAACGGCCCCGACTTAAAAGTTGTAGGTCGTGGGTTCGAACCCACATAGGCGTTTTACTTTGTGTAAATAATCTCGGCACCACTGCTCTCAAAACGGTTAAGGAAAAATATCGTGAGAAAGCCGGCACGTCCTAGAACCAAAAAATTCAAAGACATGTAACATCTACCAACCCGCACTGGGCTGGCGTGGTAAATTACCTACAGCCCATTCCCTCTCTAAGCCGACGTTCGTACTGACGTAAAAATATCGCGGCGGGATTTTATTTCGCACTGGATTTTCAACTTTCGGTGTTGAGCGGAGCTTCGAGAATTCAACAGAGTGCATCCCAGCGCGTCGAAAAAACACACTGTTGGATTTTCAACTCTCGGCGTTAAGCAGAGCGTTGAAAATCCAGTGCGCGCTAAAATCCCGCCGCGATATTATTACGTCTGTGCGAACGTCGGCTAAGAGAAGAGGCTTGTGTCCCAGCAGTGGGAACATTATGGGCTGATTATGTGTCTTTCTTTATTTTGTTGTTTGAAAACTGAAAGGATATAATTAACACACAGTTCCTGTTAATGAATAGGTGAATATAATTACTTTGAGTTTTATGAATTATACTTGTGCGTATAGTTTCGTGCACAACTACTTGCTCCTTAGGAGACACGAGAAAAAGGAAAAAGCAAAAGAAGTTTCAGTTTAATGAAGAGAGAGAGCAATATTCCGAGGACAATAAAGAAAGACGAATAAATAAAATTAATTAGAGATTATTACAGTGGCGTATTATCCCTAAGGCAAACTAGGCACGTGCCTAGGGGCGCGAGGTTACAAGGGGGGGCGCACACGCAAGTTTTTAGACCAAGAGAAAAATTTGCATAAAATTAAAATATAAAAGATTAGTTAATTCTATATGTATAGATGTACTCTCTTAAAATAAATCAGTGGAACTTCACTGATTTTTCAGTGGAAAAACTACTGAACTGATTAGTGATGAAACTTGGTATGTACACAGCTGGAGTCCCAGATTTGCACATTTTATCCCGGAATTTCCACGGGATGGATCAACACACGGGTGAAACCGTGCAACGCAACTAATTATTTATACCTATCAGTACAAGTTAAAATTTATAATAATTATTCGGCCGCCAGACCAGAGGGGCGCCGATGAGGTGCTTGCCTAGGGCGCTCTCGACATTTAATCCATTTAATCCAAATGGATTAGTAAGAAATTATAAATCTTTGTTTCAGCATCCTTTCTAAAAACTAGCCTAAAACACCCAACTCCCTCAATTTATCTAATCTTATCTCACAATAGTTCCAATTACCCAGTCCTATCTGTGACGTCACTATTATTGCTTCTCATGTCTCCGGCAGCTGTCTCATGTGACCGCTAATTTGCCCACTGAGTACCAATGTCCCTAATGTACCACATTTGGCGCACATCAAGCCGTTTGCTTGAACGCTCAACACAACGGAATAAGGCGCCCGCACGGATTGCGACGGAATTGCATACTTAGTGTTTATTGTCCTTCTCTGACCCTTAGGTGTTGAAGTTTTAGTTTTAGTAGCGTCTTGTTATTAGTTTTTGTTAAATTGCTGTTGTTAGGCACACGAGGCTGTTAGTTTTTAGGTTTCAAACTCAAAGCAATTTCAGTTTAACATTTTAACCATTTTCAGGCACTTTTGAATTGTCAAGGTTCTAAAGGGTCCCAGAAATGATCAATTGCAAATAATTGCAATTGTCAATTTTTACGTGTAAATTGATCGTCTCCTAAATGCAATTGAAGCGATTGATAATATTAGGTACTAAATTATAAATTTGATGGCAATTGATCGTTTCGGGGACCCCTTATATTTTTCCTTTCTTATATATTGAGTTTTGAGTTTTTTTTCAGTAAACACTCATAATAAAGGAACTAGCTTCAACTTTCTGACTAACTGACCGACTCTTTGACAATTCAAAAGTGCCTGTAATTGGTTTAATTGAAATAAATGCTTTAAATAAAATTTTGAGTTTGGAATCCCATGAAATTCACGTTTAAATTACGTTATCAGTACTTAAGACAATATATTCAAGCGTGGTTTAGCTCAGTGTCTAAGTGAAATGGCGTTATGGCTGTCTAGTTTAACGCGCGAGATAGAAGACTCTCACGCACACTGGAATTTGTTTAAATGTAGATTTATGACAAAATGCTATACTTCTATATCAATTTTTAGCTTATTAAGTTCTTAATATATTTAAATACCTTTGATTAAACGCAAAATGCACTGCACAATAAGGAACTGTTTACGTATAATCGTCTAAAACAGAAAATAGACAGTGCTACTTAGGAATTTATTTCTCAAAAAAAAATTCAAGTAATCATGTTGCGGTTTTAGTACTACAGTAAACAATATAGTCAAATAACACATAGGTACGGAAAATCCAAATGAACCTTAAACATTTGGTTTTTTAAGAATTTTAAAAGCACAAAATTATCGATGTATCCCCTTAAGGTTTAGTCAAACAAAAGTCAGTTCCCCATGAGATTACTCTTTTTACAAACTCTGACTTATACTTAGTTTCACATTAAACTAGTAAATAATGTTTTTCTTTATTTCTTCGCTCTCGAGAAATAAATGGAAATAATTATTTATATTTGAGGTCTTAACCACTCTGAGTAAGTCTTGGTAGGGGTTTAATGCCCCTATATTAATTTTGCAGCTCCTTGAATGATGCAGACTTATAAAATAAACTGTTTCACAATTTAGCTGAAGGCAGAGTTATTGTTATAATACGTTAAAATTTCAAAGAGAATTTATTTTAGTTGTAGTTAAATGGCGGGTTTAATTTTGATGGCATTTAGGTATGTAATATAAATGGCTGGGTAATTAAACTGAAATACGATTAATTTTACTGATTAAATATATTTAAAAGTTAATAGGTAAATACAATTTTACACGAAGTTTATTTGAAAATAATACAGTCAAGAACACAAAATGAATATGTATTTCAAAATATTGTGGTGAAACTTAACCAAATACCTACTTAAATAAACAAATACATGTAACGTTATAAACTACACAAAAATTAAACAAACACAAATAAATTCAGGCTTCCACATTTTTTTTTGCCATTATTTGAAAGTTATTAGTTTCAAGAATCCATATCCTACTTGCTACTAACAAAAAAACGAAATAAAAAAATAACAAATAATAAATGCGAAATTAATGCTAACTTTTGGATGGATGTTTGTTACTCAATCATGCCAGAACGGCTGAACGGATCAGGATGAAATTTGGCACAGAGATAGATTACAGTCTGGAATAGTACTTAAGTTAGTTTTATCCCGGAAAAATATACGGTTCTCGTGGGATAATTTCCGACATCCACTTGGGCAAAGCCGCTGGCAAAAGCTAGTATCCACATAAGCGTATAAGCTCCCATCAGTATTTATACTGCGAGCCAATAAATGAGGTGAATCTCAACATGTAAAAAGCAATTTCAAAGTTGGTACAGCCCTTCCCTTTTAATAAGCTCAAATAGGTATTGACAGGCAATATATATAAAAATGTGTTTCTATTTAATTTTACTTTAAATAAAGTTGTTTTTATCTGACGTTTATTTGAACTGACGTGTACGTAATGTCATTTTCCTTTTCACTGCAGCCGAGCTGAAATGTATAAAAATGCAAATAGTGAAATAGCATTACGAATACGCTGAAACATTGTTTTGATAATTCAACTATTTTATAGGTTTCAAATTGAAATATAAATTCAACAAATTGTTGTTTTTGAAAGAGTACAGCCAGGTACAACGAGGTATTTTGACAATCGTGGAACTTGCATTTTATTAAATTATTTAACTTTGCGTGTTATTTAACACTGCTCAGTTCAGTGATTATAATTAATACATAATTGTTAATTATTCTTTTCAATAAATACTGTTTTTAAATTATTGTTGATATAATTATTTAAAAACAGAACGGTACGGAACGGTATTATAATTGAAACAGTTTTGCATAAATGCGGTCATTATTCGAGTTCTGCTCACTCACAATGTTCACTGGCCCAGAACTAATAGAGAAGGACTTACCTGCTTTATGTTTGTAAACTATTCTGTGAACTGTGTTATTCACATCCAAGTCATTGTGCTCATAACAATAGTGGTCCCACTCTTGGACCGAATCCACGCGTCTGTAATGGAATTAGCTGCGTTATTATATCTTCACGAGATATTGAAGCTTTTGAAAAGCTTGTTGTATGATAATGGTGCTCTAAATAATGATATCGACGATTCACTGGGTCGATTTAAAGGGTCAGGTCTGTCTTTGACCTTACTATCGAAATATTTTAGTTAGGGTTTTTATCCCTCAGAAAATCTATTTGTTAGTGATTTTAAATGCCTTTCTGTCGATGTCATAATAACGTTATCTGAGCCTTTAAATGTTTTAGTTCTAGTAAACGATGTTTAAGTTTAAATAGCCTTTAAAAGGCCTGCTCACCCTAACAAAAAAAAGCTTGTTTTTATGGAAATTAATCAATTTTAAATCTCTAAAAGTTCTAAAATTTAATTTCGTCGGTTGAAGATTAGTTCTTAATAGTTTTAAAAGGTTCTTAAAATCCATACCAAGTAAATTAATGAAAAAACTTAGATGGATAAGTTAAGAAGCTCTGTAAAACCCTGTTAGTAGTAGTTTGGAAATAGGTGATTTGTCTTTTATTAAGTTTAATTCTCGAATATCTACACTTAAAAAATATTAGTAAAGCCTGCCAATTCATAAAAATCTGGTTTTGTGTGTCGTTTGTAAGCCATTTTCATAGTATGATTTATAATAGCAGTATTTTTAAATGACATCGTATAAAATATTATTTTATTTACATTTTCTCGTCGATTTTACCAGTCCCATTGGTAAACAAGTTCGTAAACTGTCGTTGAAACAATTTAATACATTCAAACCTTCGACAATGAAATTGAAAATGACAGAGGTACATTTGAACACAACAGTTTACTGAAAGCGTTTTCATTTTACGTCCCACATATACGCCGTTTTATATTTGACTACTCCGAAGTAAAAAGACTAATAAAAACTTATGTTGAATTTTTATTTGTTTCTCTTAAATTCTAAACAAAGAAGCGGTTTTTCAGGGAAAGGCTGAGTGGCCTATTCACTCAAAGGTATTTTTATTTAGGCTTAATAAAGCCTCAATAAAAATACCTTTGAGTACCTTTACCTTTGTTTTTATGAATACATTGACCTAATAGGTTTTACTTTGAGTAACCTTGCACCTTCAAATGCTGTGCGGATCTCCAACCACATAAAATTAATCAGGCCAAGTGCGAGTCGGACTCGCACACGAAGAGTTCCGTACTGTATCTTACAATATTTAACACTATGTACTTAAATACTTTCGCAAAAGAAACAAGAGAGGCGATATAACAATATATCGCCAAGATAACTTTGTATTCTACAATGATACTGTGAATTACAAGGTTATTTTTGCAGTTGCAGAAAATCGCCCGTATTTAAACAAAATACCTTCTGAATCGGTGTTAGTATTTCTTGATTCAAAACAGTACCTACCTATATGGTACATCATATACAGAAGTTTCAAATTCCTAATTTGTTTAATTGTAACGATAGAGCTCGTACAAAAATGGTCTAAAATTGACAACTTTTACGGCGTCCTATTTCTTCATTTTTGAAGATAAAAAAAAAATTAAAAATAAGTTTGTACTCTACTCGATAAGTTCTAGACAATGACACTCCACATGCTAGGGTAAGATTTTTTTTAATGTTTATTATATGGGTATGGGGTTTTAATTATAAACTTTATTTTGTTTTTTTTTTAATTTATTGTTATAGCCTTAATAGAATTACACAATCTGTGAAAATTTCAACTGTCTACCTATAACGGTTCATGAGACTACAGCCTTGGGATAGACAGACAGACGGACGGACGTAACGTTATCTTTTTTCGGAAACCTTATAAAGAAAAAATACAATAAGCAAATACCAACCTAGATAACGCTTGCATTGTAACTCTCACATAATCTAACGCCATTCTTTTAAAAACTAAAGAGTGCACACCATTAACACGACTACTATATAACCAACACTATAACAGAGCTATCGAATGCACACAGCATTTTAATCTTTAGGGACCATGTATCAGTTCTGACAAGGGTCCTGTTTTGTAGTCGAGTGCCGTGCAGCCGGCAGTTAACCGACCTCTCTAGCGCCGGACGACGCCGCCGCCGGCTGATGTATCGGACTGCGGTATAATGACGCCTTTTACAACGAAAATGACAGCGTGACGCGGGAAAAATTGGTAATTTGGTTTATATTGGGCGATGATTTAAGACTTTTTCGTATGACCATGTAGCCTTTTTGTAATTTATGTTATATTAAATAGAGCTATGTTGCTCGTTGATGTAAACCAGACGTCTGAAAAAAAAATGGTGTGGTCAATTGAAAAAGTCACTATTCTGCAAATCCTGAAAATATACGTCTTTGGCATCCTATCCTACGAGTTACATCCTACGTTAACATTACAACTTAAATATAACCGTTTACTACACCCATATAAGCACACATTTCTCTCACAAAACTTAAACAAACAGAAAATCACTAACAACAATTCCAAGAACTACAATAGCTATAATCCTCCACCCAACTAATCGTGTAATGTCCCCCTAAGGACTGTTAAGGCGCATATTGCTCACATATGCAATTACCAGCTGAACGTTCTCTGTTTATTCGCGAAGCAGTGACTTGGTCGTTTATGGCCACAATAAAATGGCCGACCATAAAACTTTAGGTTTACGTTTGCTTTGGTACTTTACAGGCTGTACTATCGTAATGAGGCTGGTAGTCCAGGGTGCTTGAAGAGATGATATGGATTTTACTTAGAAAAATAAAGAATGAAGTACATAGGTACTGTGAGGCCTCGAACCTCACAGTAGGAGATTTAGTAAACTATTAAATAATACGAGAGGGACTCTATTTAAATGAGGCTGAAGCCCTCTGTAACACTCCTACTAAATTAGTTCTATGCCGAGGCCTAACCAGATTCTACATGTCATCCTATCAAGAAAACGAGGATCGTTTTCTTGACAGAAGATATTCCATATTTGAATGATTGAATGTCAGCCAGTATTGTATTAACGAGGCTTGATCAAAGCATCAATGCTTTACAGTACCTACTTAAACTTCAATTGAAGTCAATCAATCTGCCTAGCCTTTTCCTAACTAGGTTGGTGTCTGCTTTCAGTCTATCCGGATGCAGCTGAATACCAGTATATCTTGTCCACTCTGAAATGACGCGGCCCACTACTATTTGTATAATTATGTAAATAGGTAGTGGGGCGCGGCATTCCAAAGTGGACAAGCAATACTTTACATGGAGCGACTGTCTAGCCTACCACCAAAATTCAGTTACTGGGTAGCACAATATTACTCTCTGGTAAGATTGGTTAAACTTCAATTGAAGTCTTGAGACAATGTGGCATAGAGACTTCTTCTAGTTAAGGATATTAGAAAGAACTTACGACTTATAATTATATTTTGGAAAAACTAAAACAACAAAAGCAAAAGCTCTGCTGTGTAACCAAAGACAATAAGGGCACAGAATACAAGTATTGTTTTTTTTTTACAATCAAATTAATGTTATCTTTTCAATCGCTTTCACTATAACTGATCAACACACCGAACCATTTTAAAACTTTAGCTCTCGAACAGTAGGTACCTATATTATTATTATAAGGTAGCCTTCACCTAACAAATTCCAATACAATACCCAGAGCCACAAAAGAACTATTGTTAGGTAAATATCTAAAACAAGCGATAACACGAAAAAAAAAACAAACACAAATGTAAAACTAAATTGAATTTCATTGAAAATATCCGGACAAAGATTTTGCAGATTCCCCGAGGTCGGATTTAGAGAAATACTTACAAGTGGCTTACAGTCCGCGATTGCGTGCGATAGGCAAATCCCACGTTCGTCTTCGGAGCAATATAAAATGGCTCTAAATACGGACACAAAGGGTGCGGGTACACACTTGATAGTCGCGATAGCGGCACTTGTGTCCTTATCCGTTCTAGTAGGTACTATTATTTATTCTGTGCCATAACTTCTTCAATTAGGTACTTTTTTTTCTCGAATATCCAATGTTATTTTCGATCAATTTGGGATATGAATAGCTGTTTTATTTTATCAAACAGCTTGTTAGAGTTCCTGAAAATGGTTACAAACTAAACATCGCTCTCATTTTTAACCGACTTCAAAAAGGAGGAGGTTCTCAATTCGTCGGAACCTTTTTTTTTATGTATGTTCCCCGATTACTCGAAGATGGCTTGACCGATTTAATTTTTTTTTGTTTTATTCGAGAGGGTCCAGTTGGTCCCATATAAAATTGATTAACTTTGCTTCGGTAGTTTTTGAGTTAGCTTCAATAATACGTATTTTTTCCCCACTTTTATATGGATGATGTTCTAGTTTGTTGTTTTGCAGATAGTGGTATTAGAATTTGTGTGGGGTAGGTACACAACTAAAAAGTGAAAAATAAAAACTTTTTTACAAAAAAATACAACCGACTTCCAAAAACACCACTACAAAGTTAAAAATAACTTTAATTTCGGACGTCGGTGGCAAAAAACGAACATACATTTAACTAGACACCGACTTCCGAAATTAAAGTTATTTTTCACTATGTAGTGTTGTTTTTGGAAGTCGGTTGTATTTTTTTGTAAAAAAGATTTTTTTTACAAATAAAGAAGTTATCGATAATGATTTTGCAAGAAAATGGTCAAAAAATAATGAAGAGCTAGTTTACGCAGAAAGTATGATGCTAATAGGTGAATGTAAAAGTATGATGCTAGGTGAATAAAGTTAAAAAATATTGTATTAAAATATTACAGGAAAATAAGATCTTGTCAAATTAAAAATGTAAAATTTTATGTTATTATTTTAAGAACATTTTAAATAAATTTATTTATTTCAAATACAATATACAAATTAACACTATTTACACTAGGTACTAAAGTAAATGACTAACTATACAAATAAATACAAAAAAAAAAGGAGATAGGCGTCGAATTACTCGTCCGCATCGATTATATGTAAAATAATTATATTTTGTAACACTAAAATCGCCAATTTAAGTTCTTTAGTATAACCCTTAGATTGAGATCCGTTGAGGGTAATTTCCATAACCCGTAGGTTTCAGCAATCTGCGTTTCTGCGTGCTCTCGAGTAAAACTTCAGTCTGAATTTATTATAACAACGTTTTCTTTCAAGTACCCACATAAACTTATTTATAAACATACATTATTTACTTTCATCTTGTCCCGAAATATAAGGCATAGCATTGGTAAAGCCGTAGATGATGATAATTTCATAGTATATTTAAAATAGACTTAACAGAAAGTCCCATTTAATCAAATCCAGGGATTGACCTGTGAACAATGCGGCCATTCAACTAGAATAGTGAAATATTATTGCTCTAAATATCGATAAGCAGTAGGCTTAACTCCGTGCCAAAAGGAGCAATCTATTTAAAATATGATGTTAATTCCCCTAACGATGGCTCTAATCACTTAGGAAATCTATAAATTTCAACTAAATTGCATCGAGTATTCATTTGAATGTATTATCTATTCGTATTGGACTGTTTCCAACAAAGCCGCTCTCAGGAGTAGAAAGCCTTATTTAGTGCTTACGTATTCAAGGTTTTGTTTACGTGGTCTCTTAGTTTTGGGTAAAAAGACAAGTTTCGTGGGGTTATAAAATGTTTTTATAACTGTGCTGTTGGCTTCAGTTTTGGTCGTTTAGTTTACCCCTTCATTTATAAACGGTGCTTAAAGTTAAGTAATGATTAGCGACTGTTTAACCATACATTTTGACGTTTCAATGAGGTACAAACACGTTTTAAAGTGAACATGACGTATAGGCTGCTTTAGGCTTCTGGACGTTTTCGTTTTGGGCGGCTCTAGTCGCCTGGACGAGCGAGTGGATAAATAAACTCCAAAAGCTTAGGTGTTTCTTTTTTAGCTGTAGGAATTTATCGCCAAATACGTACATCTTCTGTATTTTGGCGGTACCTATAAAGGTGTTATCAATCATTTGGATTAGACGAAATGACGAAATATGAAACAAGAATTAGAATTAGGAACATTACAAAATTTTAAGTTGTTCAGTGTCGACATCCAGTAACATCTTATATTGATATGTTCTTATATTATGTTCTTAAACCATGAATGAGTTTAACCTTAAATAAAAAAGGACTTAAATGTGTGAGGCATAACATTTAAAAAACAGTACCTCTTAACATTTTTTGTAATTAAAATTAAAACAGTTCCACTGCAATAGTCATAAAGATAAAAAGACGCGAGAGCTTCAAATTACAACAGAGAAATTTTCTTGTCGCTCACATTAAAATTCTTTCCACATGAGACGGTGTTCTAAAATGGCTCCTAAATTCCTTAATATTTTGCAGGAATTCTGAAAATAATTAAAAGAGTTATGAACGCCATTAATCGTTGTAATAATACCAGTCATAAGAGAGCCAAAATTAATAACATTACTACGTTCACAAATATTTTCTGTTTGAGTATAGAAGTTGGTCCTTCGGTGTTGTTTAGTCGTGAACTTGTTTTGTTTGAGTCTTGGGACCTTGGGGCGCGTAAAATAACTTAATTATGTCTAGTATTTTTACCAAACATAATTAAATTATCACATTTACGAGTATGTTCGTAATACTGGTGTGCAGCTGCATCCGGTTAGACTGGAAGCCGTCCCAAAAGTACATGGCTAAATTATAACAGCCGCATGGGTCGAAGCATGCTGCTTGGTTCGTGGATGGGTGCCCATCCGTTACATATCGATACCATTCCGTTCCTCGGAAAGCCGTTGGTCCCGGCTGTCATTCGTAGATCTTTGACAGTCATTACGGGTAGTCAGAAGTCCAAAAATCTGACAACCAGTCTTATTAATGGGTATCGTGTTACCCAGAAACTGGTTTATGGAAGTCAGACAGGCAGTCACTCCATGTAAAATACTGGTATTCAGCCTTTCAGCTGCATCCGGTTACACTGGAAGCTGACCCCAACATAGTTGGGAAATAGCAGGCAGATTGATTAATCACATTTAAATTGTAGGTATCTAATGAGGCTTGCATTATCTATTTTTAACTGACTTCAAAAAAAGGAGGAGGTTCTCAGTTCGTCAGAATCTTACAGCTCTGGCGGCTGGGAGCCCCTTTGCACGTTTGGTCACGTTTCTTTATGTTACCATCTTAGGGTTAAAGCCACCTATTTGGTGTGTCTTTATTAAGTTTGTCGTAGATACAAATTTATATGTTGTAGATATTTTAAGGGATTCGTCTTGTTGATGGTCGATTAAGTGAGTGCTTAAACATCTGCGTAAGTGGAGTGAAAACTTTAATTACTGTTGAAATGAATAGGTTTAGTTAGAGCAGTTTGTTTAATTATTACTTTTAGATTGTTATTTGAGTGCTTTGATAGGAAAGCGAAACATAAATCAATAGTAGGCCTATTGAAACAATCTCAACTTAAACTTTATTAATTAGTGAATCCTAAACCAGGAGTTGTTGAAAGTAAGTACGTAAAAATTACATTAAAAGAACTTTTCTACAAAAAAAAAAAACCCTAAAAAATTACTATAATTTCGGAAATTGGTGTCTTCGGTTTTGTATTTTCGTTTTTTGCCATCGACTTTCAAAATTACAAAAAAAAACTCTAAGGGACCATTGGCCCAACTTCCTATAACAAATGAAACAATCATTTTCAATATCGGTCCACAATTGATGAAAATATCGATGAACACACATAAAAAAAGTATACAAAACCAACCACCATAACCACCAACCAACTAAACCACCACCAACCACCAACACCAAAACCACCAAACCACCACCACTACCATAACCAAACCACCACCAACCAACCATACCAGAACCACACCAACCACCACATCAACCATACAGAAAAACTGTCTAATTTTAAACGGAAAACTTGACCAAGGAACTGATTGACGAAAGCCCACATCTTTAATTTGTCAGAAATGTTAATCACAAGTTTGCAGAGCTTCAAAACAAAACAAGAAAAAAAAATACTTGAGCCGTATTGAAAATAAACTCGGATATTAGGAAACTCTTGAGAACGTTTACTTACCGTGTTTTGTTTTGTCAGTCAGGTGTTTGTGTTCCATCAACTTGGTAATTGAAAGTAGAGATGTCAGTGTCACACATACTCGTATTAAGTACCGATATCGTAGAGACAACATACGGTATCTTTTTCATACTTACACCTATGTGAGCTCACTAATAGTTAAGTGACTCTTAGCCATTTAATGCTTTTATTTTAGACTAGCTTTTGCCAGCGGCTTCGTCCGCGTAGACGACGGAAATTATCCCACTGGAACATTTTTTTCCGACATAAAAAGTCCAAAAAATAAAAAATCTATCTCTGTGCCAAATTTCATCTAGATCCGTTCAGCCGTTCTGGCGTGATTGAGTAACAAACATCCATCCATCCATCCATACTTTCGCATTTATAATAGTAGTAAGATTTTTTCTTTGTTTTTTCTATACAGGGTGGTAACTTGAGATGCGTCTTAATTTATACATTACTATATTGCCTATACTTTTTGCCATATAATCACAATTAAAAGCTAGCCAGTAACTTGTGTGCAGCGACTAGCTACACAGACGGTCTTGTTTTTCTTTCCTTACCATCAACGTGGAAATAGCACTGAAACGTTATTTTCCCTTTTATTATTAGATTCACCCTCATAACTGGATCCCTGTCTTAAGCATTACTTTCTCCCAGCTTTGTTTTTGTTCCAAATTCAAATTATGGTACTTTTGCTCAAATCTCTGAAGGTACGGTTTTATTTAACTTTATTTCTTGCTTTGACAACGTCATGTCCGTCTCATTTTCATTTTAACCTTATTTTGATACTAGATTTGGTTTCTAAAATATTTTTATATAATTGAGAAAATGTTGGAAGAATATTTCAGACAGTTTATAGGATTAGAATGGAACAAAGCTTTTTAAAATGTTCATTTTGTCAACTTTCTCGTTCACATGGGACCAAATTTTTAAGAATGTTAAATGAAAAGATGTTTTTTTTTGAACAAATGTAATCAACTAGCGAACTAGTAAATAATATTAATTTAATAGGTAATTATTAAAAACACATTTTTATCTCAAAAACAGACAATACTTTTTGAACTGAGTTTATTAGATAATACAATGGAAATGTGTTTTTATAATTAGGTATACCTATTAAATTAATATTATTTACTAATTCGCTAATTGATTACATTTTTCAAAAAAACTTTTTTACAAAAAAATACAACCGACTTCCAAAAACAACACTACAAAGTGAAAAATTACTTTAATCTCGGAAGTCGGTGTCTGGTTTAATGTATTTTCGTTTTTGCCACCGACTTCCGAAATTAAAGTTATTTTTCACTTTGTAGTGTTGTCACACACATCACATAAAAAGTGAGGAAAAATACGTATTATTGAAGCTAACTCAAAAACTGCCCAAGCTAAATTAATACATTTTATTTAAAAAAAAAAATTCAAATCGGACAACTCTATAAAATTTATGCGTAATAAAAAAAAAAAATATACGTGTCGAATTGAGAACCTTCTCCTTTTTTTTCGTCGGTTAAAAAAGCATCTTTCATTTAACATCTTAAAAATTTGGTACCGTGTGAGCGAGAGAGGTATGCGACAGTCCTCTTAGGAAAGACCTCACTCAGATGATCGTAAGTATTAAAACAAAAAAAAAGACATGCTAAAATATGGGTAGCGTGTAGCAAGTAGCCAGCACAATTGGCGATGACACCTCCACTGCATTTCTTTTTAGCGCATTTACATTTATATTACCTGAGTTTACCTGCCAACGCGCTGCATGTGAATTTGTGAAACTAACTGCAATGTGCCAGCATTTTCCACTTCTTGCACACTAATGTTCACAAAGTAAATCTATATAAAAATATATATATATATACGTGTCGAATTGAGAACCTCCTCCTTTTTTTTTCGTCGGTTAAAAAGAGAAGTCTTTATTGACTGACTGACTGACTGATGCCCGGTTTCTGAGGTTTTTAAGCGGAGTTTATTAATTCGATAGTGATTATTGCTTCGATGTCGTTTTTGTGAACAAAGTCGAGTGAATTACTATCGAGGGTTTATCTGAGGGCCTCAAAAACCGACGAAGGAATTCGCTTAAATAGATAATTTTGTCGAATCAATAGCGATTGAGAGTTTAAACGCCGTTTGAGAATTCTTCAGAAACCGCTTATTACTCATCAACGCCCAGCCCAAACCATTGGACTTACGCGTAGAAAGCTGAAATTTTGCACAGAGGTTCCCTTTATGTAGACAATCAACAAGGAAGCATTTTTGCCATGGGATATTTTCCGACATTCACGCGGGCGAAGCCGCGCGGGAAGAACAACATAAAACACAAACAGACAACACAACATAACATCCAAACAAACAACACAACAAACAACAAAAACAACAACAACAAAACAATAACATAAAAACAAAAACAAACAAGAACAACAACAAAACAAGACACAACAACAACAACAACACGTTTTTAATAACATTCAAATAGAAGACAGCATACATTTTTATTAATCACTAGCAACTCGCCTCTGCTTCGCGCGGTTTTGACGATTTGACAGAACATGAAGATTTCTATATTATTATGTTAGTTTAATATTGATTAAGTTTAAATTTGATTATACACATAAACTTTCGGAATAAATTCTCTAAATGATGGTAAAAATCACGTCAAAATCCCTTGCGCAGTTTAGAAGAACAACGCGGTCAGAAACAGACACAGATTTGAAATGGAAAACATACAAATATTTCTTAAACTCCGTAAGTATCGTATGATACGGGAGTGAAACATAATATTTTGATTAACAATTTCTTTGGGATTGATTTACATTAGGTACTTGTAAGAAAATACTTCAAAGAATATTGTAAATGAGAAAATATTATATAAACTGAGCCCAGTGAGATAATTTCGTTCACAGCTCTCAAGTTTCTTTAATTTTAGAAACAAATGTTTTAAGGCTTTAAAAGGAAAATAAGGTAGGATCATAATATAAATATTATAGAATAGTAATATTGTTTAAAATTCATAACTCTCTGAAAATAGAGAAAGTCAAATTCATATCTCAATTCATTTTGAGCTTTTATTGCTAGTCAAAATTCCGAGAACCATCAGAGCTCACCGAATTGTAGATAAAATATTTCATGTTCACTTTGAACTCTTATTTTCTATGTACATAAGGATTTACAGAAACGTAGAACCTACAGGGAATTATTCCGTATGAAATACCAATCATTTTATTTGTGATATCATTTTTACGTATTGAATACGAAACTTTAACAGAAATATCAAAATACTCTTTATCTGGAATCATAGAATGCTGTGCTATAAAACTAACTAAATGTAATTTAATTGTCATATGTATATATAGACCCCCAAAACCATGTAACTTATATAAATTTTATGAGAACCTAGAAGTTATTTTGAAAAAAGTGTCCAATAATCATAAAAATACTGTAGTACTTTGTGGTGACTTTAATATAGACATACTGAAACGGAATAAATTATCAATAGAATTCGAATCATTTCTTCTGAGCTATAATCTAAAATTAGAAATTATGCAGCCGACAAGGCTTGGTAGTAAAACTTGCTTAGATAATTTTGCTCATAATATACGTCCCAAATGCGAATATAAAATTATTGAATTAGCCTTATCAGACCACACTGCACAAATATTAAAAATCCCAGTTAACAAATCAAAAAACATAAAATCCTGGCGTAAAAGAATAAGAGCCATATCCAAAGAAAACCTAGTTAAATTCAGTGACCACCTTAAAAATATAACTTTTTCAGATGTATACAATACACCAGACCCAAACATAGCATATAACAAGTTCCTTGACATCTTTCTTTTACTGTATAATTTATGTTTTCCGTATAAAACAGTAACTGTTAGATCAGAAAATAAAATTAAATGGGTATCAAAAGGTATTCGAATATGTAGCAAGAATCAACGCCATCTGTTATGGCAAATGAGATTAAAACCAACTGATGAAAATAAAAATAAATTCAAAAATTATACTAAAAGGTTTAAAAAAATTGTGAAACTTACACAAAAGGTTCAAAATAATCATTTGATTAACAATTCAAAAAATAAAACAAAGACGACTTGGCAAATAATAAATAATAGCAAAAAAATAAGTGAACCTATTATGCGTATTAAAAACCAAGATTTAACAATAAATGACCCAAAAGAAATTGCAGAATCGTTTAACAACTATTTTATAGATCAAATAGGTCAAATACCAAATAATAAAACTTTGGAAGTCAAAAGAATTGAATACAACCCACATTCAATATTTATGTCGCCTGTTGTACCTCAAGATATTATTAAAACTATACACCAGCTAAAATCTAAAAAGAGCGTTGGCTATGATGGTATATCGACTGAAGTGATAAAATTTGTATCTTATATAATAGCTGGCCCACTAACACATATCATAAATAATAGTATAACTACGGGTATATTTCCCGATAATTTAAAAATGACTGTTATAAAACCACTACATAAAAAGAACGCGAAGGATGATATGACCAATTATAGGCCAATTGCATTGACTCCCGTCTTCTCCAAAATTATAGAAAAGATCATATATGAAATAATTTTTAACTTTTTAATTAAATTTAATATTCTATGTAAAGAACAGAATGGTTTCATGAAAAATAAAAATATAAATACTGCTATATATGATTTGCTCGTTACAATAATGAAAAATGTTGATAATAAAATTCCTATATGTGCAATTTTTACAGATATGTCGAAAGCTTTCGACTATGTCAATCATATACTTTTATTTGAAAAACTATATGCTTACGGAATACGCGGAAATGCCTTAGATTTAATCAAATCGTATATCAGCGGTCGTAAGCAATACACAGAAATTACAAGGGTTTGCACTAAAACTAGAATTGAACAAACGTATAAATCTACCTCGAGAGAAATAAAATTCGGAGTTCCACAGGGCAGTGTCCTGGGACCACTCTTATTTCTTCTCTATATTAATGATCTCCCTCGGCAAATCAATCACCCAATGGTTTTATACGCAGACGACAGCACAGCACTAATAAAATGCCATGATAAACTAACGTACGAAAGCAACGTAAATGACACACTAAAAATACTAATTAACTGGTTAAATCATAATAACTTACTAATTAACTTAAATAAAACAAACATAATGCACTTCTACCAAAGACTGCGTATTGTAAACTTAAACATAAATTATAATAGTCAAACCATTGATAGAGTAGAAGTCGCTAAATTTTTAGGTATTACATTAGATAGCCAATTAACATGGAAAGCTCAAGCTGAAACAATATGTAAGAAACTAAGTACATCTGCCTATGCATTATATAACCTTTCGAAAAAAGTAAATATTAAGACAGTACTAGTAGCCTATCATGGCTTGGTGGTCTCGATACTAAGATTTGGGATTATTTTTTGGGGCAATTGTACTTATAGGGAAGACATCTTTCGTGCTCAAAAACGCTGCATCCGTTCAATGTTCAATATTAAAGTTACAGACAGTTGTGTTCCTGTTTTTAGAGAACATAAATTATTAACATTCCCATGTATTTATATTTTAGAAATGGCAATATTTGTTAAGACCAATCCTCAATTATTTAAATCTTTAAAAGAAGCTCGATATCACACAGTCCCTATGAGATCACAGTACCAAAACTTATTGTATGAAGGTAACTGTAAAACAGCTTTGTTTAAAAAAAGTGTTATGAGAATGGCTCCTGTTATTTATAATAAAATTCCTAATTGCATTAAGGATCAAACTTTAAAAGTTTTTAAAAAGAGACTCACCACCTTATTGTTAAATAATTGTTATTACTCGATTCAAGAATTCTTAAATGATCTTTCTATTAATTAAATTTATGTTGAATTGAAATTGAAAATTTGAAATTGAAATTGAAAATTAAAATTGAAATTGGTAAATGTTTATTTGTCTCAAAGCAGTTACATTGATTATATATGAGACAGCCCCAGTAAGTAATGAATGAATGTTACTAACGTTATATTAGTTTTAAGGTTATCGTGAGCAAATGTCGCTCATAAATGTTTGTATGCCTAAGTAGGCAGAATGTACAAGGATTCTGTATATACCTGTAACACCAATTGTAAACACCTACATTCTATACAAATAAATGATTACTTACTTACTTACTTACTTACGTAGGCAGACAGTCAGTGTCACAAATATCGGGACGAACAGGCTTCATAATGATCTTCAACAACTAAGAAAATTAAACTTTATCTCAATTGGATTGGACAGGAATAGAAAAAAAGGAAAAAAAATATTGTTTTGCCCATAATTCCTAGCACAGCATTATACAGTAAGAATAGCTATGCAATGTGTACTCGTATATACCTGACAGTATTAAAAACTTACCGACTAATAAATTTGCAAAGTGTCTCAAAGTATGGTTGCGGGAAAAGAACTTCTACTCAGTAAATGACATGTTTAATAAGATATTGAACAATAAATAAGACGTTCCCTCGAACATTAATAGTATTTTTTAAATTTATATAATAATATAATCAATTTCTCAATTATAATTTTGCTGAATTATGACTATAATAGTAACTAAGTACTTTTATCTATAAACAAAAATGTTTGCATGTCGCATTATTATGACTAAGTCTTATGGATCCGTATATTTATTTATTTTAAGACCGAAATTTGTACCAACACTTATGGCGAATAAAATGATTTGATTTGATAAAGTTCTTGTCAGAATGACAGTTGTCGTGTACTGTCTTCATTCTGAAACATTCCTTGTGTCATTGAGTTAATATTTCATTTTCATAGTTGCTTGGATCATTTTGAAGTCTGTTCGTCCCGATATTATTGACACTGACTGTAATTCAAAGAATATGATTTATCGGAATATCTTCATTCATCTGTCTTTATAGCGGTTTATGAGTGTGAAATTGTGAATACTTATACGAGAAGGTAGATACTTACTAAGTATGTCTACATTGGAGCAGTGGTGGCCCAGTGGTAACGGTCGCGACTTACGAGTTGTAGGTCGTAGGTTCGAACCCAGGCAGGCGCTTTACTTTGTGTAAATTATTTCATCACCACTGCTCTCAAAACGGTGAAGGAAAACATCGTGAGGAAACCGGCATGTCCTAGAATCAAAAATTCGAAGACGTGACATCTGCCAACACGCACTGAAGCCCGCGTGGTGGATTACGGCCCACTCCCTCTCACAGAGAGGAGGCCTGTGTCCCAGCAGTGGGAACATTATAGGCTGATTAGGTGTATATCTACATTAGGTTGTAGAAGTACCAGTAGGTACTCAAGAACTTCAATTCTAAAGCTTTTTAATTAATTAATTTCATTCTTTATTTCAGGCAGCTGTGGCCCATACAAAATACAATACAAAAAATTACAACATAACAAAAATTATATACTAATACATAAACTTTTAAAAATAAACTAAGACACACGAAGTGACTGCGTCGTGTTACGCTGCGCGGTGTCGTATTAGCCTGCCGCGAAAACGTCGGTAGACTCCACCCTTCGGCCAAAACTCTTCCTTTAGGAACGTGTCGAGATGGTGTGTCGGAACGACTTGAAGTTGATCTTCACCTTCATGTACTTCACGATCTCCTCAACCTTCGTGGAGTGATGCAGTCGGGACACATACAGCAACGTCGTAGGTATCGCTGGACGTAGCAGCATATTTGGTCCTATCAGTCCAGTACCGCATTGATTGCGACAAGTAGGCTGGTAGGTTTGTACAAGATAGAGATATTTCAGTCCGGTACCTGCGAGGAAGGTTCACAGGTACTCGTACATTATTCATTCCGTCCCTCATAACTTTCCTAACAAATCGAGAACATCTGATCTTACACAATACTGGAAAAATGCGTTTCATCTTCAGCGCACAAAATAATTATTATTTAATTTGCTTCTTTTTATTCAGTTATCCGCATACAAAGTTACTGGAGTTATTTTTTTGTTGCGAACAAAGACTTCTACCTTTTTTTAAGCGTGATTTATGTCAAAATATTCATTCGTTATTATATGGAAATGGAAAATGAAGTTAAACTGTTGTGATGTAGGGGAGCGGGTGATGTTCAGAGTGACTTTACACAACGGGGAAAAATGAAAGGGAACTCTGATGCCGGTAAAAATAGCAACGTCACGGGTATATTTATATTGTTGCATTTTTAAGCGAATGCCGATTAGCAGAGTTGTTTGCGGTCTGTTTGTGTACGTTGATGGATTCTATTGAATCCAGCTCAAAGAGTGGAATTCCAGTCGGAACTGTTGTGTGGAGTTTTCAATAATTCCTAGCTATCAACATGTGTGGGATAACTGTGGATTTGAAACTGTAAGTGTCTAAACACACTATGCCGAAGGTATGCGGCCGAAGTTCCGCGGCTGATTGTACGTTCCGACGTTCGGCAGAAATTCAGTTGCGCAACTATGTTGGACACGCGGGGTGTAGGGCGGGGGCGCGGGCATGCCTGCCTCTCACTGCTCCCCGCCCCGGATCTTCTTCGGCAATCGAACCGAACTTCGGTCGCGTATAATCTGTGCTCTACAGAATAAGTTGCCGCTGAATTGCCGCTGAACTTACGCCCGACCGAAGTTCAGCTGTACGCTATAACGCAACGTAATTTCGGCATAATGTATCGGCAGTAATTCAAATAGCATTGCAGGCGTGATCATGCAGAACTTCGGTCACGTACCTTCGGCATAGTGTGTTTAGACACTAAAGCATCAGTAGAAAGGACGGGTAAACGAGAATAATATTTATGAAGCTAGGTAGTATCACAGTAAAATAATGTAACAGTAGTTTATTATCACAGAAAACGGCCGAAACGACGCGCTTCGAAATCTCAGTATATACCAGTTCGCAACAGTTCGAGCACGCGGCAGTTACGCACGGACGGACGCGTATTTATCTACCGAGCGGCCGTAGGTAATTAATTCAAGGTCACTGCCCAGATAAACTACTGTAGCTTTATTATTCGGTGGTAGTACATACCTATACCTATAGAGCATCAAGAATGTCATTAAAATTAGTGTTGTCGAGTAGTTTGTCGCAAAACCTTGAACTGGATTGTGAAACTGCAAAGAGTTTAATAAACAGACATAATAAATGTGCAATACTCAATCCCTAGTAATATTTCTAAAACTAAAATAAAAACTATAAGTACACACAAACACACATTTCATTCATACAGCTACAAGCCAATAAAATGGCTGCCTTACAATATTATATTACGAACATTCCAACCGTTCCTTTTGGCAGTTCGCCTTTCAACAAGCCTCAGATATCTGTCAGTGCCCACCCTCAGCAAAAGGCAAGTTTGTGCACGTAATTGAAAAGGGATCGCTGGCCAGACTTTTCTCCGCTGTCAGATTGACGTTTAGCTGCCAAATTGACAGCTGCCGGACTCGTCTATCTTGATAAAGTTACTGAATATGTGCCTTATCTTGTCGTGCCTATTAGGTAGGTATACGAGTATGTTCATAATTATGGTATGTTAGATATTATTAGAATATAATTACACTTGGTTTCTGAAAGGCCTTCCTTCTATAATTATCTCAACATCATCATCCCACTTCACCCACTGCTGGGCATAGGACTCTCTATTCTTATGCCAATCCCCACGCTCCTGTGTCAGCCTCATCCAGGTTCTACCCTGGTTAATTATCTTACACCCTGTCAAAACTCATGTTGATGGCTTTGATTGGTTGACCAAAATAATAACAGTCAATCAAGTCACTCGACATTATTAAACTTGACAAAAAATAAACTTCAGTGGGCTTTTGGAAACCGGGGTTCAGCCTTTTCGGATACAAAAAAGTGCAAAAATGTTTGCTCGCGTTCGGATAACAGGAACTGGGTCAAAATTGACTAGCACGTTCTTTTTTTGTCCTATCTATCAGAGAGACAGATAGATAGACGGACAACTAAGTAAGCTACGTAAAACCTAAAAGAGCCTATACTATCTCAGGTTCTTATCTCGCTCGCACGATACTGCTCGCGGACTGAGTGAGAGCGAGACTATGTGCGGTGCTGGGCGCCGATAGTTTAGGTAATTGCTTTTTACGGTGAAAATAATAGTAATTAAAAAAAAAAAACATAAGACCTGCTTTATAGTTAGTTCAGCTACTTATTATGCAAAGTTTCATCATCTAATTTGAAGTATTTTTTTAATACCAGCGATTTATTGTTCGGTTTGGAGGTAACTTTGGATTTTTTTAAAGCGAGAAAATTTTATGGAATCGTTTTTTCGTCCAACATAGAACTTAACGTTAATCCTCAACTTTACCATATATTTATTTCAAAATTAATGCTGCAGTATTTTCGACATAACGGAGGATCATGCCATTTGAGGTAGTATAGACTCTTAAATAAACTCAACAGGCACCTAGAGCCTTCTAGAAATCCTTTTGGATAATAATATTTGTCTTGGAATCGCTTTCAGTAGAATATCTTGCGCTTTAGTATGATATGGTAGTTTCCAAAATACATTTCATAACACAAAAAGCTTATGGAGATCGGTATTTGTAATATCAGTCTATTTTGAACAAAAACCTCATTTCATACAATAAAGGAACGAGCATGAACATTAGATGTCGGTATTTTCTTCAATCGGGAAGGCGACTGTCTAAATGGCTCTGTCGTAGCTAGTTCCCAACACAAGCTAATAATACAACGCGTGAGGTGTTTTTTTTTTAATTTTTGCGAAAATGACGCGTTGTTGTGTTTTTAAATAAGTACTACGAAATTGGAGTCCACCATTTCCCGAGAGAGCTTACAATTAGAAGATTGTGGATTAAAGCAATTTGTAAAGATTAAAAAAAAAGTAAACAGAGTTTGAAACATTTTGAAGAAAGTGATTATGAGGAGATAGTTAAGGTTTTAAATTCCGACACTTTCCATGTCAAATACTTCATTAAAAATATTGAAATAACAGAAAATAACGAAGTAATAAAATAAAACTCAACTCAAGAATAACGAAATGTCAAATTTATTATAAGCCGTGGTCGCGGGTTGTTCGAAAGAGATACTGTGGCCCTGGCACGGGCAACTGAAATAACACGGGTGGGTTTTAGTCAGTAAAAGTCTGACACGCCCTCCCGCTCCGCCCAGAGCGGGAGAAGTCATTTGATAATATCTCATCCACAAAAAAAAAAACAAAAAAAGGACGTCCTAGCTATGATCACGCCATCTACAATGACCACTTTGTTAAACAGCATGTAGGTGTTTCAGAAAGTCCAGAATTCCTTATTCATAGACTCACAACAGTGCCTGTAGCCACTCACACGCGCGGCTCCCCCACGCGACGCACCTCGCACGCCCCCGACCATTTTATGCGCGCGCGCAACTGGGCGCCCAGCCCCGGCAACACGGCAACACGGCTTATACACAAAACATTTCTATGAAACGCTATGAAAGTAATTACTGTTTATTAACTCCAATTGCTCCCAAACTCGACTGTCATCATCATCATTTGCCCAGCCTTTTCCCAACTATTTTGGGGACTGACTGCCGACTGCATCCGGTTAGACTGGAAGCCGACTTCCAGTCTAACCGGATGCAGCTGAATACCAGTATTTTACATGAAGCGACTGCCTATTATGACTCCACAACCTAGTTACTGGATAATACGATACCCCTTGGTAAGACTGGTTGTCAGAATTTCGGACTTCTGACGACCCATAACGACTGTCAAAGATCCACGAATGACAGCCGGGACCAACGGCTTAACGTGCTTTCCGAGGCACGGAGGGGACTCGGTAAATAAAGATGGTCACCCATGCACGGTCCAACCATGGCAAGCGTAGCTTAACCTGATCGATCATCGATCGACCCATGCGGCTGTTGTTACTTAGCCACGAGCCCCTCAAAGAGCTCCTCCCAAGCTCGACTGTATTTTAAGTAAATAAAGAGACTAAACTAATTGCCAAAACTGACATGTTAATCTATTATATAAATCACGATTTATGTTTTGACTGCCTTGTTGGTTTAGTGGTGGCAAGCGCTACTGCTGAGCATGAGGTCTTGGATTCGATTCCCAGGTCGGGCAAGTGTGTGTGTGTGTGTGTGTGTGTGTGTGTGTGTGTGCGTGTGTGCGTGTGTGTGTGTGCGTGTGTGGGTGTGTGTGGGTTTTTATATCTGGAATTTCACAGTACCAGCCCGGAGACGGCAATGGATTTGTGCTCGGTTGATGGCAATATGCTCGCCTCGTATTACATGGGACTTAAAATTGACTGGCAGAATGTTGGTGTACCTGCTGTAGGTACAGTCAGCAGCAAAAGTCGATTAACACTTGCAGTTTTTTAATCTTAATTATTAAGCGAAATATTTAATTCAAATTCAAACAGAAGTACTTAAAATTTTAAGAACATTAACTCTTAACAGTTAAACGTAAAAAAGTAGTTTATCGAATCATTCTGTGTTAATTTATATGATGTCAAAAAGTAGCAGTGTTAAGCGACGTCTATTGCAGACCGTACACCTCTGCATAATCCTTTAGGTAAACAATGTTATGAGTTATGTCGTAATGCAAGGAAAAGAAAAATGAAGACGGGCGAGATTATTGTGGCCATTTTTTTACGTTTTTCTTTTGTTTACTTACTTATCATTTTTCCGGTCAGACTCGACAATAAAATTGCGATACAGTAGCGCAATTTCAGTTAAGACGGCTGTCGCATTCTGTCACTTCACTTGCTCACACGGAACCAATTTTTTTAAGAATGTGTAATGAAAAGATGCTTTATTGAAAAATGTAATCAATTAGCAAACTAGTAAATATATTTTATTTTGTACCTAATATTAAAAACACATTTCTATTGTGTTATCTAATAAACTCAGCTCAAAAAAGTATTATCTGTTTTTGAGATGAGTTAAATAAATGCCACAAGAAAAAATTTACTAGTTTGCTAATTGATTACATTTTTCAAAAAAGCAACTTTTCATTTAACATTCTTAAAAATTTTGTCCCGCGTCCCGACAGCCCTCTCAAGATGTTCCATAGAATTTGGCTCAAAAAACAATGCATAGATATGCTGAAGATTCAGCGAAGAGCAAGATTCCGTGAATTGGATGAACTTGTTTCCACCAGAAGCGCATTTGGTTATGACGGCTTTTAGCCCAGTTCAGCGAATTCCATTTTAACTGGTTTCTTTAGTTACCGTAGAAATTAATTAATTTAACTGTATTTTGCTCCTGCAAATGGCAGTTTAAATAAAGAACAGCTATTTTAATTTTCATGAGAATGAAAAAGACAAATAAACTTTTGGAAAAACAAAGTAATACATATAGCTAAGTGAAATTGAAATAAGGCCTTTGTTCATTGAGACGGTACAGGATAATAATAAAAAAAAAACCGGCCAACTTAACATTGTAGTTGAAAATCATGTTTTCCCATACATTCCAACTGCAATATTATGTAAGTTGGTGATTATTACTCGTTAACTTGTAAAACCTACTTAGCTGTGATAGTTTTCCTTTTAACTTCGTTAGGTACTTATGAGGTCATGCCGTGAATTTTTTCACCTAGCCAAAAACAACCAGTTATCTGGCAAACCAACGTGGGTTCAAACCCACGACCTACAACTCGTAAGCCGGGGCCATTAGGTACCACTAGGCCACCACTGCTTTCAATCTATAATTATCTATACTAATAATAAAGTTGTTTGTTTTTTGTTTGTTTGAAAGCGCTAATATCTAGAACCATTAGTCGGATTTGAAAAATTCTTTGCATTTGATAGCCCAGTTCTTGAGGAAGGTTATAACCTCCTGAGCAAAATGAAAAAAAATCAGAAAGAATGCTAAGCGAAAATAAAACGAAGTAATAGCGTGGGCAGGTGATGCGATGCGACGGGGTGGACCGGGGAACAAGAATTTTACGCGGACAGTCATCGGCAAAGTTAGTTTTCAATGACCAGCCAAATTTTCACAGGCTGTTCTACCCATGATTATGAACAACTTTCACTATGGGACCAACTTTAAAATCACGAAAAAAAAAATCTGCTGTTTCATACATTTTGGTCGAGTAGGTATTGAACTTTTGTATGAAACAGCTGTTTTTTTTTTCGTAATTTTAAAGTTGGTCCCATAGTAAAAGTTGTTCATATTCACGGGTAGATACGCCCTGTGAAAATTTGGCTGGTCATTGAAAACTAACCCTGTATAGTCAATATAAATCTGAAATCGCCAATTCGTCTTGAATTCGTCAAGTATGGTTATTAATGATCCGACCTTCTCTGTGTGAGAAGAGGCCTTTGCCATGCAGTGGAACAATAAAGGCGAGTATATTATGTAGAGGTCAAACGCGAGCCAATCCGATTTAAAAAAGCACAAACAAGTTAATTACAAAGCTAAAGCAAAAGTCAAAATATTTAGACAACCTGTAGCCAAAATGAACAACCCAAAAATATGATTCATGAATAAAAAAGTCACATCAATTCAATGCAAATTGGTTTAATTAATTTCAGTCTGCCTAATCCTGTTAAAGCTTTACAATTCGTCAAGGTAGGTAAACAAAAATTCATTTCAGAATATAACATATTATGGAAACGGTTATTTTTGAGCAATTAGTCTTAACGAGCGTACGGGGAACGTTAAAACACCTTTCTAAGCGTTTTCCAAATTATACTTTGGTTTTAATATGACTTTGATTAGCTGCTGAGACTATGTAATTTTGCAACGACCGACGGGATGAGATTGCGGGTAGGTTTTTAAAAGAGTGAGTGTTTTTTTTTTTTTTTAAAGAATCGTGATTCTTAATATGTAACAGCTATTGGATTATTTTGGATCAAAGTTTTTTAACGCGACTTGTGGTAGGAGTCAACTGTCAGAAATTGTGACGTAACGAAAAAGCGTTATGCCGTCAATTTGAAGTGTCAAAAGTTTTGTTTTATAATAAACAAAAACTTTTGACAGTTGGAACTTGAGACCGTACTAGTTGGCTCTGTATTAATACATAATGTACAGCGAAAGAAAGTTCGTTCCAGCCGGGTGTCCCACGACACCTCCCGAATTTTTTAGAACGGTGGGCCTTCATTTTGTTTTATTTGTACCGGTTATGTCAGAAATAGCAATTTATTTTTAACTCAAAACGTTTAAATCTGATATTTATGCTGCTATTCAGAGTTCTCCATTTGTGTAAAATGGTTAAAAATTCCCTAGTAAAGAAATAAATCTAATATTGACTAGTTTTTACCCGACTACGGCGAAGCAAAAAGGAGGGTTACGATTTTGACCCGTATGTATGTATGTACGTATGTATGTTCATCTGTTCCCTCATAACTTCTAAACTACTTATCATAATTTGACTAATGAGGTATCATTAGAAGCGTCTTGATTGTCCGCTGATTATAGGCTATGTGATGTCACATTAAATTGAATATGGCGCCCTCTAGAGGACATGAAAGTCATGAACTGAGAAAAAAAAAATTAATGATGCCGCGTGTTGGGTATCAAATGAAAGGGCTTAATTAGCACATTTCAAATATATATCTATATATATATATATATATATATTGTTAGCTATTAGTCGGGGCTTTGCTTGCATGCACCCGATAATTGGGAATTATTTCTACAATCACGCCTCAGATATGAGCCAAACATTTCTCTCCAAACCTACTCAAAATACATATAACATATAATTAAGTGGCTCTGCAAATACTTTATCACGAAAATATAACCCCAAAATAATTTAATTATAAAGTAAGTTTAAAAACTAAAACCAGACTACTGAAAAGTCACACTCTAAAAAATATGAAACAAGAAAATATTCTCATCAGAAATTAGAAAAAGACAGACAAGGGCATAAATCGATGGATTACGTGTGACTCCGGATTTTTAATGTGTCTGTCTTTTAGGCAGGAGGTTGGTATTAAAATCTCCCATAACAATGTGATGTGTATACTCCGAACCCAAAGATTCAAGTACTGATTCGAATTCAGTGAATTAAGCAATGGAAGGGGGACAGTAGACAACGCCAAGGACGGTTTTGGCTTCTTTGACACAAACCTCGAGGAAAAGAAACTCTGCGTATTCATTGGAAAAAGAAGAAGCTAGAATTTTAAAAGGGAAATTATCACGAAGATAGATGGCTACACTACCCCCTCTCTTCCCGATCCAGTCATTCCGAAGAAGAACGAAACCAGGAAGAGGGTAAGTAGTTGAAAGCAGGTCAGGTTTGAGCCACGTCTCGGAAATCAGGACGGCGTGAACGTTGTTGTCGGAAAACGTGTCGAACAGTTCGTTGTAGTGACTGGGAATGCTCTGAGCATTGATGTAGCACACGTTAAATAGCCGGCCAAAATTTAGGCTGAAATTTTGGCGTAAAAGAACACTCAAGATAAGAGATGTGAAACTTTCATTGCTGGAAGAGGCACTAGCCTCGTTGGCAGAATAAAATGAATCGTTATCAGATGTCATAAATATAAGTAAATAAAATAAATATATTAGGTTGGGGAAAAAGTCTTTTCGCATTACAGTATGTATGAACTTAAAATAAAATCTCTTTGGCTATACTATTTGTATCTGGCTGGTTTTGGTATGATTGAAAGTTTAAATTTTAAAGAACATAATTCCGAATTCAAATTAGAAAAATGTGTGATTTTCATTTGTTTTTCGTACTGTCAAGATGAGTGAATCTAATGAAGAAATTCGATACATTTTAAAATTTTACTACAAAAAAGGTAAAAATGCAACGCAAGCCGCGAAAAAAATTTGCGATGTTTATGGACCCAGTGCAGTGTCTGTGAGAGTAGCACAAATTTGGTTTAAGCGTTTTCAATCCGGAAATTTTGATGTCAAAGATGTACGTCGCTCTGGTCGCCCTATTACGGATAAAATGGATGCCATTTTTGAAAAAGTGGAGCAAGATCGGCATATCAGTAGTTACGACGTAGCTGAAGAACTGGGAATTGACCACAAAACAGTTTTGGCGCATTTGATAAAAACTGGGTACACAAAAAAGCTCGATATTTGGGTACCTCACGAGCTCACTGAAAGAAACCTAATGAACCGTGTACTCATTTGTGATTCTTTATTACGACGTAATGAAACCGAACCATTTTTGAAGAAGCTGATAACTGGTGATGAAAAGTGGATCACGTACGACAAGAACGTGCGAAAAAGGTCGTGGTCAAAGGCCGGTCAGGCTTCACAGACTGTGGCGAAACCCGGGTTAACTCGCAACAAGGTGATGCTGTGTGTGTGGTGGGATTGGAAGGGCATTATTCATTATGAGCTGTTACCACCAGGCAGGACCATCGATTCTGAACTCTACTGCGAACAACTAATGAGATTATAGCAAGAAGTTGAGAGAAAGCGGCCGGAATTAATCAACAGAAGGGGTGTGGTTTTTCATCGTGATAACGCTAGTCCTTACACATCTTTAGCCACTCGGCAAAAATTAAGAGAGTTTGGCTGGGAGGTGTTAATGCATCCGCCGTATAGTTCTGACCTTGCACCTTTAGATTTCCACCTGTTTCGGTCTCTTCAGAATTCTTTAGGCAGTGTCAGGTTAACATCACGAGAGGACTGCCAAAACCACTTGTCGCGGTATTTTGATCAGAAGTCCCAAAATTTCTATAGCAATGGGATCATGTCCCTACCTACAAGATGGCAAAAAGATGTCGAACAAAATGGTACCTACATAGTTTAGATAAATTTAAATAATGTATATTAAAAAATGTTTTGAATTTTCTTAAAAAATGCGAAGAAACTTTTTCCCCAACCTATTATATAATAAATAATTACATACAACGCTAAAAATACTACACGACTGACTGGTATGACGTTTGCATCTCTGCACCACCCGCCAAGCTCACAATATCATCTAATTCTATACATTTCGTAAACTAGTTTTATGATAAAAACAAGTAGTGCTCAGTGGATAAAATACACAGCAGAAACATAATACAAAACAGTTAGTTTTTATTCATCGTCTAAGAACAGTTACTAGATTTCATGTCAGTGCCAACAAAACTAGAGGTATAAGCTGGCCTCTCAGGGTTTGTTTTCACCAAGCGGAAAAATCCTTGCCAATGCTCAGCACTTTTTAAATTTCACTGAATAAGTAACTGTATCAATATTGACTTTAAGTTTAAAATTCTACGCAGACATCACGCTTGATAAGCGCTTGATGTCTGCGTCGAATTTTATACTTATAGTCAATATTGATACAGTTACTTAATCAGAAAATTTAAAAGTGCTAGAGCATCCGCGAGGATTTTTTTGTTTGGTGGAAACTGACCCTTATTCTATTGAAACTCGTACTACACTAGACCAGCTCAGCACCCTCATTGCGTAAGACACCATCAATCGAAATCTGAATCATTTTGAAGCAAATTGCTAATCCATTGCTTCTTATGTTCGAAAAATTTATCTGCTCAGCAACGTAAATAACGCAATAAATGTTGTTCCAGTTATTGGGTAAAATACCTGGTATTCTAACACACTCAGCTAAGCAAAGCAAAATAGAGCACATTTTTGTTCCGACAATTTGAATATCAACGTGCAAGTGTTTGGCAGTGTAATCGATATTACATTTATGAACACATAGTTCATAAGTTCGGAGGATGAACTTTCTAAAACCTGGTGTTCCGAGCGAATGCTACTTCAAAGCACGCTTTTAGCGTCCAGCGAATCAATATTGCAAAACGTTTGGGATTCTTTTGATTAAATAGGAAGCCCGAGGTGGTTCTAGTTTTATGTGGACTGAAGTTGAAAATCAGCGTCAGGTGGTAGAGGCTGTACAACGTCGGTGTTGTTTTATAAGTGTTCAAATTAAATAGAACATAATTCTAGGAATTGTTTTTTTTTTCTTTTGATTGGATGGGAATTTTAGAAAGCTCTTCAGATTTGATTGCCAAATAGGCCTTCAGATAACATTAAGCCGTATTCACATTATTGTGATGTGTCGTGTCTTCTTATGCTGTGTTAGCTAATGAAAAGTCGTTCTGATATGACGTAGGAGATTCATTTTATTATTATTAATACCACATTTTTATTTAGGTTTCTTTGTCGTTCCGGGTAGTATGTTGCAACTCAAATTTCGAGCACTTCCCGATCCGGCTGAAACTTTTTACAGTAATATATTCAGTACATTTTATACATATTTGGTACCAACATAAACTCATTAGAGTTTTACCGTGCACCAAAATCATCGACTAAGTACATAATTTAAACAACTTAAGTTACTTACTTAGGTACTTACTTGGTTAAAAAAAATAAGCCAAGTGCGTGTCGGACCACGCACAATGAAGGGTTCCGTAGTTGAAAAGAATTTATCTCAAAAACATACTTAACATTGTATTTCAAAAACATGTTTTCTCATACATTGATAAACGTCACGGTCAATTCTACAACTGTAAATTTAAGTTTGCAATAAAAAAAAAGCTTTATGTGATAAAATTACAATTTAACAATTTTCGGACTTTTTTCTTTACTTGTGCTGTGAGGCCTTGCTTCTTGCTATTTTTCATGATTCTAGGTCAACGGTAAGACCCTATTGGTTTTAATTTACTTGCGAGTATCAAAATATGTCGCATAAATGGCCATATTTTTTATTGGGTTGACTTAGAAGAGCTTCTTTTTTAGAGCTCCAAGGGACCATAGACTTAGGTACGTATTTGATTTTAATTTCAACTTGATCCCTCCACGCGTTTTTGACAGACAAGGGTTCCGTTTTTCCTTTTGAGGTACGGAACCCTAAAAACAAAAAAAAAATATAACGAGGGTGTAAGCGAAATTTGATTGGTCTGTTCTACGTACAGACCAATCAAATTTCGCGTACAACACGATAATGTAAACATGAATAAATAATAATAAATAAAACTCCCAGGCAGTGCAAAGACACATGCTCTTTTGTTTCTCTGAAAATATGAGGCGCTTCTTGTAATAGGTGAGAGGAAGGCTTATTAGACTACGCTTTAGTAACGTCACTTCACTGTAAAATTGTTTGCTCCGTTATGTGTCCTACGTAGACGTCGTTAGGAAACTAGAGCTCTTCTAGGAAACACCTCGTTTTGGACTTGCGTTGTTTAAGAGAAGGATGAAACATTATTTTTCTGATAAGTAGTTTAGTGGTACACATGTATACCAAGGGTATCTGAGAGAAAAGCCATAGGTGTATGGTGTCATAAATTACATAAGTTTCTTTTGACTTAGTACATAATTATTATTAATTAAACAAACAGGAAGATCATGGACTGCCCGCACATGTGGCGATGACTTGCTTACCTTAACCTCTTATATTCCCCAGATGGACAATGTTCATTTTTATATTGACGACCAAAAAAGAGTATTCCAACAGGAAATTTTCATCGACAATCACGAAACCACAATAAATACTGATAAAAAGATACAAGAATGAATGAAATCCATCAGTGTATTATTTAACTTATCTGCAACGCATACCGAAGTGTGGTCTCATTTTCTGCAATGTTTGTATGTTCATCGCAACAATGCCATTCTTCACAGAATTCTCATTTTAATTTTAATTAAATACTTCCAAGCCAATAAAATCACTAGGCTAGCAATAAATTAATATGAACATCAGTCTGCCTGCGGTTGAGAACTACAGACCAGACGCAGTACACGATTCGATTGCTCCATTATGCTTCAATAAAACAAAGGAAAATCCTCATGTATTTTTTTTGTTTAAATCTAATAATGAGTCCCAGGGTATGTGTACTATGTATCCGTCCGTGCGTCTGTCCGACAGTTGAAATTTTCACAGATTGTATAATTCTATTTCTATTACGGCAATAACAACAAATAATAAAAATAAAATAAAGTTAAAATATTAAAGGGGGTCCCCATACAATAAACTATTCATTTTGAAAAAAAAAATCTTACCCTAGCATGTGGGGCGTCATTGTCTAGAACTCATCGAGTAGAGTATAAATACTTATATATATATTTTTTTTTTATCTTCAATAATGAAGAAATTGGAGGCCGTAAAAGTTGTCAATTTTAGACCATTTTTGTGGTCTAAAATTGACAATTTTTACGGCCCCCTATTAAACAAGTTAGGAATTTGAAACTTCTGTATAATAATATCATGTATATACCATATACTATATATAATCAATAAATACTAAAAATGCCGATTCACAAGGTATTTTGTTTTAATCTGGGCGATTTTCTGCAACTGCAAAAAACAACCTTGTAATTCACAGTATCATTATGTGGTAATAATAATCATAATACAAAGGTATCTTTACGATTGCCAAACATATTTATATGGTACGGAACCTTTCGTGTGCGAGTCCGACTCGCACTTGGCCGGTTTTTATATTGTGGAGTATCTATATTATAGGTTATGTGCGCGCAAGTGCTAGTCGCCGCCTGAGGTATGTGAGCGGTTAGACGGGGGAGGGGGCGATTGACAAGATTGACAGACTAAGTTAGCTTGACTTTGCATCTCCTCCGTCTCATCGCTCATATACTTACCTCATGCGGTGAGTAGCGGATCCGGCAGTTGGGACTCGAGGTGGCCCTGCACAAGTCCGAGGTCATGTGTTTTCATGGTCCTCGGAACGCGCCTCCGTCGGGTTCCCAAATAACGGTAGGAGGGGTTCACATCGGGGTCGAGTCGACGATGAAGTACCTGGGACTCGTCCTCGACAGCCGGTGGAACTTCGTGGAGCACTTCCGACGTTTGGCTCCCAGACTGGAGCGGGCCGGGGCTGCCTTGAAGCGGCTCCTGCCCAATCTGGGGGGTCCAAACGCCTCCTGCCGGAGGCATTACGCGGGGGTCGTGCGGTCCATGGCCCTCTACGGAGCACCGGTGTGGGCGCGTTCCCTGAGGCTGCGACCAGCCCGCCGGTTGAACGCGTCCCAGAGGGTCATGGCCATCCGGCTAGTCCGGGGATACCGCACGGTCTCCTGTGAGGCGGCGTGCCTCCTTGCCGGATTACCGCCATGGGATCTGGAGGCAAAAGTCCTCGCGCACGTGTGGGAGTGGCGCGAGGAGGCGAAACGCCGGGGCGTAACTCCGCTGCCGCGAGAAATCACGGTACAGCGGACAGAGCTCCGGCGGGATCTCATGGCGACATGGAGAGTGCGATTGTCGCAACTCAGCGCTGGGCACGCCACAATTGCGGCTATAAGTCCCCTCTTTGAGGAGTGGTTGGAGAGGCGCCACGGCGTCCTCACCTTCCGCCTGACGCAGGTCCTAACCGGACACTGTTGTTTCGGGAGGTTCCTGTTTCGGATAAGGCGGGAGGAAACGCCCAGGTGTCACCATTGTGTGGATCGCCCGGAGGATACGGTGGAGCATACAGTGGAGGTCTGTCCGGCTTGGGCGGAGCACCGCCGTGTTCTCACGGAGGCGATCGGCGGCGGCGATCCCTCGCGTCCAAACCTGGTCCAGGCCATGGTGCGGAGCGAGAGTGCATGGGAAGCCGTCACCTCCTTCTGCGAAGCAGTAATGCTCGCGAAGGAGGAAGCGGAACGCGTGAGGGAGAGGCAACAGCCGCGCCCTCGCGCCCCTAGCCGCCGTAGGAGACGCCCTGGGCGGCGGGAATCGATTGCCGATTCCCGGCCACCGTAGGCGCGGGCTTGCGGACGACGAGTAATGGGCAGCTCGCCGTCCGGTAAGGACCAGGCCCGGGTCGACGGCGCGTTGTGTTCCACGCGCGCCTCAAAGAGATGTCAGCAGTGACGGGGTCAATTGGGCCGATGCCGCCGGGGTTGCGGGTAGTTCGAAAGAGATACCGTGGCCCTGGCACGGGCAACTGAAGGAACATGGGTGGGTTTTAGTCAGTAAAAGTCTGACACGCCCTCCCGCTCTGCCCAGAGCGGGAGAAGTCATTTGATAATTTCCCATCCACAAAAAAAAAAAAAAAAAAGGCGGTGAGTAGCACTTGCTCGCACATCATATCGCTGTTATTACTCGTAGGGCATGCATCCACCTATAACATACCATACCTACGTGTCTTTTCACTACACACGCGGTAACCAAAAATCAAGTTGAAAAACTCCGTTTCAAATCAAGACTCAAAGCTGCTTTATGGTTTAAAGAAGAAAATAAGTTAACGACACCTTATTTTCTTTTTAAAAAAATCACAAACAATGTTAAAACACCATGCTATTTAAATACTTAAATAAATACCCCCTCGTAAGGTTACAGTGCTCAGTTACGGAACTTCTGGTCGTACAAATATTGCGCGGAACAAACTTCGTCCAATACCTTTTTGTTGTGAACCTTGCGATTAACTTTGTTGCGTCGGCGTCGTTGGCCTGCTTTATTTCTTGCTACATACGAGCATGAAAACGTTTTGTTTATTTTTCTTAGTTAAAAAGTTGTGAAGTTGATACGGCGTTTTTTATCGTGGAAGTTTTTTATAGATGGGAAAATGCAGTGTCTTTGTTATGTTGGTTGGTTCTTTATTATATTATGTGTTTGGTAATGTTCTCGCATAGGTGATGACTGTGTTTATTTCATCCATTGTATTTGATAATGCCCGGTTGCTGAGTTCCTTAGGTAAACTCTCAATAGCTATTGACTTAATAAAGTTATGCATAAGATAAACGTCGGTTAACTGTCAGCGCATTTCTGAATACGCAACAAGCCATTTAATAACCTATCTAGTTTATTAGTTGCCGCTAGATGGGTCTGTATATGAGATCGTGTCTAAAATTGATTTTATTATTTTAATTCGTCTTTAAGGAGGATGCGCTGTGGTAGCACACGAAATTTTTTTTTTTGCGTTTTATGCAATTTGCAGGTCCGTGTCAGGTTGTATCTTGATCAAAATATGATACGCGGGAATAGAACATATGTATTTACATAATTTTAATCATAAAAATCATCAATACATCTCTATAAGTTAGACATCGTGCAGTGTCGTTAGATTTCGTTCGTTCGACGTATCTGCACCAAATCTAACTTAGAGAGATGCATTGATGATTTTCATAGTTAAAATTATATAAATACATATGTTTTATTCCCGCGTATCATAATATACAACCTGACACGGACCTACGAATTGCTAAAAACCCAAAAAAAAATTGAATTTCGCGGGCTACCACAGCGCATCTCCCTTAATAGGTACTAGTTTTAGTAAATAAGTGACTTAACACTGTTTTAGTTAAAAAAATATGTTATGCCGAACGGTATGTCGTTATATAGGGGCGGATGTATGAACGACTGTTACAGATAATGCATGGACCTAATTTTTCTATGACATTTTAAAAAGAAGTGATGTTCTTTCCATGACTACTTTGTTAATCTTTAGAGACGTCAAGAAAAATTAAAATTGTTTGCTATGAAAGGAAACGTCAAATAGTTATGGAACGGATAAACGGCCAACATTGATCTTAAGTTTAATCGGAGTTTATCGTACATTGCGGTGTTTGGAAACGCACTTTCACAAGTTAACGAACCAATAGCGCTATTGGATAGATAAACCACCGATAAAAGTGCCTCAGAAACCGGGCATAAATAGTACGGCAGTAACCATTGATGTATAAATTAGGAAGATGTTCGCGCTCCTCGACGTGGACCGCATATTGTGCTCACGGACACAATTGACCTTAGTCACAATCTAACTGGAGTTTGTGTAGCACGTTAAGTAAAATTACCGTAATCGTCTAAATAAGCAGCAATAATGCCTTCCTGTGTTTTTAAAATGTGCACAAATAGTTAAAAAACTAAAAACAAGTTCCACTTACTTTTCACTAGTAAGTACAGTCAAAATTGTTAATTTGTTGAAAATTATATTAACTTAATATTTGCTTCGCCATGTTTGTGAAAGCGAGATAGACATGCAATGCCTTTTATAATCGTAAACATTTGGCCAACATTCGGTTTTCACAATTCGCGATTTCGCTTGCACGACAGCGCCGGCTCCTATCGCTGTCCTTGTCTATCGGTAACTGTAGGTTTGCGACTGTGATCACAGATGTGTGAGTTTCGGTGCATGTAGTCGTGCGCCGAGTTCATATTTACTGATTGCGATGTTAGCGCGTAACATATCTTCCTCTAATATATCTTTGGCAGTAACTCCAATTTTGACCTTGACCTTGAAATCTAAAAGCTGCGGGTAAGGTAGCTTTATTTCTCAAGGCAGTCAAAGCTTGGACTCGCACACAGACTATCTGAGGTAGTTATGTATTGTTAACACGCCACCCGTCGTGGTCACAGCCTCTTCTTGCCACTGTACATTGCAGGTAAGGTTGACTTTTAAGTAACAAGGATGATAAAACCACTGCTACAAAATATTCCAAAAACAGCCAACGAATTCTAAACCAAAATTGAAAAATAGTTCATAAAATCTACACGAATTTACGTTAAACCGTTAGTATAATTATTTTAATACGGCAAAGTTGCAAACTTTCCTATCCAAATATATTGCGTGCAGATAATCGGTATTGTGGTAATTTATGAATAGATTTACTGACCTGCGTCTTTTTTTTTGGTGTTCCGTTTCAATATTGGAAAAATATACACTCGATTCTTAATAAAAGTTCGATTTGGAAAACGATGTTATTGGATTGGTAAATGTTAATTGAGTTAATGATGTTAAGAATAAGAATATCTTTATTTTACTAAAATTACATTTAGGTGAATTGAAATTCCTGAACCTCACACTAGGATTCCCTAATTTTGAAACTTAAAACTGTCAATTTTTAATTTGCTCAAACTTAATTTCATTTTATTCCTCTTTGACATCAAATCAATTAATTTAATGTTATAGAGTAATAGAGGAAGAAAATTCAGTAATTTTCTCAAAATATCATGGTAACTAACAACGTGTAGTGTATATGTGTGTGTGTATATTCCTAGTATCCGACGCATCTGGCTTGCAATCTCCAACATCCTTCAGATATATCGAATGTATTTGCGGTTTAATATCCGGACCATGCACCGATCACTTTACCTTCATATAAAGGTATCTTCATCAAAGTATCCGTCCGTTCCTTTTACGAGTATATAGTGACGATACATAGAAACCTGCAATCGAAAGCGAAATTTAATCTGCACGAGCAGGCCAATTCTCGTACCTAAATACGTTCAAATTCAAGTCGCAGTCTCATGCCAGCGACAATCAAATGTCAAAAATATAGGTAAACGCTGTCCAATTTTTGACAGATTGAGACTGAGATGAGATTGCGAACATTGTTAAAAATACGGGAATTGCCTTCCAGATTTCGGATCCTAAAATTGAGATCCCATTCAGGGAATTCGTAACAGCCGACACAGTTCAAAATAAATCTAGTTCACAAGAAAACTTTTCGAATTTGGAATCCAGTCACATTTCAGAACAGCAAATAAGCATTGGATTTTTTGCAACGGCAATGCATCGGGGACTGATTAACGAGCGCGGGTCGCGTTTCGAGTCGAGGCTCCTGACGTTTTAAATGCTACACTCGTTTACCGCGTGACTGAGAATACGCGGCACGTTGTGATTTTACCTTCCCTCTTTTGTTTATGCCTTCCCCTCTTTTGTTTTTCTGCCGCGGTAGGTATTTGTTTCTGCCTCTAGGGTTTTTGTATGCTTACCGTGTAGTGACATACTTTTGGTGTTCAGTATGGTTTGAAAAAGTTTTTGGAATTTTGTTTTTTTTTTTGCACTTACTAGAATGATTCAAGTATTCTCCGTCACGGACTAGAAAAAAAAGAAGGACTCCGCGCCACGCGTATCGAGAGTGAAGCACCGTACCGATCTATGCGTGCGTGATTTGACAAAGACGCCGCACCGTCGTGTCACGTAATGGCGGCCGGTCGGTACACTATGTTGTAAATGTGTGCGTGAGTCGTGTTTGTATAAACGGTCCCGGCATACTTACTGTGCTTCACTTTCGATATGCGTGGCACAGAGTCCTTCTTTTTTTTCTAGTCCGTGTTCTCCGTTTTAAATGTTTCGATGGAAAATTATAATTTTAAGCAAAATTCTTGGCGTTAGAATATCTTCTGTCCAAAGAACGACCTTCATGATGATGTGTAGAACATAGATACCGATTTTCTATTTTCGACGATAGCACTAGGTCTAGTGCTATCGTCGAAAATAGAAAATCTTAATATTTCAAAGGTGAAATGGTACTTATTGAAGTAAGTCAATATATTAGTTGTTAGCTAGAGCCTGATTTTATAGTAACAGGACGCTCGGAAATAATGCCCAACAATAAACTAATATAAAAATGGAAATATGGAATAATGGAATTTCATAATTATATATCAATTATAATAATTATAGCCATTAACTGAACTCTTGCATAAAATTCAACAGCCGGCCTTCTATGCTAATTAACGATAATTAATAATAATGAAAAGATAAACTTACTGTAGTGATTGGGCCGCACCAAATTATGTGCCTTCATTAAATTGAACACGCAACGATAATACTCTAGGATGACCACAAAGAGTATCGGAGCATAAAATTGGAGCGAACACAGTTTACCAATTATTAATGACAAGCATCAATGGACCAGAATGGAATTCTGCCCAGAATGATATTCTGACCAGAATGGCCAGAGAGCAACGAATGGATTTGAATACACAGACATGCCAATTGAATTTAATAGAAAAGTAATTAAGCTGATCTTTAAAGCGGCGGTCAATTTATTTTATCGGGCAGCGGGACGAGATGGGAAATGAACGTGTCCGCCGCGGGAATTGTAGGGATAACTATCTGGTTCTAACGTTACTTTTAACTGGCAGAGAAAGATTAGCGTCGATGCAGACCTCGATAGGGGATTGTTTTTAATTGAAATTGAATCTGGAGAAGCGAAGCTTATTTAGGTGCCATTTATCAATAAAATCAATTTTATAGAGCGTGAATATAATGCTAATTTAACTTTCACCTACATCATATTAGGAATAAACACAAAAATAAAAAAAACAACATAAAAAAATAAACACACACACAGAACACAACACAAACAACATACACACTAATAGAAACTATACTAAGGCACAGTGCTTAATAGAGTGTTTATCCAGACATAAATCTAAAAATATTTTCGTTTAACTTTAAAGGTATGAACAAGTATTTTTAACCGACTTTTCGAGAGGGTATACATCACAGTTGGTCCCATATAAAATTGATTAACTTTGCTTTGGTAGTTTTTGAGTTAGCTTCAATAATACGTATTTTTTCCCCACTTTTATATGGATGATGTTCTAGTTTGTTTTGCAGATAGTGGTATTAGAATTTGTGGGGGGAAGGCACACAACTAAACAGTGAAAAATAAAAACTTTTTTACAAAAAAATACAACCGACTTCCAAAAACAACAGTACAAAGTGAAAAACAACTTTAATTTCGGAAGTCGGTGGCAAAAAACGAAAATACATTTAACTAGACACCGACTCCCGAAATTAAAGTTATTTTTCACTTTGTAGTGTTGTTTTTGGAAGTCGGTTGTATTTTTTTGTAAAAAAGTATTTTGCTCTTTCGCAAATCCTCAGTTTAGTATTTAGCTAATAACTTAAACGATTCCATTTTTACGAAAAGGGCGTAAAATGTTGGCTTAAAAGTTTTTCTCTGCTAAAGTAGGATTTATCCGGTAGATGGTAAGTCGCAAGTGGCGTGTTTGTGTCTTGCAAGCATGGCAGCCCCGTCTTCCCATAATTGACTTTTCTTGTATTCCTTCAAAAGTTATTCTAACACCCAAGACGAGTGCTGAAACTCTAGTAAAATGTTAGATAAGAACTCTTTAAGTAGAGAATGGAAGTGTTAAGAAATACGTAACAGGCAATCGTTTCATGAAAGCAGGGCTTAAACATAAGTTTTGATATAAAAGATCTGAACGTTTTATAATGAAATAACATTCTTATTCATGTGTTTTGCAGAAAGTTTGAGCATTTTAAATGCAATAATATTTTTACGTGTTTCAATAAATATGGACGTCCGTTTATGAACGTCAGAGGGAGATTGCGAAGTCCGTACTATCGGTTTGCACGATACAGTAAGGTTCGATTGATTCGAATGAGCAATTACTGATGCACCTGCATTGATACAATATGCAACATCGGTTGGTGCCGCAAGACAATATAATTAATTCATACAAATGACGCAGGACATCACCATCATCATCATCATCGTTCATCCCAGGACGCAGCGACTACTCTGTGGCCCTGTGCCACGTGGCCACTGCCATCTGCTGCCGTAGCCTACCGGCTGCGCTGCTACCTGGCGTCTCCTTGTGCCTGCTCTGACGGAGCCTGGGCAGGCGCGGGATTTGCAGAGCGCGCTCTGACTCTGCGTGCAGCAGCTACGGTGTCCCTTATGGACTAAGCCCAGGGCAGTAACTTTCTTTCGATAGCCGTAGTGTGTCGAGTCTAATAAACTTGTAATTAAGTAATAATATTAATATGTGTGTGGTGTTACACGAATGGATAGAATAAGAAATGAGTACATACGAGGAAGTCTGAAAGTGGCACCGGTGACTGAAAAGTTGTGCGGAAATCGGTTGTCATGGTATGGGCATGTGATGCGGAGGAGTGAGGAAAATGTCGTGAGGAAAGTTTTGAGTATGAATGTCGATGGCTACAAGAGTAGGGGAAGACCAAAGAAACGATGGATGGATTGTGTGAAAGATGACATGGCTAGAAAGGGGGTGACTACCGAGATGACGAATAATAGAGAAGTATGGAAAAAAGGACATGTTGCGCCGACCCCAAATAGATTGGAATAAGGGCAGGAGAATGATGATTAATTTGTAGTGGCACCGAGTTGCCGTGTCTGGCCGTACCGCTGTTAAACCCGCGATGGTTTGTGTGGTATGTTTAAAGTTGTAACTAATGTGTGTAAACTGTTTTGAATAAAAAAAAAGTGGGATCCTGTTTGATTTAATTCCCCGCTAGTTACTAACTCATTCCCTACGTCACAGTGCTTATTCCATTTCATTATCTTGATGTAATCCCAAAGAATTTTTCTACACATTTGAGGTTATAGAAGAAGCTAATCTTCACCGCGGGCAACGCACGTATGCTAGTAACGTTTAAATAAAACTTCCGCCATCTTTCGGAGTACAGTCTCGCGAATGGTAATACAAGCGCGAGTAAATGGCAAGACTTCACAACTCGCCCCGAGGCTGCGCTGAATAGGAAAAGTTTGTGTTAATATGAGATATTTTTATACTGTCATGTCGCTTTAGTGTCAGAAGAGAGCGTAACGTCGGAAATATCGTATTATCTTAATAGTTTTTTAAGTGGGAATCGTGGGGTTTTGCATCTCCTTATAAAAGTCTGCTAAAATACAAGTTGATGGGCTTATAATCTTTTGAACCGTATTTTCTAAGTATTAAACTGAAGCAGGCACTTTAAATTGATCTATAAATAAACAAGTCCCAAGGTCACTATAAAACCAAATTAACAAAACAAAAGAAAAAACAAACAGAATTTAAATCACTCCTTAAAATAACAGCACAACATCTCGTTACGGTCGACTGAACGCGCTCCAAGGCGAAGAGCTCACAAATTATGAGGCTCTCCCTGCGGCCGTTTAAATAATCTTGGGGTGCAATAAAAGCTGTCCAGGCTATATATTGCAAGTACACCGAACCCATTAGAGGGCGCAATGCAAACATCCTCGCAAACTAATGGCCTGGCCATGGGTAAACTATGCCCAGACGTACCAAGGAATACGCAGTAAGAGCCTTAAACCATGTGTGCATTGCACTCGATTATTGGCGACCGATTAGTACTAGTTGGTAAACATCACTAGTTGAGTTGTTTATCAACTAGTTGTACTATAGTTAAGCTGTGGTGGTCCATTTACGTAGATTAAATAAGTTGCCTCAACTTTTTCGTTTGATCCCTTCCCTTATCTTTAGAACATACGGATTTAGTTCATGGATGATGATGGCTTTGTGTGTTTTGTGAAGAAGAAAAATATAAATAGTATTTTTTTTACAGATGGCAACAACCTGTCTGGGTCTATTTTTGGTACACTCGAGGTGCTCACATTTGAATGTTACTAAGTTTGGACTTTTGTATCTCTCGATCAAGCTTCTTCATTTAAAAACACCATCTGTTTAGTTTAGTACTTTCTAATTCTGTTTCAACATTTTCAAACAATGAATTGCAATAAAAATGAGGAAGTTTGAAAGTGGCGCCAGTGTCAAAAAAGTTGAAAGGAAATCGTTTGGCTTGGTATGGGCATGTGATGAGGAGCGACGAAACGCATGTAACTAAAAGAGCGATGAATATACATGTTCATGGATGGAGAGGGAGAGAAAGGCCAAAGAAAAGATAGATAGATTATGTGAGGAATGATATGAAAGAGAAGGGAGTGAATGATAACGTGAAGATTGACAGGGGAGAATGGAAGAAAAAAACGTGTTGCGCCGACCCCAAGTAACATGGGATAAGGACAGGAAGATGATGAGTTAAAATAAAGACGTGAATTTAGGTAAATATATACGTTAAACAAATAGCATCCCTAAAAAAGGAGGAGGTTCTCAATTCGGTTGTATTTTTTTTGTTTTTTTTTTGTATGTGTTTGTTACCTCAGAACTCCGTCATTTATGAACCGATTTGGAAAATTCTTTTTTTATTTGAAATTACTTCTAGATTGGTCCCATTTTTATCAAAATCCAGTTCTGATGATGGTATCCATGAGGAATTGAGGGAACTCCTCAAAAATTGTAGGCATACATATAGCGATTTTGGTATTTTCATCAACAAATCAAGCATTTGCATTCAGAAAGTAGCATCAGGCGAAGTAAAACTGAAGAAGAAGACCACAGATGGCCACGAGAACTTCTCAATGATAATAAGTGTTTCACGGGTGGCGATAAGATATCTCGATTAAGACAGTTAAGCGACTATGACGAAGCTTTAAATAAATGGTTCTGATGAAAATGGTACCATCGAACCGATCTGATGAAGAAGCCGGAAGGTAGGCACCGGTACTCATTAAGAAAACAATGTATTCTAGCCGTGTTTGGGCTTATTGGAATTGTCATGAGGTGCACTTTGGCTATAAACGACTTTAAGGGTAATTATATGCCGCTTAAAATTGCGCTACTTGAGTTGTATATTATGTGTGGCCTCGATTGTCAGAAGTCAGATTTGGTGGCTTCGTTATCTCCATCAACATAAAACTTTGCCTTCCAAACTTCTGACACGGCTTAGCGCGACGTATATTTGCCTTTTTGCGAAGTTTTTATTTGAGATGGTCGCATATAAATGTCTTTAAGTTCTGATGAGTGGCTTTTGAGTTAGCTTTAATCATTTAATAAGTATTTTTCCCACATAGTCTATGTGAATGCTGCTCTAATTTATTTTGCAGAGTGGTATTCGATGTGTGGGGTAGGCACCACTAAAAAGTGAAAAATAAAAACTTTTTACAAAAACAAACACAACCGACTCCCAAAAAAAACACTACAAAGTGAAAAATAACTTTAATTTCGGAAGTCGGTGGCAAAAAAAAAAACTAAAAAAAAAAACCGAAGACACCGACTTCCGAAATTAATGTCATTTTTCACTTTGTTGTGATTTTTTTGGGAGCCGGTTGTATTTTTTTTTGTAAAAAGTTTTTTATTCAAAGAAATTACATTCGGGAAATTATTAAATATTTTATATCTAATAATCTACAAGTACACCAAATTAATTAATGCACTAATATTTAACTAATTGAATATTAAAACTTGTACAATTAATAATAATCATCAACTTTTGTCCAAAGTCACAACATAAATATTAATTATATATCAAAAATACTAACTGTCAAAAATAACAAATGCGCATGTAATAAACTTATTATTGCACTACTATTTAACTAATTGAATATCAAAACTTGTACAAATTATAATTATTGGGCACCCCGAGGTTCGGTTTGGTTAGGTTCCTTAAAACCCTGCAGACAGAAATAGGAAACCCGCGCAGCGGAGCTCCGTTCACTTGACGTAAAGTTTAATTTATTTAGGCATGCAAATTTTGATGTGCAAACAGTATTTTTGATGTACGTATTCTGTTGAGAAAAATTGGTAATTTTTGATGAGCGTTTAAATACTCCCCATTACATTTTTTTAACCCATCTATTACGCTAACCAGCTTCAAATCTACAAAAAGGACCACATTTATTCCCACACGCGTGGCTAGTCAGACAGGTACATATTTCTACATACAGCAAATAGCTGGCTGGTTGTTGGCTTATCTCTCCGTGTCATGCACTTACATATTTACAGCTAACCCCAATCACTTGATACTTATATTTGCATACAACCCCGCCGGGATTAAGCTGTGAAAACAACATAATATTAATATAAGTAACAATCTTTAAAATTTTAGTGGTTGCGTCGGGACGCGGGTAAGTTTTCTTTAGAGAGCGTTGTAAAATGAAAATTGTAATAAAATGTAAATGTAGTTTGTGTCTGTTTACAGTAGCAATTTTGGACTTCCTCACTGTTATGGGTTGGCCAAAATAATTATGTAATTACGATAATATTATGGTACCTATTATCATATTTTTATAAAATTTATGCGGTTATCTGTAATATCTAGTGTCAATTGATTTAATGCATGTCAATGATTAATAATACTACAAACTGACAAAACTGTCAAATCGAAAGATTATTCATTACCGGACCGGGCTTATGATCTGCTACGAAAGCGTTGCTGGCGTAGCACCCAAATTTTTACCAGCTACGGCGTAGCAGTTTCGGATGTAGCACGAACGCGCAGAGTAAACGTAAAGATTTTTTTCAGTCTACAAGTAATACTAATAATAGTGCTTGCCGCATACATTTAGATCAAAGTGTTATACTTAGTTATTTTTTCGATTCAAATAATAGGTCTTTACCTATGAAATTGCCGTTTTGTATGAAAAAATTTAAACGAATTTTTTTCATGCATTTTTTATTTGTATTATTCGAAGTAATCACCCATGCAATCAATGCATCTTTGCCAACGCAGTGGCAGTTTATTGATGCCCTTCTTAAAGAAATCAGCTGGACGGGAGGCAACAAATTCTTCTAAGGCATTTTGTACTGCCTCTCGGGTATTGAATTTTTTTCCCGCCAAGAAGTTACCAAATTCTGGAAAAAGTAGTAGTCTGTAGGCGCAAGGTCTGGTGAGTAGGGCGGATGACGGAGAGCTTCCAACCCCAGTTCCTGCAACTTGGAGACCGTCTGCTGTGCAGTATGAGGTCGCGCGTTGTCGTGCAGGAGCAGCGGAGACGAGCGATTGACCAATGCTGGTTGGAGATGTGCCAGCTTCTCCATCATTGTGTTCAGTTCTTCACAGTACACATCTGAAGTAATGCTCACCCCGTTTGGTAAGAAGCTGTGATGAATCATACCGGCGCTAGACCACCAAACAGTGACCATCACTTTTCTAGGGGTAAGTTTTCGTTTAGGGCATTGTTTAGGTGCTGAACCAGGATTCAACCAACTTGCTGAGCGCTTGCGGTTATCAAACAGAATCCATTTTTCATCGCAGGTAACAATGCGGTTCAAAATTCCTTCATTTGTGAGTCTGTTGAGCAGTGCAAGGCACGTCTCGACGCGTACTTCGCGCTGGCGATCATTGAGTTCGTGGGGCACCCATTTGTCAAGCGTTTTTACCTTGTCAATTTGACGCAAATGGACCAATATTGTTTTGACGCTAACGTCGAAAGCTGCTGCTAATTCAGCCGTAGATTGTGTATCATCAGCTTCCACAATCGCCTTTAAATCATCATTGTCGACCAAAGTCTTCGGACGACCGCGAGTTCATTTTTCAGGTCGAAATTTCCAGAACGGAAGCGAGCAAACCAATAACAAGTGGTGCGTTGGTTTGTAGTGTTAGCTCCGTAAACGTCGTTGATGTTGCGTGCCGCTTGTGCCGCGTTGCTGCCACGACGGTACTCATATTCCATAATTACTCGAATTTTTAACGTATCCATGATGACAAAAAAGATTGAAATGCGATGAAAATGTAACACTAATCAATAAACAAATGACTACTTTTGGAAAAAAAAATCCATGTTTTTAAAATAAAATTAATTTGAAATTAGCCAAACAAAAATTATTTTGATTTGAAATGGCCGGGTCTCCCTTGTTTGACCAAAAGGAATTTGACAAATTTTCACTTCCCAAAAAATTTTTCGCATAATATCATTTGCCAAATTATTACTTAGCAAAAAATCTATTCACAAAAAGTTGTAACGCAAACCTAATGTTTGGCAAATGAACGTTTAAACTATAACTTGTTTACCAACTAGTACTTCTAACATTTTTTATTTAGTCAAATATTTCATTTGGAATAACAGTTTTTATGCAAAATCAAATAAGCCAAATACTTATTTAAAAGGAGTAGGAGGTAAATCATAAATGGCGCTCAATGTGTGCTCTTCTTTTTCTATATAATGTAGTCGTTCCTGGCACAGTAGGTAGTAGATCACAGTTTTAACCTAACCTAACCATTTTTTTTTAAATAAGTAATTAACCTAATCTAAATAATTCAGTTCCGGGTAACCTACTAAAAACAATATATTTTTTTCTATTAATGCAAGTCGTTTCTGGCACTCGCCGGCCGCTACCGCAGCACCGCTCGCTTCGCTCGCTCGGCTCGTGCATAGGAGGTCACAGTTTTAACCTAACCTAACCTACCCATTTTTTTAAAGAAGAAATTAACCTAATCTAAATTGTTGAGTTCCGGATAACCTACTAAAAACAATATATTTTTTTCTATTAATGCAAGTCGTGTCTGGCACGCGCCGGCCGCTACCGCGGCACCGCTCGCTTCGCTCGCTCGGCTCGTGCGTAGGAGGTCATAGTTTTAACCTAACCTACCATTTTTTTTTAATAATTAACCTACTCTAACTACTTCCATAAATAAACTAATATCAAGTAACCATAAATTTGACTTGTTTCAGACAAATTCAAACACAAAAAATTACAAAGAAGTACGCAAAAGACATCAAATTTAACCAGCAAGTCAAATGTCTAAAAATCTTATTTTTGCCTTAATATTTTTTGTCTTAACAAATCATTTCACCAAACGTTTATTGTCTGAAGATTGTTTGCTGTAATAAATCATTTGATTAAAGACCAAATTCCATAATGACATTATACTTAGTAATATTTTGTCAAGTAAAAATTTGACCAAATGAAAATATGCGTACCAAAATCATTCGAAATATTGCAATGGTATAAAAAAAGGTTGCTAAAATTTGTTTGGGTAATGAAATTTTGTCAAAATCTTTTTGGCAAAACGGCAGGCACCCGAAATGGCCAGTACTGCAGAACGGCAATTTCATAGGTAAAGACCTAATATATACTTAGTTCGAATTTATGTTTTTTTTTTTTACTATTATTTTCAGATACATTATTTGTTTTTCTTACAATTTTACCCGCCAAACTTACTAGTTTGGGTCGTTTTCGGGTTTACTTCACGTGTTCATGCTAAGGTGTGTTTTACTACGAACTTAGCACCCATATATCTACTAGTAGTTCATACTAATCTGATTGATATAAAAAAATTACGCTCAAACTACAACGAACTCCACTTCACATGCAGAATATTCAACAATATTCCAGAACCATCCTTTCAAAGTAAAGGTGCCACACTCGTGCTTCTGAATATTTTTCTAAGGACCTGTAGCTGAAAGCTTTGCGAACACGCCTTAAGGGGGGCATGCGCTAAGGTAGCAAGCGAAATTCAAATTTTCTTACGTTTTTTACAATTCTATCTTATGAAGTTGTATTGCTGATTCTAATGATTATAATTCTGTAAAGCATATTATTTACGGGCGCGATATTTCATATTTTAATCAAAATACAACCTGACACTGACCTGCAAATTGCAAAAAACGTAAGAAAATTTGAATTTTGCGGGCAAGTTTCCTTAAGTAGATACCGCTTTGGGCTGGGCAAGTTATTTGCCGGTATTGAGTACAAGCCTTATATTTTGTTGTAATATGGTCGTAAATATGGAAGATCGTTTTTTTGTGTGAACAGTGGCGTGGTTTAGATGGGCCTTTTGTGTATTTTTTTTTTTTATATTCGTTGTTGTTGCAACTGATAGGTTTTTTTTTTATTATATATTAAAGTTTTACATGGGCTTCACTCTCTTTTCAAGTAGAAAGGGTAAAAAGTTATTTTATCTGGACTCAATTCCGTAAATGTATGTAAGTATGTTTGTAGATACATACACGTTCATATCTTTTGGAAGGTAATACTTGCCTACTTTCTCGAACAGTCAGACCTGTCAGACAGACAGTCCCTCACTCATCATGAACATAAGTCATTATGTGTTAGGATTATAGCATATTCAAATTCAAATTAAAATTTTTATTGCTCAACACATTACATAATCATACATTTCTAGATGTCAAGTGAATGCGCAGTCCACTGTGTTGCACCAATACAGGCATGCAAAATTATCATTAAACACTGTCCTAAATTCCAATTAATAGGTACCAAAAATTCACAAAAATCATCAATAATACTCTCTCTCTCTCTATAATGTCATAAATTCAAATTAGTAAGTACGTAATGTCAGAGTATAATAATGTCATTATAAATAAGTAATGTCTAATGCAGTCAACACTTAATTAACAATACAAACAAAATCATTTTAATAAAACAAATCAGACTCAATCAAGTATTCACCATAATTTTCTGTATTATTATTATACTCACAAATTTCTATCGGACAGGTATTCATTAACTGTGTAGTATGTCTTACTTATCAGGAGATTAGTTAGTTGCTTCTTCAGGAGATTAGCAAGATGCAATATGATGAGAAGTATTGGAGGGGCTTGTGGCTAAGTAATAACAGCCGCACGGGTCGGGACGCTTGCCACGGTTGGTCCGTGGATGGGTAACCATTTTAACATACCAAGCTCCCTCCGTGCCTCGGCAAGCACGTTAAGCCGTAGAGCCCGGGTGACACGAGGCTAGTAAATCAAGCTAGTGAGCCAAGCTAGTGCTGCCAAGCTAGTAAGCTAGTGACACTAGCTTCGTGTAGACGGAACTAGCTTCGTTTACAAGCTAGTAAGCTAGTGTGGAAGCTAGCAAGCTAGTGCCTCAAGCCAGGATAGTTTTAATAGCTTGGGGTTCTATTTTTCAAGCTAGTAGGCGCCCCCCACCACCCGTTTTACTATCCTGGCTTCGTTACTAGCTTCGTGTCAACCGCGAAGCTAGCGAACCTAAGCTAGTGTGCAGTCGGAGAGCGTGGTGAGAGTGCGTGCAATTTGTTAAAATGCCGAAATTAGCGGACAAAATTAATTTAAAATTCGTTCAATTGTACAGAGAAGAGGAATGTTTGTGGAATGCAAGTATTCCATCTTACAAGGACAAGCAAATGCGAGACTCGTCACTAGAAAAAATACGCGACATACTAAATAAAGATGGAATAGAAATGTCGATAAAAGAGATTAAAAATAAAATTAAAAATCTAAGATCATCTAGCGCATGTTGACACAACTTCCGAATTAACTTTCTTAGTAGAATTGCTTTTCTCTTACGCACACTGTTCATTTTTACGTATACGTGTTATCAGGTTAAGCACAACTCACTACTGACTTGACTAGCTTGAAATTTCCTAGCTTCGTGTAGACAGCACTAGCTTGGTTACAATCCAGGCTAGTAGGTAAGCTAGAAACCAAGCTAGTGACCCCTTACTAGCTTACTATCCTAGCTTCAAAATACTAGCCTCGTGTCACCCGGGCTTTATTAGTCCTGGATGTCAATCGTGAATCTTTGACAGTCGTTATGGGTCGTAAGAAACCTGATAACCAGTCTTCCTTACGGGTATCGTATTACCCAGTAACTGGGTTGTGGAGGTCAGATAAGCAGTAGCTGCATCTGTTTTGACTGGAAGCTGACTCCAACATAGTGGGGAAAAGGCTAGGCGGATAATTGAAACTGTATTATCGGTTTATAAAGGGCCTTGCTTGGCACTCATCTAATAATTTATTTTTATGTTGCAGTAACTGCCTTTACCAGTAGAATGTCCATTTCAAACTACAACTACAACAACATTCCGATACAATGGTCCCGTTGAGAGTTTCCTTATCTACAAGATGTTTCTTGAATCGGTTTCAACTATTTATTCTTTTTGCTGGAAAATTTTGCACACAGTGATCATTTTAATATATTTTCAACCCCGCTGAAATGTACCAAGTAAATGGTTGAAAATGAAGTTTAAATTCACTTAGAACTTTCAACTCACACAAATTGTGAAAATGGAGCGAACAATTTCAATTCTACTCCTATCTATTTCACGATTGAATTCATAATAACGTCGACTCACAAACAAAGCAATAACTTCTCCTATTACACAATACGGTCCACATTCTTATTGCCAAACATTTTGGCGCTTAGAAAATGTACGACAAATCGATCGGTTGGATCCGTAAGCGAGAGGGTAGTGCTATTGCTAATATCAGAGCATTGTGGTTGTATAATAATCGCTACATTGTCACGAGCTAGGCTATGATCTCGAATTACCAAAGCAATTGCCGGGACACAGCAACGAGGATCAACTCTTCGTACGAACCCCCAGTGTGTACATCGCCCTATATCCTTGCCGGTCTACTAATCTGTTAAGCTGCGATCGTGAGAGATACACCTAATATAGGGGTATTTACAGTATAATTAGTGGACTCGGGTCCGGCCTGATTATGTGGAAATAGATTGATGTAGAGAATAAACCAATTGAGCTCAGCGAGCCGGGATTATAGATATCTGCACGTATTAATGAGGTGATTTGGCGTGGCCGTTACATTTTATTGGTGTTTTCCGCTTGTTCTCTTCCTTGTGTTTTCTTTTCTTATGTGTAAGGTTTTATTAGAGCAGGTAGAGTTATGTGGGTATCTTGTGGGCGTTTGATGTACTGTAATGGAGTAATTTTTCATGGAGATCAATGAGTCGGATGTTTTTCAATATTGGTTTTTTGTTCGTTCTAAAAAAATATACTTAGTATATTATAATAACGCTGGGCATGATGATTACCGAGATATTTAAGTCAGTATTTAGCAATGTATTATTACAAACGGCACTTTATGTAATAAATTCAAACTCAACTTAAACTCAAAGCATTTATTTCAAATAAACCAATTTTGAATTGTCAATGGGTCGGTCAGTCAGAAAGATGTAATGAAGCTAGTTGCCAAAGCGTAGTAGGTCCCTATGGAGAAGAACGGGCAAGAAACTCCACGGACACTCTTTTATATCAATTTTTTTTTCTTTACAAAATATTGGTTACATCGTTCATGTTAAAAATATACATGTGAGAACAATGTAGAAAGACGTGCACGTTAAAAAGCGTCTCTAATAAAAAGATAAAAACCAAAAACAACTAAATTAAAAATTAAAAATAAGCCGTGGCAGCTAAGAGACGACCAGTCCCAACTGACGGCGCGGCGGCGTCCGTTCACGAACATGACGCATGGATCAACACCAATTAGCTCAACCATTTTGAAGGGAACTTAATGATACTATAGACTTAATATTTCCATTAAAATAAAACTAAAAAAACTATTTTACAAAAAAATACAACCGACTTCCAAAAACAACACTACAAAGTGAAAAATAACTTTAATTTCGGAAGTCGGTGTTTGGTTAAATGTATTTTTGGTTTTTGCCACCGACTTCTGAAATTAAAGTTATTTTTCACTTTGTAGTGTTGTTTTTGGAAGTCGGTTGTATTTTTTTGTAAAAAAGTTTTTATTTTTCACTTTTTAGTGGTTCACATGTGCTTTACCCCTTCACAGCGTACTGGCGTGATGTTATGTTATGAACTGGTGTTAACAACAAACAGACATGAGATTTCAGCGATCCCAGTCCATTTGCTATCATTTATTGAGGAGTTCCGTTGCCTATCTCAGAAGTTCTTAATCAGATCTTCACCAAATTGAAATGGGACCACTCCAAGAAAGTACTCTTCTAAAAACTATCCAAATCGCTTCAAGTGTGCCTATAAAATTGGAAGAGTTCTCTCTATTTCTCCAGGATCCCATCATCAGATCCTGACTTGATGATCATGGGACCACCTGGGAAGTATACCCTTTCAAACAAAAAATAAAATAATCCAAATCGGTCCAGCCATCTTCGAGTAATCAGGGAACATACATAAAAAAAAAAAAAAAAAAAAAAAAAAAAGGTTCCGACGAATTGAGAACCTCCTCCTTTTTGAAGTCGGTTAAAAACAAATAAACTAAAATAAATACTTTAAATGTATGTATGATTGTATGTATTTCCGGACCATATCATATTTCAAGGTGGTAGTCATACAAATACGAGTATAATAAAATCGTAGCAATGTCAAAACTGTTCATTGAATATTTTTGTAAAAAAGTATTAACTACGAGGTCTGGCAGCGATTCGAATGCCGAAAAAATATATATTTTAGAATTTTTGTCTGTTTATCTATTTGTCTGTCACGCAAACATCACGCAAGTACAACCGGATACATTTTGTTCAAATGCGTGCAGCGACTGTATACGTCGCTTGCTCCCGTGACACCAGTCCTGATTCTTTATGTTTTGGCTGCTGAGACCAAAATTACAAACGTAGTATACAGGGAAGTTTTTTTTTTAAATTTGACTGTTATTTAGTATAATATGGTGTCTTATGGTCAGATAGGCAGTCGCTCCATGTAAAATACTGGTATTCAGCTGCATCGGGTTAGACTGGAAGCCGACCCCAACATAGTTGGGAAAAGGCTAGGCAGATTGATATTGGTGTCTTATGACTTACACGTTAACGAAGACGTGGGCAGCTAGTTTCATGTATACCTGCATCTCTTTCAAACCTGATTCAACGCAATATTATAGTTGTATTAAAATACCACATTTCATAGATTCAACATTTAATATGGTCTTATTCTTCTTTGCTTTTTTGTTATGGTGTTTTGGTCTTGGCCATATTCAATGTTTACTGCATGAGTGGGGGTCCACATGGTATTTCGACAACATAACAGGTACGGTCGGCCAAGAAAGTGTTTATTAGTTCTCATCATCATCTTCCTACCCTTGTCCCAATGTTACTTGGGGGTCGGCGCAACAGGTTTTCTTCTTCCATTCTCTCAACCGTAACGCTATCCTCACATAATCCATCTCCTCCCTCTCTATCCATCAACATGTATATTCATCACTCTTTTAATCGCATACGTTTTGTTCCTCCTCATCACATGCCCATACTAAGCCAAACGATTTCCTTTCAACTTTTCTGTCACTGGCGCCACTTTCAAACTTCCTCTTATTACTTTATCCATTATAGTCAGTGCTGTCAGTGCTGTCGTAAACAAAGTCCGCGTATTAAAATATCTAAAAAATAGAAATCGATTAAAATTGTAACTAGTAAAGTAAATAAGATGTGTGTATGGTGAACATAAACACTAATAAATGTTTGCAGAGTGCTACAGTGGACCCAAGTGTAATAAATCCTGGAAAACTTGTCAATGACAATATCGTATAAAAAACAATATTAGTGTTAGTGAGAGTGACCTTTACAGATCAAAGAAACAAAACCAAATTGTGGACTAGCATAACTGCAATATTAACTTAAAATCAGTGCTTAATGATTGATATAATCACAAAAACAACAAAATAAATCAGTTGTAACTTCAAATTTTAAATTCTTTTCAAACCAAAGACAAAAACTTAATTCATTCCAAAGACAAAAACTCAATTCATTTTAGTGATGCGACAAAAATAAAATTACTAAAGAACGAATGATATGATAGTCGTTTTTAGTGTTGAGACTTGGATACCAGCCTTTTGGCCTTTTTGCCTAATTAAAGTGTGACCATACCTATAAAATAATTAGTAGTTGGTAGTCATTTTACTGAATTTCGAAACCATCTCAAAAAGTGAAAAATGTCTCCGAAAATTAAAACTAATAATAATAGTGGCCTTAAGGAGCGATTACTGGTTACTTGCCACAGATGTAAAAATCAAGTTGAACATAGAAGTACCTTGTTATGCACCATATGTAAAAACCACTATGAATTTGATTGTGCTGGTTATCCTGAAAAAGTGTACCGCCTAAAAAATTCCGAAGAGAGGAAAAAATTCAGATGGGAATGCAAAACATGCACTAACAAGGTAAAACAGCAGAAAACAACCCGCTTTGTGGTATCCAATGTCACAGAGAGGAAAAAGCGCTCGTCCCCTAAGTCATCCATAGCTACTATTTCTAACGCCCCTGAGGAGACTACACCCTGGGCTACTCCAAAAAGCACTACCTCTGAAATATGCGACTCTCATAACCTAACAATAGATCACACATCAGATGAGGTTGCGTTCACCGATAAAACATTATCAAGAAGTATGGACTACACAGAAATTGACTATATCAATGCTCAAGAATTTAAGGATACGATTGAACTACTCCAGACACAACTCAGTAGTTCTCAAAATGAACTTGAAAATATCATACTTGAAAACAACGAACTTCGTAAACGGAATGACAAATTACTCAAGGATAATGCAACTTTAAAAGGATTCCTAAGCCTACCCCCACAGAGAGAAAATAGCAGTGTGGATTCAGAAATTACAAGAAATGCGCATACATACTCCTTCTTGCACTCAGATATGCTAGCCTTCTCCACTCCACCTAGATATGCGGCTATCAGTAAAACTAACACGAAAACACAACTTTGTTGCAATAGCTCGAACCTGCAAAAGGATATCGCAGATCTGGAGGACCAGTTAAAACAAGCCGGAAATGAAATAATAAACCTTAAGGATCAAATTCAAAATCTTGAGAGGATAGTAAAGGCAAAAGAAAGGTTAGAAAACCCCAAACAAAAAGAAAATTATTGTAACGCAGAAAATAAAGTTATTATGCTCAATAAAGAAACTCAAACTTCCCATCAGAATTGTGACAACACATTAACGCAGAATAAAAACCGGACTTTAATGTCTCACTTGAGCAATGTTGCTATTGAAAAAACATCAGGCGCACTTCCAAAACAAAAAAACAAACTGGCTATAATAAGCAGCGGTTGCACAAAAGGAACTCTGCCGTTAATTGAAGAGATTTTCTCAGATAATTTTGAGTATTGTCATTATTTGCTGCCAAACGTCATCACAGAAGACGTATTGAGCACTATTGAACACAAATTAAAAGCCTTCTCTATTAACGACTATTGCTTAATTTTTATTGGAGAAAACGATTTGAAGAATGACGACTATATAGGAATTCTCGATAACTTAAGAAAGTATCTGAAAACGAATACCCATACCAATGTCGTTGTGTGTGCTACGACGTTCATATGTGGTGCATTAATATATAATTACAAAGTCGAACTCTTTAACAATCTCCTCTATTCGGACATTAAAAATAACAGATATGCATATTTCTACGATACTAATCGCACCCTGTCACTTGAAATGTTTTCCATCAATACTGGGAAGATAAACAAACACGGATGGAAAAACATCTTTGAACAAATAAGGTCCAACATAATTTATGACTATGAAGTATTCAGCTCTCAAGACAATTTGACAAACCAAAATGGTGGAAGTGAAGACCAACTACCTACCACAAACGACACGGTGACTTTAACTGATCCGAATGAATTGAGTGCAACGCAACAAACTTGTGACTTTTTTCGTAAGTAACAGTTTAAAGGACTGTAGTTTAAATGACTTTAATAGCAGTCGTCGAAGTGATTTTATCTTACCTCATTTAACGAATATCAACGCAAACAAAAACTCTGTTTTATATACTATCTACCATCAAAATTTATGTGGACTTAACAACAAGAAAGACGACCTAGACATTTATTTGAATGACTTAAAATCAAAAGTAAATTGTATTTGTTTAAGTGAACACTTTTTAAACGAAATCCAAATATCACAATTACAGATGACTAGTTATAAACTTGGTTCCTACAACACAAGAGTAAACAAAACAAGAGGTGGTACATTAGTGCTGATAAGCAATGATAGACAAATAGAGGACATAGAAATTTGTAAAAAGCTCTATAAACAAGATTATTTTGAGGTGTGTGGAATAAAAGATTTGGAATTTAATATAAATATTGTCTGTTGCTATAGAACTCCTGTGAATAATAATTTTGATAGTTTTCTTGAAAGGCTGGAACAACTATTGAAGCACTTCTTCAAAAAACAATGTTTGATTTGTGGCGACTTCAATATTAATCTTATGAAAGATGACAAATACCGAAAATCATTTTTATCATTGCTCACATGCTATAATTTTAGATGCTTGTTTGACACTACAACATTCATACGTAATGGCGCAGAGTCATGTATTGACAATATATTGACAAATCTAATAGATACTAATATTAACGATATCCATATTGACCACAACGGATTATCAGATGGACATGCCGGTCTTTTTTGCACAATAAATGTAGAAAAAGTAACAGAAGAAATTAAAATAAGTAATTTTAAGTATATTAAAAAACGAATATATAATAAAAAAAATAAAGCGGAATTTAGGAATAAGTTAGCAAAAATAGATTGGAATCTCGGCATAAATACATTTATAAGAAAATTTAATGAAGTACATGACAATTCATTTAAAAAAAAGCAAATTAAAATTGATCTTAACAAGTCTGGAAAAAGTTATTGGCTTAGCAAAGGAGTTAAAGTATCCAGCAAAGTCAAGCGCATTTTGTGCCTTATTGATAAAAAAAGATGTGATAAATCAATTTTAAAATATCGCGAGAATTACTTAAGGATATTTAGAAAGGTAGTAAGATGTGCAAAAAAGCTCGACACTAGAAAAAAGATTGATCGAGCACCTCAATCAAGTAAAGCTATGTGGAAAATAGTGAATAGTAGACGTAATTCTAATAAAAAACAAAGCACTGATATTATAATAATTAAACAAGATAATAAGATATATGACAGCCCTATAGACGTAGCCAACATTTTATCTGACCAATTTGACAACAAAATTACGTTACAGTCTTTTGATCATAGCTTAGCTAAAAAATACTTAACCGACAATATGGCTAGAGTAGATGATAACATGTTGTTTGATCAAGTAACCCCGGTAGAAATATTCAAAATGGTTAACAATATGTGCAATAAAAATTCTCACGGTCATGACGAAATACCCATAAGTATCATCAAGGATAACATTGACATATTAGCTGAGCCAATAGCTGACTTTTTAAACAAATGTATTGAGCAATGTGTTTTCCCTGATCAATATAAAATTGCTCGTGTTTTGCCCATATTCAAGAAAGGCTCTAAACTAGATGCGAAAAACTATAGACCCATTTCACTATTACCAGTATTCTCTAAAATATTTGAAAAGGTAATGAAAGATAGGCTTGTCAAACATTTGATTAAACACAATATCATTAGCTATCAACAGTTCGGGTATCAAAGAAGCATAGGAACCATTGATGCAATAGACTCACTAGTGGATGATGTGGTTAGCAATCTGAATAATAAAAGAAAAGTGGCAGGACTATTCCTAGATCTAAGCTCTGCCTTCGATACTGTTGAACATAAAATCCTTTTAGACAAACTAGAACATTATGGGATAAGAGATAGAGTCTTTAAGCTTTTCAGTTCTTATTTACAGAACAGATCACAGTACGTTGAAATTAAGTCAGTTGAAAGCGGACATGAAAAAATTAACAAATCTAAGCTTGTTAGAATACAAAAGGGGGTACCACAGGGCTCAGTGTTGGGTCCAATATTTTTTATAATATTTCTTAATGACTTGACAAACTATATGTATAAGATAGTACCAGACATCAAAATGGTTATTTTTGCTGATGACACAAGTGCCGTTATGAACGATATCTCTGTAAGGGACTTAGAAAATAAAGTGAATCATGCACTGTCTGCTTTTGAACATTGGTTTTCCACTAACAATTTAAAACTCAATGTGGAGAAAACGAAATGTATGCTATTCAAATCAACCGTGAGAAATAATGATAGTATTAAAATAGCTTCATTGGGAAATAAAGTGGAAATTGTACAAAACTTAAGATTTTTAGGGATACAAATTGATGCGCTCTTAAGCTGGAAACAAGAACTGGAAGCAATCACAAATTCTCTCAGCAGTGCATGCTATGCCTTGAGAAGTTTAAGGGACGAACTAACGATTGCTCAATTACGAAATGTTTATTTTGCCTTAGTTGAGTCCAAGCTGAGGTACAGTATTAAACTATGGGGGAACAGTTATAAATACAATATGGATGCAGCCTTTGTTATGCAAAAAAGAGCCCTTAGAACTATACTTCGCATAGACCAGACTGAATCTTGTAGAGAGCATTTTGTGAAATTGAAAATTCTACCTGTACCTTGTCTTTATATTTTGGTTTTACTAAGTAGTTTTCTAAAAAACCTAGACAAATACGAGACAAAGGAAGAAAGGGAAACTAGGATGGAAACGCGCAGGAAAGATCTACCTAATTATTTGCAGCCAAAATTAAATGTTGTCAAACATAGCTCTAAAGTACAGTCTGTAAAACTTTTTAACAAATTGCCATTAGAACTAAAAATGATTAATAGTCCAAGAATATTTAAATTCAAATTAAACTCATTCCTATTAACGAAGTGCTACTATAGTATAGAAGAGTTTTTTAGTGACAAAAATAAAGCCACAGTGTAACTTGTTGTTTATTGTTTGATTTGAATGTTTGTTTTATTTTCTGACTAGGCTAATTGTGTTTTTGTTTTTAATTCTAATTATGTTGTTGAGATTTATTTTATTTTAGACATTTTATCTATACATATTATTGATTAGAACTTTTATTGATTATTATTATTGTGCTACTCTGTATTCGACACAAATGTATTTTGTTAAGAATAAATGACTAATAACTAATAATAATGACTAATAACATTCTCGTCACTTCACACATCCATCTCAACATTCTCATATCCGATGCGTGCAATTTTTTTCATCCATCTTCTTCACTGCCCAGCATTCCGATCCATAAAGTACGACAGGCCGTATCACGGACTTGTAAATTTTCCCCTTTAACTTGAGGGCCATCCGTGTGACGCAAGTGTTTATTTATAGTTCTGCAGGTGAAAATATCGGTATGATCGACAAGAGAAATCAGTTCCGTAACGTTAATTTAAAAATGAAACGCATGACGTCACTACAATTCATATTCTTGAAAGAATCTTATAATTCGTATGACGTGCAAGCGAATTTCAATCTCAGATTCTGTAGACCACTTTTAATCAAATGTACACATGTCGTCAAAGGCAGTCGAAGAAAAGACTCGCAGTACGGCGAGTATTGATCTGCCATGTATCGGTCTAGACAGGAAATGATAGAGAGGATCAACTTGAAACAGCTGCCTTAACGTCACAGCGTGTACGATGCACAGGATATGTGATACTTCTGTACGCTCTTGAGCGTCGTGCGTGATTGGACCTTAAGCAAAATCTTTCGAAACCCATAAAATACCATCGTCCAAAGGCAACCGCGGGCTTACAGTAGTTGTGAAACTATGAAGTTCGGCTGACATTCGAGTACACATTGACATGAAATTATGCAGTATAAGGCGACGCTCAAAAGGAAAACTTGAGACAAAACTGAAAATAACTATATATAATATTGAAAGGATAACTTGAAGATTGTATGAAGTGAACATTTCACATAGATTAAAAATGTTCTGAATGTATCTTTTCATTTGTTTCATAAAATTATTGAGTAGATTGCGTGCTTACCTTTCAAGAATTTAGTTATAGTAAGTACATTGCAAAGTTAATAATTTTACGATAGGTACAAGTTACATTTGGTAATTTTTCAAAAGCCGCTGCTACAATTATTGTAAAAGAATTTTAATAACGACTTACAATTTAGCACCAGAAATCCGCCATTTTGTTTTTTTTTTTAAACACCTATCTATGGACACTTGGGTTTTTAAGACGAAATGTGTTGGATCATTAAGTTCCCTTCAAAATGGTTGAGCTAATTGGTGCTGATCCATGCGTCATGTTCGTGAACGGGCGCCATCATTTGGGACTGGTCGTCTCTTAGCTGCCATGGCTTATTTTTAATTTTAATTTTTAATTTAGTATTTTTAGTTTTTATCTTTTTATTACGGACGCTTTTTAACATGGACGTCTTTCTACATTGTTCTCACATGTATATTTTCAACATGAACGATGTAACCAATATTTTGTAAAAATATTATGATTTAAAAGAGTGTCCGTGGAGTTTCTTGCCCGTTCTTCTCCATATGGATCTACTACGCTTTTGAATAGGCAACTAGCTTCAATCTTTCTGACTGACCGACCCATAGACAATTCAAAAGTGCGTGTAATTGGTTTATTTGAAATAAATGCTTTGAGTTTTATTTTGAGTTTTTGAGTTAGAATCTAACGATACCTTTACTGTCGAAATCCATCTAGCCGTTTGAAAGATACGAGGTAATAAAGAAATTTACAAACATACATACAAGATACGTGCGAAAAACATAACCCTTCCTTGGCAGTCGGGTAAAAATCACGGTGATAGACAAAAGTCGGGGTTCATAACGCCATCGAAAAGCAAAAGAACATTGCAAACATCCTGTATAAAATAAAATCAACCTGTATCACTTCAGACCTTCACACACAAAATCAAATAAAACTCAATACCTACATTCGTTCACTGTCATTGCTAGTAGTCGTACAGTGGGACTGTACTGAGCAATCATGATGTGAAACGTCCCGTTTCTCATTTACTCACGACTCGACGTCGACGTCATATACTCTCACCGTAGAATGTCGCCATCGTCTCGTACGAACGTGATATTGTTACCGACGCAGCGCACTTTAACAAGTGCTTTTGAACAACGAATTTTGTGTAAAATTGCGCAGTTTCGGTTTAATTTTATGGTTATGGTGGGGTTTTGTGTTAGTTACAGATTTTGGGTAAGAGAGTTTTACCCTTACTGTTAGCCTGTATCATCCCACAGCTGGGCAAACGCCTCTCCCCATTAGTTCCAGTGCTTGAGATCCAGTGTATTAATATAATGCAAGGATATTAAATCAATTAAAATAATCAAAAATCCTAATACATACTACTTATAACTTACTAGCTTTTGCCCGCGGCATCGTCCACTTGGAGGTTAGAAATTATCCCACGGGAACGTACTACCGGAATAAAAAGTATCTTATGTCCTAATCTAGGTCATGGTCTACCAATCAATCTGCCTAGCCTTTTCCCAACTATGTTGGGGTCGGCTTCCAGTCTAACCGGATGCAGCTGAAAACCAATATTTTACATGGAGCGACTGCCTATCTGACCTCCACAACCCAGTAACTGGGTAATACGACACCCCTTGGTAAGACTGGTTGTCAGACTTTCGGGTTTCTGACGATCCGTAACTACTGTCAAATGTCCACGAATGACTGCCGGGACCAACGGCTTAACGTGTTTTCCGGGGCACGGAGGAGTCTCGATACGTAAAGATGGTCACCCATCCACTGACCAACTCCGGCAAGCGTAGCTTAACTTGATGGATCGACCCGTGCGGCTGTTATTACTTAGCCACGAGCTCCTCTAGTCTACCGATGTGCCAAATTTCAACCAAATCCGTGTAGCCGTTTTAGCGTGAAAGCGTAACAAACCAAATTCACTTTCGCATTTAGGATAGGATAATTATTATGTCGATCTTCATGGTCTATTATAGATGTTTGAACTGATTACTATAATTTCATCGCTTTTTAAGATTTAGCCAGATTATGTAGTTGGCTATTAAAGAACTTTTTAGATTTCTTCACAGCTTGAAATTTTTAGTAATTTATAATATTCACAATTTTGCACATAGGTAAGTTTTTACTGACGACGTTTGTGTAAGATTGCGCAGTTTCCTCTGTACTTTTTTATTCTATGAATGGTTATGTTTGTATGCAAATCTGTGGATTTGAATGTCGACATAGTTTCAACTTTACCTAAACATAATAATATTGTTGCTATGGAAACACTGGTTGGTTGCATTCACTTTGAGCAACGAAATTTTTAGCAAGTAGATAGATTTCTATTAAGAATCAAGATTCTTCAGAAAGTTAAGCATTTCCTGAATGTAAACCACGGCCTACAAAGCAAAAACTTTTGAATTAATGTTTTCTTTTTCATAAATTAATCTGTAATCAGCTTATCCTTAAAACTGAAATTCTAATCCGAAACCCATCGAAATTTTTTCGTGACTTATTTCTTATAAAACGCTTTTTATTCGGTGTTAAACAGACAAATCGGATTCCGAATGGATTAGCTTGTCGCTATAAATCTTATTACGGGACACTGTAAGCTTATTTGCATGGTTTAAATTTGGATAGTAGTAGCAGAATGAGTAATGAGCACTTAGAATAAATTGGCTATGACGGAAACCTACTTTTTAACCGACTTCAAAAAAAGGAGGTTTCTCAATTCGACCGTATATATACTCGTACTATGTATTTTTTATGTGTGTTTGCGGATAACTTCGTCGTTTATGAACCGATTTTTATGAATCTTTTTTTGTTGGTCATTACCAACAAAAAAATATCTCATTAGATATCTCATTAGATATCCCAAGGGTGGCACCATGATAAGGAAACCAGGATCTAATAATGGAATCCTAGAGAAATCGAGGGGAACCTTCAAATTTTCTAGGCACACCTATAGCGATTTGGGTATTTTTTATAGTAACTCGTGAATTTGCTCCCGGAAAGCACCATTTGGTAAAGTGGAACTGATGAGGAAGACCACAGATGGCCATCGGAACTACTCAATAATACGGGTATATTAATAATAATAACCACCCCCAATATTTTCTGTTTCAACTTTTTGATATTTAGGAACTTACCGTGATAATCAAGCTTTGTTTATGATTTTACCATAGGTATACTACGTTGACACTCAGACTCTGACGTCAAGCCGTCAATGTCACAACTATGAAACTCAAGCTAAGCTAAGGTCAAGGACTGAAAATGTTACCAAATTCTTTTGCCACATAGTGGGCGCATGTCACGTTTTCAAACTATCTTATATAAAAATTAAATTCGCAAAAATATTAAGATGCATGTTTTCAAAAATGCATTCCGCAAAATTTCAAGTCGGAGATTTCGACCACTGTGATTGGTCGGACCGCCCTGCTCGACTCCGTTCTGTCTGCCTGCTCGAGGCCTCGTGTTAATATATTTATTTGAAAGTCCGCTCAGCTCCGCTCCGCTCCAATTAGGGTGCATTTCCACGACGCGGAGCTGGGCGGAGAGGAGTGGTGACGCGCAGGAATAGTCCAATCACAGACGAGACAAAAGACGCGTTGAGGATTTCAACCCTTATGATTAGTCGATTCTTGCACGTCTGCGCTTCGCTCTGCTCAGCCCCGCGTCAGTGGAAACGCACCCTTACACTGTTCCACTGACGCGGAGTGGAGATTTCGAGCACTGTGATTGGTCAATTCACGGTCCGCTCCTTTCCACTCCGCCCAGCTCCGGGTCAGTGGAAACGTAAGTATTAGGGAAAGTGACATCTTACTGTTTTTATCAAAAGCAATTACGAGGACAACTGTACCTTTCCGTTTACCTTGTACTTTTAGTTAAAATGAGAACACGCAAATGTTGTTTAGGTTTTTTATATTTATACATCAATATTCACTTCTGATTCTTAGTCTCCGTTTTCTTTTTGGTTGCTCGCCGTTGCAGCAATCTTTACAGCATTTCCAATCTAGATCCTTTTCTCTGAAAGTATAAAATTATTTTGTTGAATATTTGAAATCAGAATCTGAGATAATTACCAAGTTTTGGAATAACTCACTCAATGTCATACAAAACAAAGTTCAAATTCCATTGTAACCCAAAGTTTTTAGGATTTCTTTTGGTCATTCAAAATTCAATTTAAAATGCATAACGGTGAAGTAGATAAATGAATTAGTGCCGAAAGAATGTAAAATATTAGAGATTATGAATTCAAGTATAATTATTGCAAGATTACTAAATCGCAATTCGGCTAATACGAGTTACGAGCTGTCAACTGTTTAAACCGCAATATAATTTTCATCGTTACTTCGGCTTCTGCTAAGCATACTTTAAAAAGCTCTTCATACACACACCACACACACACCACACTCATCACACCATCACACACACACACAGACCCACCCCCTCACATACACACACACCCACCGATACACTTCTTTCAGGAATATTCTGTTTTTACTTGGAATATTGTTTTTGTGAACCGTAAATGTATTTTTTCGGAAATAAATTTACAAAATAATATATTTTCTAAACAAACAAGTTTTAAAGTAAACAGAAAACCGATTAAAAATAAAAGGAGTTACTATCTCCAAATTCGGGTTCGCTAGGTGGCGCTGCATGTGTTAACTAGCTATAACTTAACTTGCATTGTTAATTAATTTTCTAAAATACTTAAAGGTACTCAAAATTCAGTGTATTGTGTGTTAGTGGTGAGAACAAGATATGATAGTTGTTGACAATTGGAGTCATTACGATCTAATACCTAAAATCAGTGTTTTTGAGGGAACAAAATATCTTGTGTTTACATTGGTTGCAAACATTATATTAGTGTTAAAGTGTCAGGGTCAGTGGATGTGAACTGTGCTAACACGATTTGCAATATAAATCTCTAATTTTGGGACGTTTTTTCTAATACAGTGACTTTATTATTGATTTTTGTGCCATACGGTTTACTTTCAAATTCTGCCTTATCATTCTATATGCAGTGAAGTTTAAATCAGCGCCATCTTTTCAGTTTACTGTGTAGCAGCATAGAACTCGGTTGCCTAGCATCTGTGCAACTCGCACTTTTATGACTGACAGTGATTGATTGATCATCATCGAACTTTATCGTTATAAGATAGGTGGCGCTACGTGTATCTTGTTGCATGGTCTGGTTGGTTGAAGCTATTATCACTGTTTTGAATTGAGCGAGCGATGGATCAATAAGTTTTTGGTTCCTCGCGTCAGGTGGCGCCACTTTTACCTTCTTTTACCTTCTTTGCCTAATAACATTTTTCACAACAATTCCAATATTCAAGATGAACTGTAACGGATGCAACAATGTTCTGGCATCTGATGCTGGTTACCTGATGTGTAATTTGTGCAAGGGTCACTATCATCATGAGTGCATAAACATTTCCCCGCAACAATTTAAGGCACTAACGCTTGAGTTCAAGACTGGCTGGAAATGTCCCCCGTGCTGTAACATCACCCGTCGCACCCGTCCTAATTTGAATACACCCGTACGTTCCAACACGCAGGTTCCAGCATATGAAAACAATAGCATGAATATGTCATGCGACAACATGGAAAAGCGACCACCGTCGCCTCGCACTCCGCCATGTGTGTACACGTCACTTTCTACAAGAGTTGACAATAACTCCACATCGTTGCTTGTAGACAACCAAATCCAGTCTTTTACCCTAGAATTGAACAAAACATTACAGGGATGGAGATCTGACATAGATCGTACTATGACATTGTTTAAGGATGATATTAAAAACACTTTGAAGGATTGGCGAGATGAGATGGAGGGTAGCATACTCAGTTATCACGAAAGTGTTAAAAACAGTTTGGCCAATCCCAAGTAGCACACGAGGCTGCTTATTAGCCGAATAACAGATTCCCATCATGTTTAAAGCTGAATATAAAAGCTGCATAAGGGATATTTAGGGCCTTATACAGCTCTTATAACTCTTAAATGGGCACAAATTATTCAGCCTTAAGTTCACGTAGCTGCTTAGGAGCTATGTAGCAGCAATTTAAAAGTGTTACAAAGGGTAACGACAGTACTATGCGCTGAATATCGACTGACTAAGAGATCACATGTTACTCTTTATTCAGTAAATATGTCACATATCTACGCTCTTAATAGATGTTTTAAACCGGGAAAGGCTGCATGCGGCCAGTGTAAAAGTGAACATATTTGATGCAGTAAACATATAGAATGTAAGCAAATATAATCCCTAGCTGCCAATTGAGTACTTTTTTCGTGGAGTGAATTATACGTGGATAATATTCATATTCCCTGGTAAGTAAATCGTTTTACATATTAATAAAAGAAAAATCATTGGGAATGTAATTTCACTGACATTATACATATATATTGTCTAAGAAAATTTTAGTGCGCCACGAAAATATTCTGTTTTTAATTAGTTTTGTGATATAAATAAGCCGTGATGAAAACTTGAATAAACAATTTTTAGTACTTCTGAAAAGAATTATAAGATAAAAAGTTATTATTATGTTATCTGGAAGTAAAAACTAATGCAATACATTCCTAATTCATACACAAAACATCATAAAAGTTGAAAAATAAATAATTATATTTATAGGTTATTACAATACAATGTTAAACAGCGACGTGAATAGTTAAAACTCTTATATGCTGCAAAAGGCGGTCTAATAGTTCACTAGTGTACTGTTAATCAGCAAAAAACTGAATAAAATTACACATGTGAACTGTATGCAGCTATAAGCTGTTTTCTTTACTTTTAATGGTCCACCAGCTCTACCGTTAGCCATAATGTGAACAATTAAACAGTTGTTATACAGACTCTTTAGGAATCCGTAGTATATATCTAAAACCACCGCATGGATAACCTCTAGTTCAAAATATTGTCAAAGTGATATTATTTAACACAGTTTTACGAGCGCGCGAACCTTTGAAATTGGGTAGAATGATATTAATATATAAATAGATATATTATTTTTTTTATTGTAAAATAAATTGTACAGCAACATAAACATAAATGCAATATTTCATCCTCAACATATTTTAATTTCCTAGTTTTTACATACTCTCAAGAAGGCTGTTACTCAAAACGTGACGTCACGCTTAGTTTTCGTTTAGTAAAACGATAACTGTCCTTGCGTTTGATTGTAATTGAATTTAGAACTTTGACGCTCATTTCTGACTTTTGTATTGTATTTATGAAATTGGCCCTTAGAGACATTTGATCCTCATAATGTATCAGATCGACTGTTATACTTAACCGCAGCGCAGTCCACGCGCGCGGCTCTCGTTTATAAAACTGTGTTGTGCCTAAATGCGGCCATCTCTTTCTGTCTTTCGCGCGCTAGATGCGCCTGTTTTATAGTGCTCAGTCGGCTCTCGGTACGCACGGTCGCCAGTTGCATGTCGTCGTTGCCTGCATGGTCGGAACTAGGAAGGAACGTTGCATACTCTTTTAACGTTTACGATTGACATAAACAAGCAGGTACCTACAAACTGTAAAAAGCTTATGCAAACAATACTACTTATCTACCCAGATGATACCTTTGTTCAAGTTATGTATTTATTACTTCTAACTAAATTATTGTTTCGTTTCTTTATTACAGAATAATGCCTTTTAAGATCGTTAGTACTTCAGAACCGGATGGTGATCGATTGAGCATTGTACCGTCACTTTGGGAGTTTAATGGAATATTATGTTGGCCTCCAAAGAATAAAAACATTTTGAAGCTGATCAAGGAAGACCGTTCGAAGCCAAGTCCTGATTGGAAGAAGATGAATTGTGATCTAGTGTGATCTATCTAGTTTTGTAGATGAAAAAATCAAGAAGACTGGCAATCTCTTGCAGCCTTCGTTCCATCATATTATGTTATTGCGGCTGACTATTATTACACATACTATGTCATGATCAAGTAGGATTCAGTTTTCGTTGTTTTGTTAAATCTTTATTAACGGTATCGAATGTTATTTTATGTTCAGTTTTCAATTACTTTATTAATAAGTTATATCTACTCCACGTAAAGTAGGTTTTATTAGTTGCCTGAAAGTGTATGCAAAAAATATGATACAAGAGGATTTCAATTTGTTCGTATATTTTATTGTGTTATCTATTATGTTTATGTAAGCTCAAATTATGTTATTGCGAGTGACTATATTATGATTAAAGGCTATTGTGATTCTAAACTCTTATGATTATGTAGATTTCAGTTTTCTTTGTTTTGGTATAATTATCTTTATTAACAGTACTTTTGTTTTATGTTCAGGTTTCAAATACTTTGTTAATAAGTGTTTTACTGTGATGCAGGTTTTATTAGTTGCATGAAAGTGTAGGTAAAAGATATGATACAATAGGGTTATCAATGTTTTTATTAAGTTTGATGTAACCTTGTACTTTTCTGTGACAGATGATACCTAGATTGACAGAGTACCAATTGATGTGAGCTAAATGAATAAATAAATATGTATAAGTTCAATCATTTATTTTGTTTTATTTACAAAGTATGTAATGATGGAATAAAATAATGGCATTCTTTATGTTTAAAACATACTAATTTACATTTAATTTCCCGATGATCTAAAATGACGGCATCGCATAGCAATTAGTTAATTAGCGATAGTCTTTTCGAAATTATGAATACCTTCATCCAAAATTTTTTTCATGCCGTTAATAAAATCTTCTAAGTAACTGTCCAAGGTTTTTGGTTTTCCAACTCCAAAGTAAATACCAATAATAAATGGCATTATGCCAGTATTCTCGTGGATGTTGCATAAAATTGGCCAAAATTCATGTTTAGAACTTTTAAATATTGGCAATCCATCAAAATTAATATTTAATGAAATTTCGTCTGGAGCTTCATCCCAACTATCCAATATTTTAATTACAGAATTGGCTATTCCGTTGTGCCAATATTCGCCACCTTCGATTTCTCTTATGTTCACATTTCGAGGAGTTGCTAAAATTGTCCTTGGATCAGTTGGTAATATTTGCGGAATCAAGTCGTTGATAATTGCTGCCAGATCTTTTAAAGCAACATGGTTAATGCTCTTTTCTACAGCCCACGTTCTAATTTTTTCCCTAAACAGTGAGTGCTTTACATCATCGCTATAATTGCTGTCGCCATCATCTTCAGAACTCGATATTTTTTCTGAGTTATAATTGCCGGTGTTTAGAATTGAACAATTAATATTATCACCGAGGTTACTGGAAGAAGAACTTGAACACACATAATTTGTTGAATGTGCAACATCTTCTGAGCTATTGCAACTAATATTTTGTACGGAACCATCCTGTTTCAAACTATTTGTCACGCTTTGCGTTACTTCCCGACTTGAAGGTTTTATTTGTTGTCTTCATAATTCTTTGGTACTCTTTCGATAATTTTCTTCTAATGCCCCCTGTTCTAGCTTTAATTTTCCACGAATTAGTCGAATTCATATTTATAAAGAATAAAATATATACGTCAGTTTATACTGACGTATGATGCTTATGCATCAACTAGTGACACTGACTGATTACAGTACCACATGTTACTTTTATTCAGATAAAGTCTGATTAAAGGTACTTATGTGAACCACTATAAAGCAGAAGTCGTTAATTTGATACACTAGTGAGTCTCTAAGCAGCTGCGAGGCATCTAGTGAATGTTTAAATAGCCGCTATGCAAACACTATCAATGGCAGTATAAAGGCTGATTAGCGGTAGACATATTCAGCAATAAGCTGTAATGTGGGCCACAAATCATCCATTACACAGCTATTAACGTCATAATAGTTCACACGTGCCCCTTTAACAAGACAGTGTAATAGGAGTTCACAATTACCTTCTTATACAGCTTTTGGCGTAATTTCATCCACTAAACAGCCCTTGCTACGGTTAAGGCATTAGAAAAGGTTAATAGCTGAATAGAGTCGTTGAAAATATACCTTTATAGCACTCTTAGCGTATTAACGATAGTTTTGTCGGTCTTAATCAGCCTTAATGCAGCTCTTAATCAGCCTAAGCTGTTTAAATATCACTAACAGCTATTATGCAGCTGTAGGATCACCAGTGTACTCTTAAAAGAGTCTTAATACGCATTGAGTTTCAAATAGGTCTAAAAGTGAGTAGTTATACAACTATCTGTGCTACTTGGGATATGAAACAGGAGCTGGGCTCTGTTTGCGCTGCCCAAGCTGAACTCAAAAAAGATGTGAAGGAAATTAACGATGATATGTCTAGTCTCAAAAATTCGCTCCAGTTCCACACAAGCGAACAGATTGACCTCAAAAAGAGAGTTGAAGACATTGCACGTCTGCAGGCTGAACAGTCTGCTACTTCCACAACCTATTTGGAGGCCAAAATTGAAGCGCTTGAACAGCAAGCTAGGCAATGCAACCTGGAAATCTGCAACGTACCAGACAAGCGTGGTGAAAACCTTTTGCAGATTTTGGGGGCGATTGGAGATGCCATTGGCTTTCCCATACCTCAAAAGGACATTATAGCCGTCCACAGAGTACCACACGCCCACCAACATACAAACAAGCCAAAGAATATAATTGTAAAATTCTCCACGCGCATATTGCGCGATAATGTTCATAGCGCATTCCGACAGGCTAAGTCACTGAAAACGGATCAAATAGGTATGATTGGGTCTTCGACAAACATTTATATTAACGAACATTTAACTTTAAAAAATAAGATATTATTTCGTAAGTGTAAGGAAGCGGCAAAACTTCACGAGTTTAATTACGTCTGGATTAAAAATTGTACTATTCTTGTCCGTAAGAAAGACGGCGAAGCTGCTTTTGCCATTAGATCAGAATCAGATATCGCTAAAATCAAGAGTTATGGTAAAAGTGATGGTAATATTGTTGTTAATGAGACCAATATTCAGTGATCGTTGCACTTGTTTTTGTTCACTTGATAATTGTAATCACTACTGGAGTTTGTTTACTGTCCTTAATCTGCTGTTTAAATTATTATCTGTATTGTGCACTTTTTATTGTGTTCGTAAATTGTTTGCCGTTTTTTACCTTATTATAATTTATATATCAACTCTAATCTCATACCTAATAAATTCAACCTATTTGTATAAAACATTCAATATTATGCGTACTATTACTAATAAGTTTGGTGCTGAAGTTTTTGTAAAGTGTTGTGATCTATACAGCCTCCTGTTTCAATCAGTTTCATTTCCCATTACGTTAATTTCTGTCATTTTGTACATAGGAACTTATACATACTTGCTGCTTGGGCACGCTCTTGTCGTTAAAACGTATTTATATTTTAACATTAACAATGTCAAATAAAAATATCACCATTTATTATCAAAATTGCAGGGGTATTCGCACAAAGTTACACCAGTTACTCACTAATATTATTATGAATACATACGATATCATTATCTTAACTGAAACCTGGCTAACACCTGAAATTTATGACAGTGAGTTCATAGACCAGCGTTATAGTGTATACCGATGTGATCGTGATCGCACTGCTACTAATAAACAAGACGGTGGAGGTGTACTGATTGCAGTTTTACGTACTTTAATACCTTCTGAATTAGGTCTCTCATTAACACAGTATAGTGATCTCTCACATATGCACATTGAACACATTATGGTTGAGTTGCCTAGCACTGTCAACAATAAAAGACACATTGTTAGTGCTGCCTACATACCACCTAAGACTTCTGCTTTAGTGTATGATAAGCACTTTGAATTGCTACAAGAAGTGTTAGGCCATCCTAGTGTTGATAATTTCTTTGTTTTAGGAGACTATAATCTCCCTGAGGCTAATTGGCTAGTATCCTCTACAACGGACATCTCGAACATTGCTACATCACATTATTCTGGAGGACCCTCAGCCTGCGCAAATTTGAATATATTAATTTCAGTACTGGGTGCTTCTCAATTTAACAAGATTGTAAATATCAATGGTAAAATTCTTGACCTAGTCATTTCCAATAACCTCTGTGATGTTTGTCATGTCTCAACTGCATTACTTCCGGTTGACACTTACCATCCTGTCCTGACGTGTGAGACCAGTTTAAACGTCAAAATCACCCCCATGACTAAAACTCCTCTTCACAAATATTCGTTTCATAAGGCTAACTTTGACAATATTAATCGTAACATACAGCAACTGAACTGGTCTGAACTGTTATGCCCCATGAAATCAGAAGAGGCTCTGGCTAGTTTCTACACTGAGATAGATAATATTATTAAACAAGACACTCCTCTGGCCCGCCTTAGATCAACTAGCTATCCCATATGGTTCTCTCGTACTCTCGTAAATATTTCTAAAAAGAAACAGAAGGCATGGATTAAGTGGAAGAAATACAATAACATTTCTGACTATGAATCATTTTCGAACTATAGAAAACAGTTTAAGGATACATGTCTTGGGTGTTTCAGTTCGTACATCAGTTCTGTAGAGGATAATCTAAGTAAAAACATAAAACACTTCTGGACCTATGTTTCTAATCGAAAAGATAAACCTGGAATCCCATCTAAGCTTCAATACAAAAATGCTGAAACAACTGATCCAGGCATTGTATGTAATATGTTTTCCGACTTTTTTTACTCGGTATATGAACCGCCATCTTCTTCGTTGCCACAATGGAAGCCTCCGCAGGACAACAACGCACTACACGATGTCTCTATTTGCGATCTTTATTTTAGTGAAGAGAACATATTGAAGGAGTTTAAGTCCCTGGATCCTGCTAAAGGCCCTGGACCTGACGGACTTTCACCTTATTTCCTTAGGAACACTGCGACTTCCATCTGCAAGCCTCTATTTATTATTTATAATAAATGTATATCCGAGGGAGTTGTACCTAAACTGTGGAAGCATGCGTATGTTGTGCCCGTTCACAAATCTGGTTCCAGACGTAGCGTAGAACACTATCGTCCCATTTCCATCCTGTCTGCCTTGTCGAAACTCTTTGAAAGGTTAGTCCATAATGAAATTTATCCTGCACTCCACAACATCATAATTCAACAACAACACGGTTTCGTAAAACGGCGGTCGACAAATACTAATTTACTATTATTTTCTAGTTTTTTGTTTGATTGTGTTGATTACCGTGTACAAGTGGATGCAGTGTATACGGACTTTTGTAAGGCTTTCGATAAGGTAGACCATGAAATACTACTTAATAAAATAGCGTTCAACGGAATCCGTGGTAATCTTCTGAGATGGTTTACTTCTTATATAACCAATCGCAGTCAGAGGGTTGTAATCAATGGTCACCAATCTAACATCGCACAAGTAACCTCTGGTGTGCCTCAAGGCTCTATACTTGGTCCTCTTTTGTTTATTTTATATATAAATGACATCAGCCAATGCTTTCGCAATACCAAGTTTCTACTATATGCCGACGACCTCAAGGTATATAGAGCCATACGACAAACAAATGATTGCCTTCTGCTGCAGCAAGATTTGGACCGACTATCCTGTTATTGCCAGAAAAATAAGTTGCAACTAAGCTTACCTAAATGTAACTTCTTAAGCTTTACAAAAAAGAAGACTAAAATAAACTATACATACATGTTGTGCAATGCCCCTCTACTGAAAGTGGACTTTATTCGTGATCTCGGTGTTATCATTGATTCTAAGCTTTGTTTGGATCTACAGATAGGAAAGATTGTTAATAAAGCGTATCAACTATACGGATTTGTATTACGATCAATAGTTGATTTTAAAAAGCCTTCTTCCTATATTTACTTGTATAAGTCTCTAGTACGCTCTCAATTAGAGTATGCCGTGTCCGTCTGGAGTCCATATTACAAAAAGTACGTTGAAATGATTGAGCGTGTTCAGTACAAATTCCTGCGTACCATGCATTATAGATGCTATGGATATTATTTGTCTTATAAAGATTTACTTGCAAAGTATAAGCTCGCAACACTTGAAAATAGACGTAAGTATTTAGAAGCCATGAATTTATATAATATTGTTAAAAATAAATTTGACTGCATTGAACTGTCCAACATGTTGTGTTATGCGGTTCCTAGGACAGTCCATAAGCGAAAGGTGCGCGCTGGCAGATTATTTTCAGTGGGCACTTGCAAGTCCAACTCTGGTTTGCGTTCGCCTGTTCGCAGAATGGTCGATTCCTATAATAGGACTTTTGAACATATAGACATTTTTGCATGTCCTCCCTATAAGTTCAAAAGCCTTATACTCAAGGAGCTTTCTTGAATTGTTATTTTATAATTTTTTTTTTTTCGTGCCATTTTTTGAGTGTCATTACATTATTGTTACACACCCATTACACACACATAAACACACCCCCACACACACTATACATGTACACTTTATTATTATTATTTTAAACACAATACGCAATGTACTTTAGAAAAAAAAAAAAAAAACTTATTTGTAACCCTAGCGATTATTCTTATTCTCATTGTTTGTATCCTGTAGTTAATCTGTGAACAGCGTTGTGGGCTGCAATATTGTCTATATGTTTTGTGTATTTCTTTTTATATGTTATATATTGTAGCTGTTAGTTGTTCCTTTTTTTTTTTAAATAAAATAAAATAAAATAAAATTAAATTTTCAAATTATGCAGAGTGACCTGGAAGCGTATTCTTAAACATAATAGCGTAAGAAACGAGACCGCTGGGAACAACACAGCACATAATTGACAGCGTCACGTTGATAAGCAGCGTTCCTGTTATACTTTAACTATACTTTACCGAGAACTTTGCTGGTTCCTATTTTGTAAGAAAAAACTTGACAAAGTGGCAAAAGAAAATGTTTGATGGTGATAATTTTATCAATAGTCGGGCGGGTTTGAGGTCGTCCGCGCGTCCTTAGAACCTAGTGACACTTTTTATTTTATGTAGCCTTTATACTCGTAGTTTTGTGGGAAAGGAGTTAAATATAAACTTCTACTGTACAGAAATCCTTTGCCGCAAAATTCGGAACTGAAAAGTTAACGAGCAAAATAACTTCAAATTAAACTAAGCTTATAGTTAGAATTTCTAACCAATCGATCATTCTGTCTAGCCTTTTCCCAACTATGTTGGGGTCTACTTCCAGTCTAACTGGATGCAGCTGTAAACCAGTATTTTACATAGAGCGACTGCCTTCTGACCTCCACAAACTATTTAACTGGGTAATTCGATACCCCTTAGTAAGACTGGTTGTCAGACTTTCGGGCTTCTGATGACCCGTAACGAGTGTCAAAGATCCACGAAAGACACTCGGGACCAACGGCTTTTTTAACGTGCTTTCCGAAGCACGGAGGTATCTCGGTAAGTAAAGATGGTCACCCATCCACGGACCGACCCCGGCAAGCATAGCTTAACCTGATGGATCGACCCTAGCGGCTGTTATTACTTAGCCACGAGCTCCTCGAGTTAGAATTTCTAACCATTTACTAAAAAATAAACATGCACTGCAACCATAGAACACACCCATAGAAAGTCAATATTTCATCCAACAAAAAACATACATCGTCTTAACATTATCGAAAGATATCCGCTTAAAAAATCGCTGCTTCTGATCGAATATCGGAATAGGGCCCCGATGCCGATCGACGTCACTCGCTCTCGGCGGAGCAATCTGTCCGATGTGACGAGCTAAGACAGTCTTCCCCGGTAACTACCACGCTTTTATCCGACATTTTTCATGGAAAAAGGCGCAAGTAAAATTATATGACGGTAAATAGTCAGTTACTTCGAAGCTGGCTTCTTTCTAACTTATTTTATAGTAGTAGAGTTACATAAGGTACATATTTCTAGTTTTATTTGTATAGTTTTATGTTTGAAAATGTAGTTGGAAATGTAATGAATGCAGCTTTGAAACATGCGTGACGAGTTGTTAATATTAGTTCTGATGTTTATGAGTTTATAAGATAAGAGTAAATAGTGATTTATTTGTAAAAATAGTAACAAGGTAGTGGAAAAGCTTAATTATAACAATTATGATTGGAATAATTTTGGTTATCGTCGTTGCGGCTTTAAGAATTCTTGTGTGTAAAAAACAATTTTCTGAGAAAATCGATAAAAAACCGTCACTGAAAAAAAATAATGATGAAACCTACTACAATAAAAATATTTGTATCTTCACTTGATTTCCTGCTTTTTACTTTGCTATTGTTAGTTGAAATGAAAATCTTTTTACAAAAGAAAAAAACAACCGACTCCCACACAACAAACACTACAAAAGTGAAAAATAACTTTAATTTCGGAAGTAGGTATCTTTAGTTTTTTAGCTTCGTTTTTTGCCACCGACTTCCGCAATTAAAGTTATTTTTCACTTTTGTAGTGTTTTTTTTTGGGAGTCGGTTGTTTTTTTTTTAAGATTTTATATTTCACTTTTTAGTGGTGCCTACCCCACACAAATTTGAATATCACTCAGCAATATAAATTAGAACATCATCCACATACACTAAATGGGAAAAATACGTATTAAATTTAAGCTAACTCAAAAGTCACTCATCAGAACTTAAAGATATTTATATGCAACCATCTCAGGACCATTTCAAATAAAAACTTTGCAAAAAGGCAAATATACATCGCGCTAAGTCGTGTCAGACGTTTGGAAGGCGCGTACTTTTATGTCGACGGAGATAATGAGGCTACGAAATCTGCCTTGTGACAATCAAGGCCACACATACATTCAACTCAAGTAGCGCAATTTCAAGTGGCGTTTAATTACCATAATAATTTATAGCCAGAGTGCACCTCATGACAATTCCAATAAGCCCAAACACGGCTTGGATACATTGTTTTATTACTGAGTTCCGGTGCCTACCTTTCGGCTTCTTCATCAGATCGGTTCGATGGTACCATTTTAAAAAAAATCATTTATTTAAAGATTCAACATAGTCTTTTAACTATCTTAACCGAAATATCTTATTGCCACCCGTGAAATACTTATTATTGTTGAGGAGTTCCCGTCGCCACCTGAGGTCTTCTTCATCAGTTCTACTTCATCAGATGATACTTCCTGAATGCAAATGCTTAATTTGTTGATGAAAATACCAAAATCGCTATACGTATGCCTATAATATTTAAGGAGTTCCCTCAATTCCTCATGGATACCATCATCAGAACTGAATTTTGATAAAAATGGGACCAATCTGGAAGTATATCCTTTCAAATAAAACAAAAATAATTCCAAATCGGTTTATAAATGACGGCATACTGAGAAAGCAAACATAAAAAAAAAAAAAAAAAAAAAACATACAACATAATTGATAACCTCCTCCTTTTTTTGAAGTCGGTTAACAAAAACAAACTGTTATTGATTTTTACTTTTTACACTTAAGAGGTCTTAAAGTCCCAATGACGTTATAGTAGTACCTAGCCTACTGTAGAAGTATTATTTAAACACGAGTATTCCCTGAAAAGTCTAAGCCTCTGCAGTGATTACTGCTGAACCAAAAACATTGTGATCGGATCAGCAGTAATCACTGCAGAGTCTACTGCTCAGAAAAGTAGGACCTTCTTATTTAGTCACTACAATCATGACGTCACGATTGTAGTGAGAATAAACAAGAAAATAAATTTTCCGTTTCCTTGTAAGGTTGGAACCCTAAAAACGATTGGAAACGACATAATTGTAAACTGAACAATAACATCACGCCTGTATAACCCGAAAGGTTAAGCAGGGGTGTATTGAACAATCAAGATACTAAATACGATCCACCTTCTACAGGATCTGCAGATCATCAAAGAAATTAGTAGCTTATGATACTTACGGTAAGTTCTCAACTATCCAAGAGCAGAAGCAGTTCATCTTTATCCCGATAGCCACGTGGTCACCATCACACTCCACCCCGCCCAATGTCACAGCCACCAATTGGCCTTGACGGATAGCCGGCGCCCCTGTGTCGTCCTGCATCAAATGATTATTCATACTGCCGATAATTGAATAAATACTGTGTACAGTGGACTGGCCTACATGGAAAGCAATCAATCGACCGCAGACCCAAGTACGTATAGGCCGCTAGAATAGAATAGAATAGAATACTCCTTATTATGCACACCATTTAATTAATTTAATTATTTTTTAATTAAATCATTTATTTCAGACCAAGTCCATAATTCCACATAAAAATACATTAGAATAATTAAAAAATTACTCATTTATAATTTATAATTAATTATTTAAATCATCATCATCATTTTTTTCATTTTTTTGAATCAATCTGCCTAGCCTTTTCCCAACTGCGTTGGGGTTGGCTTCCAGTCTAACCGGATGCAGCTGAATACCAGTATTTTACATGGAGCAACTGCCTATCTGACCTCCACAACCCAGTTACCTACTGGGTGATACGATACTAATTGGTAAGACTGGTTGTCAGACTTTCCGGCTTCTGACAGCCCGTAACGACTGTCAAAGATCCATGACTGACAGCCGGGACCAATGACTTAACGTGCTTTCCGAGGCACGGAGGGGTCTTGGTTTGTAAAGATGGTCACCCATCCACGGACCCGTGCGACTGTTATTACTTAACCACGAGCGCCTCACATACCAGTGTTAAATGTAAAACGAACCCCGAAGGAAGCAGCATTAAAAAAAAATTTAGTCATGGTTTGGCGTGGTGCTTGCAGATTCGGGGAATTTCCCTAAGGACACGTCTGCTATAACTGTCGTCGGTCCTTTGACAGAAATAGCTGACTCGCTGCGATTTCTACACAGGAAACAACAGGAAACAACTAACTATCAAACATTTTCTCGCGCACGAAACAAAGAGAGTACTCGCTCGCAGAGAGACTCACACTTGGTACATACGCATACCAGCGGTGAATCACTCGTCGCCGCCGCGCACTAGCTGCTCGCCAACTCGTTTCTAGCTCTACTCGCTTCTCGTTAATCGCCGGCGGTGGGGTAGGTGCCTAACTAGGTTTAATTAAAATTAAATTCAATAAAATAAAATTCAAATAATTATGTTAATTATTCTAGTTACAGTAAGCACACAATAGTATTATTTTTGAAATTTATTTTGTAACAATGGACCAATAAATTATTCTATTCTATTTTAATTATTTTAGAAATAAAAGAGTACCACTTACATCGCTTATGTAATGCTCATCAGCTGCGTAACAGACGACTTCATTCGTATCTGTTAAAAACATCAAAAAAGGGTGAAGTTCCTATAATAGGTACACACGGCTACATATCAAGCTGTACATTTCCAGTATAACCTGACCTCTCATTGTACGGAAATTCCTTAAAATGCCAGATCAGCTTATACTGGAAATGTACAGCTTGATATGTAGCCGTGTGTACTTTCTTTTCACTCTCAAACGTCGGACGCACACAAAGTGTGCGTAAGAAACACCTTATATAATCCTACTAATATTAGGTATAAATGTGAAAGTTTGTATGTTTAGATGTTTGGATGTATACAAGTAGCAGTCACTAACTTATTGCGTACAGCGGTGGCAAAACCTTATCAACTAACTTCTTGCAAGTCTGCACGTTCACGAAACCGAAGGTTTCAATTGTTAGTGTGTTTTCCTGCAAACAATAAAAAGTAAGTTCAAAAACTAAAACCCGACTACTAAAAAATCACGCTCGCCGCGGTCAGTCTGTAACCAATTAAATTAATATTATTTACCTCCACTTTTACTTATTTTTAACTACATATTTATTTACTTAAACAATATCGTCAAGACCTTTCTTTTGATACCAAACATGTCATTATTATCTCAATAAAATTTTTTCGTGGTCAGAAATTTACGTGTAAAGTCCACCATATTAAATTTAGGGAGAATTTATATAGCCTATGTCACCCCGACCATTATTACGAATCTATTAATACCTCATTCATTAAAATCGGTTTAGTAATTTAGGCGCTACGGTGGAACGCACGTAAACACATACATACATACATACATAGACTGCTAAAATCATAACCTTTCCTTTTGGCTTTGCCGTAGTCGGGTAAAAAGAAGACAAATTTACATCCAAGGCCCATCGTCCACTACGCTAGTCAAAATTAACCAGTTTCAAACTCAAATCACCAATGAGTAGCCAGTCGCAGCACTCGTATTTCAAAGGCCATCCGTACACGACGCAGCTTTCGTAACGTGTTCTTAGGCTGAGGCTACATTAGGTCGCGACGCGACCTGCGACCCATCCACATCCGTGGACCCATCCACGGACTGACCGCGGCAATCGTACCCTAAAGCTTAACCTGATCAATCAACCTGTGCGGCTGTTATTAGCCACGAGCTCACAAATATAACAGAGCGAGACAAATACAAGTGAAAATGACAGATTTTCATGACAGCCGTTATAATATGACGGAATCGATTTCCCTAAGCGTTTTTATTAGGTAACTAGTTGTGATTGTTTGCGTCGTGGACTCTGGGCCCTAATGAAAAACATGTGAAATTGTTCTCCTCATAATTGATCATTGGTAGAAAAAGTGAATACACAATGCTAAAATTACATATTTAAAATATAATTCTAGTATTACCTTAGAACCTTTAGGTTTAGCTTGCCTTCTCCAATTCTTGTTGTATGATTCAAGTATACGAGCAATTTTCTGCAAAATAATGTATTTTTATACACATTAAACTTATTAATAAAATATGGGAATAAGTTAAACCAGTAGTTACGTCGTATATATTTTTCGAGGTGTTGTAAAACTGATCAGACGCTTGAGAAATAAATGAATGGAGCACATGAACGTTCACACCATAAATACAAAATTGTAAAGGAATGAACGTTCATCTGCTCTTTTCATTTAATTTTTCGATCACTCTGCAGGCGAGTGAAAGACGGCATGGTTCACTCGCCTGTAGAGTGCCGCAATACAACTCTGTTGGAGCATATTTCACTTTTGATTCATTTTGAGTTCAGTCGTGTAACTTCGAGTGAAAGACAAAAAAACGGTGGCGAATGAAAGTGCGTGTCGGACCACGCACAATGAAAGGCTGTGTAGTTGAAAAGAATTTATCCCATAAACAAACTTAACATTGTAGTTCCAAATTTTTTTTTATCTGATAAAATTACAAATGAAAAATTTCCTTTACTTGTGCTGTAAGATCTTGTTTCTTGCCAAATTTCATGATTTTTAGTTCAACGGGAAGTACCGTATAGGTTTTGATTTACTTGCGAGTATCAAAATATGTTGCATAAATGACCATATTTTTTTTTTATTGCGTTGACTTAGAAGCTTGATTTTTTAGAACTTCTAGGAACTAATAGACCTACGTATTTGACATTAATTAAAACTTGATACCTCCACGCCTTCTTGAGAAAAAGGGCAGACAGACAGGTGGACGGACAACGAAGTGATCCTATAAGGGTTCCGTTTTTTTTTTGAGGTACAGAACCCTAAAAATTAACAAAAACTGAAGCGTTTAATATCTGCATAGTTTGGCGTTTATGGAGCATCGAGTCATCGTCGGTCTTCAGTTCCAGAACTCTGTTTTTATTGCGAAACAATTTGTTGACAAAAAAAAAGATATAGATAGATAGAATCTTCTTCTTAGTCATTCCCTCAATACTGAGGATCGTGAACACATACGACGAGTCTTCAAGCTATGCGGTCTTCTGCAGCGAGGACCGCTCGGTAAATGCTGCCTCCAACAGCCTTCTTGATAGCGTCTGACCGTCTGCTGTTGCCGAAGATTACCCCCTACATACAAACTTACAAACAAAGGAGATTGATGGACCAATCTGCCCCGAAGGCCAATAAATAGCGTTAAGATTTATACCAATGTAAATATCTCATCCAGGAGGATATTTCATGTTATGTATGAAGATGTCTTTTGATTGTTAGTCAGCATTATTGAAATTCAAGTATCGTCAATTATTTAACTTTCATTATGTCAGTGCCTTGCAAACATCATCTTTTAAGCCTGTTATCGTCCACATTAAAACATGGCCTCATATACTTGTCTGTCGTTAAATATAGAAAACTTTTTTTTTCTGGATGGGAAATCTTTAAATAACTTCTCCCGCTCTGGGCGGAGCAAGAGGGCGTGTCAGACTTTTACTGACTAAAACCCACCCGTGTTCTTTCAGTTGCCTGTGCCAGTGCCACGGTACGGCGGCATCGGCCCTATTGGACCCCATCATTGCTGACATCTCTTTGAGGCGCGCGTGGAACACAATGCGCCGTCGACCCATGTCTGGTCCTTACCAAACGGCTACCTATTGCTCACCATCCGCAAGCCCGCGCTTACGGTGGCCGGGAATCGGCTATAGATTCCCGCCGCCCAGGGCGTCTCCTGCGGCGACTAGGGGCGCGAAATTTTTCCTCTCCCTCACGTGTACCGCCTCCTCCTTCGCGAGCATTACTGCTTCGCGGAAGAAGGTGACGGCCTCCCATGCACTCTCGCTCCGCGCCATGACCTGGACCAGGTTCGGGCACGAGAGATCGCCGCTGCCGATCGCCTCCGCGAGAACACAGCGGTGCTCCGTCCAAGCCGGGCAGACCTCTACTGTATGCTTCACCGTGTCCTCCGGGCCATCCACACAATGGTGACACCCAGCCATTTCCTCCCCCCTTATCCGGAACAGGAACATCCCGAAACAAACGTGTCCAGGACCTACGTCAGGCGGAAGGTTAGGATGCCGTGGAGCCTCTCCAACCACTCCTCAAAGAGGGGACTTATCGCTGCAATTGTGGCGTGCCCAGCGCTGGGTTGCGACAGTCGCACTCTCCATGTGATCATGAGATTCCGCCGGAGTTCTGTCCTCTGTACCGTGATTTCCAGTGGAAATCACGGTAAAGCAGCTCTCGCGCCACTTTTGTACACACACACGAGTAGGTATAGAATACCAACTCTTTATTGTATAACATAACAAAAAAAATTATAAAAATATCACGAACCCCTTCCAATGAAGTATTATGTCCACTTCTTTGCTGCACAAGTAGGTCCTTCGGCCACTTTTGATCCTTAAAAATGATATTAGACAAAATGACAATGTTTTCTTAAAAGTAATCTTACTATTTGTTGATTTAATTTGATACAACAATATGATTAGGTATATGTCATACCTATTATATTATTATATAGGTAAGTATGTAATAAATAACACAATATTACAATATCGTGCGCAAGATCAAAATATCGAAAAAGACTAGGTAATCAATTTGCTTCGTATGAATTCGTGTCTCTATAGAAATTCAACCCATAGTAGGCAACTTTGTCATATAATTAAAAAAAAAAACCTGTAAAAAAGTCTGTAAATGTACCAATAATAATCAATCAATCTGTAACGTGTATCAACTGCTAAACTTTTGATTCTACCTTAGTAAATAAAGACTATATTATTTAAAAATACTTCTGGAAAAATAATATTATGTCCTTTGGATTAATAACAGTGCATTATTAACCGACAAAAAAAAAGGAAGAGGTTCTCAATTGGACACGTATGTTTTTTTATTTTTATTAAATAAAAATAAAAAAACAAACGTTCACCACGCATAACTTTTTACAGAGTCGTCAGGGTATACCTCAAAATTGGTCCCATATAAAATTGATTAACTTTGCTTGGGTAGTTTTTGAGTTACAAGCAAGAGAAGTTACAAGTTTATTAGTGTTACATTTTTATCGCATTTCAATCTTTTTCGTCATCATGGATACGTTAAAAATTCGAGTAATTATGGAATATGAGTACCGTCGTGGCAGCAACGAGGCACAAGCGGCACGCAACATCAACGACGTTTACGGAGCTAACACTACAAACCAACACACCACTTGTTATTGGTTTGCTCGCTTCCGTTCTGGAAATTTCGACCTGAAAAATGAACCTCGCGGTCGTCCGAAGACTTTGGTCGACAATGACGAATTAAAGGCGATTGTGGAAGCTGATGATACACAATCTACGGCTGAATTAGCAGCAGCTTTCGACGTTAGCGTCAAAACAATATTGGTCCATTTGCGTCAAATTGGCAAGGTAAAAAAGCTTGACAAATGGGTGCCCCACGAACTCAATGATCGCCAGCGCGAAGTACGCGTCGAGACGTGCCTTGCACTGCTCAACAGACACACAAATGAAGAAATTTTGAACCGCATTGTTACCTGCGATGAAAAATGGATTCTGTTTGATAACCGCAAGCGCTCAGCAAGTTGGTTGGATCCTGGTTCAGCACCTAAACAATGCCCTTAACGAAAACTTACCCCTAGAAAAGTGATGGTCACTGTTTGGTGGTCTAGCGCCGGTGTGATTCATCACAGCTTCTTACCAAACAGGGTGAGCATTACTTCAGATGTGTACTATGAAGAACTGAAACACAATGATGGAGAAGGCACATCTCCAACCAGCATTGGTCAATCGCTCATCTCCGCTGCTCCTGCACGACAACGCGCGACCTCATACTGCACAGCAGACGGTCTCCAAGTTGCAAGAACTGGGGTTGGAAGCTCTCCGTCATCCGCCCTACTCACCAGACCTTGCGCCTACAGACTACTACTTTTTCCAGAATTTGGATAACTTCTTGGCGGGAAAAAAATTCAATACCCGAGTGGCAGTACAAAATGCCTTTGAAGAATTTGTTGCCTCCCGTCCAGCTGATTTCTTTAAGAAGGGCATCAATAAACTGCCACTGCGTTGGCAAAGATGCATTGATTGCATGGGTGATTACTTCGATTAATACAAAAAAAAAAATGCATGAAAAAAATTCGTTTAAATTTTTTCATACAAAACGGCAATTTCATAGGTAAAGACCTATTATATATATTGTTTCGCAGACTCTAGCTCTTGCCACCTTACCTTAGCGTGTACGATTGTCATATTTCGAGAAGTTTTTTGGAAGCGGTGCTTTCGGTGTCGTCTTATGTCGTATGACGTCGCTTTTGCCAAATTTTCTTTTCTCTGAAACGGAAACAATAGGTACTTACTATATTTTTCTTCTTCAAGTCTTTGCGCGCACTCGGTAAGGTGGAGAGATTGTGGAATCCGTGGGAACTCAACTCTCGGATTCCATAAACCTTTGAGCCCTCTCCGCATGCGAAACCTATAAGTATTTGGGTATGTCGGAAGCGTTGGGCATCAATGTTACTGACATGAAGCAATCGTTAAAGGAGCGCTTCTTTGGCCGCCTGAAGAAAGTATTTAGTAGTCTTCTATCAGGCGGAAACAAGGTGCGCGCCTTCAACGGTTGGGTCATGCCGGTTTTGATGTACTCTTTCGGCGTACTCAAATGGACTCAGACGGAACTCGACGCCCTGGATCGGAGGGTCCGTACGCTGTTGACTGCATATCGAATGCATCACCCACGGTCATCGGTAATGAGACTGTATATCCCGCGAAAGTGTGGAGGCCGAGACTTTTTAAACGGTAAGACTCTCCACAACCGCGAGATATGCAGTCTCAGGGAATATTTCCTAGAAACCGACGTGGGGATGCATCGAGATGTGGTCGCGGTGGACAAGAGCCTCACCCCGCTCTCCTTGGCTAAAGAGAACTGGCGCAAGCTTGTAGTGCTTGACACTAACGATCGCAGGGAGGTATGGTAGAGTAAGGAGCTCCACGGACGCTTTTTCCGGGCCCTACTTGGACCCGATGTAGATTTGCTAACGTCCGTAGCCTGGCTGCGTTCCGGTGACCTTTTTGGGGAAACCGAAGGTTTTGTCTGTGCAATTATGGACGAAGTTATGATGACAAACAATTACCGGAGATTTATTGTGAAGGACGGCACGGTTGATATTTGTCGGGCATGCCACCGTCCGGGAGAATCAATCCGACACATTATCTCCGGCTGTTCTCGTCTTGCTAACGAAGAGTACTTGCATAGACACAACCTTGTAGCCAGGAATATCCATCAGCAACTTGCGCTGAAATACAGTCTTGCGGAATCGGAAGTGCCATACTATAGGTATGTGCCCGACCCAGTTCTCGAAAATGGAAATATCACATTGTACTGGGATCGATCCATCATCACTGACAGGACTATTGTTGCCAATAAGCCTGATATAGGTGGTGGTGGATCGAATAGAGCGGTGCACAATGATTATTGACATAACGGTCCCATATGACGGAAACCTCGTCAAAGCCGAGAAAGATAAACAAATCAAACATCTTGACTTGGCGCGCGAGGTTGTCGACATGTGGGATGTGGACTCAGCAATCATTGTGCCGATAGTCGTATCAGCCAATGGCTTAATTTCCAAGAGCCTCGACTAACATCTAAGGAGGCTCTCGTTGGGCGGCTGGATTAAGGGATTCAGAAAGCGGTACTTCGGGACACGGCGCGCATTGTTAGGAGGTTACTCTCTCTGGAGCCTTGACCGGCGGTAGCTTGGACCCTGTTCCCGATGCCGGTGGGCTACTATGTTTTATATTTTTAAATGTTTTTATATTTTTATATTCTAATATTTAAAAATGTATTCCTTTATTATCAGGCAACTAAGGACAATTAAAATAGACAAATTATTGTTACAAAATAATAAAATAATACATATTAAAACATTAACAAACTTAAAAACTACTACACACGAAATTTGCGATGTGGAACGCGCTGGCACTGCATTCGTAAACATGAGACGGGGTGCTTATTTACTGGATAGCGGCCGAGACAGTGGGACAGTCGGTTTGTTAAATATCTCAAACCGTGACAGCAGCTATTGCTATTGCTAACTATTGTTCACCTGAGAAAAATGATCTAACTACTGATCAATCAAACCGAATACAGGTAGTGATCTTACAATACATCCATACGCAGTCCCTGTGCACTCGATAACATGACCGCTGTCTCCGCCGTTACTGTCACAGCTTGCGAGCCCCGGACGCAGGCAAGTGATGGGAGTGGAGCGATCAGTTGTGCGCCGACACACAATGAGAGGCCTATGTCTTCAAATCAGCCTACTAAAGATATGAGTACGTATACGGCATTGGCTACATCTGCTATGGACACGGCTGCTGGCATCATCAGAGGTCGACCGTTCGGTGGAGTTGCGCTACTGTGGCGTAAGGCGGTGTTCCCGTGTGTCGCTGTGATTGCGTGTGCTAATCCGCGTATTGATGCAATACGTCTTACGACGAATGATAGGCCTTTGCTAGTTGTGTATGTTTAAATACCAACTATGTAGCGGAGTGCACAGATTGTCTAAGTTGTATCAGTGCCATAATAAGTGATAGTGATATCGACTCTGTTTTTATTGTTGGTGACTTCAACTCGCATCCTGGTGAGCGTTTTTATCGTGACCTAATAGATTTCTCGATGGAGCAGGATTGGACTTGTATAGATATTAGCAGATTGCAACTGTCGTCAGAGACGTTCACGTTTGTTAGTGAAGCTCACGGGAGCAGGCGGTGTATCGACCACTGTGTTGTGACTGACTCGGCTGTGCAATGTATAACAGATGTGTTACGACGTTTATTGGTCTGACCATTTACCGCTACTACTTGTAATCTCGATATTGTTCGGCAGAAAACGATCGGGAAAAACACTGCTTGTAATAAAATACAATGGGGAGAGAGGAGTGCAGAGTACTGTATCATCTATAAAAATATGTGTAATGCACAGTTAAAACATATTGATTTATCAGTAGACTTACAAAATTGTTGTGGCAAATATTGTAGTGATCATTGTCACAGAGAGATAATTAATAATCTACGAGTATACAGTGATGCTGTGCAAATTTTATGTTCGTGTGCTACTGCCACGTATGAAAACAGTCGTGGTAAACGAAAACCCCTGGCTGGTTGGAACAAGCATGTGGGCGAGGCTCACAGGAATGCCAGGTTGGAGTTCAATATGGTGTTGGTACGGTCAACCGTCCACTGGTCCCATTTTTGACGCCATGATTATGGCACTGAAGGTCTTTAAAGGAAAGCTTAAATGGTGCCAAAAAAGCCAGGAACAAATTGAAATGGATTTATTTTTGGCCAACCACCATGCTAATTAAAATTTTAAAGGTTTTAGGAAAGTCACTAATAAATTAAATCCTAAGCCTGGCGTTCCTGTGAGGGTCGACGGGATTTCCTGCCCAAGGGAGATAGCTGAAATGTTCCAAAAACAACTCGGTGTTAAGTCAACATTGAGGCCGCCGTGCGGGGTGTTCAGTGCTGGTCCTGAGCGTGCAGAGGTGACTACTGTTATTCTTGCATAGGAGATCGGACATATTTCGAGGAAGATAATAAAAGGCAGATCCCCTGGGCATGACGGACTCAGCATTGAGCACCTGCAGCATGCTGGTTCCCACTTTCCTCGGGTGTTGGCACTTTTATTTAATCTATGTCTGTGTCATTCACATCTTCCTCCTGATCTAGTGCGAACTCTGGTGGTACCGGTGGTCAAAAGCAAGACAGGAGACGTATCGGACAAGTCAAACTACAGGCCTAATTCACTCGCCACTATCATAGCGAAGGTCCTTGACAGCGTGCTTAATTCACATCTAAATAAGCATGTGCGGCTCAGTGATACCCAGTTTGGATTCCCGCCTGGGCTGTCAACATGCAGAGACTACTATATTAGAAATACACCGGTTTATGCGGTTTTCCTTGACTTGTCTAGGGCCTTTGACCTTGTCCCGTACGATCTGTTTTGGCAAAAGCTAAAGGAAACGGCCCTGCCGCCGGAGTTCGTATTACTTCTCAGGCACCAGGAGATTCAGGTGCGGTGGGCAGGAGAGCTATCGGAGCCATGCCGGCCGGAGTGCGGGGTGAGGTAGAGGGGCCTGTCTTCGCCTTTGCTCTTTGGTCTTTTTGTTAATGCATCAATTGAGTGACTCAGTAGCACGCGTGTCGGCTGCTTTGTGGATGGAGATTGTTTAAACAACATTAGCTACACAGACGATATGGTGCTGCTGGCTCCCTCGATTGGTGCTCTCCGAAAGTTACTCAATGTGTGCGAGTCATACGCTGCAACTCATGGGCTAATTTATAATTGCAGCAAGACAGAGTTCATGGTCTTCAGGTCTGGCACCAGGTGTCCCACTACTGTACCTCATCTCCTAATGAGAGGTCAACCGATAAACAGGGTATATAAATTTAAATACCATCTGGTTTATCTGGGCCATCTGGTTACAGCTGACCTAAAAGATGATGATATGGATTTAGAGAGGGAGCGCACAACATTGTCAGTTAGAGCGAATATGCTGGCCCACAGATTTTCTCGTTATACAGACGCAGTTAAAATAACCCTTTTTAAGGCGTACTGCACTCGTACACAGCACTACACAGCACTGTACTCGTGAGCTCTGTAGTTCACGTATACCCAAAAGGCTTACACTTACAATGCTCTGCGTTATCCAATACAATAACGCATTCAGGGTATTGTTGCGATTATCGCGCTTCTGCAGTGCCTCGGAAATGTTTGCAGAAGCACGTACTGGCTTTGATGCACTGTGGCGTAAGAAATCTGCCTCGCTACTTCGCAGGCTGCGTGGCAGTCCCAACACCATCCTGCAATCGATAGCCACCCGGGTAGATAGCCTGCTAGTGTGGGCGTTTGTAATTCACAGCCGATCTGTTTTAGTTATTATGTACTAACATAGCATGTACTAACATAACATACTCGTCTCTTAGCTGCCATGCCTTATTTTTAATTTTAATATTTAATTTAGTTATTTTAGTTTTTATCTTTTTATTACGGACGCTTTTTAACGTGAACGTCTTTCTACATTGTTCTTACATGTATATTTTCAACATGAACGATGTAACCAATATTTTGTAAAAATATTATGATTTAAAAGAGTGTCCGTGGACTTTCTTGCCCGTTCTTCTCCATAGGGATCTACTACGCTTTGGAATGGGCAACTAGCTTCATCTTTCTGACTGACCGGCCCATTGATAATTCAAAAGTGCCTGTAATTGGTTTATTTGAAATAAATGCTTTGAGTTTGAGTTTGAGTTTGTAGGCTAAACTATTTTGTTACTAACACTGTAGACCACATAGTAGTCTGATTAATAAAGATTAAATTAAATTAATGTTTTTATTATGAGAATTTCGTTTCACATATATTGGGTCAGGAGCTTCTGGACTCAACGATCCATAGAAAACGATTGCCTGCATATACTTAAGTATTCATGTCTACTATAATGAAAATAATTTACTGACAGACAATGCACAGCCTAAACCACTGGGTGTAGAAGCATGAAATATTGCACAAGAGTCCCTTTTATGGACGGGTTTTGAACATTCATTCCCTGAAGGGATAAATAGAGGATGAGAGTTTGTATTGAAATCGTCATTTTTACCGATGGTAAATCTCATCGGGCCCACGGCTTCAAATATAATGGTTTTAATAATATAGATGAATTTGTATGACCCCGAACAAGTAAAAATATTTACTTTAAACTTAGTTCATGTCTCAGCTCAGGATCTAGAGCTCATTTCCCCGTTCTAGCCAATTATTGATACACCTTACACCAGATAAGGATGTAATAAAAGTAATTAATCCCAATTGTAATGACGCGGCCACATTATCGGGATATGCCGTTGATTATCGCGATGAAGGACGTTAGCCGTAGGTGTAGCCACGACTTACCGCGATAATTTGACCGAATCTTGACCGAATTTAACTACCGCGTTGTTTATGGCGATATTGGGTATTGACGTTGACGTTTGTGTGGCCCGGGCATATAAAAAAGTCTCGAAACTCAAATGCAAACAAAAAAAAAAAACATGCCACTGTACGCTTCAAGGACGCCTCTTACCGCGATACGTTTGTTTTGACCGTGTTAGCGACATAGCCTTAACATTTTTTCGTATCGTTTTGAAATATTGGAATACATTATTAGAGGGCGTCTATGAGTTTTATTGTACGGTTATCTGACGGAAGGTATAATACTGTACAAGTGTAAAATCTGAAAGAGATAATCATAAACAATATGCTGGTTACTAAAACACATTCGCATAGGCTGTGCAGGCATCAACTACTGCCATGCCGTGCAACGAAAGTTAAACGAATAAGGTGAAGAATTAAAGCAGCGAACCACTTACTTTTACTTTTGCTTCTGTTGTCACATGGAGATTTTCTGTTATAGTTTCGGTCTGGTTGTCATGCCCAAAGATTACATTGATCGGAGTGCGCTCAGTGGGCTCATGTGACTCATGTGACTCATTGGGCTGATTGGAATTATCAACGGCATTGTCCTGCGACAGTTTTTGCGTATCCACAGATGCGAGTATTCGATGAGAATTGTGTGCGCTTGTAACTCTTGCCAAATCCATGGTAGATGCGTCTGATTTATCCCCATGGTGCGATTGATGCTGTGAACTAGCTTGCTGTAATTTTGGACCGATTATGGCAAAAAAAAAAACTTATTTGTGAACTTCATAAGACTTAGTGCAATAATAAGATATGTTATCAAGGAATGATATATTTATGAAAAGGAACTTACCTCACTGCTATGTTCTTGTTCCGAGGAATGACCCGCTCTGAGCGGCTTGTGGGTACTTGCCATTTCACAAGAGTCCTAACAATGCAAACAAAACTGTGAGGTATGAAAAGTCATCAACATCATCTTTCTGTCCTCGTCCCATGTAACTTGGGGTTAGCGCAACACGTTTTCATCTTCCTCATTCAATACATTCATCCAATTCATTCCTCACACAATCCATCCATATTTTCTTTGGCCTTCCTAATCCTTTCCCTCTCCATCCATCAAAGGAAAGTATGATCATTTAAATACCCAAGCACCACATTTGTCTACAGCGTCAATAGTGCAACGGGTGGGAATCAAACTTACGACTTCTCGTACGTCAATTCGTGCCTTATTCGTTAGTCTATTGCAGTTTTATGTGCAGTCTTATAAAAGACTGGTCCTATTCCTGGGTTAAATTGAGTCATCCTTTGTTTCGTATGTGTGCAAGGTGCGCGCCCCCGCACGCCATCTACTGTAACGGCGAGTCCAACTCTGCAATAAATCATTTCGTTGCTAGCTAGCGAGTGTTTCATTGTGTAACCCTTTTCCCGCACCCGCGTACGTCGAGAATTTTACCTACCACGTGTTGAAAATATCTAGTTCTGTGCAATTTGGAATACGAATTTCGACATACGTTTGCCCATAACACACTTATATGGAAAACGTACAAAGGGCGTATAGCGCAATATATCATGGAAAATGGCGTCAGCGAGAAGACGGATTCTGCGGGTGGAAAACGAAAGGCAATTTTGCTCAGCGCAGTCACTGAGAGTATCAACAAAAGATCAAACAACAATAGATAACAATAACAACAACAACAAAACAAACAACAACAGCAACAATAGAACAACAAGAAACAACAACAACAACAAGAGACAAAACAACAACAACAACAATAGATTTAGTTTTACCAAAGGCTAATGAAGGTATGCCCTACGAAGACCTTTTATCACTACTGGACAACCATTTTACCCCCAAATGTGTCGGGTTTGGTGAGCGTCACAACTTCTATGCGGCGAGATTGCGAGGGCTGACAGAAAAATGCACTTTTCTCAACGTGGACGAGGCACTCCACCACAAGTTCATTATGAGTATGCTGCCAGGACGAGAGATGGAGAAGCTGTACACGAAAGGCTAGCCAAGGTCGTGAGATGGCAGTAAACCTCCGATTTTCACGCGCTACCGCCACCGGCCAGTGCGGGAGCGCTGGCACAGGCGTCTGTGGCAGACCAGCAGCTCTTCAAGATAGCGGATAAAGAAAAAAGGGGTAGTAGTGTAATGTGGGGTATGTGGTTATACAATTCATAAATCGGCTGACAAACATGACTTACGAATGTGGCTATGTTTGTAAAGAGTATCACGTTTTACGTGATTTTGCGTAAAATGTGTCCAAAAGTGAATCATGTACAGGTGGATGGCGGTGACAAGGGTGAGGATGACGATGACGGTAAGCTGTATTATACTTGTCCGTTCATTCAGGGAACCCATGGTAGAAACTGGATTGATAACGTGCCATTCAAATTCGAAATTGATAGCGGGTCCGCGGTAACCGTTGTTTCGGAGGGGTTTTTAAAAAAAAAAAAATTACTTTTGTTTTACAAAAGTAATTTCAAATAGGTGCCATTATTAAGACATGTGAACAGCTCATAACGACAATGGCGAGAAAATTGTGTGTCTAGGTACGTTGCGTCTACCGATATGCTACGCGGATCGACCGAATATTATGTACTTGTATATGGTCCGCGACGGCGGGCGGGCCACCCATTCTTGGTCGAGATTTCTTAACATTGTTTCGCTGGTTGCAAAAATGATCACCCATCCATGGACCAACCCCAGTAAGCGTAGTTTAACCTGATGGATCGACCTGTGCGGCTGATATTACTTAGCCACGAGCTCTTCTAGAAGACAAAAAAAAGAAAAAGAAGACAAAACACGTCTATAACTAAAATAGGTTTATAGAGCTCTTAGTTTCTTTCGAATAAGGGGGTTAGACTAAAACGATGTTGTATTATACAAAAAGTTTGTTAATAAAGCAAGCTACACTTTCATGGTGTAAGAGCGTCATACAAAAGAATAGGAAAATGTTTGTACCTATTTAGTAAAAAAAGACAGTAATAGTTCTGAAAGTTACAAAAGGCACATAAATCAGCTGATGCTTTATAATGGAATAAGTAACAATTATCTTCTTGTCTTCCAGCACCACCTGCGTCACCGCCACACCCGCCGTCATTGTCACCACCGTTACCACCACAGCCTTCCCCATCGCCAGCTGCTCCAGAAACGCACATTCTCCAGCAGGAACTTTACTTACCAGCATATTCACAAACGTTTCGATTCGATTTCGATTTGGAAAGTCGTGTCTATCTCGCTCACTTTCATAATGCCACAAAAAGACAGACATACGAATTGACGAATCGAAATCGAATCGCAGCATTTGTGAATGGCTACACTGATTCCTTTGACGCGTACTTCAGCCAGAGGGAGGAAAGCAGAATTGTGCGCACGAAGTACTTCTTCGTCTTTGAGAGAGGACGAGTCTGAGAAGGACTCACAACAGACCCATGATGATGAACAACAAGCTAGTACGAACGACGTAGATTTTAAAAGAACAGAGAGACATTCGAACTGGGAGGTCATTGGTCACAAAGCAGGGACTGAACTCGATACCCAGACCACACATCACGATGAGTCAATATAATTTTTACCCAAAGATATCGTTACATAATCGCTCCGTTATTTTGTTTTAAAAAGTACTTCTAGCGTAAGATAATATGTAGTAGGTACTAGAGTATACTATGTTTATGGATACCTAATAGGGATGTTGTTGTTGGTGGGTGTTGATGTTGTGTAGGTGGGTTGTTGTTGGGGTTGTTGATGTTGTTGTTGATGTTTTTGGACTAGAGGGTGGAATTGTTATGTATGTGTGTGGAATCTCCTGTAACGGCGAGTCCAACTCTGTAATAAATCAAAGCGTTGCTAGCTAGTGAGCGATTCAGTTTTGTATCTACCTCTTTTCCCGCACCTGCGTACTTGACAACCTTTTATTCCATCACTACAACATTACAACATTTATAAAATGTCATAATAATTCTAGTACTCACATTTTCGTCTTCAGAAGAAGTACAAAGTCTTCCGTTTCTGGCTGGCCATTGAGTCCTTGGTTGCTTTTAAAAGTAATCAAAATATTATTAATTACGGTATTAACAGTTGAATACTATCTAGTAGCAGTCCACCCGTAAAAGCGGCCCACCCGTCCTCTTTAGCATAATCAGCCTATAATGTTCCCACGGCTGGGATACAGGCCTCCTCACTGTAAAAGGGGTGGATCTTAATCCACCACGCGAGCCTGTTGGTACGCGAGTGCGTGTTGGTAGGATGTCATCATGTCACATGTCATGTCTTTGAATTTTTGCTCTAGGACAGGTCCTCACAGTGCCCAACTTCAAAGGTTTGAAGGAATTCAGGAAAAGAATATCCAAACCTCACGAAGGTCTGACCACAAAACTTACTTTTTCTGCATCTTCGGCACAACGTCCCCAACTGAGGATAGTAACGTTCGAATCCACGGGAGTTGATACACTCTCTCCAATGAGCGGTATGGCGTAACCCGGCTTATCCGTGGTCATCCCTGCGAAGGTGAACACCAGAGCGATGTCAGCCGTCCACCCTTTGTAACTAGGATGTGTAACAATCCTCTCTATTGGCAAATAGTTCTCGTATCCCGTATCAAACATCTTCTTTGTCCCGATGACGATGAATGAGCTTGATAGTTCAATATCCGCGTAGTTAGGACTGCGGGATAAACTGTGAAAAATGGTAGGGTTTTAACAATAATAAATCAATATGCCTTTTCCCAACTTTGTTAGGGTCGGCTTACAGTCTAACCAGATGTAGCTGTATACGAGTATTTTACATAGAGCGACATGAATTCGATACCCCTTGGTAAGACTGGTTGTCAAACTTCGGGCTTCTGACGACCCGTAACGACTGTCAAAGATCCACGAATGACAGCCGGGATCAACGGCTTAACGTGCTTTCCGAGGCACGGAGGAGCCTTAATTATAATACAGGGCCAAATAAAATTAGCAAGCTAATTTTACCCTGTATAAAGGTGATTGCCTGCTTGTGTACCACTGCATGACAAATCTATATGCCTTTGTTGTTCATCACGCTTTCTCGAATTCAGCAAAACTACAGACCAGAGAGATAATTGTGTAACACACTTACAGTAGGAATCGGTTTCATTTTGAAAGTTCAACAACATTTAAATAATAACACCATTTATTTCAGGCGACACAGGCCCATAGAAAAATACCTTAACCTAAGCGTAGTACATATTTTTAAGATGAAAATTTTGTTAATAAATAAGGCTTAAGACTATGTTAGTAACATTTCACTTTGCACTATAATTGCGTTATTTACGTTATCGAGCAGACAAATTTTTCGAATATATGAAGCAATGGATTAGCAATAAGCTTCAAAATGATTTAGATTCTGATTAATATTGTGTTAGGTAAAGGTGATGATCAATTCTTATCAATGGATTTGTTTTTTGATAGAGGTCGCAGAACATGGCTGTCAATTTTCTTGGTTATGGTGTAAGGACGTAACTTAATTAATAAGTTTAGTATGGAAACGTAGAAACATAGCACAGACAGTTATCCAAGTTAATCTATATACGAGTATATAAAATGGTAAACTGACTGACTGACTGGGTGATATATCAACGCACAGCCCAAACCGCTGGGTCTAGAAATTCCAAAATTTGGCACGTAAGTTCCTTATGGGGTCTAGGGGTGCACTAAGAAAGGATTCTTCAAAAATTCTTCCCCTAAAGGGGTGAAACGGGGGTCCAAAGTTTGTATGAAAAATCTTATTCCTTGAGTTAACAGACTTGAAACTTGGCATGAATATTTATCTACGTAAATTATAAAATTTGTCATTTTTAGTTTTCCTAACCTGCCCCCTTAGGAGGGATTAGTTAAAGTTTGTATGGAGGAATTTTAACGCGCGGTCGGATTGACTCGAAACTCAGTGTTTACACTTGAGATCAAAATTTGTCATTTTTAGTTTTCCTAACCTACCCCCTTAGGAGGGATTGGAGGGGGGGGGGGGGAGGGTCAAAGTTTGTATGGAGGAATTTTAACGCGCGGTCTAATTGAATCGAAACTCAGTGTTTATACTTGAGATCAAAAATTAAGAATAATGTGTATTAGGGTTTTTCGAAAATATACCCCTAAAGGGGTGAAAAGGGGTAGTCAATTTTACAGGGCAGGTTTTACTGCGGGGCTTGATTAATCTGAAAATTCTTGTAAATAATCTTTCATTCAAGTTACGGAAACATCCTAAACGATTTTTTTAAATTTCATCTCTGCGGGGCTGAAAGCAGGGAATATAGTTTATATGAAAAATCTTATTTATTCAGTTAATTAACTTGAAACTTGGCACAAATACTTGCCTAAGCTAGTAATAAAGTATGTCATTAATTGTTTTGCCCCAGAGTGAAGGTTAGAGGGGGAGGTGGGAAGAGAAGGGGGTGGTGAGGAGGGAAAGGGGGAAGGGGGAGCGGGTGGTGAGGAGGGAAAAGGAAGAGGAGGGTGTGGTGAGAGGGGAGGGATAATAGGAGGGAGAGTGGAAAGCTGTGAGGGGGGTGTGACAGGGAGTGAGAGGGTTGGGAAGCGGAGGGGGGTGAGAGGGGTTTAGTGGGAGAGGAGGGTTGAGAGGGGGATTAGTGGGAGGGGTGAGAGGTGGGGTAACAGGGAGGGGGACGAGTGCCTTCACACCTTAAAGTTGCTTTTTGTATAGTACCGATTCATTGAAGAAACGGTTCAAAAAACAGGAGTAAACTCCAGTCGTGCGTCGGAGCTGAAACACACACACTTTTTTTGTTTGTTTGAACGCCCTAATCTTTGGAACTATCAGTCGGACTTTAATAATTATTTTTGCATTTGTTAACCCAATTCTTAAGGAAGGCTATAGGCATATTTAACATTGCCGAGCACAAATAAAAAAAAGTCAGAAAGAACGCTAAGCAAAAACGAAGTAATAGCGCGGGCAGGCAATGCGATGCAACAGGGTGGGTTGGGGAAACAAGAAATTTCACGCGGACAAAGTCGCGGGCAGAAGCTGTCTCAATATTTTTGTTCCTGTGGCTTATTTTCCGACATCCACGCGGGCGAAGCCGCGGACAAAAGCTAGTCAATTATATTCAACAGTTCCAACTTCCAAGCAGCGATATTCTAACTGGTATCGATTTTCTGTACTTCTGTAGGCATTATTGAACATTAGTACATAATTCAGCAATATAAATCACTCCGTGTTTCATGCGTCCCTTGTTAACTTATTGACGAGGGCGGTTCTTGAGGGACTGCTTGTTCTAGGGCCCACATTATGTAGGTCAGTTTTGAATTATTTGTGATTCACGACTGTACCGAAGAATTGAATAATATTTCTTTTTTGAAGAAAAGTGAATCCTACACTTCTTCTAAGTCATTTCCCGGGCTCCACCTAGGTGAGACCTTAGGGCCTAGACAAGACAAGTAGCAGTCGCGTTCAAAGCGTTTCTTATTCCTACAACGACTTTTAATAGGATTGGCACTAGCTTTTCGGTAGCTTAAGTCAATAAAATTATTTTTTAGGGTTTCGTACCTCAAAAGGAAAAAACGGAACTCTTATAGGATCACTACATTGTCCGTCTGTCTGTCTGGCTGTCAAGACCCTTTTCTCAGGAACGCATGGAGGTTATCAAACACGTGGGTCTACGGTCCTTTGGAGCTCTAAAAAATACGGCCATTAGGTAACTAGGCGACATGTTTTGATACTCGCAAATATATCAAAACAATTGTGGATTTCCGGTTGACCTAGAATCATGAAATTTGACAAGTACTCACAAATAAATCAAAACAATTGGGGAAGCAAGGTCTCACAGCACAATTACAGGAAAAGTCTGAACATCGTTAATTTGTAGTTGAATTGATTTATTTTATTTAAACATAACCTAAAAATAACAAAATTGTATCCTTACATAACTAAAACTATTAAAAAACTAAAATACGGCATCGGAAAATTCCTCCGCATCGTTGTCGACTGGTAAAGTACCCAAGAGACTGGCGGCATTGCCACGTTGTATGGCAATGCTAAGCCTCTGGCCAAGATAAAAGCCAGCCCTTGGGTCACGGGAAGTGTCAACCAGCCGCTTGGAGATTTCGTTGAATAAACCATGAGCACTCGGACCCCATAGCCCAAGGGTTTCAACCCCAAATGGCTCGAAAATATAATTACCGATAAGGTTATTATATTTTCGCCGCTTGAGGTTTTCCGCAGCCGCAGCAGCAGTGCCAGCACAGTACGCCGAGCCAGGAAGATGGGATGGCGCAAGAGTATCGATGCACGTTGCGTCCCACACTAAAGGCCTTCCCACCTTCCATGGAAATAAAGACATGCCGTTCGGTCTCTTGCCATCGTCGCGTGCCAAGCCATTGGGTTCTAATACAGCTGGAACGTCGACGGTGACAAGGGCTCGTCGGATGATGTCATTGATGTTCGCGCGCCGCGCAAAGCGACCCGCACTTCGGCTGCAAGACAGGTCGTGCTATCCGAGGCTGTTGACAACTTCACCACAGTGACAGCGATGAGGAGAACAAGAAGGAGCCCCTAGTCGCAGTGAAGCAGCGAAGCGGAAAGTAGTGTCATCGAACAAAGTGCTTATGTTCGACGACGGTAGTGCATGAAGCTACAGACCCGACTCCCACTTACCCACAGCCAGCAGGCGCGCACGCTCCGCAGTAGTAGCAGACGTATCAAGTAAAATGTACTGTACTACTCTGCAGAGCGGCTCATCCCACCGTGTCTGGGAAGATGGATTGTCGGGTGGATCTGAATTCGGGCAAGTGAGTCTCCAGGTATCCATAGCCTCGGTGAAACAAGGCACATCAAAATTAACCAGTGTGGAGGCTAGGATTTTCCTGATTAATTTCTCTGTGACGTGGACCGAGGATATGAATGCCGGCAAACTAATACTAGAAATTTTGCGGACGCCGAGGCCACCCATACGAATGGGAAGAGTAGCTTGTGCCCAAGCGTGGTCGTCCATGGCCACATTTAAGATCGAAGATAAAGTATGCCGGATAATTTTGTCCATTTTGTCTAAAAGGTGAGTGTGCTTCCATAAATGGGAAGCGCGAAGGAAATATGTTAATTTGGGGCCGAAACAGCAGTAAAGGATGAATGTTATGGCCGAATGCATGTTAATTTGGAGCAATCTTTCCGAAGCGTCCTTGAAATTTTGAACTGTTTCTTCAATGAAAACAGGAAATGATTTTCATATATTGGAGACTCAAGGAGGCGAAGAGAGTTCTTTTCAATAATTTTCATTTCTGGGGCTATTGCGTTAAATTTGGGAATATGTAGTTTTATTACAAAAAAATATTTTTTTTTACGATTAAAAAGTTAAATTTGTAGTTGGAAAATTAACCATGACGTATATCGATGTATGGGAATACATTTTTCTCAACTACAATGTTAAGGAAACTAAAGACTATGGAACCCTTCATTGTGCGTGACCCGACACGCACTTGGCTGGTTCTTGACTTTTCCATCATCGTTATCGCTGATAGATGCCACTTTGTTTAGGCCCTCTTGTCATTTAAAAGTTAAAAGTTGATATCACTAATCTTCCTCATCAAGTAATCAAGTAAATACACAATAATCTAATATCTTAGGGCCTTCGCACACTTCCACCGTGAAACCGCAGTAGTTCAATTCAACTGACTCGCATGAAGTTCCGCTACTTAAGGCGATACCAAAATTAATTGGAGGCTTTTTCATAACCAATTGTTGCACTATTGCAGCATGTATGGATTTAATTTTTGGATATATGTTTAATGACTATTAGATTATTACTTTGACTGAAGGAAAACGCGATTGGCTAAAATTTACTCGATAGAATTTAATTCCGAAAAGACCTCTCCTTTTTAATTTTTTTTTTCTGTAACTCTAAAATCCCAAGTAATTTCATTGCAAAATTACATTCAAAATGTGCGCATTAGGTAATTAAAAAATCTGACTGAAAATAATTTTGATAGAAAGCGTAATTTGTTTTTAAATAATTTTTATTTCATTTGGCGCTTTTATTTTGGTTCCAGTGCATTTTTGCGCTCTATTTTTTTCGCATGTGGAAGTAATTGACTCTGTCACTTTCTTATTCCCGCCCAGTTCACTTTTTACATATCACTTTAAGTAGCAGAACATCAGCGGAACATCATGCGGTTTCACTATTTCGCGGTTTCGCGGCGGAGATGTGCTAAGGCCCAGAACACGTGCCACAAATAGAGTATTTGCATGAAAAAATAAGGTCAAAAGACTTGAATTAAAACGCACGAAGCCCAAGATAGTGGCAGACTTGGATGAATATAGAAAAGTACTTACAAGCAATGGGCAGCGGTGACAACGACATTATCATGTATAATGGTACCGGTACATTGACGATTACTTCCATCTACGAAAACAACGCTGAAATAAAAAAACAGTGTCTTGAAGATAAAGAGAAGTAACTAATCTGAATAGGAATCAGCTGAAACGTTAATTTTGTCAATTAATTGTCGACTGCGCCCTAAACAATGGTATCGTGTCCTGCATACCCTGATGCCTGAAGGATACAGGAACTTATGGACGCTATTTTCTTCTTAGCGTGAATCGATGGCAAACATTTCAAATATGTATGGCCTAAAGTTTTGCGACGCGAACTCCGCTCCCTGACACAGGTTAAATGCACAGGTGACAACATGCGACGCAAGATGGATAGTGGGCCATTATCTGTGGGAAGACGTCGCATACCTTTTTGTTTATCGTGGAGAAATGCTCATGCATACTGCACTACCACGGAGAGATAGTGCAGTTATGTAGGACTCTAACCCAGTAAAACTCCACGGTGTCCTCCTCTGTCGCTTACGGCGGGAACACGGGCACGCGTTAGCACTCATCCGTGGACCCGCCGACGTCGCTTACCTAGGTTCTGGGTCGACTTAATTTAGATGTCCATCGATACACTAATAAGAATATTTTGTTAAAGCGAATAGTGCCGCCAACTAGCGCCACCATTGAGAAAAAAAACATAAGTCTGGAGATATGGAACATTTTGAAATTTCCTAAGCTCACATTTTAGTCAGGTGAGGTCAAAAAAAAATCTACTTCATCTGACTAAAAATGTGAGCATATAATAGGAAATTTCAAAATGTTCCTTATTTCCAGACTTATATTTTTTTCTCAATGACGGCGCTACTTGACGGCACTAGTCGTCATCGGACGTCTCTATATTAGCCTCTGCTTAACTTAGGTTTTTCACACACATAGAAAAAAAAAAGACAATAATTATAATGTTTTGTAACTTGTACTCTAGTAGCAGATGTTTCCCAGACTATCTCTGCCTGAAAATTGCAGTCCCATCAATATTTCTGTTGAAACCAGTATTTTAACCCTTTACTTCTCTATAATGTCACCTATTCATACACTTTCTACAAGATAGTATTTACTAATGAAATCATCATGACGTTTATCATCAGCATTTATAGCCAAATTGGCTGGGCTTACTCCACACCCCAGACCATTAAAAGTACACGCCTCTAGGGTCAATCCTCAGTCACTCTCATCTGTTCAATATGTGTCTTACACTAATAAAATAGTAATAATAATAATTGTCATTTACTCAATCAATGCCACAAATGTATGCTTTTCCACTGGAGGAGGTTCCGTCTTTTCTTCTGGCGGATCCGTCAGTTCATCTATAAGAAGTTAGTAGATTTAATGTTTTAGTAAGAAAGGTGATAATTCAACTATTTAAAAAAAAAAAGTATTTATTGTAGTCGTACAAACCTTGTTCTTGACCGGAAACAAAAACATAATTTGTCACCGTAGTCCAAATGAACACAGCAAACACAATTTTAGCCAAGCACATTCCGAAATTACTTCATGCCAAAACGTAGTAATGTAATTGATTTACATTTTTAATTAAATTGATAAGCCAAGTGCATAACTTGCTTGAACCGTAAAACTGTTCAATATGAAATACGTATCAAAATAATTTATGTAGGAAAGCAATTATTATAGAAGTGTTTCTATACACGATAACGATTTCACTACCGTAAAATACGGCTACTTGATACCTTGATTTGATCGTACATTGGTTTTTTTTTTGTTGCTTGGTAAGTGAGGTAAGTACCTACTTATCTTCTTTTTTAACCGACTTCAAAAAGGAGGAGGTTCTCAATTCGTCGGAACCTTTTTTTTTTATTTTTTTTTTATGTATGTTCCCCGATTACTCGAAGATGGCTGGACCGATTTGGATTTTTTTTGTTTTATTCGAGAGGGTATATATACATCACAGTTGGTCCCATATAAAATTGATTATCTTAGCTTGGGTAGTTTTTGAGTTAGCTTCAATAATACATATTTTTACCCCAGTTTTATATGGATGATGTTCTAGTTTGTTTTGCAGATAGTGGTATCAGAATTTGTGTGGGGTAGGTACACAACTAAAAAGTGAAAAATAAAAACTCTTTTTTACAAAAAAATACAAACGACTTCCAAAAACAACACTACAAAGTGAAAAATAACTTTAATTTCGGAAGTCGGTGGCAAAAAACGAAAATACATTTAACTAGACACCGACTTCCGAAATTAAAGTTATTTTTCACTTTGTAGTGTTGTTTTTGGAAGTCGGTTGTATTTTTTTGTAAAAAAGTTTTTTTTAGCATATCATTTCAATTGGTATTGCACTTTTGTACGGAATAGCAGATGGTGGGTCTTTTAAAGTTGTTCATGTTCATGAAAGATGTGTTCTGTAAAAGTTTGTCAAGATATGTACAGTCAACAAAAGAGATAGCCTGCCTAGATATCTCTTTCATACAAATATTATTTGTATGTGAAATGCTTCATGTTCAATTTTATATATATTACTTTATTTTTGCAATACTCCTACATTGTAACACACTAACACAAAATTGTATATTTTCACGAAATTGAACATGAAGCAATTCACATACAAATATTTTAGAATACCCTGCCTAGATATCTTTATTGTTGACAAAAATGTTGCTGCCAACACAAAATAATAAATTAGCGCAATCCGTTTTTTCGTAAAAAATATTTTATTTTTTCATCATAACTTTGTTAAATTTGCTCTACCCACAACTCAAGCACGAGGGTCGCCTAAAATGTAATGCACATAGATTAATTTGAAGAACGTGGGATCCAAACTGACCTCCCTAGATGGGTCACAATGCAGCGATCCCAAGTCAAATAAGCCCTGTGAAGAGCCACTGAAGTGGCTTCGGAGCCAGGTCAAGTGGGCTGGTCCGAGAAATATTGTCGAGATTAGATGGCATTTCGTGTTGACATACACTTTGGCACGTATATGTTCACATGAGGGTCGAATATTGTATGAACTTATGTTTTTTCTGCGATGGATACTTTTGGGATTGGGTCAGTAATTTTTCCTGGGTTAAGAGGGGTTTGGACTTTTTTTATGATAAAAATGGTATTCTTGTAATTTTACTTGCAATAATGAAACCATATCAGTCCGTAAATGTTTTCTGTCCTTCATGCTGCCATAATTATAACGCTCGGCATGATTGATTGCTTGTGTCAGCTAATTATATTGTAATTAGCATGAACAGGAGGACGCTGATGTCCATCTCTTTGATCCCTGTAATTGGGAGAGAGGGAGGGGCACAGCCCATTCTTTGTATATGTCATCGTATAATTATGAACTTCATTGTTTAATAAACTAACGGTTTTATTTCCGTTAGATTAGAAACTGTTAAAAAATTGTGAACTGCAACAATTTATTTACAATTGTTTGATAGTTTACATTCTATCCATAGGAAACCGACAAATTGTGAACTGGTATCAAAATTGCTTGCGACGTAAGGCAACTTACGCTAATACTAAGTAGCCTGCCTAGATGCGAGCAACTTGGAAGTAGTGCTCGCCGGCCGCTGCCGCGGCAAAGCTCGCTCAGCTCGCGCGCGGTTAATCACAGTTCTAACTTTTTTTTTTCCAATTCTCATCGATGCCCTCTGCCCCGGGGCAGACGGAGAGGTCTGTCAGACTTCTACTGACTAAAACCACCCCGTATTCCCTCGCACACTTGCACCAGGGGCTACGGGGGCACTTAAGCACTCTTCAAGGCAGCCCCTGGTTGGTAACCCAACCTAACCTATTTCACCCGTAGTTCACAATTTTACGATAGATTATAAACTAACGGTTCTCACAATGTTACGGTGACATATACACGGTATTAAACCTAATAACAAAACCAATTTGGCGAATCATTTAAAAAAAAATCTCTTTCTGCAACCCCTTTTGTTTAGCGGTTAGTGGGTTCAAGGATAACCGTGAAGTTAGTTTTATTTAGCGGAAATTTTTCAGTTTGAAAATAAAGAAAAAACTTCGTACACAGTCGGTAACTGCTCGTTTTAGCTATTAGCGCAGCGGCGAGAAAAGAATTGGCCATAGAAACGACCATTATGTTGCGGATTGTAACCCAGGATAGTCCTTTAATCCTATGTAAGGTTCCTACGTACTGTAGCGCTTAAACATGTATAATATTGACATTACTTCCTCCTTAAACTTTAGTCGTTATGTTAATGTAGGATGTTAGGCAGTTTATCATTGATGTAATAAGATTTACAGTTAAAGACCTTGGAGAATTTGGGACTTGTGTACATGTTTACGTTGATGTGTGTTGGGACAAATGTTGGTTAGTTTAGGTGGCATAGTTTGTAGGAACTGTACAATTGTGTTATCTACATTTATTAGTAAAAAATTGACGCTAACATGTTTTAACGTCAATTTTGTATTAATATAGTTAAGTGGCATACAGGTATTACCGCGGGGTTTTAACTCGATAAAGGCAGTTAAGTCGATAAGGAAAGGCATTATGGTAATTAGCAAAGGACTTAAATGATAACGGGAACAATTAAAACGAAGCAGCAATTCCCAACACGAATATTTTTCGTCATTTTCATACCGATTTACGAACGCCATAAATAGCCGCGTAGTTTACAATCCTCACATACATCAAAACAGATTAACTCGAGCAATTCCGAAATATCTGGCACCGAGAAAATGGCGGAAAAGCTATGCTTTATAACCACTGTTGTCTAGGAAGCGGAGCGCTTAACTGAAATAATTTGTAGAAAATAAGCGCAAAATTTACTGCGCTCAGGAGTCTCTCGACTTGAATTTATTGTACGCAGCGCAATTGTGGAATTTTAAGCAGGCCGGGCTGCCCGCACTGCAGAAAGGAAGTTTTTGAGGTTGCTGAACATGCCGTGTGCCGGGGCTGAGGTACGAACTATCGTGCGTACCTATCGTATATCTGGCAACAATGCGTTTAACATTGTTGAATGGTAAGGTTCTTTTTATTTGTTTTTTTTTTACAGTTTGGGAGCAAGCTACGCCGATGTATAGCCGTTCGTGTGAGAAGCAGCTCGTCCTGAGGTCGACACCCGCAGCCTTCAGTAGCAATTTCCCATAGCTTGCGAATTTTTTTGTTTTTAGTAACGCTTGCGTTCCTGAATATTTCCTCCTCCTATGCTATCCTATATATTCCTAATGTTACAACACTGATACACTGACGTATGCATTCTTATAAATTATTCCTGACGAACGTCTGTCACTAAAATAATATAACAGTAGTTTGTAAATACACGGGAATTCTCACTAACAGTCACATAATCATAGATATTTATTTTTATTGTAACCATATCATAGAAGAGGCCCAAACTACATGTTTTTTTTTTTGTGTACGTTCTACAAACTTAATAAAATAAAATTTAATAATAAAAAAATAAAAAAAAAAAACTTAAAAAATATCAATATTTGGGATTCGAACTTACAACCAAGGGTTCTCAGTCGTTGACCCGTTAACCTATTTGCTTAGTTGAAAGTTGACCAAAATAGCCGTTCCTATATTTCATGAATGAGTGCTTAGCAACATAAAGGTAATAGCGTGATGATGATCGTTTGAAAGGTTAACTCTGTAGCTATCTGCTATATTTATTCCCCGTTAAGTAGTATAATAATTTGACTATTACACTCTGGTTATACACTGGTATATTAGTAGTTAAGTTCCTCGCTAAAAAGTAATTTTACAATTAATATTGCACAACCTGCATAAATAAAAATTTGCCAACTTTGCAAATATGTAAATAAAAGAATCTCAAAAAAATATCAATCTGAACTGGAACCCACATGTTTGCGAAGCAGTCATCAACCCGCTAAGCTGTTGAAATGTTGAATTGCTTTGTTCTTATAGATGTCATGATTGACTGCTTAGCTCCATAAAGGTATAGGTAGGTATATAATGGTGAGTAATGGAAAAAGCCGAAAGAGGATGAGAATTGGATAGAATCGCAGAGAAAGCGATTAAGAAATAGGTTTATAGGGAGCAAGGGAAAGGCCGATTCAAGCTGCAGTAAATTTAAGGCGGCTGATACAAAAATACCACTTTTTGTATCAAATGTGCACAAGGATGTGATTGAGTCTGACATCGTGAATTATATTTATGATAAAACAAAGGAGAAGGTATCGTTATTGAAAATTAAAATGAGGAAACCAAGAGATTATAATTCTTATAAGATTTATGTAACGGAGAATAGTATTGACATTTTTCTAGACAACAATTTGTGGCCGTCTGGCATTACGTTTAGACGCTTTGTCAATATTAGGGATAATACTCCTGCGAGAGGCGAGAATAGTCAGCGGGTATTTTAAAAAGGACTAAATGGAGAATACACGTCTGCGCAGTACATTAGTCAGCTTCAATTGTAAAGCGATGAAGAGATCAATGGAGGGGATACGAACACTGTGTAGGGCTGCTGACGTAGTAGCGCTACAGGAAACGTGGCTATTGCCGCATGATTTGCCATTACTTAGCACAATAGACGAAGGTTTCGGGTGCACGGGTACGTCTGCGGTGGACACGTCGTTAGGTCTCCTAAGTGGCAGGCCGTATGGCGGGGTGGCTATTTTGTGGCGGAAAGGTGCGTTTGAGTCAGTCTCAGTAATAGAGAGTAACAATGCGCGTATATGTGCGATAAAAGTGATGACTCGAAATGGGTCATTTATAATTTTTAGTGTGTACATGCCGTGTAACGGTATTGAAAATTTAACTACGTTTACGGACTGCCTGAGTGTAATAAAGTCTGTGATTGAAGTTAACACTGATAGTGAAGCGGTTTATATTTTAGGGGACTTTAATGCTCATCCAAACGAACTATTTTGTAATGAACTGTTGAGTTTCTGTGTAGAACAAGACTGGTGCTGCGTGGATATGGAGATGCTAGGTATTCAGTCTAATACGTACACTTTTATGAGTGAGGCGCATGGATGTAGGAGGTGGTTGGACCACTGTATTGTCACGAAAGCCGCTCAGGAGACTGTTCATAAGGTGTGGGTGCAGCATGACGTGTATTGGTCTGACCACTCTCCACTGTATGTGGAATGTAATATTGATAAGATTGCTGTTAAGTGTGCTATGGATAGTAAATTAGTATGTAACGGTGTCAGCTGGGGCAAAAGAGAGGTTAAGCAGGTTGAGCTATATCATAGCCTATCCCCCCCGAAGGGTTCCCGCATTGTCGAGGCGGGGGGGCTCAGTAGCCGTGGCTTGGTCACCCACGGTGAAGCGAAGAGGAACCCGAGCGGGGGCCGCTCGTCAGGGCTTTTGCCGATAAGCCGACGACGTAGCGGCCAGCGGGTAGGTTGCGGTGGCCGTATGGGCGACACCGCAACTGAGGCGGGCCGCGGTGTCTTATGGGAGGCATCGCGGCTGAGGATTGGAGGCCGCGGCGGGAGAGGAGTGCCGGTATTGCGGTGCGCCGCTCTCCCTACCTTCCGCGGCCTTGACGGGGCCGCCACCGTTTGATGGCGGACGCGGTGGGGCCGCAGGGGAAGAGGAGTGTCGGTATGACGTCGGCCGCTCTCCCTATCCTCTGCGGCCGAAATGGCGGCGGAGCGCGCGCGGGAGGACGACCCTCACGCGGCGCCGCTCCGAAGGCGGAGGAGGGGTCGGAGCAGACGACTCCTCCCAGGTGGGGGCCAGCAGGCAACGGGTGTGGGGGCATCCTTGCCTGTATTGCACAGGCCCCCACCAGTGTCGGACGGGAATGGCCAGGTGTTCCCGGTCATTCCCGTAGCCCCCCGTCCGGGGGGGCACGCGGGGCCCGCCAGCTAGGCGGGCATGCGCCGGGAGGGTTGTGGACGTAAAGGCTGTGCCGGTTTCCCATGGCCCTCCCATCACGGCGATGTGGGAACACTGCTGAGTTTTAGTGGGTATACTGTCATTCAGACAGGAGTCCCACATACCCCGTCTCGTCCCCCACGAGCGGGGATGCATAAAGCATTTCTCAGCGTCAAAAAAAAAAAAAAAAAAAATATCATAGCCTATGCCACGAGGAGCTCAAAGGGCTGGATTTCCCAATGGAATTCAGTTCATGCGCTGATTCATTCTGTTCTGACCCGGCTCATACCGCCTTGTTAGATAATATGTACACTAGGCTTACAGACATTTTAACGCAAGCGTCTGTAAGATCCCACAGTCGGGCTTGTTTTAAAAGGGGTGGGTACATCACCGGGTGGAACAGGCATGTCGCGGGCGCTCACAGGGAGGCTAGGCTGGGGTTTCAGCTGTGGGTGTTAGCTGGTAGACCATCAGATGGGACTCTTTATAAACAAATGTGTGATAGTCGGAGGGTTTTCAAGTCCAAGTTGAAATGGTGTCAGAGCAGGCAAGAACAAATTAGGATGGATATTCTTGCCTCAAATCTTTCTGCGGGGAATTTTTCAGCGTTCTGGAAGGATACCAACAAGATGAACCCCAAGCCAAGTATTCCGGTGAGCGTCGGTGGCATCAGTGATCCTAAGGGTATTGCCAATAATTTTAGAGATCACTTTATGGTAAGATCTCCCCTAGGGCCAGAGATGACCGATACAGGTGGCGCTGGGGCTGGCGTGCCCGGGGGGAATACTCGCTTTTCAGCAAAAGAAGTTGCCGCGGCAATTCGGAGGATGAAGGGGGGTAAGTCTCCAGGGTATGACGGCCTCAGCATTGAGCATTTCAGGCATGCAGGTGTACATCTGCCGCGTGTACTGGCTATGTTCTTTACACTGTGTATCGGTCACTCATACTTGCCGCAATCGGTGATGAAAACCTTGGTTGTACCCATTCTTAAGAACAGGACAGGGGATGTATCGGATAGGTCAAATTATCGACCCATCTCACTTGCTACTACAACAGCTAAGATACTTGACAGTTTGCTTAATAAGAGTTTCAGTGGGTACTTACATGTACATGACGCACAATTCGGTTTCAGGGCGGGGCTATCCACTGAGAGTGCTATCTTATGCCTTAAGCATACTGTCAGGTATTACACGGAGAGAAAGACACCGGTCTATGCTTGTTTCCTCGATGTGTCAAAAGCCTTTGACACAGTGGCCTATGACATACTGTGGCGGAAGCTGGAGGAAACGGGTATGCCAACGGGATATAGCAGGATTTTTAAATTCTGGTATAAAAACCAGACTAACCAGGTGAGATGGGTGGATACATTATCTGACGAATATAGGTTGGAATGCGGGGTGAGGCAGGGCGGCCTCACCTCGACCGGCCTCTTCAGCCTATATGTGAACCAGTTGATCGAGGAGCTCAGCAGGACACATGTCGGATGCTACATTGACGGAACATGTGTCAACAACATAAGCTATGCTGATGATATGGTTCTGCTGGCCCCCTCGGTCAACGCCCTAAGGACATTGGTTCAAATATGTGAACGTTATGCATCCGAGCATGGTCTGAGGTATAACACACAAAAAAGTGAGGTACTGATTTTTAGTGCAGGCAATCAGAGACCTGGTGCAGTGCCTCCGATCATGGTCGATGGAACGGCCTTGAAAATTGTAGGTAGGTTTAAGTATCTGGGTCATCTGGTCACGGAGGACTTAAAGGATGACCCTGATATAGAAAGAGAACGTAGGGCGTTGGCGGTAAGGAGCAATATGCTGGCCCGTAGGTTCGCTCGATGTACTATGGAAGTAAAAATAACACTTTTTAGGGCTTATTGCCAATCTTTTTACTCGAGCGGACTGTGGGTTCGGTATACGCAACGAGCCTACAACGTCCTACGTATTCAGTATAATAATGCATTCAGGATGCTGTTGGGGTTACCGCGACATTGTAGTGCGTCACAAATGTTCGCAAATGCGCGCGTTGACGGTTTTAACGCTATAATGCGTAAGAAAGTGGCGTCATTATTTCAAAGACTGCGCGGTAGCACCAACAGCATTTTGCAAATGATTGCGTCCCGCCACGACTGTCCCATTCAGGCTCACTGGGTGGGAATCGTTACGGGAAGATAGGACTGCATACCTACCTACTGTGGTGTACCTACTAACATAGTTTGTAAGAAAATTGTTACTAACACATATGGATTTTGTCTGAAATAAATGGAAAATAAATAAATAAATAAATAGCGTGATGATAAACTTATAAAAGGTTGAATCTGTAATTTTTTGCTATACCTATGTATATACAGGATCCAATTAAATTAGCTAGCGAAACTCAGCAGACGTCATGAGTATCTTAACATGGCAAAATTTAAAGTTTTGATGATATTTTTAGGGTTCCGTACCTCAAAAGGAAACCATGGAACCCTTATAGGATCACTCGTGTGTCTGTCACAGCCAATTTACTCCGAATCTAATGGACCGCTTAAGTAAATTTCTGGTATACATATCGTCCGGGTTTGGTGACCCAAACCCGGACGGGTAAAGTAAATAAATGAATTTTGAATATGAAGGTCACTTTTGGGGGGCAAATAAGATAATAAAAAAAAAAGTTTTGCAAACTGTACAGTGTGACATATCGAATGAAAGGGCTTGCTATGACGATCTCAAATATGTATTTTTTATAATTTTAAAATAAATTGTTTTAAAGTTATTTCAGAAAATAGACGATAATTTACTATTCCCCCCCCCCCTTAATTTTCGCAGAAACTACTTAGCCTGAAATTTTGAAAAAAATACAGAAAATAGATCTTTACCTGTACACTACAGGAAAACCTATAAGAAGACTGTGGTCTTAAAATAACATGGTAAATCTCGCATACAAACTTACGTTTACTGTTGGAATGTATGGGAGAACATGTTTTTCAACTACAATGTTAAGTTTGCTCTTGGGATAAATTCATCCCAACTCGGAACCCTTCATTGTGCGTGGTCCGATACGCACTTAGCCACGACCGCTGTCGGTGTTGTTACTTAAAGAATGAGTTGAAAATGTCGGTGTTGCTACTTGAAGAATGAGTTGAAAATGCTGTTTTTTTTTTGTTTTACAGTGTTCAATATTACATTAAAAAAAAAAATTACCTTTGGCTCGTCTTTTTACAATTTGCGGTAAACTAAAAAAAAATGTATCTACAACATAATGCACTATGCTTGTACCCTACAGACTAACTAGACTTATGAGGAATATCTATTAAACTCGTCACAAAATAATAGGTCCCTTTTGACAGCCCATATCGTTTCATATGCCAAAGAGAGACAAACGTAGCGGGACAAAGAGGGACACCCTCATGTCAAAACGGGCCTCTTATTTTTTGACAACTATACATGCAAAATTTTGAACATAATCTATCGTGTGTGATGTCTATTGCATGATGCTGGAACATACATCCAGACAAACAGACAAAAATTCTAAAAACTATATTTTCGGCATTCCCAGACCACGTAGAAATAATTTTTTTTTTTCAAAAATATCCAGTGTACAGTTTTGACTTCACTACGATTATATTATATGAATAGAAGATAAGTTAGTGTCCTTTTGATTTTGTATTTATATATTTAGTTATTTAATTTAGTACCTACCTAGTGTAAATAGTTTGTGTAAACCGTTAATATTAAATTGGACATAAAAGTAAATTGGTACAACAGATCTAACACAAATAACAATTATCAAGACACGTGGCAGGGGTCAGACAAAAAAAAAACATTCCAACTGATTAAACGTAAGTATTCAGTAGATGGTTTAATAAGGTTTAATAGTCTTCTAAAGAGATTACTTACATTAATAAACTAACAGATAGGTGGAATATGTGAGCTCTAAAACAAAGAGGTAATTGGATTATGATAACCTTTGTGCAGACTGCAGAGTAAAAAGACTAGAATTTATTTCTAGTATCAAATGTGTAATTATTTCACAACCATCCAATAATCTCAAAACGGTGAAGGAAAACATCGTGAGTAAACCGGCATATCCTAGAACCAAAAATTTGAAGACATGTAACATTTACTAACCTGCACTGGTGGATTACGGCCCATTCCCTCTCGCAAAGAGGAGGCCTGTGTCCCAGCAGTGAGAACATTGTAGGCTGATTATGTATGTGTGTTACTAAAACCAAGACTATAAAAATGACGATTGGTCTAAAAATGACGTAGACAATGGAAATTATAAATGCAAAATCTGGACTTAACTTCAACAATACTTGGACGAAAATTCCATGAGATTCAACAAGTCGAAACTCCTGCACAAGTTTCACCGTTTTTAGTTTGTCAGAGTATTTGCAATGTGTCGGGACTCGGGATGCTAGTTTATAAGTTCCACACTATGTTCGCGCTTATCATCATACGGGAAGTTCTGACACCCCTTCAGCCTGCCTCAGTTGTAGTTGAACTTGTTATATGTGACTTAAACCAGTGATCTAAATAGAACACATTAGTCATTGTATCTACTAACTTGTTTGTTCAGCTTCCTTACTAGATACGGCTGAATTTGAGGACCTCTTTCTTATTTTTTAACCGACTTCAAAAAAAGGAGGTTACTCAATTCAACCGTATATATATATTTTTTTCTATGTGTGTTCGCGGATAACTTCGTCGTTTATGAACTGATTTTAATGATTCTTTTTTTGTTGGAAAAGAGATAGCCCAAGGGTGGTACCATGATAAGGATACCAGGATCTGATGATGGCATTCCAGAGAAATCGAGGGGAACCTTCATATTTTTTAGGCGCACCTATAGCGATTTGGGTTTTTTTTTATAGTAAATCGTGCATTTGCTCCCGGAAAGCACCATTTAGTGAAGTGGAACTGATGAGGAAGACCAGAGATGGCCATCGGAACTACTCAATAATACGTATTTCACGGGTTGCGATTCGATTATTGCTAAGCAATTTATGCTCGTCACAATACATATGTTGAAATGGAGCTGATGGTGACTTCACCATCAGTTCCAGTTCTACTGGTTCCTTACTGGGAGAACTCAACAATTAACGTCCTTGTATCGGGAAAAACAATATTTTGTAAAAGGTGATGAGCAGTTGACATTAGGGCATTGTAACTTAGATGAATTAACAGACGAATTACAGACTGACCCACTAAAAAGTGAAAAATAAAAACTTTTATACAAAAAAAGACAACCGACTTCCAAAACAATACTGCAAAGTGGAAAATAACTTTAATTTCGGAAGTCGGTGTCTTTGGATCTCTATTTTAGCTTTTTGCCACCGACTTCCGAAATTAAAGTTATTTTCCACTTTGTAGTATTTTTTTTGGAAGCGGTTGTTTTTTTTATTAAAAAAGTTTTTTATCTGTCTATATGTTACAATAGCACAAAATTTAATAGATTTCTACTAATTGACCAAAGGCACATTGTATTGCACTTTCCTAAATAATTTACAGACCGATAGCTCTAATGCCCGGTTTCTGAGGTTTTTACACGGAGTTTATCCATTTGATAGTGATTATTGGTACAATATCGTGTTTCTGAACACTTGGTTGGGAAGAATTTAGCTCCTCAAAAACCGAGCATATCCGTTCGTAATGCCGATACAACCTCACGGTATTCGGAAAAAATATGCTACACATAACCACCTTACCAAAGAACCTAGAACGCAAAGGGGTAGGTCCACACATAAAATTACAAAAAATAAAAAAGTAAGAGCCGGAACGCGCGCGCTGTCTTTGTCCGTTCAGGCTCACTTTCGTGCACTCGGACAATCCTGGGTTTTAGTTCGGGCTCACTTTCGTACAATGGTCGCGCGAGTGGATATGGAAAGAATTCGCTTAAATAGATAATTTTGTTGAATCAATAGTTATTGAGAGTTTAAGGCCAGGTTATTCGGGTCTGTAGGCCTTTGAAACGCTACCTCCGCCTCCCCCAAATGCAGCGCGACGTTTTTATTTACGACGCGCCGCCGACGATTTCACAGAAAATCCATGCCACAGTGTAAAATATTTGCAGTTGATCAACTTCATTAGTTTTTCTTAGGTCGATTTTTTTCCTTATGTTTACTTTTTATGGTGTCTACGGTGGAGTAAACTAAGATTATTACATAAAATGTCGTTTTGTTTTCACATTATCAGATAACGATACCAACACGATTCGATAGCGATAGGTACAATTATTACCGGCCCCATGATATTGGTGAATATCGATGACCATCGCGACGCGACAAACAAGCACACTAATAAGTATCGACGTCTCGAAGTCGGCAGTGTGCTAAAGTTTGCTCAAGTGAAAGAATGCCCACTACTCTCACCCCGCACTGTCTTCGCTGGTAGATATCGTGCCGATATCGGTGTCAGTGTGTGAATTATTCCATTACTTCATTGGGCTGAGTAAGAAATGCATATAGCAGATAGTTACAGATTTAACCTTTAAATGATTATGATCGCGCTAAATCTTTGAGTTAAGGCTTAGCGGAAGGATGTCAATCATGACATAATAATAACATAAGAACGTCTATTTTAGTCAACTTTCATCAAAGCAAACCACAAAAGTTCGATTCTCAACTGTTGATATTTTTTTTCGATTCTTTTTTTTTTTCATTTTGATATACTGTTATTTGATAGTTCGTAGAACGTACACAGAATACATGAAGTTTATTCCTCTTATATCATCTATGTTTATAATATAAATAAATATCAATGGTTAGCTGACAGTATTAATGAGAAATCCCGTGTGTACAATCCACTGTTATATTTTTTAGCGATAGCCGTGTTCATCAGGAACAATCTGTAAGAATTACTCAGTGTATCAGTGTTGTGCCATTAGGTATTATATGCTGTCAAGGCTGCGGGTTTCGACCTCAGGACAAGCTGCTCCTTAAACGGAGGACTCTCTGTATATTTAGGCTGCTGATACCACAACTACTAACGTACTGTACAGGAAAGTTTTTTATAATGTGTCTGTTGTTTTATTATATTATGAACGAAGTCGCGGGCAGAAGCTAGTTAGAGAAAAACATGATTTTGCGGTACTATGGTGAAATTTCAAAATTGCAACGGTTTTTTAAATTGCAATTTTAATATAAATTTAATTACTTTCGTTACAAAAAGATCTCATTTGCAAAATTTCATGCTTCTAGATCCAGCGGTTTAGGCTGTGCATTGTCTGTCAGTGAATATAAGAATTTTATCAAGTAGACAAGCCGTGTGCCCGATGGTATTCCATCGACATAAATGGTGAATTTCCATACAAACTTTCATCCCCTATTTAACCCTTTTAGTGACTGATTAAAAAAAACAATAATATTTTTATTAAGTATGGGCTAAAAATGGTCGTACTATTTTGCTTATGCTGTAACCATAATCTTTTGTTTTTGATGTTGACCACTGCTCATGAAGATCAGTAAATATCAATAACTACATATGAAGGAAGAATTGCCGTACTTTATTATCAAGGGACGTACCTACTGCTACACCTATAATTTATCGAATCTACTATTATAAGGGCAAATTTTTAAATCGCCAGATAAGTTTTATTTATGTTATTTATTGTTATTATTGTTTTTTATTTATTGTTATTTAGTTTTACCGACAACCGGACACTTTGTATTTATATTATGTGTGATTATTGTAGGATATGGTAGGGTATGGTAGCGAAGACAGTTCGATGAAGAGTGAAAATAGTAATATGGATTAATCTGATGAAAAAAATCTTAGAAAATGTGTTTTAAAACTTCTTCATAAAGGACCACGATAAAAAATTATAAACTACTCGCACTTGACTATAAATTTACCGATAATAATTTGCAATGTGTCTTAACACTATCGTAAGATGACAATTAAACGTCATCATACCACATAGAAATAATCACATTTTCGAAAACGATATTATGAATTAAAACTATAATATAATTACGAGATATTTTTTTCTGAGCTATCGCAATTTCATATCTAATGTGTTCTTCGTTTATTCGATTTTTTTTGAACAACTGCAGGAGAGCGAATTTTTAAAAATTTTGACACAGGTCCAACCTTGATGAAGTCCCGCAGGACTCTGAGCGCGAGCCGATTTAGCCCGATTTACTATTTTTGTGTTTATTTAGAAAAAATGTAATACACTTAAAAATCCAACCGTAGAATTCCGTCTGAAATACTATTACCTCATGATACATGCAATTTTCATATAATTTTGTACTATAACTAGGAAATGAAACAAAAAATAGTTTTGAAATCGACCCCATTTCGGATTTTTTTTTTATCGAGCAAATTACAATTTATCGTGTTTTGAACCGTAGATTTACCTAAAACAAGGATGTATCTATGACATATTTTTTTTTCAGGATCTAAATACCCTAATTTGACTATTTAAAATTGATTCTAAAAACAGGAATATTCAAATAGTGTGCCCTTAAAGTGCGTTTAAGAATTCTTCTGAAACCGGGTATGAATTGTACCTACCTAATGCTGATGGACTTTTTACGAGTGCAATATAGCTTCTAAGTAAGGCATGATCATAGAAAGGACAAAAATAGAAGGCAATACAATTCACCCTCAATAAAGTGGGTTAGGGGTCATTCGGCCCACTATGGAACTGGGCCCGCGGACCAGTTACCCCTTTTAAAATTTGATAGTGGTAAACTGGGCCCACATCTGTTTTGCTTTCAATCAAGCGAAGGGTGGCTTAAAATGGCTTATATAATCTAGTCGTTTCTGGCACTCGCCGGCCGCTGCCGCGGCACCGCTCGCTTCGCTCGCTCGGCTCGTGCGTAGAAGGTCACAGTTTTAACCTAACCTAACCTATATATTTTTTGTCATATTTTGGTATTTTAACGCACAACCTCATATAGGGTTTGTTCAGTGCAAAATAAACGATCATACAGTGAAGACGTCTGTGTTTTTTTCTAAGAAGTCTAACAACCGAATGTGAACCTTAATCACAACAACATATGGTCCAAACGAACCGGATCTTTAAAAAAATAAATATGAATGACCGGCGATCGGAGAACAATAGGCCGCATTCCTGAGCTGTTTTTTTGTGCAAGTCAATAGTGTTATGTTATGAGTTTATGAGCCTATGTGCGAATGCGATCTATCTAATAAACAAGTGAAGGTTTGACTATAAAAGTGAATAACGGATTGTGACGAACAATACAAAAGTGATGGTTCGGTCTATTAAATAGTCTGATTTTAAATAACGAGATGCTGTTTTAACGCGAACTGTGAACGTTTTGATGCACAAATCTCAGTCTACCTACGTGATAAAATAAAGAAAAAGTTTTCGTCGTAGTTTGCGTCTTTATACATTTTTATTGGAAAATCATAAAGTGTAAAGAATGGAGAATATAGAAAAGCGAATGTTGCTTCAAGCTGATGTGTTTGAAAAAGTGCAGTAAGCCTATACGAATTACAAAAAGACGCCCAAGGACAGAATAACCCAGGGTTATTTACAAACTAGGATGGATACTTTGGAAATGTATTGGAAGGAATTTAAAAGTGATCACGAGAAATTGGTAACGGATGTTTATAAGCAAGACAGACAGCAGTTCGCGTATTTTGCAGAAGATAAATGCGATAATTTTGGAGAGTTGTATTTTACTTATATAGGAGAAATGAAAACTGCATTAAACAAGTTGATGTCTGAGTCTGACTTGAAAAAATCGGATAAACTGGAGAAATTAGACGAGACTAGACAAACAGCTTTTAGTAGTGATATTAAATTGCCACAAATTTCAATCCCTATTTTCGAGGGAAATTATACGGAATGGAGATCGTTTCACGACCTGTTTATTGCATTGATACACAAAAATAAGTCATTAGAAGATGTACAAAAACTTCATTACCTTAAGAGTAGCTTGAAAGGAGACGCAGAAGTTCTTCTGCGGCAGTTTGCTATCACGGGTGAAAATTATGCCGATGCGTGGTCAATTTTGAAAAAACGGTATGATAACAAAAGGTACATTGCTAATTGTATATTTAAAAAGTTTTTTGGTCAAAAAACAATATCTCAAGAGTCAGCTTTCTCCTTGAAAAACTTGTTAGATACGTCGGTCGAGTGTATGAATTCTCTGAAAAACCTTGGCTTACCGACAGCGCAGTGGGATGCAATTGTGAACTATGTAGTTGTTGCAAAGCTGGATCCTGTAACACACAAACAATGGGAGCTTATTATTAGTGAAGATAGTTCTAATGACTTACCTGGTTTTGAAAGGCTGAAGTCTTTCTTGGAGACTCGGTTTCGTACGTTAGAAATGGGCGAACCTGAAAATAAAGTTAACAAATCAATTAAGCCGAAGACACATCACGCGACAGCCACTACTGGAGAGAAGCACTGTCCTTTCTGCAAAGAAGACCATTATATTTTTAACTGTAAAGAATTCGCAAAGCAACCGATAGAAGAAAGATACAGCTTCGTAAAGAAAAACAAGTTATGTTTTAACTGTCTCAATCCAAATCATTCCGTATTTAAATGTAGACAATCAAATACATGTAAAATATGCAAAAGTCGGCATCATTCCTTATTACATCGCGATCGAGAGTCGACGAAACAAGCAGATGACACAATGTCAACTAAAGAAGAATCTACAACAAATAAGCAAGAGGTTAGCAAGGTAACAGCACATGTGTCAAGAGGAGAACAACCTGGTCAACACATCTTGTTGGCAACAGCATTGATAGACGTGACCTCGAGGACTGGACAATCACACGTCTTCCATGCTCTGATTGATCAGGGCTCAGAGGCTTCGTTCGTGACGGCGAGAGCAGTCGAGTTATTGGGTCTGAAGAAGACTCAAATCAGCGGTGAGGTCTCTGGTGTTGGTGAAGGTAACAAACTTTGTATTAATCATTCAGTAGGCTTACATATTAAGTCGAGGTATGAAAGTAATTTTTTTATTGATGTTAAGGCGTATGTATTAAAGTCATTGACTTGTAGGCTACCGTCTAGAGAAATAAGAGGTTATGACTGGCCTCAACTTAAAAATATGAAATTGGCTGATCCTACTTTTAATGTTCCGGGTAGAATTGATATCCTTCTTGGAGCTGATGTTTTTGGCACAATAATATCATCTGGTTTGTTAAGAGGACCGGGCAGTATAATTGCTCAGCATACACACCTAGGTTGGATATTGTCAGGGGATATGTACTCAAATCCTACTTGTGCACAAAACATTATTAGTTTACATGTTACCAGGCTCGTAGAAGAAGACAACAACCTTTTGAGAAGATTCTGGGAAATAGAAACAGATGACTACACAATCAAGAAAGCATGGACAAAGGAAGAAGAAAAATGTGAAGAACACTACATAAAGACAACAACAAGAGATGCATCAGGAAGATATGTAGTACACTTACCTTTGAAACAAAGTATTGAAGAAACCGTGAAGGCGTGCGGTGAGACTAAACAACAAGCTACAATAAGATTTAAACAACTGGAAAGGAAATTTGCAATACATGAAGATTTGAGATCAGAATACAAGAAGGTCATACAAGAGTAGGGTCACATGTCCAACAGTTAACCACTCGTACACAGTTAGCCATGACCATAATTGATAAATGCGACGTTGCTAATTCGTGCTACCAAGCGACATAGACTGCAAAGCGGATACCCGCCCCGCTCCTCAGTTGGTGGCGAGCTCGCGCTCATGACCGTCGAGTGAGAGGTGATTGTGTGAAAACACGTGGCAAAACATAAAAAAAAATATAAGTACTTTTTCGTTTTACCTCTTTTTGTTCAATATTACAAGAATCGTATTATGTTGACTCTCTATGTATACTTAATGAGCTTCTTTAGACATATGTATTGCGTGTGTAGTGTTCTATAGTGAAAAGTTATATAAACCGAAAACTTGCGGGAGATGGGTGGTCCACAGTTAACCAAATCACGTTGTCCAACAGTTAACCATGACCAACCACGGCACAGCTACCTGTACTGTATTGTTATGTTTGTGAAGTAGGTACATATTACGTTCCTACCAACTACTTTAATGTTTTATAATTATTTTGTGTTTTAGTTATTATTAAAAAAGCTGCTATCTTATTTTCATAAGAAATATAAGTACAAATTAAAGGTTGTGATGTGTTATGCTCTGCTTTTGTTTATTTTATCTGTAAGAACCATAAGGAAAAACAATATTTTGTTCTTTTTGATATAAGTTTACTTCATTATTAACTAGAAGACTGATTTCTAACAATTGGAGCTATTATTATGGTAAAAGTTAAAGTTTTTATACGCAATGGTTAAATGTGTACACTATGGTTAACTGTAGCACCACCCCGTGGTTAATAGTGTACCATGGGGTGGACACAGTTAGCCAAATCTCATTTTTTTAAAAAAGTTCGTTTCTTTAAAATCTATTAGTAAATCAAACGTTGTTTAAATACAAATACATAGCCAAATAACCTACCTCTTCATAATTGCCGATAAAAGTAAACTATGAACAAAAAATTACGCGCTATGGTGATTAGAAATTTAGGTGGTTAACTGTTGAACAGGTCACCCTACTTGAAGATGGGTCATATGAAGAAGGTTGAAATAGAGGATAGAAGTGAAGCAATTTACTTAGCACATCATGTTGTCATAAGGGAGGATAAGGATACAACAAAGGTAAGAGTTGTTTTCGATGCTTCAGCCAAGGGATCGAATGGGCAATCCTTAAATGACACCATGATGGTCGGCCCTACGCTACAACCTGATCTTCGTGTTCTTATCATGCGCTGGAGGTCTCACAAAATCTGTGTTGTCGGCGATATTACAAAAATGTATCGTCAAGTAAGAATGACAAACAAACACACAGATTTACAACGCATCTTATGGCGAGATAATACGTGTGAAAACATAGAAAGTTATCAACTACTTACCGTAACGTTTGGGACAGCAGCGGCACCTTATCTTGCGGTACGATCATTGAACCAACTAGCTGATGATGAAGTGGAAAGATACCCTAGAGGAGCTGCTGTCATTAAGAGTTCGTATTACGTGGACGATCTGATGACTGGACATGAAGATCTATCTGAAATAAAACAAGTTTTTGAGGAAGTAAACAATCTATTAAAGGCAGGTGGTTTTCAAATGCAGAAGTGGTCCAGTAACTCTGATGAAGTCTTGACGTTTTTACAGGGAGACGAGGAAACTCCGGAATCTGTGAACAAAATAGAAATCAAATTAGATAAGCTCATAAAGATACTTGGACTTACCTGGGACAGGAAAAATGACACGTTCCAAGTTACAGTTAATCTACAGGAAACCAGGATTCCTGTAACAAAAAGGATAATATTATCTGATGTGGCGAGTCTCTTTGACCCGTTTGGTTGGCTCTCGCCAGTAGTTATCACAGCCAAGATTATGATACAGAGATTGTGGCTTAGCAATCTCGGCTGGGATGACGAATTGCCCTCAGATCTAGTAGCCGAATGGCTTAACTACAGAGAGGAACTTAAAGAGTTACACACCATTGAAATCCCACGCTGGATAAAGAGGACATCGCACTGTAAAAAAGTTCAGTTACACGGGTTTGCAGATGCCTCTTCGGTTGCATATGCAGCAGTAGTTTATATAAAGGTATTAGATGAAAATGATGTTGTTCATGTCACAATAGTAGCATCTAAGACCAAGGTTGCGCCACTGAAACAACTGACAATTCCAAGATTAGAGCTTTGCGCTGCGGTGTTGTTGGCGAAGCTATTGCACGAGGTATCTAGCTTATGGGATATAAGTATGCAACAAGTGTATGCCTGGACAGATTCCATGGTGGTTCTGTCCTGGTTACAGGCTCAGCCAAGTCGATGGCAAGTGTTTGTCGGCAACCGGGTGTCTGATATAATTCAATTAATAGACAATGATAGATGGAACCATGTTCAATCAGCCGACAACCCCGCTGATCTTGCGTCAAGAGGTGTAGCGCCGAGTGAATTGGCAAATAATGATATGTGGTGGACTGGACCCAAGTGGCTGAAAAATAAACAAATAGATTTTACAAAAAGTTCTATTCCTCAAACAGATTTAGAGATCAAGAAATCATTTAATGTTACATTAGAAGAAAAACCTGTTTGGGAAAGGTTTTCATCCATGTCCAGAATGAAGAGAGTTTTAGCACAATGTTTAAGATTTTTAAAACCTAAAGAAGAAAAAGAGAAATATTTAACAGTTAAGGAAATTAATGAAGTTGAAGAAAGGTGTATAAAATATTACCAAAACTTAATATATGAAAACGAAATAAAAGATCTGAAGATGAACGGAAAGGTTAAGAATAAAAGTTCTATAATTAGTCTTACACCTTTCTTGGATAAGAAAGAGCTGCTGAGAGTTGGAGGGCGACTGAGTAAAGCCAATATACCAGAAGATGCGAAACATCCGATTATTATACCTTGTAAACAACATGTTACTCGACTAATAATAAATGAAGCCCACACAAGAACTTTGCATGGAGGTTCCCTTCAGATGTTAACATACATCCGTAACAAGTATTGGGTAATTGGTCTCAAATCAGCTGTTAGAGAATTTATTCGTAACTTTTTTTTTGGTATGGCATCTCGTAGTGTGACCATGAGAGGTCCCGACTACTTAACCGGACTTTCCTGTGGGTGCCTTTAAGCGAGCTCAAAAGCCTCCAGCCAGGGGCAATTATTCGTAACTGTAAAGTATGCATCATATATAGAGCGCAAACCAGACAACAGCTGATGGGTGAGTTACCAGCGCCAAGAGTGACTCCTAACCGTCCTTTCTTCAACAGTGGAGTGGATTATGCCGGACCCGTACAATTGCGAACGACTAAAGGGCGTGGACACAAGTCTACAAAGGGCTACATTTGTGTCTTTGTCTACTCGAGCCATACACCTAGAAGCGGTTACAGATTTAACGTCACAGGCCTTCATTGCAGCATTCAGACGATTCGTTGCAAGAAGAGGTCACTGTAGTCACTTGTGGAGTGACAACGGCACGAATTTTGTGGGAGCCGATAAAGAATTAAGGAATATGTTTGAAAGGGGCAAGGCTAATCTGGCGGCAGAGGTAGCTAAACTTCTAGCAAACGATGGTACAATGTGGCACTTTATACCACCGAAAGCACCAAACTTCGGTGGTATATGGGAAGCTGGCGTCCGGTCAGTAAAGAAACATTTAATGAGAGTAAATGGTTCCACAAAGTTGACTTATGAAGAGATGGCTACGCTGTTAGCACAGATAGAAGCTTGCCTCAATTCGAGACCTATCTGTCACTTAGATAATACAAAGGAAACATTGGACCCGCTTACCCCGGGTCATTTTCTAATTGGTGAGCCATTAATAAATGTGCCTGATATAAACTACGAACATAAGAACATAAGTACCTACATTATCTAGATGGCAATTTCTACAAAACAGGATACAAGATTTTTGGCGAAGATGGAAATCGGAGTATCTTAACACCTTGCAGCAACGTCATAAGTGGCAAAACAGCGTGCCATCCCCGCGTGTTGAAGATATAGTTATTATTAAAGAAGAGGATCTCCCACCTGCTAGGTGGTTGCTAGGAAAAATCGTTAACTTACATCCCGGTACTGATCAACTAGTTCGAGTGGTATCAGTACAATGCAAAGGAGATAACATTCTTAAGAGACCGTTATCTAAGTTAATATTACTGCCCATGCCCAAGGCATCAGAGGGTAACTAAATAGTTAGCGTGGTGGTCAGCTAATGTCATGTTTGTTTTAAATTGTGTGGTATAATAGGTAGATCTGCAGTATTTACTTTGATACATTACCTATATCTCGAAAAGGCACTACATTCTAATCACCGTAAATGAGTTATGCTAAAATAAATGTTGAACATGTGTATTTTCTAAGTTCATGTTAATTTACTTGTGTCAACGCACTTGTGTAGGTATAAGATAATAATCATTGTTGTCGTCAACTTTTGTATTAAATTAATGAAATTGAACCCTAACCCTTTAGTATTTATGTTCATTTTACTTGTTACTTCCTATAAAAAAATTAAAAAAATTAAAAAAAATTAAAATGTTTATTTCAATAACTGAAAGACGATAAAACGTCTAATATTTTTATCATACAGTCCACTTAGCTATTACCTAAATGAATACGAGATGTTATTACTTTCTAGTTTGTCGTAGGTAGGATGTATCTGATAAAGCTTATTGACAGGTACCCGGTGATTATACGCAATCTAAAACGACGCGTAATTCTCTTTGTGAATGTAAGGTATGCCTATACTATTGTACTATTATTATTATGTGTTTGTATACTTTGCGCAATCTTCATACAACTAATAATGTGTTTAATAGATTTGTGCCTCGGTCGTCCCACAGAGTCTCGTCCCACATAAAAAATTCCCCACTTGTCCCAATTTGTATGCCTCGCTCGTCCCAAAACTTAATTTTCAATATTTTATTCCCCGCTCGTCCCAATTCGTATGCCTGGCTCGTCCCACATTTTTTTCATATGAGTTAAATTTGATTTAATTGTACAGTCAGCCTAAAAACCTGACTGACCAGAAAGATAAATAACCTCATGTTGCGGAAAATTTGATGAACTAATTCAATCCGAGACTCCACTATAATATAAATTATAAAATTACAAGTTACGCCACCATGACAGTTTTTTTCTGATCAAACTTTAGGTTTAGATTGAAGGCATTAATAAAGTACACATAGCCGACCCTAAGTACAAACCCTGTGCACCCCACTGCTTAGACCACTACTATTATTATTAACCTAGAACAAGTTTTTGAATGTTTATAGCTTCGGTATTTTTGTGCGACCGGATTAGAGCTTGCTCTCTCGCTCTGCTTTCTTTGTATTAATCAATTGACCAATGACGTGGCTTTGCGTTATCAGCGCAATCGGAGCAAATGCGGTTACAAAGTGCATCTGCTAATTTTAAATATGAGGTGTTTACATTAAGCGTGGTGTATTCATAGAGTGAGGTTCAATATTTGTTATATATATATCTTAACGTGGTACTTCTATAAGATAAATACAAATGTGTATATTGATAGGTGTAACTAATAGTACTGTGATTTGGATTTGATTGTGATACTAAATAATAAAGATTTTCCTAAATTGCAATAGATCTTTTAATTATTAAAATTAAAAACATGCATCGCGGATGCATACCTAGAACTGGAAGTATTTAATATCTTTATGTTATTAGAAAAAACTATTATTTCAATTTATTAGAAGATATAGTACAATATTTTTTGTCAACTGTACTTTGAATTTGCCAGGAATGTGGGACGAGTGGTGACTTTAAAACTCAAGTGGGACGAACGAGGAATTCTTTGGAATGTGGGACAAGATAGTGGGACGACAGAGGCACAAATCGTTTAATATAATAGTAGGTAGTTTAAACGAGTTAAGCGAAGATGATTTTATAAACGAAGCAATGTAACGGGTATCGACTATACATAATGATAGCTACCTAGTGGTTTCATAGGCTCATTAAGTAATTGGTGTAAGTTGTTTTGCGATGTTTTTCCATTTTAATTGTTTCAACAAGTTAGATAAATCTTAGACTAACTACTGTCATTTAATAAATTAGTAAAAAACTGTTGTTTTTGGAGGGCGGTATGTTCAGTGCAAAATAAACGATCATACAGTGAAGACGTCTGTGTTTTTTTCTAAGAAGTCTAACAACCGAATGTGAACCTTAATCACAACAACAGGGTTATTGTACTCATCATTATGAACAACTTTTACTGCCTATATGACCAAACCAGAAATCTAAAAAAAAATATATTATATTATAATTATATGTAAATGCTTGTACCTGTATACATATTGTATGCTTAATAATATTTATAAGCCATTTTAAGCCACCCTTCGCTTGATTGAAAGCAAAACAGATGTGGGCCCAGTTTACCACTATCAAATTTTAAAAGGGGTAACTGGTCCGCGGGCCCAGTTTAATAGTGGGCCGAATGACCCCTAACCTAATAAAGTTTACCTTATGTAAGTTTTTATGTATGAAACTTTTTTGTGTTGCTATAATTGAGTTAGTTACTGCTCGACTGGTTTACCTATAGTTATTTACACATACAACTTTTCTTTTCTTGCTAAATTACTGCCAACTGGTCGAGACGTCACGTGGCCAGAGGGCTGGCTCGTTCTTTGGCCAAAGAATTAGCATTGCCATTCAACGTGGCAATGCTGCCAGTCTTCTGGGCACGTTTCCGGATGACATCGATGCGGACGAGTATTTCGACGCCTAAATGTCCTATTGTTTTTATATTTATTAGTTTAGTCAGTTAGTCATTTACTTTAGTACCTAGTGTAAATAGTGTTAACTTGTATATTGTTTTTAAACCACACAAATAAATGGTAAAAATACCAAAAAAAAAAACTAAAGACCGTATTTTCAAAGCAATAAATCCCCCGTAACACCAATGACATATTATAAAGGTATAATACATCATTGCTTAACACAAATACATTAGACAGAAGTGAATGCCCTTCTACGTCTCGGTTCCTTTGATCGCAACCAGCCGGCATCGCGGTAACCGTGTAACATATTATATCACTCGAGAAAGAATCAAATCTTCGTCACTCACGAGACGACATCGCCGAGATTCTCTGCGATGTCGAGGGTAACGTGTTTTAGTGCCATTAAATAGATTGCTGTATTTCACACATTTCCTCATTTCTGTTGTATGTATTATGCTATTGGGGGATTGAATTGCAAACAATAAAATTCGACGATACTGTTAAGTTCTGAAATTGGAACAGATTTGTTGAATGTCGTTTTTTAGTGCAACCATTGTTCAGATTTTGGTAGGAAACGGTTGTGACAGCACAATTTGGGTGAGGATTATGTCTTGCAGTAGATTGCGGCTTAAATGGTCCGACTAGGTATGGACTACATCGTTAACATTCGACTAAAAGATAAAGTTATTCTGAATGAGTGCGATATAAGAATGTGCCTTGCTGTTCTTAGCGTCAAGTTCGTGAACGGGCGCCGTCAGTTGGGACTGGTCGTCTCTTAGCTGCCATGGCTTATTTTTAATTTTAATATTTAATTTAGTTGTTTTAGTTTTTATCTTTTTATTACGGACGCTTTTTAACGTGCACGTCTTTCTACAATGTTCTCACATGTATATTTTCAACATGAACGATGTAACCAATATTTTGTAAAAATATTATGATTTAAAAGAGTGTCCGTGGAGTTTCTTGCCCGTTCTTCTCCATAGGGATCTACTACGCTTTGGAATGGGCAACTAGCTTCATCTTTCTGACTGACCGACCCATTGACAATTCAAAAGTGCCTGTAATTGGTTTATTTGAAATAAATGCTTTGAGTTTGAGTTTAGTTAAAATTAAGAGTAAAAAAGAGGCAAACACTACTGAATTTTCACTACGGCAACTCCCTCTCACAGTGGAGAAGGCCTGTGTTCCTGCAGTGGGAACATATAGATGTTTACTCAAAACAATAAAGCGCCTAATCCTATGCGTAAAACACACAATGTAGGTATATCACACAGGCTACATGCTTACACAGCTAGGATTGTATTGTTGCTTCAATAGATTTGACACCGGCCGGTAGTAAACCCGGTGAGGGTTTGTCGACAAACATTTTAGACAAGCCACAGTTATACGCTACATAAAATTGTCAACGAATTTGTCGAAAATTATTCTATCAAAAAAAAAAATAATAATAAATATCTTTATTTCCCAATTCATACAAATAATTGTGATTGTAGCTTACAACTTTGAAGATATGTGATTTACATAAAAACATCTAAACGCTGCAAAATCTGTACACAAAAGATTAAACTCTGTCTCTTAAACTAGGGTATCCTGTATCTTAAGAGACAGTGTCTCACAATGAGGTTCCAATTAATATAGTTATGTGTGAGTGGACTGTGTCGGTATTTCATCAGAAGGGGGAAAAAAAAAGAAAAATGTTTTAGTTTACATCTGCTATTAAATAATGTGTGAGTATGAAAGAGTACAAAAGGTGAGGGTGAAAGAATGGCGTGGTGGTGGGTGTATTATTAGGTAAATATCACGCTTGGGATTTCTAAAAGGTTAGATGAAGAGGCGAGGTCTTCATTGATAATATAAAACTTACTAAAAGATGCTAATTAATTATCAGGATCATTACTATTGTAATACGGAAAACTCAAACAATGAAATAAACTGTTTATTGCTCATGCGATTGCATTGTACACAATGCAAAGCAAACTACAAACTACAATATGTACTGTATTACGAGTAGATACGTTTTGCAATATCAGTACTATCTAAATACGTAAGTTCTGCTATGTATGCAGATCAAATCCATACTACCGGGGCGGGTCGCTAGTACTTAATAAAAATAAGATGGTGTTAATTAGTAAGTGCATCACTTCAGAACGGCTGGACCGATTTGGCAAATTTGTATTTTAAAATGTTCATAATAGTCCGAATCAGGTTCATAAGGAAAGAAAAATTTGAAAAGTTGCCCGGAAAATTTTGTGTTTCTAATGAAGATTGCTTTCAGAGTCTTCCAGACCAGAGCCAATCCATGTAAAATACAGGTATTTAGTTGCATCCAGTTAGACTGGAAGCCGACCCCAACATAGTTGGGAAAAGGCTAGGCAGATGGTATCCTTCACAAGAATAAAAAAAAAACCGGCCAAGTGCGTGTCGGGACACGCGCAGTAATAGGGTTCCGTAGAGCGCGCCGCCGCCCGTCGTTATTCGAGCGTAAATATGATTAATTTAGAAATCATTATTATTAAGAATGTTATGATTTTATTTTTGTATATTTTTACATGGTTTATAAACTTATATTTACTACCTGTTTTACACAACTAACAACGTTATATAAGTAATTTTTAATGGAATTTGTACATCATTTTTACTGTTCCAAGTACATTTTACAAGTTGGTTGACTATTACTCGTAAACTTGAAAAGCCTACTTAAATGTGATAGTTTTCCTTTTAATTTCGTTATATATACTACTATCGTGAATATTTTACTCATCCAAAACTAACCGTTTAGCTGGCAGGGGGGTGGACACTTGACTCTAACAAAAATTTGCACTTTAAAGCTTAATATTTCAGAAACGGATCCCTAAATGGATTTTTTTTACAAACCCGCAATATTTTTGAAAGACCTATCCAACAACACCCCACACTATGAGGTAGACGAGAAAAAAAAAACACCTCAACTTTACGTGTAAAAAATTTGCCCTAAAAAATTTTTTTTTACCACTTTGTCGGTGTGATGATTTTGTATATTCTTGCCAAATTATAGCTTTCTAGTACTAAGAGTCTCTGAGCTAAGTTGCGGACGGACGGACAGACAGACGGACAGACATAGCGAAACTATAAGGGTTCCTTGTTGATTACGGAACCCTAAAAAAGAGTTCTCTGATTTTGAGTACCAAATGGAAACAGTCAGACATAGCAAACTAAGCTACCTCCTCATAAGATTCCTTATTTTACTACCAGGTCTTAAAAAAGTACGTACCAAGCAAGTTTTAATCAACCTGTCAGTCGTACCTGTAATAAGACGAACACTGAAATTTATAGTGCTCAATTAAAGCTCCAATTGTGAAGGGTCGTACGTAGGAATCCTAATATTCTCGTGCCATTTGAGCTGGTATATGGGCTGAAATACGACGTGTTATTTGTTCTGTAACGAGTAAACTGAATGGGAGGTTTAGTTAGCTCATAAAGATGGGAAATTAGTGATGGGGTTACAACCACTTTGAAGGAAAACCTAATAATGTATCTATGGTGGAGAAAGCTTTCTCTATTTGTTGTGTTTAACCCTTCGTTTAACACAGATCTACGCAAGAAACAATGGATTTTTAATTATTTCTGTAATCATGTGATAAGGCATACGGAAGATTAATACATTGATCTTCTTCATGCTTAGTCACCTTTTAGACGCTTTTACTGGTCGAGGCTCGAGAGATGGGGAAGAAAACACAATAAAACAATTTGGAACCATCCAGAAACAGAATATGTTGTTCATCTGTAACATTGATGAACAACATTTTCTGTTTTGGATGGTTCCAAATTGTTTTATTGTGTTTTCTTTCCCATCTCTCGAGCCTCGACCAGTAAAAGAAAAAAAATAAATATACGTATGTATCAAATACACAATTTATGGTACATATCAGTGGTAAATGTTTATGGCAATCAATTTGGGACGTCTCTGTGTACGAGTAGATATCGAGATGAAACTGCAAGCATCCGACGTAATGGGAGACGGCGGCGTTTGAGTTATCGACTGTAATGAACGAATAAGGATATATATGTGTAGTATACAATGAGGAGCTCATGGCTAAATAATAACAGCCGCACGGGTCGATCCATCAGGTTAAGCTACGCTTGCCGGGGTTGGTCCGTGGAGGGGTGACCATCTTTGTATACCGAGACTCCTCCGTGCCTCGGAAAGCACGTTAAGCCGTTGGTCACAGCTGTCATTCGTGGATCTTTGACAGTCGTTACGGGTCGTCAGAAGTCCGAAAGTCTGACAACCAGTCTTACCAAGGGGTATCGTATTACTCAGTTACTGGGTTGTGGAGGTCAGAAAGGCAGACGCTCCATGAAAAATACTAGTATTCATCTGCATCCAGTTAGATTGGAAGCCGACCCCAACATAATTGAGAAAAGGCTAGGCAGATTGATTGATGTGTAGTATACAATCATGATGGTGGTGAGGAGTTGGGTAACCATAACTTTTGTTGTTGATTTCTTATAGTACTTTTGACAGAAAGAAATGTAGAGTTTCAAAGAGTCAAGATCGAGTAGGCATGTTTTGTGCTAATTTTACAGAAATAATTATTTCAATATTATTACTCTTTAAATCATTATTATTGTTAACTCTTGAGAAACTGTTACATTATATCATGTTAGGATATCAAGTCAAGAGTAAAAAAAACAGATGTAACGCAACCACTAAAATATACTTAAAAAAAAGTAAAAACTGACTTCAAAAACTAAAAAGGAATAAAATAAGTTTCATAAAAACTTAACAGCTTCTGAAGTCGGTGTTTTCAAGTTTTCAATGCACCTTAGCATGGTACTTGGCATCAACTTCAGAAGCTGTTAAGTTTTTTGTAAAAGTTATATTATTCGTTTTTGGTTTTTGAAGTCGGTTTTTACTTTTTAAAGTAAATTTATTTTTCCATTTTTAGTTGAATATACAATTACATAAGTAAGCCCTAGACGAACGAAAAGAAAAATCATCAAAATTGGTACATTCGTTTTTGAGAAAATCACGGACATACATACATACGGGTCGAATACAGAACCTCCTTTTTAGAAGTCGGTTAATAAAAATATAAGTACCTAATACTGGTTAAATATTTAACAAAGCCCAAGAATCAATAATATGTAGGTCCATTATTCAAGTTTGGATACGAGCATTTTGTTCCGGACGTCCTGATCATTGTATTTCGTTCCTAACGAGCCTTGGCCACCGGACGCTAGATCCCATCCGCAAAGGTTGTTAGACACTGTGATTCTTATGATAACCGTGCATCTTTGGGGTTTGTTCGACCATTCTATTCAGGTCAAAATTGATATACACGGTTAATTTTACATCGTTCTGGAGCCGAAACACAGTAATTCCAGACGAGTAATAGTATTGGCATTGTTATTGTTTTTTTTTAAGACATCTTATAAAGAAGTTAGAAATTTATCACTTTTTTTCTGTCATTCGAGTTAAATTTTAGTAGAGCTTCCACTATTTTATTCATAAACGCAAGATCGTACGGCACAAGGAAGGGCGGTCGGCTAGACTGTAAGCGTGGGGTGGGGGGGTAAGGGGTCGGGGGTGTGGCTTACGGATCATGCTGTCTGATCAATGAATGGATTTTTCAATGGGTAACGTTCGCATGTGTTGCCGTTTGTCGATACGTTTTACACACACATATGCATGGATCGCAAGGAAGCATTACTTCGAGTTCTCATTATTTCACAAAAAAAAAAACAATTAGTTTTATTTTTCGTGATTTTTTCTATTGTTACTTTTTGAAAATAATAGCCCCAATCGAATCGGTTTCCATGATCGAGTTCATGGCTTTCGGTTCCAGAACGACCTAAAATTAACCGTGTATTTACATGTCACTAGGGTAAATTTGCAAAAGTAAGTACAATTGCTTAGATTATGTTACAAACAATGATTTTTAGATGTATTTTGTACTTTAATTTTAATTTTGATTGTGTGACTTTACTATTGCATTAGGTTAAGACCTGTAATAATAGTTTTAAGGCATTTAAATAAATAAATAAATTAATTATTGGGATTACTCCGTTGTATTAGATATGACCGGTATTTTTTTAAGTAAACGCATTAACTTAAAACTTTGTGGCTCCAAAATGTAAAATTTTCCAGCCAAAATGGTTTTTACGGCCCTTTAATTACGCAAGAACTTGAAACATTTCAAACTGACTCATCTAGACACTTATTTTTTTTTTCGGGCGATTTAAAATAGGTTTTATTATCATGAAGTTAAGGGCGTAGACATAACTTGTAACAAGAATTTTCCATTAAGGCTATAAAACTTTAACAGTGTCTTCAAGTACTTCACTTATGTTAATTGAAACCCGCGCCTGTAATCTGGTAAATGAATGGAGAATGTAAAGTTAACATTCAATTGTATTAGGCACTAGCTTTTGCCAGTGGCTTTGCCCGCGTGGAGGTCGGAAGTTAACCCAAGGAAACGTACTACCGGGAACTATATGTTAGGTGTGCCAAACATCCAAATCTTATTAGTGGGTCTTATTACTAATGATTGAAATACTATCTTGAATTCATCCATGCCTAGTACTTTTTGTTAGGTTACTGCTCAGAAATTGTGCATAACGTGATGTTATACATTGTTACTAAAGTAGGATAGTATAAAAAAAAATGCTATGAGTTTCGTTATTAAATATAAATAATTAATATCTTTTGATTCTGTAAGTCGATTTTGATGAAATAAACGCTAAATGTTACTCACAATAAAGCTTCTTATTTTTCAATCATTAGACTTTGAATGCAATAAGTGGCTTTTACGTGATGCGCGTACAAACAAACAAGCAAACAGACAAAATTTTCAAAAAATGTTTTTTTCCTTCGATTACTTACTTATTTCTCGCGTCTTCCAGTACTTTATTTTGCAAAATCTATAATGTATAGACACGGAAAGTTTACAATACAGGGAAAGTTTTAGATAATAGATAACCAAGATGAAAGGGATCTCATTAATTACATAATTATTTACTTAGGAGTAAATAATAAAAATAACAAAATTATATTCTGTATATGGCGTCGAAAAACTACATCGCTGTCAACGGTACCCCTTGGGTACCGCCCAAGGTATTGGCAGCATTTGCCACGTTGTATGGCAATGCTTAGCCTCTGGCTAAGGTAAAAGTTTGTTTTTTAACCGACTTCAAAAAGGAGGAGGTTATCAATTCGTCGGAACTTTCCCCGATTACTCGAAGATGGCTGGACCGATTTGGATTGTTTTTGTTTTATTCGAGAGGGTATACATCACAGTTGGTCCCATATAAAATTTATTAACTTTGCTTTGGTAGTTTTTGAGTTAGCTTCAATAATACGTATTTTTTCCCCACTTTTATATGGATGATGTTCTACGAGTACTTTGTTTTGCAGGTAGTGGTATTAGAATTTGTGTGGGGTAGGTTCCACAACTAAAAAGTGAAAAATAAAAACTTTTTTACAAAAAAAAATACAACCGACTTCCAAAAACAACTACAAAGTGAAAAATAACTTTAATTTCGGAAGTCGGTGGCAAAAAACTAAAATACATTTAACTAGACACCGACTTCCAAAATTAAAGTTATTTTTCACTTTGTAGTTGTTTTTGGAAGTCGGTTGTATTTTTTTTGTAAAAAAGTTTTTTGGGATAAATTCTTTTCATCTACGGAACCCTTCATTGTGCGTGGTGAGACACTCACTTGGCCGGTATTTTTTTAATTAATATGATAAAACAACAAATACGTGTCTAATACTTTTTATCATAGTGACTGATGGGACTAAATAGAATTCCTTTTTTTTACCCTGGCATCTTTGAGTCAATGATTTACTTAGATTTTTAAGATGGAATGCAGTACAAACTTAATAATTATCATAAACTGACGGATTCTGCTCCGTCAGGATTGACTGCTCCATGGCAGGCACAGGTCACTGACGAATTGGCTGTTGGCAGCGGCTGGACGGCATTTTCTTAGATCTGATTACTGCTCAATCAATCTACCTAGCCTTTTCCCAACTATGCTGGGGTCAGTTTCCAGTCTGATCGGATGCAACTGAATACCAGTATTTTAAATGGGGCGACTACATCTGACCTCCACAAACCACTTACTGGGTAACACGATACTCCTTGGTAAGACTGGCTGTCACTTTCGGGCTTCTGACGACCAGTAACGACTGCCAAAGATCCATGAATTACAGCCGGGATCTACGGTTTAACGTGCTTTCCGAGGCAGGGGTCTTAGTATGTAAATATGGTCACCCGTCCACAGACCACCCGCGGCAAGCTTTACTTAACCTGATCGATCGACCCGAGTGGCTGTTATTACTTAGTCACGAGCCCCCTACTCTAACATGTAATTATATAGGTACATTATTTTGGGGTCTAGGAGCTAGTGAATCCTATGTTACCTTTAAGGACGCTGTTACAAATGAGTAGTCAAATCATTACTTTTTTACACAAAAGTATGTTTATTAAATAAAATGAAAATTTTTGCTTCGGTACATTTATTGAGAATCTGTACCTATCTAAAATTATATTTATAGTTCACAATCGTACCATGCACATCTATCAACAATTCGGCCAAAAACATTTTAAGAATGCAAAGCATTTTATTTAATAAACATACTTTTGTGTAAAAAAGTAATGATTTGACTACCCATTTGTAACAGCGTCCTTAAAAACTACCTAAGTTTTGCTCAAATAATTAAAAAGTAAACAAGAAAGTTTAACACTCGATTAACGATTCATAAGATTATAATAATTCCGTCCGATTTATCCGTAAGCCAACATCGCAGTGCAGTTAACGAACCGAAAATAAATAAATAATTACATGTAAACCAGTATCCAATCAGTAGAATACAATGCTGTAATTTGATAGCTATTAACTTCGCCGGACGGGATCTGACGTAATTGAGATAATCGATTATTCAAAAGTAATTTAAATCGATTCTGCTTTAGGTTAAATATTTTTAATTGGATTGTTTTCGATAAGTGATTTTGAGTAGAGCTTGCTACGACGATGCTTGTTTGAAAATGTTAAACGATTCCTTCTTGAAATTGTTTTACAACATCTTCCTTCTTCCTTCCATTTGATTATTATATTCTGTTTTGTAGCTTGAATAAAATAAAATGAAAATCATGCTTTGATAAAGAATGAAGCTGGCCACCAAAGGTTGAATGCTGAAGACAAAACAAAATAACTGCAGCAGAAATTGTTATTTAATGTCAACCGAATGGTTAAACTGATTTTAATTTTGTTTGGGATCGTAAAGACAAAGTCAAATCGTTTATTTCAAATAGGCACATAAAAGGCACTTTTGAACGTCAAAAATTATCAAGAAAAAACTTTTTTACAAAAAAATACAACCGACTTCCAAAAACAACACTACAAAGTGAAAAATTACTGTAATTTCGGAAGTCGGTGTCGGTGTCGTTGTTAAATGTATTTTCGTTTTTTGCCACCGACTTCCGAAATAAAAGTTATTTTTCACTTTGTAGTGTTGTTTTTGGAAGTCGGTTGTATTTTTTTGTAAAAAAGTTTTTATTTTTCTCTTTTTAGTTGTGTACCTACCCCACACAAATTCTAATACCACTACCTGCAAAACAAACTAGAACATCATCCATATAAAAGTGGGGAAAAAATACGTATTATTGAAGCTAACTCAAAAACTACCAAAGCAAAGCTAATCAATTTTATATGGGACCAACTGTGACGTATACCCTCTCGAATAAAACAAAAAAAATCCAAATCGGTCCAGCCATCTTCGGGTAATCGGGGAACATACATAAAAAAAAAAAAAAAAAAAGGTTCCGAGGAATTGAGAACCTCCTCCTTTTTGAAGTCGGTTAAAAATAGAATTGAATAAAGTCGCCCCTTCCAAAAGTAGTTTCGTATGAAGCAGAATGGGCAAGAAACTGCACCCTTACTCATATAAAATGTTTTAAAATATTTTTTTATACATTAATTACGTATATCTAAAATACTAGACCATCATCTGCCTAGCATTTTCCCAACTACTTTGGGGTCGGCTTTCAGTCTAACCGGATGCAGCTGAATACCAGTATTTTACATGGAGCGACTGCCTATTTGACCTCCACAACCCAGTTACTGGGTAATACCATACCCCTTGGTAAGACTGGTTGTCCGACTTTCGGACTTCTGACGACCCGTAAGATTGTCAAAGATCCACCAATGACAGCCGGGACCAACGGTTTAACGTGCTTTCCGAGGCACGGAGGGTTCTTGGTATGTAAAGATGGTCACCCATCCACGGACCAACTGCGGCAAGCGTAGCTTAACCTGATCGATCGACCCGTGCGGCTGTTATTACTTAGTCCTTCCTAAAATACTAGACCACAATTTATAGGTAAAAATAATGAAAAATGAAGCAATGACAGATAAATTAATTATGTGATACAATCATGATGCTCACTTATATAAATTAATATACATGTTGATGGATGGAGAGGCAGACGAAGGCCAAAGAAAAGATGGATGGATTGTGTGAGGAATGATATGAAAGAGAAGGGAGTGAATGCTAGCGTGACGGTTGACAGGGGAGAATGGAAGAAGAAAACGTGCTGCGCCGACCCCAAGTAATATGGGATAAGGGCAGGAAGATGATGAATCATGATGCTCACTTAGGGTATCTACTATAGTAATTGGCCACACTTTAGCAATTGGCCACTCATAAAAAAAGAGGTAGAAACAAGAAGAAGAAGCAAGCTTATGAATGAAAAGTAGGCTGCCTCAAGAGATAAAAAATGAAACTAGATTCACTCCGTTTAACAGTAAATTGTAAACATTTCTTTTGGAAAATTGCTACTACTCAACTGAGGAATTTTTTAATCAGAAATAATGACATAATGAAACAAAAAAATAATTATATAATGAAATAATTGAATAGATAAATAATTAAAAAAAATAATAATTACAAATGAAATAATACAGTCATACTTAAATAATTGAATAATTAATAAGAAAATACCTACTTGAATGAATAACTAAATAATACAGACGCCTGCCTCGCTCACAGACATTTTACACAACCAGAGAGAGAGAGAGAGAGAGTACCAGAGTTAATTAATTATATTAATGTGCATGCGTTAGAATGTTAAGACTTAAATTTATTAGATTGATTAATCCTACATAATGATAGAAGGTATAAATTTCATTATTGTGTCATTATAATTTAAATGTTTGCTAGTTAGCCCTCAAAGTTTGCGATGCCTGGAAAAGGCCGCTAAGTTGTAAGTACCTACTTTTGTAAAAGACCTCAAAATGTACACTTAGTATGCAAATAAATCTTTGACTTTGACTTTGAAAGTACGAAAAATATTGTTTTGGTCCTCTTCATTCATGAGCTTGCTTGCATTACCTTATTTCTACGTCTTTTTTTATGAGTGGCCAGTTACTAAAGCGTGGGCAATTACTATAGCAGTTACCCTATTTCAGTACAAACATTGTAAAAGTAGACGAAGTCAGGTGTGACTTAAAGTAATCACAAAATGTAACGTCATATTATGCATTGTCAAAAACCCTTTAAAAACAAAGTTTTGTAACATAAACGACCAAACATAGATTACAATAAAAGATTTGAATGAACCCATAACAGCCCTTTTGGAGAAACTTCCCAAAATATATAATTTCCTTAGTTTGCATTGCTCCCAATACACTAATCCCTTTCGTAACTCCGATAAGATCACGTCCGTCGAACATAAAAGATAATGATCCAAAACAAAAGTCATCCATTCCCAATAATTCGATTCCCCTTGAAACCAAACAAAGTTCAAATACATAAAACTTTGAGATTCTGGAGGTTACCTACTGTGAAGTAAAATTTTTTGAAATTATTAATAGCAATAACTTTTCCAACGAAAAAACTTTTTTACAAAAAAATACAACCGACTTCCAATAACAAAACTACAAAGTGAAAAATAACTTTATTTTCGGAAGTCGGTGTCTAGTTAAATGTATTTTCGTTTTTTGCCACCGACTTCCGAAATTAAAGTTATTTTTCACTTTGTAGTGTTGTTTTTGGAAGTCGCTTGTATTTTTTGTAATTTTTTTTTTATTTTTCACTTTTTAGTTGTGTACCTACCCCACACAAATTCAAATACCACTACCTGCAAAACAAACTAGAACATCATCCATATAAAAGTGGGAAAAAAATTCGTATTATTGAAGCTAACTCAAAAACTACCGAAGCAAAGTTAATCAATTTTATATGGGACCAACTGTGTGGTATACACTCTCGAACAAAACAAAAAAAATCCAAATCGGTCCAGCCATCTTCGAGTAATCGGGGAACATACATAAAAGAAAATAAAAAAAGGTTCCGACGAATTGAGAACCTCCTCCTTTTTGAAGTCGGTTAAAAATGAAAGATAAATACTAGGTTCATGTGTCATGGGTTTCAGAATCTACCTACGTACCGAATTGACAAATTTTATGAAATGAAGGAGACCCTACCAAAAACGAAGAAATAAAGTATTATACAACGTGTCGGTTTGCACCCTCGTCAAATTTAAGGGTGTGTTAAAGACCATCAAACCGAACAACTTTTTCCATGGCACCAACATCGTAATCTCGAAAAAAAATAATCAGCGGTCCCATACAGTTTCGTCGAGTAGGTATTAATGTTGGTCCCACGGAGAAAGTTGTTCGGTTTGTTGTTCTGTACCACACCCTGAAATTTGATGAGGATACAAAACGACACGTTGTTTGTTGTTTTATGCTAGTTTTTCCCAAGCGAATTAACTGTTTCATTTCTTCGAAGTTCAAAAATCAAACTCTGATTACTTTGTAAGCTGGCTGGCATCAATCGTAAGAAAATACTTGCTTAGTTAATTTTATTACTCTCTAATATAAGTTTTTAATTGCCTTAAATAACTGCATTAATTGAGCTGCCTTTTCTCAATCGTGTTTAACGTATTTAACAGCTTTTTAATCCCTTTATAGCTTCAATCCAATCGGCCTCAACTTTCTAAAATTTTCCTCTGTAATTCAAGAACTATTTTATAATTTAGTTTTTTCTCCTCACAATCTTCGTAGAAACGAGCACTTGATATACTTTATTACTCGGCTTCCTTTGTTTAAGTAGCAAATGGAAATAAAATCATGAGGGAATAAATAACAATCCGAGCCGAGATGAGAAGTCCTTGAGTCGGTTCCGTTACTTTTGTGAATCTGGAACATTCACCGTCTTATCCAACAATGCTTGAGTTTATCTGGTACTGAAATCTATTTTTTCTGATTCACTTTGTTTTCCTCATATAGTTATTTACATACAGCACCGTCATAATTTTATATAAGTTAGTTATTATTGATAAAAATTACCTATACATCTATATTCAGGGTACCTACATAAGTTTTGACGTCAGGGTGATACCAGTAACACTGAAAAAATATTAATATAAAATTGCATAGGTGTATTTCTGTTTACCCAGAAAGTAATTCAACTCATAAATTAACGCAGTAGTAGTTTTCTGTTACGGCTTAATTTCACGTAAACTTCTACAATACTGAATAAGTTAAATAAGAAACAAAATATATTCGAGTACCGGCCTAATTTGATTGCCTTTCAAAAGGGTTCCTGAAAAAAAAAAAACTATTTTCCCCCTTGGAGATAAGGGCTTCTCCACTTCACAGAATTTCCTGTATCTTTTTAAGATACCTACGACAAAGTTTGTACTTATATTGAATTTAACCGTTTTTGTGTTTCTATCTCCTCAAAAGGAATTGTATCTGACCTCTGAATGGTTTCAATTTGGTAGAGAGTAGAATATTCATGGGTTATTATTGGAAGTAAGTTATTTTGTACTAGCTTTTGCCAGCGACTTCGCCTGCGTGGATGTCGGAAATTATCCCACGGGAACCGTAGATTTTACCGAGATAAAAAGCTATGCCTATGTGCTATTTTAGACTACAATCTATCTTCTGGCCGTTCTGGCGTGATTGAGTAACAAACATCCATACATCTAAACTTTTGCATATTTTTTAATTTTTTTATTTGTTTATTAGATTTATTTAAATGTAATATAAACATAACCTAAAAATAACAAAATTATATCCTAACATAACTAAAACTATTAAAAAACTAAAATATGCCATCGAAAAATTCCTCCGCATCGTTGTCGACTGGTAAAGTACCCAAGAGACTGGCGGCATTGCCACGTTGTATGGCAATGCTAAGCCTCTGGTCAAGGTAAAAGCCAGAGCTGGCTTTTACCTTGGTCACGGGAAGTGTCAACAAGCCGCTTGGAGATTTCGTTGAATAAACCATGAGCACACGGATGCATTTATAATAGTAGTAAGATTATAATTATATTGTAATATGGTACTTACCTATCTTCTAGCTATGTAAAAAAGGTTTAGTTATGGCCCAAAAAATAATTATCGGTATTTTATTAATGTTACAACAGTGTCGACACTTATTATTCTAGGTTGAATAAATTGTGCTACAATTTTGTGCCGCAAATTAAAACATTTTTCAAATATTTATACTGATTTAATTTCAACATAAAATAACACTGTTCCAATTCCTAAAAGTGACCTAATTAAACATTACCGTAAAATAACGTCTTCATTCCCAATGGCACCCTAATTCTACATTTCACAGCTAAGCACACATAAAATGTAGAAAAAAAAAAACAAAACCCAGGTGATCGAAATAAATTTTCCCAGAATCACAAAATCCCTTCGAAAGGTTTTCACACAATATACATATATATTCCACATTTAACGTTCCCAAAAGAAACACACGTCTAATTTTACGGTACTTGGTTCACCTTTATTACAGCGGGCTCATTTCGGTACTGTGTTTTATTTTATAGGCGCCTGAAGCTCGGTTTTACGCCAATCACTCGAGAGAAAGAAAAAATTGGCCACTATTCTTGCAATTACCTTTATTGCTAGGTTTTATTCTTAGTTAGGGCTCTTTCGCGAATTATTTGGCAACTATCGAAGCCGAAATCGCTGTTGCAAAGTAGGCTATAAAAGTAGGGTTGGCACACACGGTATTGTCTTTTTATTAAAAAGTATAGAAATTATAAATTACCTGAAAATCTTTCATTATTCGAATTCTGAAACGGTTAATTAATCATTTTTATTATTTTTGGAGTTCCGTACCTCAAAAGGAAAAAAACGAAACCAAATAGGACTTCGTTAGTTCCGGTTAGGTTAGGCATAGGTCAGTCCGTCCGTCTATCTATCTGTCAGTCTGTCAAGACTCTTTTTCTCAGGAACGCAAGAAAGGTATCCAGTTGAAATTAATCCTACTAATATATATATATTAATATTATAAATGTGAAAGTTTGTGAAGATGTTTGGATGTTTGTTAGTCAATGACGCAAAAACGGCTGATCGTATTTGGATGAAATTTGTCACACAGATACAGATAGTTCATAACCTGGATTAACACATAGGATACTTTTTATCCCATGGGATAATTTCCGACATCCACACGGGCGAAGCCGCGGCTAACGGCTAGTATCAAATACGTAGGGCAATAGTCCCGTGGAGCTCTAAAAAAAAATAAGCTTCTAAGTCAACGCATTAGACCAATACGGCCATTTATGCCACATATTCTGATACTCGTGAATAAATCAAAGCCAATACGTTACTTCCCGTTGACCTAAAATCATGAAAATTGGTAAGAAGCAAGGCATCACAGCACAAGTAAAGGAAAAAATTCGAAAATCATTTTTGTAGTTTTATCACATAAAAAACATTTTTTTGCGATTACAAACTTACATTTTCAGTTGGAGAATTGACCGTGACGTACTCGTATATCGATGTATGGGAGAACATTTTTTTTTTCATCAACAAAGTTCATTTTGTTTTTGGAATAAATTCATCCTAACTACGGATCCTTTCATGGTGCGTGACACGCACTTGGCTGGTTTTTTTTATTACTGAATATGCTCTTGACATCAATCTCGCCTGAGAGTAAGTGATAATGCATGAGGTCGTTCTGGGAACGAGCGTGCTCACAAGATGCCTGTTCACTCTTGCTTTGAAGGCTGGCGGGTTATATATGGAAGGGAACACAGACGCTAGCAGAGAATTCCACACTTTGGCCGTGCGGATAACAAATGTCCTCCACATTTGTAGCGCTTCTCCTCCAGAAGCGCTGTTCGGGATATCAACCAAGTGCGGATGGTACTCTGCAGTTGGTCTGGTAGATAGTCCACTAGAGAAAGAAAGATGGTGGGATCAGGTCGTCGAGCTCCTGAGTACACTCTCCGAACCATAAAATAAGCTGAATCAGCGATACTGTGTCCCGAAAAAAACGACAGTTGATAGGATTCTATAATGTAATTTCGATTAAAATAGATACCTACATTTAAACAGGGTGTAATAAAATTTTAATCATCTTTATCCTCTTAAGAGGTTAGTGTACTCATGATTTTGAACTACTTTTGCTATGGGACCAAACCTGAAATCACGAAAAAAAAAATCAGCTGCTCCCTACATTAACTGATTGTTTTTACGCGATTTCAGGTTTGTCCCCATAGTAAAAGTTGTTCATAATGAAGGGTGCAATGACCCATTAAGAGGATAAAGATGATTAAAATTTCACCTTGTAGGTAAATTTTAAATATTGCAGATTAATACATCAATAAAAATAGAAAAAATATATTATTTTTAGTAGGCTGCCCGGAACCAAAGTAGTTCGATTAGGTTAAATATTTTTACTCGCCAAAAAAGGTTAGGTTAGACAATCGTGTATTTTATAGCTCTTTAAGTGGGCGAGTTATTGAATCTTTGTAATCACAACTCTGAATACCTACTTCCTTCCGAGCAAGCACAATGGAAGAAGGTTTGATTATCTTTGAAAGTTAGAACTGTTTTCAAACGAATCCTCTATCGGCTCCACGCGTTTGTATAACTTTGGCGAGAGTTTATGTATGTATGTGTTTGTATAACTTAAAATTAATCATATAAGTAATCTTTTGTATGTGCTCCTTTTTTTTTTGTGGATGGGAAATCATCAAATGACTTCTCCCGCTCTGGGCGGAGCGGGAGGGCGTGTCAGACTTTTACTGACTAAAACCCACCCGTGTTCCTTCAGTTACCCGCGACCCCAGCGGATATTATTCAAGAAATGTTGATAATTCTTAGGCGTCGTCCTAATTGGCTTCGATCGTACGAGCAAACGATGCGATTTCGTCGCACGGCGAGATTAAACACACACATTTCTTTAGAGTGTCCTAATTGAAACTTGCAAGTCATCGCGCAAGCACAGGAACACATTTTCATCGTGCGACGAAATCGCATCGTTTGCTCGTACGATCGTTAGCCAATTAGGACGACGCCTTGTATCATATTTTGTTTTTGTTGTTATTTGATACCAAGGTGTAAGTGCTAAGTGAGATGACTCAATAATTCTTTGGTATGGTAAGTAGGTTACTAAAAGATGCCTAAGTATTGCTCGATTTATAACGATCGACTATGTGATCAAGCAAAATCGAGTAAATATGTAAGCAAAACAGATGATCGACGTCGTACTTTTCGTCGATTGGCACTGTGGATAGTTTTTGTCGGATATACCTATCAACAAGTGATGCTCGATTTCAACCTTGATATTTATCGATCATTAACAGGTGACAGAATCAATCGATAAATCAGGTAGACACTTTTAGGTCTATAAATATGTAGGAAGAAATAGTTTAGTTCATTGGTTTCATGTCGTAGGTTTTTATTTTTATTCTTTTATTAATATTATAAATTATTATTTGATTATTTACTATTTTGTGAATGTGAGAACGTTGCAGGCCAAGTAGATACATTTGTTGACTATTTTCTATTTTGTTAAGTACCTGATAGTTGTTGAAAGGCCTACATTGTCCTCCTATATTAACACTGTTATTTTAAAATATTGTAAAAGACAATTATTTTTAAAATAGTAACCATGGAGTTTCTTGCCGGCTCTTCTCCATAGGCGACGACCAATTTGGAACCGTGCACCTAGCTGCTGACGTTTCATAAGTGCCCATATAGGTTTATATGAAATAAAATATTTTTAATTATGATTTTATGGGTATTATTTTTAGTACACTTTAAGTATAGTGATTATTAGGGGGTATTCCTCAAAGCGCAACTAAATGATCCCTCAAACCGCAACCATGATGAAAAATAGAGAGGGATATGATGGATTAATTAATGATATCGATAGACAGTATTAAATCAATTGAACTAATTGTTTATTTACTAAAAAGGACTACCAGGCAAACAGAAATTAACCGAAACTAAGTGTTTAAGCAACTTTTGGTCAATAATGTTAAAAATATATATAGGTTCATTAAATTGAATTATGCCAGTTATTTTGAAAAGTACCAGGGCAACAGAAATGAACAGAAAATAGACGCCTATTAACCCTTCGCGTGCGGTCGGTCATTTTGTCGAATCTACGCGTCTGTGTCGGTACTTCTGAGTGGTCTCGCGCGATTTGATAGCGTTGTTGGTGTGTTTTAGAGACTTGACATATATTATGATGGTATGCCATCCTTGTTCTTTTCCCTACACTTTGTGCAAGTTAGAGCAGTAAAGATACAAATTATTAACACAATAACGTAATTAAAAAGTAGTCAAAACCGCGCGGACTGGAGAAGCCTTCGACACAAATATGATTATAATAAGAATAAGAATAATATTTTTGTAATGGCCGCGGCCTGGATAAGGTGATTCAACAGTTGAGTGGATAAACAGTCTGGTTACAAAGTTATCAATCAGCAATAAGCCACTACAGTAAAATAGTTGCGCTTTGAGGAGTACCCCATAATTAGGTTCTTTTAGATCACCCAAGTAAATAATATGAAATAAAGCAAAGAGAAACTACAAAGAACATAGGTACCTAATTGGTGTAGGTTCTCCTGAATATTTTATTTTACGTAAACCGAATTTTAACTACTAATTTGCTTCAGTAACTTTCTACTTTGTAGTGAGTTAGTACAACATTGAATAAAAAATATAGGTACTTACTGACGTAACTTTTGGTACTTTTTCTTTCGAGACAGCCTTTTCGATACTTTGATCTTAACTTTTTTTGGTAGTTTCTTCAGATGAAAGAGCTTATTTCTTTTATTATAACATTCAAACATGCTCCAATAGATATAATGGCATGTTGAAGTATACGTCAAAGTTTCTGTAAATAATAAGGTACACACGGTTACACATCAAGCTATACATTTCCAGTTTACACTGACCTCTCATTGTGAGGAATAGTGCCTGTAGTATATTTGACCCGCTGGCTTTAATTGGAACTAACGAAATCACTATGAAGTGACAGGCTTGTCATATTTTGTTCACCGACATCGCTGTCGTTGCCGGGTGAAATATCTTTTAGAGCTGGAGGGGCGCAGGGAGGGGGCAGCTTCAACGTGTTTTATATGGAATGTAGGTACCTTTTTTTTGGTAACTTTTTTTTGGTACCTTTTTTTGGTACCGTTTTTTTGGTACCTTTTCTTTTGGTACCTTTTTTTTTTGCTACCTTTTTTTTTGCTACCTTTTTTTTTTGGTACCTACATGTTGAGTGATAGGTGTTTATGGGTTTCATTAAGGGGGGCCAAATTTTCTTTATTTTTGCGATAGGACTCACCGTTTTCGAGATATATGCAAAAGAAAAGAAAAAATACACTACTGTTTTTGCATCCGAAGTCAAGGGCTCGGTGTGAATTTTAGTTCATGTCAACTAATTTTATTCCACACCTTTTTAATCGCGATTAAATATAGTCTGATTTAGTTCGACATTTAAAATTTTAGGTGAAAACAGTCAAATTCAGAATAGCAAAATTGCCATTTTCACTAAACTAATAACTCCGTACAATCTTAGTCCTGTCAAACTAAAATATAGTTAAGTTGTGTCACTTTAGTCAATTTCAGAATAGGAAATCGTCGTTTGACAGGAATAAACTAAAGTTTAGTGATTTTTAGTCTAGTTTAGAGGCATTTGTGACAAGAGAATCGGCACCAATGTTTATCAAATTCCATGTCACAGTTCTTAACCCCCAACGGAAATAGTGTGGCATCGTAGCTCCCAAACGACCGAACCGATTTAGTTTTCTTTTTATTTTGTTTGAAAGGTGACTTGATCGAGAGATTTCTTAGCTATGATTCAAGAAAATCTATTCAGCCGTTTTTTTTTATGAGCATCTTCCACAGGTCTGATCGAGTCAAAATTTGGTATTCTGTTACTTCAATGATATTAGAATAACTAGTATCCTTGAACTAAACCTGATGCTGCAGCATTACCTGGAGTTAGAAGGATCTCTCACCAACTTACAGCAGAAGTATCGTGTTTGGGCGCATTGAAAGAAAGAAAGAATGAAAGAAAGAAAAACATTTTATTTGGGACACGCACGGGAAATACAGTTAAGAAAGAGCATAAATAAAAGTAACAAAATAAACATTGAAAAATAAAAAAGGCTCCTATCTCAGCATAAAGCTGCGATATTAAAAAAACAAATACCGCAACGCTGGTATTCCGGCATTGGAATGGTCTCAATGAATAGATTATAAATAGATGGTAATCAGGGTTTGATGATGGAGAAGCAAAAATAAATGAGGATAAATTTATGTCGGGATTTTTTTAAATTTAAAATTTAACTTGTTCAGAAATATTCCCAACTGTTCCGAACACGCATTCGCAACATTTTCATGAAACAAGAACTCAGTCTGTGCAGCTGACATACTTACATATTGTTACATACTCGTATATGTTCTAAGCACTATTGCACAGACTTCTACGGGAATATTTGAAAATTTTCCACATTACGAAGCACTTTGCACGTTCAAATTCTCAAGGGACTATTCAGTCGTGAACCTTTGTGTTTCCCAGTCCCGTTTCAAAGGCATAATCAGGTTATTGGCTAAAAAGTCAACAATAACTTGATGGATCGAGTCCTGATGGATGTATTCAATTTCGTAGTGGCCCCTGTATTTGGCGTTAAGGCGCGGTATTAGCTCAATATTTACAAAAAATGGTTTCTTGGATTGTCGAGTATGACGTAATGCAACGAAAATATCTGACGCAAAAAATACAGTGGACTGAGAAGGGTTTAAAGAAAAATTTTAACCGAATAGAATAGTAAAACACTTTTTTACAAAAAAATACAACCGACTTCCAAAAACAACACTACAAAGTGAAAAATAACTTTAATTTCGGTATTCGGTTTTTTCCACCGACTTCCAAAATTAAAGTTATGTTTCACTTTGTTGTGTTGTTTTTGGAAGTCGGTTTTATTATTTTGAAAAAAAAGTTTTTTTTTTCACTTTTTAGTTGTGGTACCTACCTACCCCACACAAATTCTAATACCACTACCTGCAAAACACACTAGAACATCATCCATATAAAAGTGGGGAAAAAATACGTAAAACAACCAAAGCAAAGTTAATCAATTTTATATGGGACCAACTGTGATGTATGTAACCGCTCGAATAAAAAAAAAATCCAAATCGGTGTAGCCGTCTTCGAGTAATCGGGGAACATACATAAAAAAAAAATAAAAAAAAAGGTTCCGACGAATTGAGAACCTCCTCCTTTTTGAAGTCGGTTAAAAACAGTTTGATATTCCCAATAAAAAAATTGGAGTTGCTCCACAAAAATAAAGTTTGGCGTGGAACATCTCTGTATTTTCAGCGATAACGACATTCTTTTTTTTTTAAGAAAATAATAGAATTAGCATTTTTTTTAAACTTTAACCGGACAATTATTTAATAAATTATTATTGTGTTCATTCTGAATAATCTAAAGAAAACCGGGAAAATAAATGCCCATTCGCAGCTTGGTTACATCGTCAACACAAACGTTATTTTCAATTTTCAACCTTATTTCAAGCCAGTTAATTGTGACAATAGATTACGCGGTTGTGTGAGTACGGTTGTACCGTTTAAAATTGTAGTCAGTCCGCGCCTTAAGCATTGAAGCTTGGTGGAACTTGGAAGTGGTTCCATTTTCGAAATTGGAATAGCACAGGGTTCCGTTTATTTCGAACTAGCAATCCGTTCTGTTTCTCACTGTAGTTATGACTTGACAAAACATCGATATTTCTTTATTATAATATATGTGACTTTTATATTCTAGGTAGGTACCTACTAATATTATAAAAAGGTAAAATTTGTTTGTTTGTAAGTTTGTATGTATGGGGTAATCCCCGGAACTAATGATTCAATTATACAATAATTTTTTTCACTCGTAGAAAGCTACATTTTTCCTGAGTGATATAAGCTATTATATTTATATCTTGCATATTAGCCAAATTATCACAATTTATAAAACGACACGTTGTGCATGATTTCTGAGCAGTAACCTAACAAAATGTACTAGGCTTGCATGAATTCACGATAGTATTCACATTTCCTGTAAAAATTTCGCGCGAACGAAGTCACGGGCAAAAGCTAGTGTACACATACACTTTCCGTAATAAAATCTCTAAATGATGATAATACCGCATCAAAATCTGTTATGTAGTTTAGAAGAATAATACCTACTAATATTATAAAAAGGTAAAATTTGTTTGTTTGTAAGTTTGTATGTATGGGGTAATCTCCGGAACCAATGATTCAATTATACAATAATTTTTTTCACTCGTAGAAAGCTACATTTTTCCTGAGTGATATAAGCTATAAATTATTATTATTAACCGAAATTTATGGTTTTATGTGGCAATGTTACAGGTACCCTTCTAAATTATTATACAAGGACATGGTTTTGGAATCTGCAGTAGGATGCCAACAAGGTGATTCTCGGGCCAGCTTAGCTATTCATCCAATTATCCAGAAACTAAATTCAAAATTTAACGTGTGGTATTTAGATGACTGAACGCTAGGAGGTGATGTAGACACGGTTTTGAAAGACTTACAACTCCTCAAACAGCAATTTAAATCTATTGGCCTGGACCTTAACTCATCAAAGTGTGAAGTTTACCTTTCTGACATTATCGACAGACAATTGACCCTAGAGAAATTTAATGCAATAGCCCCACAAATCAAAATTTTAGAAAAAAGTTCACTACACCCCCCCAGGTATCCCAATTTTTGAAGACCGCTTTTCTCCTTTCATTGACGATAAAATAAAAAAATTCAACGACATTTCGGACAGACTCTCCAACATTCATTTACATTCGGCATTCACCCTGATAAGATACTGTTGTTTTGGCCCAAATTTTATATACTCCCTACGTTCTTCCCCTTTATGGAAGCAGCCACACCTCTTGGACAAAATTGACCAAATTATTCGCAGCACATTAACATCCATATTAAATGTGGCCTTGGACGACCGGGCGTGGTTGCAAGCCACACTACCTATCCGTTTTGGTGGCCTCGGCGTCCGCAAAATTACCAGTATTAGCTTACCGGTGTTCCTGTCCTCTGTCCACAGCACTGAAAAGTTGACCGAGAAAATTTTAGCCCCCTCTCTGGTTCACTCTGAAGTGCCGTGCTTGACCGACGCAGTGAACGCCTGGAATGTGGCTTGCCCGGATACAGTCCGGCCCGTGAACCCATCTTCCCAGAGGCAGTGGGATGAGCCGCTCTGTAGGTTGGTACGAAATAATCTTAGTAATACTTCCACCAATACTGCTGAGCGTGCCCGCCTGCTGGCTGTAGGTGAGTGGGAGTCGGGCCTCTGGCTTCAAGCACTACCGTCACCCAGCATAGTTCCTATGTTGACACCACCTTCCGGCTCGTTACCTGTCTACATCTGGGCGCTCCTTGCGTGGCTCTGCATCGCTGCCGATGCGGCGTAGATGTCGACTGCCTCGGACATCATGGCCTATCCTGCAGTAAGAGTGCAGGCCGGATAGCACGGCACGCCAGCATTAATGACATCATCCGTCGTGCTCTTGTCACCGCCGGGGTGCCAGCTGTTTTAGAACCCATTGGCTTGGCACGCGACGATGGGAAGAGACCAGACGGAATGGCCATAATGCCTTGGAAGGTAGGTAGCCCATTGGTGTGGGATGCAACGTGTGTTGACACCCTTGCGCCATCCCATCTTCCTAGCATGGTGGGCTGTGCTGGGGCGGCTGCTGCGGGTGCGGAAAACCTTAAACGACGCAAATACTCTAATCTTATTGGAACTTATATGTTTGAGCCGTTTGGGGTTGAAACACTAGGGCCATGGGGTCCGAATGCCCTTTTAGTTTTTCGGGACATGGCCAAGCGGTTGGTCGACTCTACACGTGATCAAAGGGCTGGCCTATTTTTTGGCCAAAGAATTAGCATTGCCATACAACGTGGCAATGCTGCCAGCCTTTTGGGCACTTTTCCTGTCGACAGCGATGCGGACGAATTTTTTGATGCCCTATGATTATTTCCCCTCCTTTTTTATATACTTGTACATATTTTTTTTTTAAGATTGTTAGATTTTAAATTATGTAAATATTCATGGATAATAAAAAAAGCTATAAATTATATTTATATCTTGCATATTAGCCAAGCTATCACAATTTATAAAACGACACGTTGTGCACGATTTCTGAGCAGTAACCTAACAAAAAGTACTAGGCTTGCATGAATTCACGATAGTATTCATATTTCCTGTAAAAATTTCGCGCGAACGAAGTCACGGGCAAAATCTAGTATACTATACACATAAACCTTCCTTAATAAAATCTCTAAATGTTGGTAATACCGCATCAAAATCTGTGGATGTGGTTTAGAAGAATAACGCGTTCACACAAACACACTAAGGGCTGATTTTTCAATAGGTAAATAACTTTTATCCGAAGATTATATGTGACAGTTTGACATATTTTCTGTAAAAAAGCTGTCAAACCGCCATATTTATTACTCAGATAAAAATTATCTGACTATTGAACAATCAGCCCTTAGTATGCCATGTATAGATTTGATGAAGTATTAAGCCTGGATTTTGAGGTATTCTTAACCGGAGTTTATCTGTTCGTTCGGTATTGGTTTGAAGTCGTGACTCGACGTGATGAAAGCACTTCGCTTAAATACTCGTAGAACGTAGTATGTAGAATAAATATCTATTTGGATTTATTTCAGAAACCAGGCATTTATTTACAATTTATTTTAAACAGAGTGGCCGAGGCCAATTATTATACTATTTACAACACATAAGAATAATATCTATAAATAAAAAACCGGTCAAGTGTGATTCTGACTCGCACACGAAGGTTTCCGTCCCATATAATATATAATGTGTTTAAAAACCGCAAAGATACTTTGTATTTCATAATGATACTGTGAATTACAAGGTTATTTTTTGCAGTTGCAGAAAATCGCCCATATTTAAACAAAATACTTTATGAATGCAGTTTTTAGTATTTGTTGATTACATGCAATATTTGTATACATGGTATACAGAAGTTTAAAATTCCTAAATTGTTTAATGTTGCGATAGAGCTCGTACAAAAATGATCTAAAATTGACAACTTTTACGGCCCTCTATTTCTTCATTTTTGAAGATAAAAAATATATTAAATATAATAATTATAGTATAGTTAAAATCTCGCTGCAGACTCGGTCATAAATTATTCGCGTGTTTCGCTCTCTTTCCCACTCACGGGCCTTATGGGCAGGCCACGCCCACACGTAGTCCTGTGCATTACTGCAGTCGATGAGTGATATCGATAGTTTTATATATTTATAAATGAGTGATATAAATAAATACACATTTTTTTTTATTTGTTTACCAAATTTACTACAAAGCATATTAAATATATAAACAAAAGAACGTATATATAACTAAAAATAGAAAATTAAAATTCTTCGTCTGAGTCATCGTATATGATTCTGTTATCGATAATGGCTAGTTGAGCGCGCGCAACTAGCGCACATCCCTACTCCGAGTATGATTTATGACCAAGTCTGCAGCGAGATTTTAACTATACTATAGTTAGTTAGTTTAGTTTGTAATCTACTCGATGAGTTCTAGACAATGACACACATGCTAGGGTAAAAATTTTATTTTCAAAATGAAAAGTTTATTGTATGGAGAACCACCCCCTTTAATTTTAACTTTATTTTATTTTTATAATTTTTTGTTATAGCCTTAATAGAAATACACAGTCTGTGAAAATTTCAACTGCGTAGATACCTATTACGGTTCATGAGATACAGCCCTGTGACAGACAGACAGACGGACAGTGGAGGCTTAGTAATAGGGTTCCGTTTGGTACACTTTGGGTATGGAACCCTGAAAAGAGGCAAGCGCTACTGTGTTTGTGTCGGGCAAAGCGTTGTTGTGTTTTCCATCTGCAATTTCTTAGTACCGGGCACAAATCTAGACCAGCACGCGTAGCATGACGACGTTTTGTCGACGGAAGAATAGACAAAATTATACACCGCCATGCTTAGACGCGTAGAATGCGTACAAATATTTCTACTATCTGCCATTTTGTCTATTCTTCCGTCGACAAAACCCGTTTCTATGGCAGTCATGCTAAGCGTGCTGCAGTCTGAATTTGTGCCCGGTTGATGGCAACAGGCTCGCCCCCACATGGGACTTACAACTGGCGAAATGCAGGTGTACTATAGATGCAACCCTGCCTTACCTCGAAGGGTTAGGTAGGGGTGACGTTATGTTAAAGTAGCACACCTATATTCACTTCTCTTTCACAATATATCTCGAAAACCAACACAAACGTTGATACGCTCACTACAAACTAAGATTTTCATTTGCACAGGGTGTAGGTGCTGTGAGTACATGCAAGTATTGCTTAAGACTCCAAGTAATATAAATGTAAATGCGATGAAACAAAGCGGCGGCGGATCAAGTATCAACTTCGCTGATATTAGATACACGACCTACTACTTACATAAGAGGGCTGTCGCAATTCGTCACCTCTCTCGCTCGCGCGGGACCAAATTTTTAAGAATGTTAAATGTCAAGATGCTTTTTTTTTTTTGAAAAATGTAATCATTTAGCGAACTAGTAAATAATATTAATTTAATAGGTCATTATTAAAAACTCATTTTTATTGTGTCATCTCAAAAACAGATAATACTTTTTGAACTGTTTAATAAATGATACAATAAAAATGTATTTTTAAAATTAGGTACTTACCTATTAAATTAATATTATTTACTAGTTCGCTAATTGATTACATTTTTCAAAAATGCAACTTTTAGGAATAGAATGGAATAGAATAATTTATTTAACTAGGCATAGCCTGTATCTTGGTGGCCCAATAATCAGTAAAAACAGAGAGTTGCCGAACGTTCAATGTGACACAGCACAGCCGGACAAAAAATAATAATAAACACAAAAATAAAAAATAAAATAAAAAGATAATAATGAAAATAACTTATTACTAATTGGAGTGGTGAAAGAGTGTAGTGTTTGTGTAGTTGTCTGTGTGCGTAAGTGAGGGTGTGTGTGTGGGTGTGTGTTTTAATTTAACAATCTTAAATACCTAATTGGTCCCGTGTGAGCGAGAGGTGACAAAATGCGATAGCCCTCTTAATATAAAGAGGGTTACACGTTACACGTGATAGTGCAGAAAAATAAACGTACGTGTTTTGCGAAGATGTATACTTAAAATAAAAAAAAAAACACATTTCAGAAGATAAACCAATTACCTACCTACAAACTTTCATTCAAAGGAACATCACAGTTACTTTTGGCTCGTGGCTCGAGGGCTCGTGGCTAAGTAATAAAAACCGCACGGGTCGATCCATCAGGTTAAGCTACGCTTGCTGCGGTCAGTCCGTGGATGGGTGACCATGTTAACATACCGAGACCCCTCCGTGCCTCAGAAAGCACGCTAAGCCATTGGTCCCGGCTGTCATTCTTGGATCTTTGACTGTCGTTACGGGTCGTCAGATGCCCGAAAGTCTGACAACCAGTCTTACCAAGGGTTATCGTATTACCCAATTACTGGGTTGTGAAGGCCAGATAGACAGTCGCTCCATGTAAAATACTGGTATTCAGCTGCATCCGGTTAGACTGTAAGCCGACCCCAACATAGTTGGGAAAAGGCTAGGTAGATTGATATTGTCTGAATAGCCACTATACTACCGATTAAATTCAAAATTGGAACAGAATTTGTATGAAATTATCTGCCAAGTAAGTTAATAGGAACAGAATCCATAGGTGATGAAACAGACTCTTAACGATAGAGCAGTGATGGCCCAGTGGTGTTGGCCCCAACTTATGAGTACATTTATGTCTACTTAAAGGTCGTAAGTTCGAACCCAGGCAGGCGCTTTACTTTGTGAAATTATTTTAATTTTATTTCTCTGAAAACGGTGAAGGAAAACATCATGAGGAAACCGTCATGTCCTAGAACTGAAAAATCGAAGACATATTGTGGCATCCGCCAACCCGTGCTGGGCCTGCGTGGTGGATTGGCCTGTGTCCCAGCAGTGACACCTTTAGGCTGATTTTGCTATGTCAAGTTTTGTGCTAATGTTTCTTTCTTGCTGTAGCCCTGCACTGTTTTTTTGTAAAACGTTCGTCTGAAGTAAGCCTTAGCCTGCCACATCATATCGCAAGCACCGTTTTTCTCATTACATGTGCTGTCGTCTATTTACTCTGTTATTCACTTATTTGGATAAATAAATACATTTTTGCTAAATAAATAAATAATGTGTTCTAATTAACCTAACTAAATAATTGTTAACAAACAAATTTGGTTGGTTTTTAACCTAAGCAAATGTATGAGTTTATTCATTAATTATTTGGGTCCTGTGTGTTCATAATTATTTACATACGTACTATAATTTCCAGTGAATAATTTAGGATTTAAATTTTAAATACAGTTTGAAATAATAGTAGGTACTTACATTAATAGCACGTGTTTCATGTAGGGACTCAAGCCTCCTCTGTGAGAGGGAGTGGGCCGTAATCCGCCACACGGCCGCAGCAGTGCGGGTTTATAGATGTCACAACATTGTCATCTTCATACTTTTGGTTCCTGGAGATAGCCGAGGGGCAATTCCCGTATTTTCAACACCGTTCGCAATCTCATCTAAGTCTCAATCTGTCAAAAATTATAAGCAAATTACCTACATTTTTGACATTTGATTGTCACTGACATGAGATTGCTATTTGTTTGCTGCATGCATCCCTTACTTTTACTGTATTCATTAAGCATATATAATGAGAGAGTGCCTTGACTTCCATAATACAAGTCCTACTTAGTTTGGAAGTCAAGAGCTCATTTCCGTGTACGTTTTTTAATATGCAATAAACTTTTTTATTTTTTTTTATATTTTTTTTATTTGAATTTGAACGTTTTTAGGTACGAGAAAGGCCAATTCTCGTACCTAAAATGTTCAAATTCAAGTCGCAATCACATGCCAGCGACAATCAAATGTCAAAAATGTAGGTAAACGCTGTACAATTTTTGACAGATTGAGACTGATGGCGCCTCTTCACAATCGGCGCTTTCATCCCCTTTATCACCCCCTTTAGGAATATTTTTGAAACAAAAAGTAGCCTATGTCCTTCGCCAGGATGCCATCTATCTTCACGGCACATTTCATCGAAATCCGTTCATTGGTTTAGTTTAGTTTTCAGGTAATCGTTTATGACGGCCGCGCCGATTGTGAAGAGGCGCCATGAGATAAGATTACGAACGTTGTTAAAAATACTGGAATTACCAGTCTCCTCGTTTTGTGGGGACTGTCATATGTAATTTTGACGTTCGGAAAGTGCTGAATCTCAGCCTAATTTGAATAAGTGACCTTTTCTTTTTTTTTGTTGTAAGTATGATATTTTTCTTTGCTGTGTTTAGAGTATAAACCGACGTTCGTACGGACGTAAAAATATCGCGGCGGGATTTTATCGCGCATCGGATTTTCCGCTCTCGTTGTTGAACCAAGCATTGAGAATACAACCTAACAATAACAGAGTGCATCATTTGCATAAAAGTTGTTAAAGTTTTCGTGAAGTATTGTCGTTGGATAAATGATAATAGGCGACTAACAAGGCAGATGTGAGTGGCAACGCCGGGAGGAGACGCCCTAGGAAGACATAGGTATGTGTGACATTTAGAGTGACCTTATTGGTGATGTTCTTCAGAAAGATTAGTAGCATAATACTCGCAACAGGCTTGCGTGTATGACCAGATGTATGAACGTAAACGAGGAAAAAAGATTATGTATAGGATCGTAGCAGGTGGCTTACTATATAGTTTCTGCCTACCCCCATGGGAAGAAGGCTTGAATTATGCATGTATTGTCTTCAGTAAGACTGACATTCGTTTTAAAGAAAACGGCCATTACAAAAACTTCGAACACAATTAACTTTTACAAAGTAATTATGGCAATACCTACTCGTTTTAACACAGTTAAGCAAATCTCTTTAAAAATCTTATCAACATTAAAGCAAAGATCATTTGGCTCGGTAATTTTAGGACCTACAGTTAACCTAAGTATCCATAGACAAGACCAGATAAAATAAATTGGCCCACAGACCACAAACGAGGCCCGTAACTTATTCACTCAACTTTTTTTTAATAAGGGGCTGGCTGGAACGATTGTTTGAAGGTTCTAAATTTAATATAATTGGCGAAAGAAGAAAAATGTCTTAATACCTACGGGGTCGTTTATATGGCCCGGCGCGGCGCGGCGGCGCGGCGGTACTATAGTTTTGCCCTTGTCACTCACTTGTCCCTAACAGCCACGCTGTATTAGCATGCAAATTGATGGCCCACGATTTATGACCTTTGAAGCCTTATTTTTAAGAACTGGTCGGAAACGGTCCTTGTTTATTATTGAGTCCGTTTTTTCGCGTTAAACGTTTGTGCCTTGAATACAATTTGTTTTCCTTTTTTATGATTTAACAGACTGCGATAGTTTCAATAAAATAAAACAAAACACAGTACACCCCAAATAGGGGTGAACTGTGTTTTGTTTTATTTTACGTATGGAAAAACGTTAGCAAAAGCCGTGAATGCATGAACGGAAAATTCTAAAACAATTTGTACACCGTTTGTCAAAGTTTTTCAACAAACAAGCACTCTAACAGCATTTAAACTGGTCACACGATGTTCTCATACAAAGAATTTCACCAACAAAATTATACAGGGGCTAACATAATCCAAAAGCTAAAATGCTTTCGACCGGAACACTTAAACCCTTTCAACTTGATCCGCTGAAGGGACAGCGACGCACAAACACAACTTTACAATTTTCTCAATTTATATTTCATCACAGTGTTCGGAACTACTCGGAACTGGTTCGGGACAGTTCGGAACTGTTCGCCATAAATTACCTTCATTTGTCTGTTGCAAAAGTTTTAATACAAATTACGGTTGTGTTCATGTGTCTAAATAAATTGGTTACGTTATAGCTGCGAGTACAAATTCAATGAGAGGGTTCTGATTTGATGTGTTTTGTTATAATGGCTTTTATAATATATTCGTTTTGTTAATTAATTCTTAATTAAGGGAGTTTGCAAATTGAGTTTTGAATTATTATTATTTAATTATGTTTTCAATGTTCTATTTAAATGGAAATTGTCAGTTAACATCCTTGAATCGACAAAATTTGTAACACTTAAATCAGTAACAATTTGTTTTTAGTGGAAACAAGAATACCGATGTATTTGATAATTAATTTTAGTCGTATTTAAGGCCAATGAAAGTACCACTATTTTCCCTGGGCGGCGGGAATCGCCCTGGGCGGCGGGAATCGCCCTGGGCGGCGGGAATCGATTGCCGATTCCCGGCCACCGTAGGCGCGGGCTTGCGGACGACGAGTAATGGGCAGCTCGCCGTCCGGTAAGGACCAGGCCCGGGTCGACGGCGCGTTGTGTTCCACGCGCGCCTCAAAGAGATGTCAGCAGTGACGGGGTCCAATAGGGCCGAAGCCGCCGGGGTCGCGGGTAGTTCGAAAGAGATACCGTGGCCCTGGCACGGGCAACTGAAGGAACACGGGTGGGTTTTAGTCAGTAAAAGTCTGACACGCCCTCCCGCTCTGCCCGGAGCGGGAGAAGTCATTTGATGATTTCCCATCCACAAAAAAAAAAAAAAAAAAAAAAGTACCACTATTTTTTAACATTTTAAGGTCAGTGCTACACTTGCAAGGCGGCGGCACAGGTGGCAAAAATAATAAAAATCACTTTGCAGACCGCATCTAGAATGCAGCCACTGTCATAAGTTGAAAGGAGTTTATCTTAGAAATAATATCGTCGTTTTGCCGTCGCATTACCATACTGTGAGCGCAGCGAGCGTGATAGAAAGATAATATTTAATCAGAAGTTTAAAAAAATGGTTAAAAGAAACATATCGATACGAGTAATATTGGTATATACCTTATAATAATTAATTAATGCTCAAATTTTACGGAGTCAACACTTTGACATTATAATAGTTATGACATTATCAATTATTATTTACAATTATTTATATATTCTGACATTGTATTAAACTATACCTTTTGAACTGACATATGTATAACTTAGACATCAATTAATTAATTTGTCCCTAATAATCCTAATGCATGAGCTCTTGTTTGTTGTTGCTGCATTTTTTTAAATTTTAATTAAATTAATAATATAATATATATATTTTTTATTTTTAATATATTATTATTGTGCAGGACAAAAATATTTGCACACCATAATTTAATGATAGAATGTAAAAAGGTACCATTATAGTTTTATTTGCTGTGACACTACCTACCACAGATAGCGACATTTTCGGAGAGTGCTCTGTAATTACATATGCCAAGTTAACCTGAGTGTCATTGATCAAGAACCTTAGAAACATACTGTTTTGTATATAAAATAATTACTTTTTAAAGATTATCTAGTTGATCTTAACTAACCTTTAGTTTTCTTGTTGAAAAAGAGCATTTAGCTGTTTCATTTTTGCTGGTAGCTTTGTGTAAGTAATTCTAACACAATCAAAACAAAAGAAAGACAACGAATTCAAAACAAAACTCCAAGAAGACACCTGTCAAAACAACTTAGCACGTAAGAGCAATACATTTTGAAGTAGCTTAAGGATTATCGCGTCGCTGCAACTCATGCAGAATAATCCTTTGCATTTCATTTAATTAATTTTACGGGTCCTTGGACGGAAGACGGCTCTCGTTATGTAACGTCAGTGAGAGAATTACGAGCTCGTCACGAAGAGGCAAATGTGCGGTACAGTCGGAGGTAGTAAAATGTAACACGTTTTGTTGGTTGCTGTTTCGAGTTACTTTGTTGGCGTTTTAGTGTCAATAGTTTAGGCTGTCGTTTAATTTGGTAGGCAGTAGAAACTTAGATAGTTAGACTTAGATAGTAAATTATTTTGCTTAGGTTATTTTAATTTTGAATAAAAAAAAACGTGAGTAGGTATCCTAACTTAATACGCATGCAAAATGTATTTTTTTCAGTCCAAGTTTTCTATCTATTGTTGATTATATGTACCTCCATTAATATTACACCATTTAAACAAGAAAAATATACCAAAGCTTATATTTAACAAAAAAAAAAAAAAACGGCTAAGTGCATGTTGGACCACACACGATAAAAGGTTCCGGTTGGGATGAATTTATTCCAAAAACAAACTTAACATTGCAGTTGAAAAACATGTTCTCCCATACAACGGTCAATTCTCCAACTGCAAATGTAAGTTCGTAATCGCAAAAAAACAAAAATATGTGAAAACTACAAACTAACAATTTTCACACTTTTTCCTCTGTGAGACCTTGCTTCTTGCCAAATTTTATGATAATAGGTTAACGGGAAGTACTCTATAGGTTTTGATGTATGCGAGTATCAAAATATGTCGCATAAAATTGACCGAATTTTTAGTGCGTTGACTTAAGCTTGAATTTTTAGAGCTGCAAGGGACCGTAGACTTACGTATTTGATATTAATTTCAACTTGACCTTCAAGTTTTTTCCTTTTGACGTACGAAACCTTAAAAATCACATCATACTATTTAATAACTGTAAAACCTATAATAAAAGGATGTCATATAAATGTCAGAACTCCCAAACATTCACAATTTACACACACAATGATGATTTTGGTACCATTTATGAAATTAACATAAGCCTCGGGCATTATTGTGCTCTTATTCGAATTAAATTTCACTGTAATTGAAAATGTTATCAAAAAGTTCTTATTGGAATACAGAAGTATAATGAAAGTTTGTATTATAATATAATTATTATGTAGGCTGAATTTCGGTAGATATCATTATCAATCCGAAGCCAAAGGTCTAGTTTTTACCCGACTGCGCCAGAAGGAGGGTTATGTTTTTCGAGTGTATGTATGTATGTATAGGTAATTGTTTGGCATGCTCTGCGGCCTGAACGGCTCGATCGATTTTAGCTTGAATACAGTAAATACAAATCTAACGACACCTGTCGTTAGATTTGTATTTACTGCGGAAGTGACACTGGGTTTAGCAAAATAAAAAAAACAAAATGGCGAATTTTTGGCGCCAAATCATGTCTTAATTTTTTTTTTCAAAACCTTTCGGGGGGGGGGGGGTATCAAAATAAAGGTGATTACAAAAATATATACAACTTACATGGCTAAAAGTAATTCGTTGTGACAAATCGTAAAACTAAAAAGATATAAATAAAAAAAGTAATTAAAAAATTAAAAAACCCGACTGCGGTAAAAAACATAAGTTAAAAAAACTGAAACGCTAAAAGCAAGCCCATTTTAAATTAAATAAATGTTGGAAGCAGGAGGGACCAATACCATTTTTATTATATTTTTAAATGGGTCCCGCCTGCTTCCAACATTTATTAAATTTAAAATGGGCTTTTTTTTCGCTTTTCATTTTTTTTAACTTAAGCTTTTACCGCAGTCGGATTTTTTAATTGTTTTAATTACTTTTTATTCTCCTAAGAACTTCTAACAACACTTCAACATTTCTTTAAAGATAAATCCTCAAAATATTAAACCTACGAATAGCAAAAAGCAGCTTTTAAGCGATTACTCCATCTGTATTTACTATAAACCAATGTATTTATATTCGCAGAAAAAATCACAAACAATCTAAGCGCAATTTCAAAAAATCAACGACCACATTTGCAAAATACACACAATTTTCTATCTTGTTCACTTGTTAAAAGTTAAACAAACGCTTTAAAAGATTTGTTTACATTTAATTTATACGTCGCTGGTGGCGTTTAATTTTTTCTTTGTTTACTCAATATTATGGGGCGCACTGTACCCGGCGGAGTCACGTACCCAGTGGAGAATTTCACTTTCTTAACCCTTGCACATTTCTGCATAAATTTGTCGGGGCTTGTGGACCGACTAAGCACACTTCCACGGGTTAACACGCTCCTACGTGACATGGGTACTGCGTTACATTTGCATTATTTGATTTGTCATAGTTTGTGCCACGAAAACAGAACAGACGAGACGTTTTGTTGTCATTTTCGAACAAGGGCGCAAAAAGGGGTTGAATTCCTTATGATATTTAATTTTTATAATATCTTGGCATTTTATTGAAATTGCTGGATGTTAGTTTTAGTCAAATTACGACCACATTATGATCGTATTGCATTTTGATTTTCTTATTAAAATTAAATAAAAGTATCTCCTCCGTAATTTGTTAAGACTTGTTTAGCACTGTGGTCATTCATGTAACTAGTAATCATTATCAATAACTTGTTTTTTTTACAAATTACAGCCTCTAAATATTTTTACAGAGTCCTAGAAATAATATTATTACGGTCTTATTTTGGACAACTAAAACTATATTGTTATAATATATTCTTGTTTGAACAAAACATAATTGTCTACAAAAGTATTGTTAACAGTACATGTCTAGACGATGTAATGTGCCTCTAATATTCTTATAATATCTACTATTACAATCCTCATTTTTAGGGTTCCGTACCACAAAAGGAAAAAACGGAACCCTTAGGAACACTTCATTGTCCGTCTGTTTGTTCCTGTCCACAAAGCGTAAACGCGTAGTGTGAGCGCGTAAAGCGATCAAGTTGAAATTAATATCAAAGACGTAAGTCGACGGTCCCTTGGGGCTCTAAAAAAATCAAGCTTCTAGGTCAACGCAATAAAAAAAAAAACGCCCATTCATGCAACATATTATAATACTCGCAAATAAATTCCTGTCTACCTAGAATCATGAAATTTGGCAAGAAGTAATGTCTCAGCACAAGTAAAAGAAAAAGTCTGAAAATCAATAATTTGTAGTTTTATCACATACATTTTTTTTGCCATTACAATTTACATTTGCTCTTGGAGAATTGCCCGTGACGTATACCGATGTATGGGAGAACATGTTTTTCAACTACAATGTTAAGTTTGTTTTTGGGATAAGTTCATCACAACTACGGAACACTTCTTTCACACACAAAGGCACCACTCGTCGCGCGACACTCGGTGCTTTTGTGTCGCGTGCGTTTCGCGTCACGTGTCACGCCTGTTTGTAGGAGCCTTTACGAGACGAGCTACGTGATTGTAACAATATACCTAATAATCACACTAATAATTATAAAAGCGAAAATTTGTGAGTGTGTATGTGTGTTTGGTGTGGAGGTAGCTGACACCATGGATTAACACAGGTTACTTTTTATCTGGATTTACGCGGGTGACACCGCGGGGCGCAGCTAGTTGTTCTCTAAAACCACTTTGTACCAAAAGGCCGAATTCAAACTATGAACACTTGCAGACATTAATAGACTGATAATCAAATTAAGTTCAGCTCTGACCCGTAAACATAATATCATTTATTCGATAGAGGAACATAATATGCTTTCAGTTTACTCCTGTATGTAGGTTATGTGTACTAACACACTAAAACCGCTTTTATAAAGTGTGAGTTATTAGTGTTTATATTGTATCATCGGCCGTTACTGTAGAGCGGGTAAAATGTTACTGCTTTATTTTAAATTATAAATAATGATACATGTTTCAGATTTCGAGGAGCTCGTGGCTAAGTAATAACAGCCGCACGGGTCGATCCGTCACGTTAAGCTACGCTTACTGGGGTTGGTCCGTGGATGGGTGACCATCTTTACATACAGAGACTCCTCCGTGCCTCGGAAAGCACGTTAAGCCGTTGGCCCCGGCTGTCATTCGTGGATCTTTGGCAGTCATTACGGGTCGTCAGAAGCCCGAAAGTCTTACCAAGGGGTATCGTAAATTACCCAGTTAATGGGTTATAGAGGTCAGATAAGCAGTCACTCCATGTAAAATACTGGTAAACAGCTGCATCCAGTTAGACTGGAAGCCAACCCCAACACAGTTGGGAAAAAGCTAGGCAGATTGATTTTGTTTTAGATTTAAAATAAGTGGATACCTAGTTTGTTAATAATCCTCTGCTTCAAAATATTGTGTTCGGCAAAGTAAGTTAACGATGAAGTCATGAGTTCACTTAATTAACCATGGCCTGTCCTGCTTCAGGACTGCAGGTCACATAGCACGGCACGCCAGCATCAACGACATTATTCGGCGAGCTCTTGTCACCGCTGGCGTACCAGCGGTATTAGAACCAAACGGCTTGGTACGTGACGATGGGAAGATACCAGATGGCATGACGTTGTTGCCTTGGAAGATGGGTAGGCCTCTGGTGTGGGACGCAACCTGCGTCGACACCCTTGCGCCATCTCATGTTCCAAGCACGACGTGCTGTGCTGGCGCCGCTGCTGCGGCTGCTGAGACCCTCAAGCGGCGCAAATACTCTAACCTTATAATATGTAACTACAGTTTTGAGCCATTTGGGGTCTAAACGCTCGCGCGCGCTGACAATCAGTCTTACCAAGGGGTATCGTATTACCCAAATGGGTTGTGGAGGTCAGATAGGCAGTCGCTCCATGTAAAATAATGGTATTCAGCTGCATCCGGTTAGACTGGAAGCCGACCCCAACATAGTTGGGAAAAGGCTAGGCAGATTGATTGGGGTCGAAACGCTCGGGTCATGGGGCCCGAGTGCGCGTCTACTTTTTAACTCTTAAAATGTCGATTGTACACCATGTGTACAGATAACAATAGAATTTCAATTGTGTCTGCTAATTGGCGCGCGACGGGTTAAGGAAATTTCTTGCTGACTGGTCGAGTCTTCACATGACCAGTGGGCTGGCTCGTTCTTTGGCCAAAGAATTAGCATTGCGATTCAACGTGGCAGTGCTGCCAGTCTTCTGGGCACGTTTCCGGATGATATCGATGCAGACGAGTACTTCGACGCCCAAGTGTCCTTTTGTTTTGAATTTATTTGTATAGTTAATTATTTAGTAATTTACTTTAGTACCTAGTGTAAATAGTGTTAACTTGTATAATGTTTATAAACCACAAAAATAAAATAAATTTAAAAAATAAAAAGTATGTAAATATATTATATGATTAAAGATTATTAATTAAACAAGGAAGGACACAAACGGAAAGTACAAAATGAGAACATTTTGTACTTTCCGTTTGTGTCCTTCCTTGTTACTACACTTGTTGTTGTTACTTGTTGTTATTTACTATACTATCGATTTCAAATATTGAAGAATCAATATTTGAAATCGATAGTAATACTGTAATATAGTAAATACTGTTCTATCTCTATTTTATCTATTCGTATGTATATTATAGATACGTATACAACATTTACCGCCACCCAATATTTGGCTATCACACATATTTTGTATGTACGTATCACTTGCCAAGTTTTAATAGTTTGGCTCGGATAACGGAACAAAGTTGAACCACTTATCGGAACAGGTGCTTGTCAAATATTTTACTGATAGCAACCCTGGCTCAGTTTATGTGAAAAGTTAATTTAATTATCAAACTACGCTGTTCCCGATACTTTGCAACTAGGTTTTACGTCGGATTATTTTGTAATGCTTTTAATTTATATTATGCCACTTTTTAGTTTTACTCTTGCTGGTTATTTTTGTAGATCAGCACCCTAATTGCGTAACACACTATCAATCGGAATCGGTTTCATTTTGATATTTCAACAACATTCATTGCGTTATTTAACGTTGTCAAAATGCCAAATTTTTCAAACAATATGAAGCAATGGATTAGCAATTTGCTTGAAAATGATTCAGATTTCAATCGGTAGTCAATCTGCCTAGCCTTTTCCCAACTATGTTGGGGTCGGCTTCCAGTCTAACCGGATGCAGCTGAATAACAGTATTTTACATGGAGTGACTGCCTATCTGACCTCCACAACCCAGTAATTGGGTAATACGTTACCCCTTGGTAAGACTGGTTGTCAGACTTTCGGGCTTCTGACGACCTGTAACGACTGTCAAAGATCCACGAATGACAGCCGGGACCAACGGCTTAACGTGCTTTCCGAGGCACGGAGGAGTCTCGGTATGTAAAGATGGTCACCCATCCATGGACAACCCCGGCAAGCGTAGCTTAACCTGATTGATCAACCCGTGCGGCTGTTATTACTTAGCCACAAGCTCCTCCCAATTTTCAATTCCAAAGATTCCAATCGGTAGTGTGTTATGCAATTAGGGTGCTGGTTATACAGAGGTCTTATTTGAGTACTGGCTGTATATCGCAAACTCGACTTTACGAGTGTTTGCCTTTAAAAATAGTATTATCTGTATATTAGTCTTTACTTAGGAGCGTTACGAAAAGTTATAAACTGTATTCCGATAAAAGTACGACTAATTATATTAACTCCTTAGTAAAATCAAACATTGAATATCTGATTGAAATATGGGGATCAGCCGCTAAATCGAATCTAAACTCACTACAAAGATTACAAAACAAAATTATCAACGTACTTCATTATAACTATTTATATCCAACAAAAAAATTATACGAAAAAACTAATTTACTAAATCTCACACAACTTTACACATATTACACCTGCATTCTCATAAAAAAAATCACCACAAATTCCGTACAATCAAACATACACTACATAAAAAGACAACAACATACAACACAAGAAGTAAAAACAAGTTTCAACTAATGACAGCACGGGCGCGGACTAATTACGGCAAAAAAAACAATATTAGTTGAGGGAGCACGGCTTTTCAACAATTTACCGGAAGATTTAAAGAAGTGTGATAGTATAAATATATTTAAGAAAAAACTCAAGAAACACGTATGTACCCTATAACGTCACCAACACCCCAGAGGCAAATATGATAATTTATTTTACGTAGATGTAAGCACTTTGTATCTCATTTTAAGTGAACTGTTATTTAAGTTCTTATGATAATAAAATTCTTTAAACCTACTTATCCAATTGCTTAAAACTTCACTCCGCAAAAACCACACATTCATTGCAAATTGTACATTGGTACAATTTGCAATGAATGCGTGGTTGCTTACTATTGAGTAAGTACCTAATACCTAATCGATTTCTGGTCATTTCACTCAATACTCAGACCACTTTATTTTACGAACTACTTTCTGACATTTGAACTCCACCACTCCAATTTTCAAACAGCGCTATACTCATCACTATTCTTCAACAAAAAAGTAATCTTATTTAAACAAAAAAGGTCTCCATTTTGTCTGAAAAATAGCCGGGGTCAGAACTCGTAGATAATAACCGCAGCGTCGCACGGGCCCCATCCGTCTCACCGACAAAGCCTCCGCAGGACTTAACGAGAATTACGCTTTTTTTTTGTTTTTTAAGCTAAATTATTTTTGTACGAAAAAAGTACAAAATTGGAGCACTATGTCGGTTTTTGAGGAAAAATTTTGTTCCGCAGTAACTTTAGCATTCAAAATTCATTTATTTAATTTATGCTGAGAACTAGAGAGATAGAAAGAATACTTTTTATTATGTACACCATAAATATTACAGATATAAATGTAGTTTTACAAAAGGTGGCACAATGGGCGGTTAAGACCGCCCAGCGTGCCACCTTGCCAAGCCCAAAACCAAGCCCCTTGGCCCATGGTGCCTTGCCAAGTGCTAGATCGCTTTTAGCGGTAAGCTGTTAAAAGCGATCTAGCACTTTTTGAAAGTCAAAAGTTACAAAAGGTACCCCAAACCCCCCAAAACTTTTTTTGTTTTTTAAATAAATAATAAGTTTATTGTACAAGAAGATACACAAAGAACAGATACACTAAACATGGTAGTACAAGTGGTAGTCAAAATCAGGTTGAACAGCTGGCTCCTGAACTAAGTAAAAAGATACTTGTATCTCAGGAGCCAATAACTCCCACCCTTACCTAGATATACAGGGTTAGTTTTCAATAACCAGCCAAATTTTCACAGGGTGTTCTACCCATGATTATGAACAACTTTCACTATAGGAGCAACTTTGAAATCACGAAAAAAAAATCAACTGTTTCATACATTTTGGTTGAGTAGGTATTGATTGAACTTTTGTATGCAACAGCTGTTTTTTTTTCGTGATTTTAAAGTTGGTCCCATAGTAAAAGTTGTTCATATTCACGGGTAGAACGCCCTGTGAAAATTTGGCTGGTCATTGAAAACTAACCCTGTATACAGGCTGGCAGGAACATCGACGCACATTCTGTTACCATGGATTCAGTACATTATTCTGGACCATAAGTAGAAATGTTTCGTCATCATGGGGGTCTAGAATCACCTGAATCCATGGTAACAGGTTGCGCGTCGATGTTCCTGCCACCCTGTATGTTTAAATTGGGAGGATGAAGTGATACAACAAACTCCTTAGCAACTCATTTTGTGTGTTTAATGGTCGTGCTGGCTTAGTGGTTAAGCCTCGCCTTTCATGCATGAGGTTGTGGATTCAATTCTGGACAAGTACCCATAAGATTTTTTAATTTCATATGTACTTTCTGAGTTTATCTTGGACATTACTAACATCAATGCAGGAAAACATTGTGTAATACAGCGTCAAATTAAAATAGCTAGCGAAATTTCGCAGACGTGATAGGTATTACCGATATCTAAACACGACAAAATAAAAAATAATAAGATGATTTTTTGGGGACTTGAAGAGTGAGTTGTTAAAATCTTTTTTTATCATATTGAGATGTCGATACCCTCAGATTATAGAAGAAAGACAGATAGACCGTGCGGAACACTGAGAGTGAGGCCAAAAAAGCAAATACAAATTCAAAAACGAATTCAATCTCGAGTCAAATGTACATATGTATAACTGTTCTCTGCATTTTTCTGAGACAATAAATCATTTATCGTCTCAGAAAAAAAAAAATATTGTCTCAGAGCAGTTACACTGACTCGAGATTGAATTCGTTTTTGAATTTGTATTTTTGCTTTTTTGGCTTCACTTTCAGTGTTCCGCGCGGTCTATCTCGATACCTATCACGTCTGTTAAGTTTACACAAAAAAAAACTGATTAAACAGAAATTTTATGTGACTACACTACCGGTGGTTGATGACCTCCCCGGCCAAAATCAACAAATTAATTCCTTTTGTGTGTGTGTATGTCTGCAGAGTTTTGCTAGCTGTTTAATTTGACCCAATATTGGTCTGAGAGGAGGAGCTCGTGGCTAAGTAATAACAGCCGCACGGGTCGATCCATCAGGTTAAGCTACGCTTGCCGGGGTTGGTCCGTGGATGGGTGACCATCTTTACATACCGAGACTCTTCGTGCCTCGGAAAGCACGTTAAGCCGTTGGTCCCGGCTGTCATTCGTGGTCTTTGACAGTCGTTACGGGACATTAGAAGCACGAAAGTCTGACAACCAACTTACCAAGGGGTATCGTATTACCCAGTAACTGGGTTGTGGAGGTCAGATAGGCAGTCGCTCCATGTAAAATACCGGTATTCAGCTGCATTCGGTTAGACTGGAAGCCGACCACAACATAGTTGGGAAAAGGCTAAGCAGATGATTAGTCTGAAATCGGCAACCCGCCTTTAGCAAACGTGGTGATCATTCAATCAAAATCAATCAAATAATCTTTACTGCAATCCATAATGTGGTACAGGTGGTTAGTAATTTTAGAAACAATTATGGACCCTGTCGGGTCAATGCTCATGGCTTCTCTATATGAAAAAAAAAAAAATAGAAATATACGGCCTACTTGGGTACGAAGTCTATTTAAGGTTTTCCAAGTAGGCCACGGTAACTTGTGCCCGGATGGGAGGCTCTCTGATAGTTCAATAAAGAAATCAGGAGATTTAGGAGAATATATTGAAGCGTGGTTTAGCTTAGTGTGTAAGTGAAATGGAGTTAGGCTGTCTAGTTTGACACCGATATAGAAGACTCTCACGCGCACCGGAATTAAACGCGCTTCGTTTAAATATTATACTTTAAGTCAATTTTTTATCTTAGTAAGTTCTTAACATATTTTAATACCTTCGATTTAAAGTAAATTTTACTGCATAGGAAGGAACTATTTACGTATAATCGTATAAAACAGAAAATAGGCGGTGCTACTTTGGATTTTTGGAACGAAGTTCCTTATCGCGCGTTGTGAAAGGGGGCTAGACGGAAAAAATTCTAACGAAAAGTTGTAACGACACTTTTTGCTATAGTAAGCTATTGTAGGCTGTGCGACGTGCGCATGTTTCTCTGTCTGTCTGTCTCTCTCTCTCTTATAGAAAGATTAAGTTTATATTACATTATATTTGTTAATAATAAAAAAAATAATATTATAACTTAAAAAAAAAATAATAATTTTATTACAATTCCTTCACTAATTAATCGATAGGAACTTCGTTCCATCCAGGTGTCCCTTGACATTTCTCAACTTTTTTTTTCTATAATCTTGTTTCGGTTTTAGTACGCCAGTAGACAATATAGTCAAATAATACATATGATAGATAGATAAGATAGATAGATAGAAAAAACATTTATTTGGTGCACACAAAATATATACCACAACACACAAAGTACAATTAAGGGCTGATTGTTCAATAGGTTGATAACTTTTACCTGAAGAATAAATGTGATAGTTTGACATATTTTCTATACAAAAGCCTGTCAAACCGCCATATTTATTCCTCTAATAAAAATTATCTCACTATTGAACAATCAGCCCTAAGTAAATTAATATTAAAACAAGATGCCAAAAATAAAAAAAAAGAGAAGAAAAATGTACATATCTATAAAAAACCGGCCAGGTGCGTGTCGGACCACGCACAATGAAGGGTTCCGTAGTTGGGATGAATTTATGTTAAAAACAAACTTAACATTGTAGTTGAAAAACATGTTCTCCCATACATTCCAACTGTAAATGCAATATTGATAGATTTACCATGTTATTTTAAGACCACAGACTTCTTATACGTTTTCCTGTAATCCACAGGTAAAGATTTATTTTCTTTATTTTTTTCAAAATTTTAGGCTCAGTAGTTTCGGAGATAAGGGGGGGAATGGTCAATTTTCGTCTATTTTCTTAAATAACTTTAAAACAATTTATTGTAAAATATTAAAAAAAAATTTTTTGAGACACTCATGGTAAGCCCTTTCGTTTGACATGCGACATGGTCTAGTTTGCAAAACTTTTTTTTTTTAATTTTCTTATTTGCCCCCAAAAGTGACCTCTACATTCAAAATTCATTTATTTACTTTACCCGTCCGTGTTTGGGTCACAGAAATTCATATGTGAACCAAATTTCAACTTAATCGGTCCATTAGAATCGGAGCAAATTGGCTGTGACAGACGGACAGACAGACAGACAGACAGACAGACGGACAGACAGACACACGAGTGATCCTATAAGGGTTCCGCTTTTTCCTTTTAGGTACGGAACCCTAAAAATGACACTATGACGTAAGTACTCGTACTTAAAATCAAATTGACATGGAATATACATAACAAAAACATTGAAAATCCAAACGATTTAACCATAAACATTTGGTTGCGAAGGAATTTAAAAAACAAAATTTATCGATGAAACCCTTAGATAAGTCAAAATAGCTTGTTTTTTATTATATAATGTAGTAATCTGTGGAAAATGTTGTGGGTAGTATTTTGTAAAGTTTCAATTTTAAGACAACACTGTTTATGCTTAGTATACTACTGTTTGTTTTCCCAAATGAAATAAATAAATAAATAAAATATCTTGACATACCTGTAACGTCATCTTCAGCACTTTGAACACGCTGCGTCCATCGTCCGTCACGTCTTTAAGAGGTCTTTACTGAACGGATATTATTCCGCGGTGGACATCAGGACCACAAGGAAATTGCCAATGTTGCTTCACATCATTGTCTTAAAATAAAGTGGTTACTTATAGCACATTGATCAAAATATTCAAACAGGTTGCAAAAAAAACAACAAGGAACATAGTAAATTAGGTACTTTAGCATCATATTATAAATAGACTTGGTTTAGTCAAAGACAGTAAAGCTGGTTGATTAGCATCCACCGTGAAATGACTTCGCTACATTATAATGTCGTCGCGGCCAGAAGTCTCAAGTTCGAACCCCGTTCGTTGCTGTGGCACTATTGAAGTCTTTCAATATATGAATTAGGCTACATATGCACCCATTATAAATTTATCCAATGAAATACGAATACACGTATAACTCGTCAGCCTTCAGAGCAAGAGTGAACTCTTGAACAGTCATCTTTTGTGCTTGATCGTTCCATCAGAGACGTCATCCATCGCTTTCCACCAGGCAAGATCAAGAGCTGGCCCATTTGGAAACAAAAAAAAATTGTGTTAATAAGGTTTATCTTAATACCATGGTTTAAGCTATCCAGCCATTTTTAAATTCTAAATACAATAAAAGGTAAGTTAAAAAACTAAAACCCGACTAGTACTCGTATAATCACGCTCACCGCAGTCGGTCTGTAAATTAAATTAATATTATTTAATTTTACTTATTTTTAACAATTTAAGCATATTTATTTACTTAAACATAACATAACAACTACATATTTGTAATGTGCTTGTCAAGACCTTTCTTTTGATACCAAACATGTCATGATTTTCTCAATTTATTTTTTTTAGAGGTCAGAAATTTACGTGTAAAGTCTACCATATTAAATTTAGGTAGAATTTATATAGCCTATGTCACTCGGACAATTATTACGAATCTATTGATACCTCATTCATTAAAATCGGTTCAGTAATTCAGGTGCTATGGTGGAACACACGTAAATACATACTTACATACATACATAGACTGCTAAAATCATAATCCTTCGTTTTGGCTTTGCCGTAGTCGGGTAAAAATAATACTCACACTATTCACAATGCTTTCCTATTAGTTATATTATTAAAGACCGGACATTATTGTCTCCATCATAAGTCATATCAATAACAGGTCAGACTAAACGGATATTGTGCCAAAGCTCCAAAGGTGAGCGACCGACAATAAGACGACCAGGAAATTACCAATGTTGCTACACATCACCGTGTTGCTGTCTCAAAAAACAAACCCTCCCTCCTCGTCGGGCCTTCACGGAAATGAAATGACGTCAATTTGCGTCACCAAATTAGTTAGGTTGGTGATGGAATTTTGGATGGCATTACATGATAATTTACGAATGAAAAAATGTTGTTTAGCTAAGGGAAATTGGACTATTAAGGTAAACGCATACTTGTACGCGCCGAATCGATTCGTTCGGCGCGGACAAGCATGCGTATATAAGTGTGCGAGGTTTCATAGGATTTTATACAAGTACTCGTAATTCTAAAGTTCGATTCTTTCGGCTCCTTTGCTTTGTTCGGCTCTGTTTCTGCATTTACACTGAATTTCATAAAATAAATATAAAATAGTGATGAATTGTTTTTAAGGTTAGTTCATAACACAACTAGCGACCAGTCCCTGCTTCGCATGGTTTTACGACTTGACAAAACATAAAAATTTCATTAAATGTTGGTTTTAATATAAATAGGGAAACTGCTATAGTAATTGGTCACGATTTAGTAATTGGCCACTCATTAACAAAGCAAGAGAGCAAGCACATGAATGAAAAGGACCAAAATATTGTTTTGGTCCTTTTCATTCATGAGCTTGCTTGCATTACCTTGTTTCTACCTCTTGTTTAATGAGTGGCCAATTACTATAACAGTTAGCCTATAATATTAATCACATAATTTTTTTTGGTATAAATTCTGAAAATTTTGGCACACCACATCAAAATCCGTTGCGTAGTTTACAAAACAACGCGGTCACACAGACAGACACGAATTGTAATAAAAGTATAACTGATCGCTGTCTATACATGAAAAATATTTGAGAAAAACTATTATTGCACAAATTAATGATAATATTTGAATCATTAGTACTATTTTTGTAATAGGATATGGAGGAAATTTAGCACGCAGATAGTTTATTTATAACACATAAGGTACTTTTTATCCCGGTAGTACCGAGTACACCTCCACGCAGGCAAAGCTGCTGGCAAAAGCTAGCTTATCTATACAAATAAATAAAATTGAGGTGTCTGTTTATAATGTCAGGATAACAGCTTTTTACTAAATTCATTATTATGAAAGTATATAAAGTACTTCTATAAAAATAAAAAAATTGTCTGTCTGTCTGTTTGTTCCGGCTAATATCCGAAACAGCTGAACCGATTTTGACGGAACTTTCACTGACAGATATTTGATGTCATAAGGAGTAGGTAACTTAAGCTGATTTTGTTTTGGTAAAATAATTTCAGAGTTACGCGAAAAAATATTAAAACCTATGATATTGTGAACAAAATCCGATTAGACATAAGGAAGTATTGACATCCACGCGGGCAAAGCCGTGGGCACCAGCTAGTAATATGTAAAGAGAAATATACCAGACTGTTATTGGTCTCTTGTGAGGAAAACATATTGATAACTACTCGTACTTGACAGGTTTAAATCATCGCAATACGAAATTCACCTCTAGTCTTAACAAATTTCAAGTTTTGGGATTCTATAAAGTGACATTACGTCTGGACGTACATCTCTACCACAGACTACACTATAAATTCCTGACGTCTCCCACAGTTGCAACCTAAAACTTAAGTACTCTGTGGCGTGGGTGCTTTTGCTACAGATCAAAGGCACACACACCTTTGGACTTGTAACAAATATATATGGGCAGTACATACAAATGTTTGTTTAGTGCTGACTGGGACGGAACGCAACTTTGAGCTCAAAGTTAGATACGTCTGTTTCTTTTGCTTTGGTGAAAAAAGTGCTTGAACTTTTGGATTTTTCTTGGAAAATGTTGAGTCACGTATGTAGAAAAAATATAAAAGAAGGCAACGATTCATTAAAGACATGACGCATTGGCACGCCAATTAATAGAAAAATATTTTACCTTAGTAGTATTGTCTGCAGAATTGCTTATAACACATTTGTTTGAAGAAAAAAACCGGCCAATGCGTGTCGGACTACGCACAATGAAGGGTTCCGTAGGTGAAAAGCATATATCCCAAAACAAACTTAACATTGTAGTTGAAAAAACTGTTCTCCCATACATTGATATAAGTCACGGTCAATTCTCCAAGTGCAAATATAAGTTTGTAGTCCCGAAAATATTATGTTTTATTTTTATAAAATTACAAATAAAAGATTTTCGGACTTTTTCCTTTACTTGTGCTGTGAGACCTTGCTTCTTGGCAAATTTCATGATTCTAGGTCAACGGTAAGTACTATGTACTATGTTCTATGTTAAAGGATTTGGTTTCCGCACTTAGTCCTTCATGTGGACCATTGTGCGTGGGCCATGGCGGCCGTCGGGGGTTTATTCCAACCAGCCCACCTCCCTCCAGAAGTTAATCAAATCTCCGGGTTTGTTAAGAACATCTGTGAAAGATCGGGATATTCCGAGAGTTTCTGTTCTAATCTGGGTGACGCCTGTGCATTCAAAAAGCACATGCGCAACGGTTTCCTCAGCCTCCATGCAGGCCCTGCACAGAGGACTGTCCGTTATTCCTATTGTGTGGAAGTGTTTGTTTAATGAGCAGTGTCCAGTGATGGTCCCCGTCACCAGGCGCAGCCCGTTCCTGTCCAGACGTAATAATCGCCTGGTAAGCGTACCATCCAGGGACGGGATGGCCTCCCTGGACTGCCTGCAACCTGATGTCGAGGACCACCAACTCTCCGCTTGTGTATGGGTGAACTCCTGTAGCCAGCTGCGTAACTGGAAGAAGGGAATGGGTACGATTGGCTCAGATCCACAGACAGACGTGCTGGATGCTCTCCTAGCAAGTTCGTCCACTGCGTCGTTACCAAGTGATCCGCTATGTCCTTTTATCCATTGCAGTGTCACTGTGTTGCGGTTAGTTACCGCTACTCGTTCGAGTGCATCGTGACATTCTAGTATTAATCTCGAGGTAAAGTATTTTTCCGGAAGGGATTGGAGCACTGAGGCACTGTCTGAGAGTATTCGTATATAGCAACGGTAAGTACTCTGTAGGTTTTAATTTACTTGCGAGTATCAAAATATGTCGCATAAATGGCCATATTTTTTTTTAGAGCTCCAAGGGACTATAAATACAAGGGACTACGTATTTGATATTAATTTCAATTTGATACCTCTACGCGATCCTGAGAAAAAGGGTCTCGGGGAGAGGATTAAGTTTGTATTTGGGATAAATTCCTTTCAATTACGGAACCCTTCATTGTGCCTGGTCCGACATGCACTTGACCGGTTTTTTTTTTGTAAAAAAGATTTTTATTTTTCCTTTTTTAGTTATAGTACCTACCTATCCTATACCAATTCATATACCACTACTTGCTATGTAAACAACAGTGACTGGAAGTACATTATAACAGCATCAAGATACACAAAGTGGATTAAATACGTGTTATCGAAGCTAACTCAAAAACTACCCAAATAAAGTTATTACAACTTATAAGGGACTACCGGGCAAATTTCCTCAACCAAAGGAAAAAAGAATATTCAAAATCGGTCCGCAATTGACGAAAATATCGATGAAAATACATTAAAAAAAAAAACATACAGACGAACATTATAACCTCCTCCTTTTTTGAAGTCGGTTAAAAAAGCCTATATTAGCTAAGAAATAAATTACCATGAGCTTATAAAAATTCATTGCAAGACAAGATTCGGCAAATAAATTACCCCAAAGCCGATTATGCATCATTATTTTTGTATTTACTTTCATAACACTGCCATTACAATATTAAATTATCAGGGACGCGATTCGGCAAAATGAACCTTATGGTCCCTCATTTTGTGGTTTATAAACTAATGTAATATACAAGCGGACCCCATGTCTCCTCCTAAAAACATATTTTACCCCTTGTTATCCTTTAGGGGTCGAATTTCTATTACTAGACATAAATGTTTTCGGTAGAAAAGCAATATAGAAATTGAATTTCACGTTTCTACGATGGTTTGGGGCTGATAAAGGCTAGAAAGTTAAGGCTATTTTAAAAAGGAACCGATAATATTTTTAGGCTGGTTTATTTTTTGCGAGGTTTAATTCCACATACAGGTAAAGGTCAGCCGAAGAAATAAAATGCTAATAGAATTATGGGAAATTAGAAATAAGACGATTAGATTATTTATGTAAGTACCGTAGTGTGATAATAGTAAGATTATACATTGTATCTTAAATTCTAACTAATATTATAAATGCGAAAGTAAATTTGTTTGTTACCTTTTCACGCCTGATCATCCTGAAATTTTGCATATACGTTGTCAAAATCCCGAAAAAAAGTACTGTTCCCGGGGAAAACAACAATAACGTTCTTATAATCATAGATGGCGCCACGTGTCTTTCGTATCGTGATTGAATTATATTATTACAAGCAGAGTACAACCCGAATTATTGATTGTTAAATTCTAAATTCACGCGAGCGAAGCCGCGGGCAAAAGCTAGTACAATATACAATCTAAAACTAAAATACATACAGGGTGACTTTGAAAACATGCGACAAAATTTAAAGGAGGGTTTCTACCCATCAATATGAACAACTTTTACTAAGGAACCAATATCGAATTTGCAAAAAAAAAATTGACCTTCCCATATAAAGGTACATACCCGATTGGACCATTTTGTATAAGAAGGTCGACATTTTTTTGCGCATTCGAAATTGTTCCCATACTAAAAGTTCTTCATATTGATGGGTAGAAGACCCCCTTAAATTTTGTCCCATGTTTTTAAAGTCACCCGGTATATTATGTACAAGTATATTAAGGAAAAAAAGGCGACAGCTCATTGGGCATCAAAAAATTCATCCGTATCGCTGTCAGTCGGAAAAGTGCTCAAAAGACTTGCAGCGAGCGTTGCCATGTTGGATGGCAATGCTGACTCTTTGACCTAAGCATTGGCAAGCCAGACGATTTGATATATATATACGTTTTACATAATTTATTTTAGAAATCTAGTTGATTTAACGCACTTAGATAAATGGCATAATATTTAGGTACGTTAAACAAGTACCAATTACGAAAAAGTAGGTAGGTATTTACAAGCACTAAGAAATGATCTTAAGACAAAGGGTGGGTTGCACCATCCTACTTTAACAATAACAAATATCGCAATTAAGCTACCTATTAAACAAAAAATGGGTTGCTCCATTTGACGATTTGTTAGCTGATGTCATAACTTTAGCTGTAACCTTAACCGCCCACGCTTCGCTAGTTAATGTTATTGTTAATGTTCTTCTTCTGTCAGACGCGTATCTACCCTGATAACTTTAACTAAGCTGACGAGTACGCCGTGGTGCAACACATTTCGCAGTAACTGTTAAAGTCACCGTTACAGTTATTGTCAAATTTGATATAAAGTTTTACTGTAACTAGTATTATGGTGCAACCCAGCCTTAATATAATAATCAAATTAAACTCATATTTTTCACATTATTTGCTGACATTTTACCCAAAATCACATTTGAAATAAAATTATTCTGCAAATGTTAACATAAATACCTACTAAGGAATATTCCTGTAAGCACCATGTTTGGAGAACAGGTCCTCTCGATAAGTAGACAGAAACAGTGCACCAAGCCAATGCCAATGGACAAATAATAATAACAAGACAAGGACACACTTATTAAATCCTAGTAAGAATAAACGAGACAGTAGAGAAATGTTAGGTAACAGTCTCAACTTTCATCCGGACGGCCTCTATAGACAGCCGTCACCAGTCACGAAATAGGAAAAGCCGCCATGATAGCTGTCGTAGGATACAATGCATTACAGTGGAGGTCTGCCCGGCTTGGGCGGAGCACCGCCGTGTTCTTACGGAGGCGATCGGCGGCGACGATCTCTCGCGTCCAAACCTGGTTCAGGCCATGGTGCGGAGCGAGAGTGCATGGGAAGCCGTCACCTCCTTCTGCGAAGCAGTAATGCTCGCGAAGGAGGAAGCGGAACGCGTGAGGGAGAGGCAACAGCCGCGCCCTCGCGCCCCTAGCCGCCGTAGGAGACGCCCTGGGCGGCGGGAATCGATTGCCGATTCCCGGCCACCGTAGGCGCGGGCTTGCGGACGACGAGTAATTGGCAGCTCGCCGTCCGGTAAGGACCAGGCCCGGGTCGTCTGCGCGTTGTGTTCCACGCGCGCCTCAAAGAGATGTCAGCAGTGACGGGGTCAATTGGGCTGATGCCGCCAGGGTCGCGGGTAGTTCGAAAAAGATACCGTGGCCCTGGCACGGGCAGCTGAAGGAACATGGGTGGGTTTTAGTCAGTAAAAGTCTGACACGCCCTCCTGCCTCTGCCCAGAGCGGGAGAAGTCATTTGATGATTTCCCATCCACAACAAAAAAAAAAAAAAAAAAAAAAGGATACAATGCATGACGGACAGCCCATTAGCAGCGAAATCTATTTTCTCTATATCCTTTACTTCCTCCTTTTTAAATAAATAAATAAAATAAACCATTCATTTTTAGGTAACAAAGACCCATAGATATATACCTTAATCTAAGTATACACACACAGTACACAGTATGTAGTAGTAGCAGTGGGGTTTTTGTCTGACCCCTGTTGTCCCCATCTACTGGGACTCAACAAAAAGGTTGTCAATGTATGATTTCTTTAGAAAGTATTACCCGACTACATTAGTACGAACCGGGAAGTATGGCAGAAAAAAATGCATTGTCTTCGAAGCAAAATCAACATGTACAATTTCAACTCCGTAGAAGAAGAGGAAGTGGTTTTAATTCAGCTTGCAAGATTTGACTAATACATAACAAGGCAAGTAATACGGGATAAAACAAGGAAAGTTACTAAAACTGGATTTTGTGTGATTAACATTTTAATACAAAACATAACCTTGGATATTCACTTTTGCAACCCAATCCTTGTTACGTTTTGTTACACTAGGGACATTCACACTTTTGCGCCTGTACCTACAGGGTTTTGAAATATAGAAGATATGAAGAAATATGCATGTTTTTACGCTTTTTACTTAATGCTACATAAAAATACGCACGAAAACCTGAGTGTTGCCATACTTTTTTTACACTTGAATTTCTTGTGACATTCCTTGTTTTGCCCTTGTACCCTTCATTGTTAAATACAAGCTTGTAAAAAGGAGAGGCCTGGGGGCCAACCACCACTTCTTAAAGCAGTATTATTTTAATGTTACTTCAGTGTGAGAAAGAGATGGAGCTATACAGGACGTCTAGCTCCATCTCTTTCCCACACTCATGTAAGATTAAAATAATACTGCTTTAAGAGGTGGTGGTCTAGCTCCTGTACCCAGCAGTGGGTGATTCTGGGCTGCAATGATGATGATGATGATGATGATGACAACGACTATCGCTGTCTCATACGCTGACAGCTAATCTACACAACACTCTATCTACATACATCCGCTGTAGACGGGGGCGTCAAATTGCACCCAATTACATAATAAGAGCATTTTGAACCTTATTCCCGACTAAAAATCACATAAATGCACAACAGTGGTTTCGACTCAATTTAGTAAAACTAAAAGAACTTTTTAATTCAAAACTCAATTCAGACCCTAGTAATATCAGTTTACACAATCTCATCTTGTTATATAAGTATCAAAATATTTACAGAACCCTTGTAACTAAAACGACACCCTATATGAAATTACACCTCCATTGAAGTTTTACATAATATTTTAGAAATGGGAGACTAATTAAAATTTTGCTGCAAGAGTGAATTGGGCAAGCCCTTCATAATTATAATATTATGATTTCACAATGGATTTCTCATGGGTATAGAGTGTGAGATTTAATGTGGTAGCCGATGTAAAAAGAACTGTTGTGGTAACAATTTATGCCCGTATTATGTCTGTACGTATACCGGGTGCGGGGGCAAGGTAGCTCAAAATATATTGGTAGGATATCTGATAGTTCTTGTAAGCCAGTGGGGCTTTGTCGATCCCACGATCTCGCCGGGCTTCGGCCGCCGTCAACATAAACAAAATGCTATTATTGTCTGTATCTTATCTCGGGAAAAAATATTGGACATTGCTTTCGCAGCCCCGTTTTCATTTATCGATATTACTTTGGTCATATTTGTGTACATACACGTTTATAAAAAAGGTGTAGCGTAAAATGTTATCTCTTAGTTTAGGATTTTCCTGAAGCCGTTTTGGTTCTTTATTGAAATTGCTGAATACTACGTGGTTTTGTTGTGAAAATTGTAAAAAAATTGCAATTTTCTCTGCTATGTCAGTATTGCAAGTTTATCAGAACCACTTTAGTGGTTTAATCGTATTAGTAGTCAATTTTACTGTAAATATTACTGTCGTTTATTAAAAGTAATGCATTTCGTATCACAAAATGTGAAGAAGAAAATCAACTCAAGGAAAAGCACAATATTTTTAATAAGTTTTTACTGGAAAGCCACCGTAAGTAAGTTTTCTTGTTTCACTGTGTCGAGGTGGAAGCTACTGCAAAAACTAGGGAGCGACTCAGTAAAGACTAGTACACACTCTATACCTACTCCACACCGAACTTATTAAGGCCACGAGTATAAAAACTCAATTCACTCATCGTAACAATACAATATTCTCCAAATGTGCAGATAGTAAATCCATTTCAGTCTTCGCTGATGCGATAAATAAATAAAAACCTTTTTTCCAGGGTTGGAGAACAAAATAAAATAACATATTCGAAGGAAGAAAGTTCCCCAATTTTGTCCGAATTCGCTAATACCCTCAATGTAGCAACGCCTTAATATCGGGAAGAAAATTAAATTATCTACGAAATACGTTTCCCTTAGACATTTCAGGCGTGTTTTCTTTATATTTGATGGAAGTTGCACGGTTGCTTCGTAAATCGGTACAATGGACGCTGGTGAAACTAATGTTTTTTTCCCGTTATTTTCTTCGTATTTCAGCTAAAATGTTATAAAGTTAGTTGCTCTAAGTAAAGTACTGAAAAATTTAATGCATTTCATGATGAGTTTGGATATTTAGTTTTTGTTCTTTGAAGTACATAAAATTGAGAACCTTTAATTTGATAATAATTATTTTATACAATGCAAAAATTTTAACTTTGGTTTTACAAATTATAGCCTTCATGACACGGTACATAAATTAATCAATTAGATTTTTTTAAAGCTTAGAAATTCACAAAAGCGTCAGCCTAGTAATTAAAAACAATGTTTCTATATCAGTATTATTTATTTGTATGTGACGCCACAATATCAACAATACATAAACCGTACCTAGGTACATTTATTTACAAATCACGGATGACTCTTCCAATAATATTCACTGCTAACAATAAAATATCAACAACGCATACTTACTAATTAAAAAATCATAGTATTATTTGCAAGTACAGTAAACATCACTAATTTAATTAAACTAATAAATTAATTAACGTTGACTTTGTTTGCTTCTTAAATATTGTGCAGTCGATAAGTGTTTACATTATAATAAAATTGATATGACGTCAGCACTGGCCGTAAAGATTGGAGTAAAGAGCTGAGAATGTTTCTTTTTACGTGATTACCTTTCCTATTTTTCAACCTAATGCTGCGTTTTTTTTTAAATGTAATTGCTTCATTTGTCTTTCTCAAGTGAATGCAAAGTATTAAAGTACGCGCAGTGGTAGAGTATTTGCAGGGCCATTTTCAACAAAAACTACGAATAAAAGTTACTGTCGCTACTACAAAATATTGCTACGCGGCTACGAGACGCGTAGAGGCGAGTCTACAAAAAAAATAGTCATTGCCAAAACGTGAGTACGTAGCATTCAAATATTCGTACCTAAAAAACTAACAATGAAAATGTTCCAAATGATTTATTAAAGTAACCTCCCTCACTACAGATATTTTGAGGTCGAATCCTGAAAACACGTAGACCCGCATAGCGGAAATTTATCCTCACCAAACGACGGTCCCCACTTTGCGTGTATACTGTATGTATAATAAGACCGAGTAAATGACAATTTGAATTTCAAAAGTAGGTAGATAAGTTAAGCTCCGCGTGACTTGCGCATTTCACACCGTTCTTCGCGAGCTTGCCGGCGTTCACGTTGACGTGTATCAGTATCCTTCTGTGCGCCGTGGGGGGTGGTCGTGTTGCGCCGGGAAATTACGACCCTGACGTGTTAGTACGCGACCGTTCATTATATAACCGAGTGCTGTTTGTTGTGAGCCAGCCCTATTGTGAACAACGGATGTATTGAACTTTATAAAGGTAATTTTCTTTGAAGTATTTTGTTTAATTACTGCAATTGGTTGAGAAATATGAATATGTTAATGGTTTCGGTAATTAATTATCCGAAGTTTTATGACTGCCATTAAACATTCTGAATAGTCGTTGATCCGTCTTGTTGAGTGTTTTAGTGTGTGTTAGGTTGTAACGTAGTAGGCGGGGTTTTAAGGTCTCGTAAATAATGCAGAGGGACCTTTTCCGAGCGTAAACCTCGTGCCAAGGGATGATGACGTGTTGCAGTTAATTTAATCCGATATCTTGTGAGTGAGTTACCACTCAATTAAATTGTGTTTAGAGCTCTGTTTATGTTGTAAAGTAATTAAAATTATGTAGACGTAATCGCCGTAATTTATTTTTGTGTAAAACAAAGTGTTTAATTTTTGATGCGTCAAATTATAAGACAAAGCTTCATTCGCGTAATACAATTACAAGCAGCACTACAAAGGTTTTACAAATATTTACAAATGCTCCAATTTCAGTTTTATTTTATTAATCTTACAAAACCTTCTCAACTCAAAGGATTATCAATGTTTAAATTATAATTTGATATTAAAATTTGTTAACTTAGTATAACGAGTACCTATTATTTAGGCAATTTTTAAATCGTGTGAACACAGCCAGGTAGTGATTTTAAGACTTCCATTTTGTCACTATCCCTTCAAACTGATGGAGTTAAATGTATGAAATCAGATGAGTATTTACGTTTTAAATCTGAGCCGCCACAAATATGTTTGCAGTAAATGTATTACTTGTCCAAAGCAGACATAATATTAAGTAATATATTATGTTTTTAGAGTAAAATTAAAAAATATCCAATTAAAAAGCGACATGGTCACAAATTCAAAACAAACCACATATTAATAATCAGATTTACCTTATGCGTCTCAACGTCTGTCTTGTGCCTTCGGGGTCACGAAAACAGATTCGAGTCGAATCCGGTGCGCTCTCAAATAGAACGAATTCAATAATATTTACATTTCCCACGACACGGGAGAGACTCGCAATGTTAGCGAAATAAAAAAACTCCCAGGAGTAACCTTTTTTATTTATTGACAATAAAATATTAACAAATATTCCGATTTGTTTCTTTTTGTTGTTCAAGGAACTCTGCTGTATACACAAGGGATATTAGCTTAATAATGTTTGCTTTTAATTTGTTTTCATTCTTTTCGTTGGCTTTGCCCTACCTAAGTTACGCATGTGTGCATATGCACATGCCTAACTTAGGTACCTACATAAGCATTGTAGCATCTTAAAAGCTTACCACCTTTTAAAACATTACTTTTACCTTATGCTTTAGAAAACTACGTATGGTGTAGAATTTTACAATCCGCTCAACGCAAAGAACCCTACGATTTCGATACGGGTAAGTTCAGTGAATTATTTTTCAAGAGGAACGATCGCACGGTCCAAACAAGCGCGAGAATCGATAGCGGATCAAAATAAGCACTACAGAATGAGATAGCACTTTGGTTTAATATCGGTAACAGTGCCAATATAAACCGGTGGCTTTTCATCGTCGAGATTTCTGTATAAATAAGCTGATAGGTCCCGGTACATCAATTGTTAGGTAATCTCTGATACAAAATAATTGAGATAAGTATTGCTTCACAATCATAGGTAACTTGCATTGATATTGTTTATGATAGCAAGACCAAAAATATTGCTCATCGTGGAAATGAGATGGAATGTGAGACATGAAATGGATGTATACAAATTCTTAACAAGACCACCGAAAACATACCGCGTGCTGCAACGAAACGCGAAGGAAAATTAATTTCGACATGTGTGAATGTTCTTTTTTACATTATAATACAAGATCAAAATCATTATTTTTCTTGGAAATAAGGTGGAACATGGAACATGAAAATGATTCAAACAATCCTTGACAAGATTTCACCGAAAAAATACCGCGTAGGTACTCTACCGTCGGAAAGAAAATTCATTCCGACGTGTGTGAATTTTCTTTTATATTAACATCTAAGGTATAACTTTGAGCACGTTTTATATAACATTAGCATACATTTATGGCGTAAAATTACTAAAATGGTGACGTGTGAATGTCACGTAAAAATCGGCCCATTTCATATAGGTCTTTACCTATGAAATTGCCGTTCTGCAGTACTGGCCATTTCAAATCAAAATAATTTTTGTTTGGCTAAGAATTCTAATTTCAAATTAATTTTATTTTATAAACATGTTTTTTTTTTCCAAAAGTAGTCATTTGTTTATTGATTAGTGTTACATTTTCATCGCATGTCAATCTTTTTCGTCATCATGGATACGTTAAAAATTCGAGTAATTATGGAATATGAGTACCGTCGTGGCAGCAACGCGGCACAAGCGGCACGCAACATCAACGACGTTTACGGAGCTAACACTAAAAACCAACGCACCACTTGTTATTGGTTTGCTCGCTTCCGTTCTGGAAATTTCGACCTGAAAAATGAACCTCGCGATCGTCCGAAGACTTTGGTCGACAATGACGAATTAAAGGTGATTGTGGAAGCTAATGATACACAATCTACGGCTGAATTAGCAGCAGTATTCGACGTTAGCGTCAAAACAATATTGGTCCATTTGCGTCAAATTGGCAAGGTAAAAAAGCTTGACAAATGGGTGCCCCACGAACTCAATGATCGCCAGCGCGAAGTACGCGTCGAGACGTGCCTTGCACTGCTCAACAGACACACAAATGAAGGAATTTTGAACCGCATTGTTACCTGCGATGAAAAATGGATTCTGTTTGATAACCGCAAGCGCTCAGCAAGTTGGTTGGATCCTGGTTCAGCACCTAAACAATGCCCTAAACGAAAACTTACCCCTAGAAAAGTGATGGTCACTGTTTGGTGGTCTAGCGCCGGTGTGATTCATCACAGCTTCTTACCAAACGGGGTGAGCATTACTTCAGATGTGTACTGTGAAGAACTGAACACAATGATGGAGAAGCTGGCACATCTCCAACCAGCATTGGTCAATCGCTCGTCTCCGCTGCTCCTGCACGACAACGCGCGACCTCATACTGCACAGCAGACGGTCTCAAAGTTGCAAGAACTGGGGTTGGAAGCTCTCCGTCATCCGCCCTACTCACCAGACCTTGCGCCTACAGACTACTACTTTTTCCAGAATTTGGATAACTTTTTGGCGGGAAAAAAATCCAATACCCGAGAGGCAGTACAAAACGCCTTTGAAGAATTTGTTGCCTCCCGTCCAGCTGATTTCTTTAAGAAGGGCATCAATAAACTGCCACTGCGGTGGCAAAGATGCATTGATTGCATGGGTGATTACTTCGATTAATACAAATAAAAAATGCATGAAAAAAATTCGTTTAAATTTTTTCATACAAAACGGCAATTTCATAGGTAAAGACCTATTATATTCTGTGTAAAGGAATCGATGGAGCCGAAGTAGTTTGTGATTATTATGTATAATAAACCTTTTTGAATATTATAATGTCACAAAAGGAAAAAGGGTATCGAAAATGTTTGTATTTTTTATTATTAGCTGAAGCCTTAGTAACAATAAAGCGACGAATATCACTTTCATACATAACATAGACATATTTTTACATTGTATTCACATATTTTTCTTCACGAAAGCAAGTATATACCTATGTAACAGTTTACGAAAAGAGAATCCTGAGAATTTCTTGCTTGTTCTTCTCTGCATAAATCAATACTTTCTGAGTTTTTGACTAACTGGTAGACTCATTTATTGATCATTCGAAAGAAGGTACTATCGAGAAAACTTAAATCTGACCAATTTGAAAACAAAATCCCGTGACACGATGACCACATCTGTTAAAAAGCGTTAGGTAATAAGTACCTATAGAGCGGCCGAACGCTGCAAACAAGAATAGTCCTTACGGAATACAGATGTTCATTTCTCCGATAGTACATGTTAAAGATGTGTTTAAAACAAAGGCTTGATTTTGGCTTTTGAATTCGATAATTAATTTGGAAAATAATCCAACATAATCATTCAAAACATACCTAGACACAAAGCCTGCAAAGCTGTATCAGCTTTGATAGGCGATTTTATTTTATCTTTCAAAATAAATCAGTGTTCTGTGTCTGACACACAGCTACGCTATTTTAATAAATCAGTACCTAAATAAATACGCGTTATTTTTTTACTTTTACTGTCCATAAAAACAATATCAATGGTTTATCTATGGTCAGAAACAAAAGTCAACTAACATTTCAGTTTTTTTTTCATCATAATTATTGGCCGAATTATTCAATATATCTAATTTGGAAAAGATACATCTTTTTTTTTAATACTTGTACTTATTATCTGTTAGATTACATTGTGTTATAAACTTACAGAAAAAAATATCAAAATAAAAAATTGGCAGTCAAGGGGACTGCCGACAGAAATGAAAAGTCAAAACCTTTGAATAACTGTATTAGTTTTTTTTTAGAATTTAGAATTTTATTCTATCATGAAACAGTAAAATTTAATAATTTGTAAATTGAAAAAGAAAATATATTTCGAACAAACTAAATAATAATCAAAATTAGGATCACTATGCAAAAAACCCATTCATCAAGCTATTGTTCTATGCCAGTTGGTAAAAGGCCATTGAACAATACCTTTTTTTCTTTATTATTGTTGTGGAATATGTATACAAAAACTCACGACCTTTTTGTGACGAAAATGTCTTATTGATTTTGACATGTAAAATAATAACAACTTTCATGAGTAAGACTTAATTTTTAACAACAATGGGTTAGCTTTTTGGCAAATTTGCATTTATAATTTTTAAATCTAGGTATGCATAGCATGCGCGGTGTCATGGTGTCGGCGACGCGAACCCGTACGATTTCCCCCTATCAAAAATTGCTCAACGCACCTAAAAAGTTTGACTTAAAATCGCTTAGCGCGCCTAAAGAAGTTTTCACTTCAACAATGATAATGCTATTTTAGGAAAATTGATAAGCATTGTTTCGAATAATAATGTGTCAGAGCAAAAGTAACAGTTTTAATCGAATGTAACCTACCCACATTATGGATTGCAATAGAGTGTATTTGAATTTGTAAAAAAATGTCGAACGGTACAAACATTCACCCCCTTTAGGAGACGAATTTTCAAAAATCCATCCATAGTGCTCACGTTCACTATAATATTATAAGGATCTCTTGTGTAAAATTAAATACTTCTAGAGCCACTGGTTTAGGCTGTGCATTGTCTGTCAGTGAATTAATGAAAGAATGAATTTAAGGTTTTTATTAAGTACATTTCTAACACTAAACGCCATCCAAGTTCCAAACTTAGTTCACTCGATGTTTACTCTCAAGAGCATAACCAGTTGCATCATCCATTATATTCCCAGTTTCAGTCTGACTACCGCACTTCCAAGGCAAATTAGATTTCCTAGTATTAAGCTATTAGTGAACGGTGTACTGTACTCAGCTGTCTGTTATAATCCCTTACCTAGCTATTACGATGGTCATAAGATCTCCGTGTAATGGTACCGGGCACTTTGCTTATGACATGTGATGAGAATGTAAACTAACAGTGTCCATTAGCGAATATATCTGGTTCCCGTCATGTACTATCGGCAAACTTTCCGGTGAACCACTTTTCAACCTTATTGCGTTAATAATAAGGTCGAAAAGTGGTCCACCGGAAAGTTTGTCGATGGTACATTGCAATTCATGTTGGAAAGGACATAAGGACATTGTAATTATGTAAGAACATATTATCTAAACGTTCACTGCGCTGACTGTTTGGCTTCACAGTGACATTGGTCAATCTTATGGTATACTGCATCAAACCATCACTCTTGGTATGTGAATTGGTGATCGCGTGCCATACAAAATGCCTCCCTGAAATGTGTCTTTTTTAATATTTTAAAAAGTCTCAAATACATATAAAAGTCGTTACCCCACATATTTAAAAACCAAGTACCTACTGTACTATACTGACAAAATCACAAACTTTCAAAATATTCCTCCTAACCTACGTATAATATATTCTAATCTATTACACAGCTCGCAAGTAGAAAATGATTTTGATTTTGACGTGAAAATTCAATTACTTCTTCATTCAGATGAGTGCTTCCCCTATGCTGTTTTGCATCACATGAATGTGTAATAGACTTTTAGCCTGTTTTAGCCTGTTAAGTATGTTACATTTGCCATATTTGTTTTAGTCGGCTATAATGTATTCAAATCGGCGTCGTTTGTGAAAATGTTAGGTGCTGCGTTATTAATTTGTGAAATGATTTCATTTGAATTGTTTTAGTTTGATGAGTGTAATTATTGGTCTCTCCGATTGAGCTAAATTATTGTTCAAGTATGATGCGTAGTTTATTACAAACTAGTTTCAGCCTGCGACTTCGTCCGCGTGAAATTTCTTGTTTTAACATATCCTGTGACAATACAGCAACTTCCCATTAGTGAAAGAATTTTCGGAATCGGAACAGTAGTTCCGAAGACTCAATACATACGAATTCAACCTACATACCTCTTCATAATATTAGTACCTATAAATAGATATCTAGTGGTAGTAATCAAGAACTTGAAAGAAAAATGACAAGTCGTGTACATTTAAACAAAAACAAAACTCGAGCCCAAATAAAACCAGAATTGGTTTATTGACCGTAGAGCTAGAAACAAACTTTAATCCTACTTAAAACCTTTCTAAAAACAAGCTCAAACAACAACCGATTTTTCCTTTAATAAAATAAACTAAAAAATACTCTATAGTAATGTTTATTGTCAAAAAGTACCCATTTAATCCTGCTTTTGTCCATTTCATTATAATATTTTACCCAAAAAAATGTAATGTTCGACCCAAAATTTACTACAGTTCTCTGATACATACATTAAGCCCAGCTGCATACATGCAGGGGTAAGGCACCATATGGTAATGCCATGATTAACATATTTTAATATTAACATGAAAGGTTGCACATTCCGCTCTCCCCCAAATTACGTATTTGGCATATTTGAAATATTCAACGGCCTGCCACAAGCCCGATGTAGCCACGTTTTTAACCACATACCTAAATGAAGTTAAAATTGTGTTCGTTGGATAGTCGAGTTAATTTTACATGTGAATGAACTTCATATATTAAGCTTTTCTGAATAGAGTTCTGATGTTTTGGTTGTATCTTCCTTTGGACATGTGTTACAGAGCTGAAAAAAACATTTAAAACCACAACTTTATTGTTTTAACTTTGACTGTTACTCTATATTGTATACCTGGGTCGTTCTTCTTTTTCATCGACAATGACGTGTCCACGCCGAAAACAAATCGTTTTACTTCCTAAATATTCAGTGTAACCATATTTTTTATCACAAAAATTCCTTTGACAATACAACCATTAAAATAATCTTAAACACTTCCGATTTTTATTATTACTGCTTTTTACAAAATAATTGTGTCATAATATTCAAAAATGTGCGGAGGTGTTGTCGGTAGAAAAGAAGAACGACCCAGCTACAGTACAGGCCTATACTTCGAAGCGTGACCTTAACAAAAAAAAAAAAAAAAAATACAGATATTAAAAATCAGCAAACCGCTAAGCTAAACTAATATTGGTGGGGTTCTTGAAATTTAATTTCCATCTTAATCTACATATTTTAGGTAGCTTTTACGTTCTACAAACACATTAAGAATAATAATATGTTCTAATATAAATTGTAACATAGCCCCAAGGCATATCATTACGAGATCTAGAGTACAAGAGAAATGTATATTAAACTGGGCTAAGTAGGTTACCTAGTAGCAACTTGTGCCTTTAGGCAAGGAGCTAGCACTTCACTATTTTCGTATAACTACGGTTTATTTAATGTATGAAATATACGTATATGTGTATGGTTACGTTTGTACTATGATAGTCAGAATAATGACAATGACATGAGAAATTGTTTAGGTAGGTACGTATTAATTAATTATGTCCCTTATATGAGGTCGCACGGAGAAGTTCGTGGCTAAGTAATAATAGCCACATGGGTCGATCCATCGGGTTAAGCTACGCTTGCTAGGGTTGGTTCGTGGATGGGTCACCATCTTTACATACCGCTATTCCTCCCTGCCTCGGAAAGCACGTTAAGCCGTTGTTCCCGGCTGTCATTCGTGGATCTTTGACAGTCGTTACGGGTCGTCAGAAGCCCGAAAGTCTGACAACGAGTCTTACCAAGGGGTATAGTATTACCCAGTAACTGGGTTGTAGAGGTCAGATAGGGAGTCGCTCCATGTAAAAATACTGGTATTCAGCTGCATCCGGTTAAGACTGGAAGCCAACCCCAACATAGTTGGGAAAAGGTTAGGCAGATTGATATGAGGTCGCACGGCTACAGATCAAGCTATACATTTCCAGTAGGTATAAGCTGATCTCGCATTGTATATTATTTCCTTATAATGAGAGGTCAGTGTAAACTGGAATATATAGCATTATGTGTAGTCGTGTGTACCTATTGTGAAAAGCGGCCAAGTGCGAGTCAGACTCGCCCATGAAGGGTTCCGTAGCAGCAAGTAGCATAATATAAAAGTTCTTGTAGTTCGTTGTAACTTTGATCGATGTTTTAATAATAGACCGATTTGTGACGTATTAAAAAAAACTGCTTACTAGATCTCGTTCAAACCAATTTTCGGTGGAAGTTTACATGGTAATGTACATCATATATTTTTTTTAGTTTTATCATTCTCTTATTTTAGAAGTTACAGGGGGGGCGGGCACATTTTACCACTTTGGAAGTGTCTCGCGCAAACTATTCAGTTTAGAAAAAAATGTTTTGTTTCTTTTTTCTATTTTTGTGTGAAAATTTTAATGCGGTTCACAGAATACATCTACTTACCAAGTTTAAACAGTATATGTTCTTATAGTTTCGGAAAAAAGTGGCTGTGACATACGGACGGACAGAACAGAGATGACGAATCCATAAGGGTTCCGTTTTTTGCCATTTGGCTACGGAACCCTAAAAATGTTACAGTTAACTCAATTATTTATATATTTTATCATTGTGTGTTTTTTATTATTGTGTAACTGTAGTCGTAATATGTGCACTACTGCGGCAAGTGTACAAAATTGTTTAGAGATTTATTTATTTTATATCGTACGCCTACGCCTGTAGTATTTACCTACCAAGTACGCTTTTACAATCTTATAATTTTTCATTCTATATTTTGTAGTGTTTGTGTCTTTTTTTTTGTTATGTATTTTTGTGGTGTACAATAAAGTATATATAAATAAATAAATAATAAATAAATAATTTTCCGCGATTTATTTTAAGTAAATCTTTTTTGGCTTCCAAGACTTTCATGGCAAGGGTCGTCTGTATTTTTAACCCACGACCACATATGTACCTAATAATAACACGACCTATTCCTCCTGAAATATTCCGCTTCAAAAAGAAACTCTTTTTATTTGAATTCCACATTATTTCGCCCTGACCCCGTACAAATTGAAATGACGTTTACGCAGGTACAGGACTTAGTGAGTTATGTGACGTAAAATTGCGTCGTCAGAAAAGGGTTAAAGATTTATTTCTGCTTTGTGGTTTAGACCAAGAGCTGACGAGCGTGAATTTATGTGGAAAAGTCACCTACCCGTTTTATAAACGTAGTTTTTCGGCTTCCTAATAAATGATAAATGATTTTATTTCTGTAAGTATACTTACTTAAACCTACTGGTTTGCACAAACACTTTTACACGTCAATCATATTTTAAAAATAGATGAAGTCGGTCTTTACTATCTGACTACTCTGAGAGAAAGGCCGAAAAAAACTCAAAGTACACAGCTAGAGAAACTATTCTAGGACTCAACGTTTTATTTTTCTCAAAGAAGAGATTGCTAAGACATGGGATATTTTGTTTCACGCAGTTGCTACCTAAACGTGAAAGTTGTTAACATAATTTTTGATTTTGAATATTTACCACAAACAACAAAATTTTAAGTCCCGAAGTGTTAGGCAGAGGTAATACTCTCACACATTTAAATAAGAAAATATAAAGATGAACTCTTTTTGCTATAAATCGTCTGCATTAGAGCTGTCTTTTAAGTCTTTATTATTCTTCTTAGTTCCCAACGTTTTAGACTAGCGTTGATTGTATTATTTAAATTAAGTATAAGCCCACCTATTAAAAAAAATACCAAAACATCACGCCTGTAATCCCCGAAGGGTTAGGCAGAGGTGTACCTATAGTACATCTACATTTCGCCAGTAATGTTTAAGGCCCATGTAACAAGGGGCGAGCTTGTTGCCATCAACCGGGCACAAATCCAGGGGGTCTACTCCCTAAGTCTGTCCGTCCATCCGTCTGACATAACGATCCATCAAAACAAGTGTAAAAGTTAAATTTTTCGGACGGGCAAAAACACATCGGGAGTAGGGACAACTGTCAAATCGTGTTGTCATTCATACTTCATTCGGGCTCCGAATCAATCATCCATCCACAGTTGATACGGAGTATGAAATGCACGTAACGAAGGCCGAAACTACGGACTTCATGCTTAGGGAGTAGACCTCCAAACCCCGGGCTGCAACTGAAAAAAAAAAACGGTTCTCTAAAAATAAAATCTGATTGTAAATGTTCAAACAATGTCTTTTGTTCTGAGGTATAATGCTGCATTTATTATCTGCAAGTTCATTGCATCTCACTCTAGATGTTTATCGTGTTATTTATCTTTTCTGTACACTTTAATAAGACAGGATTTATTTTCTGAGAAGTCTGTTATTTTTAGAAACTGACTTAACCTTATTAATAAGATTACCGAGTGGTGGGCTAAGATTAAAAAGTATAAAAAGGAGATGATCTTTTAATAATTCTTGTTTCTCTCTAGGGTTTAAAAACGTTATCCTAGCTAATATTATAAATGCGAAAGTGAGTTTGTTTGCTAGTTACGCTTTCGCGCTAAAACGGCTGAACGGATTTGGATGAAATTTGGCACATGGCTAGACCCGGCAGTACGTTCCCGTGGCATAATTTCTGACCTTCCTGTGGCCACTTTTATAACTTTTACAAACAGGCAACATTATACAATACTTAAATGTACCGTAAGACAGTTGTGGAGGTCAGATAGTCAATCACTACATGTAAAATACTGATATTCAGCTGCATTCGGTAGGACTGGAAGCTGACCCAAACTTAGTTGGGAAAAAGCTAGGCAGATGACGATACGGCAGGGCAGAAAGTTATGAATAGGATTACAGGATGGTGATTTTGTCACCTGTTTTCCTATTAAGGGATTATTCTATCCGTATAATTCTATACAACAACACTATCCCTTAGTGGTTTCCGTATGTAAAACAAATCCGATTAAAATGATGAAAGTATAAAATTAACTTATTAGGTATATTGAACCAGATATACATATGTCAAGCAACAATAATAATCATACAATATACAATTCCACATAATTTTCAATCAGCTATACTGGATGACTTTTTTTACCGTCTCGAAAAAAATAGGGTATATTCGGTGAACGGAGTAGAAGCCTATGGCATCTAGATTTTTTTTTTTTTTTTTTTTTAATTAAAAAAAAACAAAATTCAAATCATAATGCAGGTTGCATATGCTTTGAATTTCGATATTTTTAAAGGATTTATTATTTTTTTTCAAAATTTCTGTTTTTATTGTTCTAAAATGAAAAGTTTACATCGAATTTGTAGTATTTATTGATACTTAGATATCATTTTCTGACTAAGCTATTAAAAAAAAAAACTAGGTATGCCATACGCTTCTACTCCGTTCACCTAATATACCCTATTTTTTTCGAGAACAAACAACTTTTACTATGGGACCAAACCTGAAATCGCGAAAAAAAATCAGATGCCACATACATTCATGTTTATTTATTTATTATTATGTTCGCATAACTCGTCAAAATACCTATATTTAAAAATAAAAAAACAACACAACAATACAATATATAAAAATCTGCTGCTCCCGAGAGCAGCAGATTTTTTTTCGCGATTTCACGTTTGGTCCCATAATAAAAGTTGTTTGTTATCATGAGTATAATCATGTGTTTAAGTATCGGTCACTAATTACCAGTCACCCTATGTACATGATTAGCTTTTAGACCATGAATACAGGTAACTAATTAATAATTAATATGTTCAATTATTTAATCAGTTCTATCTGTAAAATAATATTTTGTGTATTGTTTATTTGAATTGGAACATAGAGCATAAAATGATTACCTACCTACAAAATATTTTACAGCTCAGCATTCCGTAATGTTATAATATTATTTTTTGATAACGTAGCTGTCAGTTTTATTTGTAGGTATTGCTAGTAAATACCTACCAACCAAATCTTTAATAAAACGCATAATATTCGTTCGTTGCGTTCATCAGTCAAAAGTTGGTCAGAATAAAACACCGAAAATTGAAGTTACAAAATCAATTGAAACGCAAAATGACGAGTCTTTCTTTACAAAAGTACACACCAAAACAAAACTGCTTAGCCGGACACTTGGAAATTAAAAATGTCCGTATCACTCATAGAATCCAGAAAAGCTGGCTCCCGTTAGACTGCGCTTTATCTTCAGCATTCCAATCGGGCCCCGAATGAAAGTTTAACGAACTCGAAATGTAATCTGATTTGTATAGAGCTTTATTTTGTGCTCTGATGAAAAAGGAAAATGCGGAGCGGATTCATCCCTTCTTAATAAATACGTTTGAGTTTTGAACGATTGCGATACTGTGTGAATTTTTATGATGTTGGTACCTACTTGCCGTATTGGGAATGTAAATATGATTCGAATATGGAAAAATGTTTGATTATCGTTCCGTTTTCTAATATTGGTATATGATTTCCATATTTTATGAAATGTGAGGGATTGCTTATTTTTGGAGCCTTTTTACCCGTACCGTCGTCTACATAATTTCGGTGATTGGTATTAATGGGAAGACTTTTTAACAAGCATACATTGAGAATCTGAGGTCTAATGTTTACAAAATAGATGTTTAGGGGGCGATGTTAATAATACCTAACCATTCGTAAATAGGTGAATGATGAATGAATGGAAATCTGACAGGACAAAGCCATTCATGGTAGATATAGCTAGACTCGAAGTTAAAATGCACAAAATTATGCTCGTGTTTGAAAACTTAATAAACTTCACAAAGGTTCTTGTTAACTAGGTGAAATGTCAAAGACGGTGCATGCAACATGCCGTTTTGTCACCGGATCCTGCATCACAGAACCTTTTATTTTCAATTTTCATCTACGTCGTGTAATGGCAAAATGGTTTTGTGATTTTTTTCTAATAATGAATGACTTTAATTTCAGTATTAATAACATTTCATCAGTTTTCTGAAAAATGAAATGAAAGATTAATTGTAGCGTTGGATGTCAAAATATTGAAATTACATGAATTAATACCAACTCTGTTTTTTACCTTACTATTGTTATTAATGATACCTCCACATAATTTTAAATTAAAATGTTGGTAATTTTATTTATTTTATTTTTATTCAATAGGTACAGATACAGACAACGGGTTAAAATATACAAAGAATGGCCTTTATAATAAACAGCAAGTGAACCTGTAGTCCAATTACATAACATAAAAAAAGTGCATCGTTAAGGCGGTGGAATCTACAACAAATGAAATATGGAGACAGAAATAATAATAAGAAAAAAAAACAACTCAAATAAAATACGAATAAAACTTAAATTGACTAAGAAGGTTGTAATGTAGTAAGAAAGAGAGAGAAAGTAATGGTGGTTTCATAATCCAGACAGACTACCAGAGTGGCATTAAAATAATAATACAGTGTGTATTAGAGAGGTGTGGTCAAAATTAAGGGTGTGGTACAGACTATCAAACCGAACAACTTTCTCCATGGGACCAACATCGTAATCGCGAAAAAATAATCAGTCGTCCAATACAAAACTTTACTTCTACTTACTCGACCCAAATGTATGGGACCACTGATTATTTTTTCGCGATTACGATGTTGGTCCCATGGAGAAAGTTGTTCGGTTTGATGGTCTGTACCACACCCTATTTTGATCGCACTTTTATTATACAGCCTGTATATTTAAAGACAGTAGAACAGTGACTAATTAATATTGTATTTACTTATAGAGCTTGAAACACAAAACAATGTTTTATATTGAAACGTAATTTTTAGGTACAGTGTCATTACACAGTACAACTAAATCACACTAATATCACAGACAGGCGAAAGTTTGTGAGTGATGTGTGTGTGTTTGTATGTTTGTTACTTCTTCACGCTCAAACGGCTAGACCGATTTGGATGAAATTTGGTATGTAGATAGCTTATACCCTGGATTAACAAATGGGCTACTTTTATCCCAGTCTACGGGGGTGAAACCGCGGGACGCAGCTAGTCTATTTATCTATTTAGATAAATAAAAAGAGAAGTCCTGACTGACTGACTCATCAACGCCCAGCCTAAACCATTGAACCAAGAAAGCTGAAATTTTGGACTGACGTTCCCTTTATAATGTAGGCAAGAAATAATGAAGGATTTCCCGGTATTACATTTCCGTGGGATATTTTCCAACACCCACACGGGCGAAGCCGCGGGAAAAACCTAGTAATTAATATTGCACAATGAATAGTTGTTGATTTGTATTTGTTGTTGCTTTTTTTTGTTGTTGTTGGTTTGTCACCTTCATGTGAATAAACTGTTTTTCTTTCTGTTTTTTTTGTTGTTGTTGGTTTGTCACCTTCATGTGAATAAACTGTTTTTCTTTCTGTTTTTATTGTTGTTGTTGGTTTGTCACCTTCATGTGAATAAACTGTTTTTCTTTCTGTTTTTTTTTTTGTTGTTGTTGGATTGTCACCTTCATGTGAATAAACTGTTTTTCTTTCTGTTTTTTTTTTGTTGTTGTTGGTTTGTCACCTTCATGTGAATAAACTGTTTTTCTTTCTGTTTTTTTTGTTGTTGTTGGTTTGTCACCTTCATGTGAATAAACTGTTTTTCTTTCTGTTTTTTTTTTGTTGTTGTTGGTTTGTCACCTTCATGTGAATAAACTGTTTTTCTTTCTGTTTTTTTTGTTGTTGTTGGTTTGTCACCTTCATGTGAATAAACTGTTTTTCTTTCTGTTTTTTTTTGTTGTTGTTGGTTTGTCACCTTCATGTGAATAAACTGTTTTTCTTTCTGTTTTTCTTTTATTTGCCCTTGCTTCGCACAGATTTTAGGACATGACAAAATTTCGGGATTCGTTTATTAAATTCGAATTTGGGTTCGAGACTTACGCGGGTGAAACTGTGGGGTGCTGCTAGTTTTACAATATGTAGATGTACAGATTTATCATTCATAACATTTATGACTGCCTCGTTCGGGTATTCCAGGTCGGTCAAAATATTTCTGGGATTCTCAATGAGGAATTTCTCAGAAGCAGTCCGGATTTTGGACTTGTGACCGTTGATTGGCAAGGCTTCACTTCCTATTTATCATGGGACTTAACAAAACATAGCTGGTGAAATGTGGGTGTAGATACTTCTGTAATATCCCTTTGTTTTAATGTTGGAAATATAGCTTTATATTTCCCGTTGATAGAAATATAATACTTTGAGCCTTTCTCAATAGAGTTTAAAATAGATTGAACTATAATAGCCCGTAGCGTGGGCGAGCTAAAAGCGTAGCCCCGTAAGTAAACAATTAACTGCAGGTCGATTGGGTTTCGTCAACTTCCTTAATATTAGAGCTCGGTGTAGATAACTGTCGGTTTGGATGTTTTCGAAGAGCTGTGATAAACTTAATAACTAACCTATTGCACCTTCCAAACAATAATATACGTGTAACTGGGTACCTACTTGTCTTCACCGGAATGCAACAACTACAACCAACAACAACTACAACAACAACTAACAACACACACAACACACACACACACACACACACGCACACTAACAACTATCTTATCAACTACATATGGCGTAGATTTTGACTCAGACATTCTACCTAGCCTAGCCTAGCCTAGATAGCCTGTCGTCGCCCGTCCGATCGGATGTATGGAATGATCCGTGGAAAGCTGGCACAAGCCTCGACGGGCCGTGAGAACGCGGCATTTGCGTATTGATAGAAAACTAAATTGTTTCGGCCTACAATTTGGACACGAGTTCGTCACTTTGTAGCGTCTATCAGTTTCTATAGCGTGCAGAGTTGTCTATCTATTGTCTTACGAATCGGTACTATTTTCGTTGACCTGTCAACCGTAAAAATGTGGGCCTTTTCAGGGTCGCACCACTGTCCTCTTTCTCATGCTATTCTATCAGCTATAAAGCTTTAAAGTCAAAACCGTTTATAAGGACTTCGAAGGGACCGTCGGATTACGGTTGGTATTGCCGATAATCTTTATAACCATGTTAAGTAAACAGAAATGCTGACCTCAAAATTTCTTCGTAATAACCGGTACGTCGTTTTAAGCGATGTCGTTATAAACAGTTTTGACTGTATGTCAACAACTTACAACAATCAAATTGTAATCTGTTTAAACCAAAGACGCTTGCAGAGAAATTGCCTCTTTCGCCTTTACAAACAAGCCGTCTTAACCAAAATACAAACACAAAGGAAGCAGATTATTATTACCTCATGTCCATAAAACTTTGATTTAAAAAAAACGGCCCTTATTACAGACGTCAAAGCGACGTGGCTCCCCTTAGTAATGGTCCTAATTTAACGTCTGTGGCACACCGAATACATCCCCAATTGTACAATTACCTCTGCTGCGTCAATATAAAGGGTTACCCCTTGGCCCGACCGCTAGGAAAGTTTCTGCTAACTTGACATTTATAGTTAAAACCTTTTCCGTATTTTTGGGGGTTGCCTTCTTAGTAAAAAGAGCGAGCTAAGTTGGAGATTAATTGTAGAGTTATATTTGTGTTTGGCTTTTGTTTAACTTGGAAGGTATTATATTAGCTTTGAAGTGTTGATATTAGCTTGGGTAAGTATAGAACATTTTTGAAGTGAGTTTGTATTTTATTTCAATCGCGAGTCGAGCTTGGATGAGACTGGGAACTGAAAGTTAAAATCCAGCCCAGCTGTGGGCAAAGTTCAGATGATGTGATGATGATGTATCCAAAAATGTAATGATTTGTAAAGTGGTTTGTTATTACATGGTTCTTCAAACAATTCCGCCTTTCGCAATCAACTACTGGACATAGGCCCTCCCAGTCTGCGCCACAACACCCTGCCCTCCGCCTTCCGCATCCAGTCTGTCCCAGCCACCTTTCTTAGGTCATCTGTCCATCTTGCTGTGGTTCCACACTACGCACTAATAAATAGTTCTGGAGAAGCACGAATAAATTTGAGGAGCGTGGTTTTAATTTAAATTGCCGTCGTATATAATTCATCCGCTAATAATAATAACACCCAGTTCCTACACGTGTCAAGCGAGCTTATTTGGAACATCACTTCTGTGTTATGTAATTCATGTTACCGGTTCATTACGGATATAATTTTAGTAGTTACGTTACTAATACGATTAAGGATCGTTACTATGAAGTTACTAAGAAGGACAGCTGCATTATAATTTGTTAGATTTTTGATTTTAGATAAAAATAAAAAAGTTTTACTTGTACTTTTTTGTGTTCTTTCTTTGTGTCGTGTTTATCACAAATAAAAAACATATTTTACTTATTTCTTCCTAACCGACGAAAAAAAAAGGAGGTTGTTCTCAATTCGACACGTATGTTTTTTTTTTTATTTTATTTTTTATGTATGACCACGCATAACTTTTTACAAAGTCGTCCAATTAGAAAAGTTTTTGTTTTGTTCGAGAGGGTATACATCAAAGTTAGTTCCATATAAAATTGATTAATTTTGCTTTAGTAGTTTTTGAGTTAGCTTCAATAATACATATTTTTTCCCCACTTTTATATGGATGATGTTCTAGTTTGTTTTGCAGGTAGTGGTATTAGAATTTGTGTGGGGTAGGTACCACAACTAAAAAGTGAAAAATAAAAACTTTTTCACAAAAAAATACAACCGACTTCCAAAAACAACACTACAAAGTGAAAAATAACTTTAATTTCGGAAGTCGGTGGCAAAAAACGAAAATACATTTAACCAGACACCGACTTCTGAAATTAAAGTTATTTTTCACTTTGTAGTGTTGTTTTTGGAAGTCGGTTGTATTTTTTTGTAAAAAAGTTTTTATTTTTCTTTCTTTACATAAATACTCATTACTCAACCATTTATTACATTCAACAGTGCGTACTTAATTAGGTGGTAACATAAATATACCTACTTGTGATTTACCATCTGTATCATATCTGCCAAACCCAAATGATTTATTTTCGTCCGTATCTTCTGTGGACGTCAAAATACTTTCGAATAAGCACGTTATCCGTCTTACACACCTACGTATCGATTTTGATGACAACCGTCCCCACAGGAATAGCCCGCCTCGAATATTCCAATTTATTATCGGCTCCCAATGGAACTAACGGTTCTAGATTTTCTAAAATATGGAAAATTGTTTCGAGTTTCAGTAGCGAGGTTTATGAAGTTGAGAATGAGTATTTTATTTACGTGGTTTGATATTAGTAATCAATTGAAACTGTATTATAGAATAGAATAGTATAGAATAGAATACTCTTTATTATGCACACCATTTTAAATACAGGTATGAATGTTGAAATTAAAATTATTTTTTATTATTTTTTTACTAAATTATATTATTTGTTGAATTATTATATTCCTATTGAGGGATTTCAAAACTATTATCATGAATCATTATGGCTTATGAGGCAAATTAGCAGTCAAATTTTTCGCTGTATTGATTAATTAGTCAGTGTAACTAAATGAAATTATGTAGTATAGAGCAATATTTCATAATTTCATTCAGTACTTATTGTTGTCAAATTACTCTAAACAGTGAGATATTTTGACAGCTATTTACGATGTTGCCAAATTTTTGGATGCACCTTAATACCTAAAGTGAAAAAAAAAAAATGCTATTCTGAAATGTTCATGCCACAGTGCAACGTTGCGTTGTGTTCCACGCGCGCCTCAAAAAGATGTCAGCAGAGACGGGATCCAATAGGGCCGAGGCTGCCGAGGTCGCGGGTTGTTCGAAAGAGATACCGTGGCACTGGCACAGGCAACTGAAGGAACACGGGTGGGTATTAGTCAGTAAAAGACTGACACGCCCTCCCGCTCCGCCCAGAGCGGGAGAAGTCATTTGATGAGTTTCCCATCCACAAAAAAAAAATGCCACAGTGCAGTCATACAATATTGAGCTATAACGTCACCTTTGAGGTATAACTTTTATTTTATTACCTACCTGTAACCATGTTTTGTTTAGTTATTTGTATAAAGCCTCCTACATAATTATGTAACGAGAAGGTAGATTAAAGGGAATTTCGGGAATTAATCTCATTAATGTTTCGGCAACCCTTTCAAAGGACATACGCGTAAGAAAAGTGGCGTCTTGGTGGAAAGTAATTCAATGATGATATATATTATGCAGTAGTCCATTTACCTAATGGAAACCTGTGGATTATGTGGTCATGGCTTCCACGTCTTGATAAGGTTATGTGTCCTACCCTACCAATCTGTTAAGTATTAAATACTTATTCTCAACTAGCTTTTACCGACGGCTTCGCCCTCGTGGACGTTAGATATTATCCTACAGGAATGTACTAACATGACTATATCCTTACCCAGGCTATGGTCTGCCTGTGTGCCAAATTTCATCCAAATCCGTTGAGCCCTTTACGGCCGAACCCAATAACCTATCTGCCATTAGTTTTGGCATTCTGGAGATAGAAAAACCTATCTATCTATGGTTTTAACGTCCCAATAATCTAAGACAGTCAAAACAAAAGAACACGAATGAACGAAAGGTACGCAAGGACAGATAGAATTGTATTTTCTATCATCACTAGCGATCTGTACCTTTACCTGACAGTAGGTTATTGGATTCGGCCGTTAGACGTGAAAGGTAACAGACAGATAGATAGACTGACAGACAGACAGCACCACTACCAGACCAGAGTAGACCAGGCAGACCTTCGCATTTACCTACCCTATTGTCACATAACACAATGTACTATCGACCAAACTTCCTCATGCTCACCTTTAAGGCGATAATCGCACAGCACGGCTCTCGACTCGATCGCCCGATGCATGCGTTTTTGACCAATAGGACGCACGTTTGTTTTTGATTTGATTTGTTACTAATGTTTGTTGTTATTTGTTGTTACATGCCCTTTACTCACACAAATGCATATTTTCTCTAATTAGGCGAAATCAGGAAGGGGTGTGGTCTGTCACTAGTTGCGCTTCCGCAGAAATATTTTCTAAACTGAGCATGCTTAAGTTTTGCTGATAGTACATAGGTTGAATGTTGTATCAACAATCAAAATAATATAAATGAACATATATTTAGAACAACATACCGTTAGCCTTCATGCATCGACTTATAGATAAACTAAATAATAACGTAAGAGTTGCTAAATACTAATTACATTGTTATTAAACTAAAACACATAATTTCCAATCATAAGCTGCTACTGAAAGCCAACCTACGCCTGTACGCCTTCACTTGCCTACTACCCCCACATATATCTAGATTTTAGCTCACAAAATTACTTGCGAGGGCAATGAACTCTAATAGTGCCGTGTTGTTAACCTCTGTCGATATTAAAGCACGTTAAGCCACGTCATCTGCAGTCAAATTAGTTCAGAAAACGTTGAAAAACTGAGGGAAACGCTCGCTGAGTCACGAATTAAAATGATTCTGAAAGCTGATTGTATGCTATTACAGGTGGATATTATAAAACTAGTATTTAGTGCTCGTAAATGTGTATTTTCATAGGAGGAGGAACTCGTGGCTAAGTAATAACAGCCGCACGGTTCGATCCATCAGGTTATGCTACGCTTGCCGGGGTCGGTCCGTGAATGGGTGACCATCTTTACATACCGAGACTCCTCCGTGCCTCGGAAAGCACGTTAAGCCATTGGTCCCGGCTGTCTTTCGTGGATCTTTGACAGTCGTTACGGGTCGTCAGAAGCCCGAAAGTCTGACAGCCAGTCTTATCAAGGGGTATCGTATTACCCAGTTAATGGGTTGTGGAGGTCAGATAGGCAGTCGCTCCATGTAAAATACTGGTATTCAGCTGCATCCGGTTAGATTGGAAGCCGACCCCAACATAGTTGGAAAAGGCTAGGCAGATTGAAATGTGTATTTTCATGAGAAAACAAAAAGGAAAATCATTTTTCTTATACCTAGTTGAATAAAGGCTACTGAATTAGCAACGGTCTTTGCATTAGCAACAAACAACACATTATCTAAAACAGTCAAAGCAGAGGAACCCCTCTAATTACCTTACTCTCTCTGCTAAAACCTCCCACAAAGACGGCGCTAAGCCAACCACGACTACCTCATTAACGCATACGGTAACGTTCCCCGCTCATAGATAGGTCCGCTTGCCGCTGTCAAAAACGCAACTCACAGCCCATTGTTGCTTACGGCCTCCGATTAACTGGCTTGATTTATTATTAAACGGGTCTTCGTCGACCTTTTGGTTGGTTATATAAATGGCTGCTGAACGCACAAAATATTTAGGTTAGCTTTTAACCGTGTGACCGTTGTCCTACTTTTATTGTGTTTCAACAAAGTTCCTTAATTGTTTCGCCTGTTAAGATAGAGCTTTTAAGTAAACGGCTCTTGGAATGATTGTTGGGAATATTTGGGTGCTTCTGGGACGGTTGGGGAGCCCACCGTTTGTAAGTTTGCCCCATATTGTTTGACGGTAATGTTGAGTGTTCTTAGTCCTGTGACTTTGTATGTGCGTCCTTTCTACTCAACTATGAAGGTTAATGTACAAAAGGGTATTTACTTACCTTATGTGTTGTTGGTATACTGCTACATTTTGAAATGGTTTCATTGTTGCATCTTAATTTAGCTTTTGCAATATTTCAGGGAAATCTCTAGTTCACATTTACCCGTATTATTAAGAAGGTAGGTATGTGTTCTTCAGTCAAATCAGCCTATAGCAGTCCAATGCTGGATATAGGCCTATCTCCCAGGCTGCGTCATAACGCATCCAATGTGTCCCAGCCCCCTACGCTTACCGATACGCGGTCTCCACTCCAGGACTCGTCTGCTCCACTGGCCATCGGTTCTTCGACAAACATGGCCAGCCCACTGCCACTTCAGTTTACATACTCTGCAAGCTATGTTAGTTACTCCGGTTTTTGTCCGGATAACTTTATTCTTGATTTTATCCTTCAAAGAATCTCCGAGCACAGCCTGCTCCAGAGCGCGCTGAGCGACCTTGAATTTGTGTTAGTTTCAAACATTGCGGGATAGCAGACGAAAAGACTTGACGAAGTTTTACAAACGCTGCCTAACCCAACTGGATTCTTCTGTACTGCTTCTTTCTCAAAGTTGTATCTACCGAGCTGGATGACTCGCCCTAGGTAGACATGTGTTCTTAATTGTTAGTTATTATTTTAGGCTTATAATAAGATGGCATTATTGGTTAAGTAGGTGGAAGGATGGGCGAGTTGTAGGTACTAAACATTTTTTGATCCCTAACAATACTTACTTAGCAGTCGAAAAGCAAATTAAGCATTTTTTCGGCTCATAATTTTACTACGTCTTTTCGTAAAGTAAATTTTATCATTCTGAATTATTTTTGATATTTTAAACACCATATATCGTAGGTATATAAAATTATATAAAATCATGTATATTTCAAATTGATAACAGTTTTGAACTCATTTTGGAATATACTACACCTGGTATTCCCCGAAGGGTTTGGCATACTTAGCTGTACTCGTATACACACGTTTTGCCAGATATGTTTATTTTACTGTTTCATGTCAACATTATAATATTGAGCATAACGTCGTTTAAAACTAAGTGCATTACGCTAATAAAGGACTAATTACCTTGTTAATTAAACGTTTGCATATTATGGACACATGAAACATACATATTATAGCGTTATGTTACTAATTTGAATTGATGTATTAGTATAGTGTTTCATGTGGTATTGTTTTCGGAGTACAGTCAGAACAATAAGTGATTTAGATTTTGATTGTGGCGTGGACGGTGGACTGTCTATTGAAATTGTTAAATATTTTTCGTAATAATCTATTGGGCAATAAGTCTACTAAGCTGAAGTGGGATTGGGCGGGCCAAGTTTGTAGGATGCATCGGGATAGATGGGCCAGAGTCTTCACGCAGTAGGACCCAGAAGACGGGCGTCGTCACCAAGGGAGGCCGAGGAAACGCTGGCGTGATGACTTACAGGCGTATATGGGGGATCGTCCGCAGAAGGCAACACACAGGGAAGAGTGGAAAGCTGTGGAGAACACCTTTGCCCAGCAGTGGGAAAATACAAGTTGATAAAAAAAAATCTATTGTACTTGCAATGAATCAATCTAGTACTGTTTACTAGGCACCATCAGCATTTTACCCGACTATCCCAAAATTAGGGTAATATAATATTTCAGTACAAGATCAAAGGTCCTCCAATAATTTACTCTCTCCTAATTAAGCCTCGCTAATTACTTCATTATTTTATTATAACTTAATTACAAATCTCTTTGCTGTCTTATAAATTGGTTATCTTAAACTTAAAATATATATGTATACATAATATCTTTGGTAAAGCGGATCAAAGTACTTAAATCGTAGGAGATTTTGGCTAACTACGAGGGCTTATAACCTCAACTTCAATACTATAATATTCAAGGTGCTTCTAAGACCTTAAGGTGTCTATTCTACCTCGTAGGAGTCAACTTAGGTCTCGTTAAAGATAATGACGGTCGAAGGATAGGTGACGCTATAGAAACTACTCGAAAGGTAGTCTTAGACTATTTAATTAATAATTGTTACTTACTTTGGGAGTAAGGGTTTTCTGTATATATACTCTATTACTTGTCCTGACTGGCTACAAACTTGAATTTTTTTAATGCTTTTTATGTTGGCCTCCATAAAGAAACGATTTTTGAAAGTTCGTCCTTTAAGGGGGTGAAAAGGGGGATCTTGTTAGTATGAAAAATCTTTTTTCTTGAGTTAATAAACTTAACACGAATACTTATCCAAGTAAATTATGAAACTTGTCATATTTTGTTTTTCTAAACCACCTCTTATAAGATAGTTGGAGGGTGGCAAAGTTTGTTTGGAAAAAATTTAACTCGCCGTACGATTATCTCGAAAACAATATTTATACTTAAGACCGAAAATAAAGACAAACGTGTATCAGTGGCTTTTTTGAAAATCTACCCCTAACGGGGTGAAAATAGGTAGTCAATATTCAAAAACTACCTTTTAAAGGGGGTGGATTGGGTTATAAAAAGTAGCGGGGAAAGTACGAAATCCACGCGGACGAAGTCGCTGGGGAAGTGCTAGTTATGATTATGATATTGGTATGTTGGGAGGTTATTTCTGTAATGAGGTGGAGGTGTAAAAGTGAGATAATTTCTATATTATTGAGAATTACTAAAAAATGGGTTTATGAAGAAAATGTTGTATTTTTTTAAATAAAAAGAAAAAGCCGAGCAAGTGTCTTTGACTAAAGGCATTCCTTGGATATTTTGAATTAATACCTTACCTTACCTTTGTAGTTTTATGTAGTTATACGTATTTCAACATGGTCGAAGCGAGTCATTCAACCATATGTATACCTACATTTGGCGAATGATGTTGTATGACAGCAATATTTTCAATTGTTATGATTAAAAATAAAATACCTAACAGAGTGCACATAAACAAACAAGGAAGTAAAGTTCTTATCACTTTTAGGGCCTGTTTCACCACCTACGATTAAGTTCCTGTTAACTTACTTGGCGGATAATTTCATACAAATTCTGTTCCATTTTTGAATTTATTCGGTAAGTAGGTATTGGCTATTCGGACATCGTGAAATAAGCCCTTAATACACTTCTGTGGCCTGTAGCTAAAAGGGCCATTATCAATAATCTTTATTTTCAGTAAAATGCATTCGAAGAATGAACCAGAATTGATAGTTATTATTTACATGTTATATTGTAGAATGACAAAATCTCTTTTTGTTATTTGATACATAATTATTTGTAGGTTGATTTATTAATTAAATTCAAATTCAAATTCAATTGGTATTTTTGAAAATATTTGCTACGTAAGCCTTTTTAGCACTAACAAGAATCCTATGTTAATGACAAATGGTAACTTTGGTCTTTTTAGTATAATAGAAGAGGATAGTAAAAATATTATTGTCTTTAGTGCAACTGCAAAATGGGCCATTGGTCTATCTTGCTTTATTAAATATTATAGGTAATACGGGCTGGTATCCGCAAGTCCACGACAATGCGCGTATTTTGCATATGGATATATATTATAAATTAAATTAATATTATGCAGCCAAAGCAAAGATTGTATCACAAAAACGGAAGTTAACTTTGTCGTTTTGTCGTTTTTTACTAGCCTAGTGTTTATTTTTAAATTCCCTTGGCTTAAGTACACTGCAGCCCTTTTAACAGTTAATAGTTTTTGTGTAACAGTATGAAAACACACACCACATTGGCCTTTTTAACCTAGTACCTTTTGAGAGATTGTCGTTACACTTACACCCTTTTAGTACACATAAATATATCACTTTTTCAATAATTTGGCAGTAAAATCTCATTTCTCACAAAAACGTACTTTGACCGTTTTAGCACCAAGCCACATACTTATTTTTACGGTTGCATTTTTATCTACGTGTTACCGGTAAATACAATTAATATTATTTTCCACATTAAAACAGTTTTCAAACAGAAAATAAATCCTCCATGCGCTTTCGTTAGTGGATCATTAAGTGATAGTGAAAATGCTTTAATTTTTTTTAACATCATGTCGTAATTTTGTCTCATGGTACGAAATGGAACATGACACAGTTTTTTCTTTTACTTTTCTCTCACAATAAAGCTTTAGCTTGTTCTGTTTTTAAATATATTATCATGTTGTTAACGCGAACTTTGATTTCAAATTTTCAACCGATTGACGATCGTTCTAATAAATCGAGAGGAGCTCGTGGCTAAGTAATAATAGCCGCACGGGTCGATCCATCAGGTTAAGCTACGCTTGCTGGGGTTGTTCCGTGGATGGGTGACCATCTTTACATACCGAGACTCCTCCGTGCCTCGGAAAGCACGCTAAGCCGTTGGTCCCGGCTGTCATTTGTGGATCTTTGACAGTCATTACGGGTCGTCAGAAGCCCGAAAGTCTGACAACCAATCTTACCAAGGGGTATCGTATTACCCAGTTACTGGGTTGTGGAGGTCAGATAGGCAGTCGCTCCATGTAAAATACAGGTATTTAGCTGCATCCGGTTAGACTGGAAGCCGACCCCAACATAATTGGGAAGGCTTAGCAGATGATGATGACGATCGTTCTAATAGTTGAGTCGGAAGTTCATTAAAATCGACCTAACAATCGATCTGTTTCTGGTTATACGCATTGCGACTGCTGTTTGATCCTGAATAAGTAGGTAATTAGGAAAACGACTGTTTTGAATTTTATTAAGCTAGCAGGTAAATTTTTGTCTAAATACTTACTGCAATCACCAATCTAGCTACCAAGTGTGGTGATTTACGTATTTATTATATTTAAATATCGAATCTAGTTGGTAAGTTCTATTCGTATGTAGAAAAGGAACTTCATGGTCCTAAACACATTGCTAAATTCTGAGCTGACTTTATTTAGATTGCCATCGACACGCTAAGAAGAAGATTAGATAGATAGGGACATAAATCCCTATCTCCGATCTCTATCTCTCGGTTCCGATAAATTTTCAACTATTGGCTATGGCCAATAGTTGAAAATTTATCGGAACCCAGTGTCTCCACTATGTCCCTTTGTCTCCACTTTGGTTTGGCTTCGGATTTTACAAGAAACAACTGACCAATACGGCGTTCCTAAAGTTGTCACGATCGCAGTCGAAAGCGCACTAATTCGCAGAATCGGCCATTTGCCTCTGACATGAGCAGTATGATCACGACGCGCGGACACCAACACGCCCTTGCCACTTCTCCTGATTTTAGGGTTCCGTAGTTAACAAGGAACCCTTATACTTTCGCTATGTCCGTCCGTCTGTCCGTCTGTCCATCCGCAGCTTAGCTCAGAGACTCTTAGTACTAGAAAGCTTTAATTTGGCATGGATATACCTACATATTCATCACGCCGACAAAGTGCTAAAATAAAAGCATGAAAAAAAATTTTTTTTAGGGTAAGACCTAAAGTGGGGATGTTTTTTTTTTCTCGTCTACCACATGGTGTGGGGTATTGTTGGATGGGTCTCTCAAAAATATTGTGGGTTTGTTAAAACAATTTTTGATTTAGGGATCCGTTTCTGAAATATAAAGCTACAAAGTGCTATTTTTTTGTTAGAGTCAGGTGTGTTCCCCTGCCAGCTAAACGGTTAGTTTTGGATAGGTGAAAAAATTCAAGATAAAAGAGAAACTATCACAGCTAAGTAGGCTTTTCAAGTTTACGAGTAATAATCAACCAACTTACATTTGCAGTTGGAATGTATGGGAGACCATGTTTTTCAATAACAATGTTAAGTTTGTTCTTGGGATAAATGACTTCATCCCAACTACGGAACCCTTCATTGTGCGTGGTCCGACACGCACTTGGCCGGATTTTTTATTTCTGTTGTCGCAACACACAGTAATTACGCAATGTGGTGTGTGGGTCTTGGAGCGACCACTAAATTGTGACCTGCCCTGACATCAAGCAATAGACATTGTCAAACATTAAACTTTTAATTGTTGAGCACGAGACTTTTAGCTACTTTGTAAGTGTATTTTGTGTCTTGTATTTGTAATGTGGTTTTGTTTGTGCAGAATAAAAAAAAAATCTTTAGTTTTTTTTTAAATTTCGTAGTATGTAGAAAGTACTTACAAGCTTGTATGGTGAAAATAAAAAAAAAAATAATAAAAATGAAAAAATAATAAAAAAGAATATAAATGAATAAATAATATAAATGAATTATTTCTTAAAGAACCTTTCTGCTTAAAGATTGAAGGTCCTATAATAAATAGCGTCCGGAACCACTGTCATTTAGATCCTTTTTCATGAAAGTTTGTGTTAAAGTACCCTCCTCTATAAGCCATCATATAATATCCCCTTGTTATTTTTGTAACAAAAGGTATGGTATGACGTCCTTGGCTTAACGTTTGTGAAACAAGCGCCAAGGTTACAGATTAGGAGAAATAAGTTTGTAACATTCTAGAAAATTGTTTCTACTGAATTGCTCGGAAGCATGCGATGAACGTTATCAAAATCTACTTAGTAACCGCACACTTTGGGGGTTTAGACTTGAAGTATTTGGGATTAAACCTGATGGTCATCAGAGGAAAACGCAAGCTTCGTCCAATGCGTATATTGAAAAGGACAGATAACATAACAAAAAGTGTTGTCATCAGATCCGATGACATTCCGGAAGATTATCCAGTGTTCTAATACTCAATAATGTAAAGGTGTAAACACACTTCATACATTACACCTCCCCACTTAATTAACAGCTAATTTCGTTACAGCATTTGACAAGTTACAACCATTACATACCTTAATTAATATGTTAACATTGCTTAGTTTTAAACATTTGACAATTTACAACTATTCACATATTTCCGGTAGAGTTAATATATTTAAAACTAAATTAGCTTAAGTTAGACAACCAACAGATATAATCTTGAGAGCAATGGAGTACTGTGTGTGTTAAGTATTGCAACATGAGGTGGTATAGTTCTGCTAGAACAAGATTCGAAGTTGTTAGCCCTGCGACATCGTCTTGGGATCGGAAGGGCACAAGCTGCCTCTTCCACCACCACACACCACACACCACATTTATTAATCCTCAAATTTAAATCTCACAACTGGTCTACGGTTACGTCTGGGTCGATCCACCAGCAGCGGTGGTGGGAGTGGCGATGGATGTTCAGGTATTTCTGTGCTTGTTGTCCCAGGTCCCTCACCCATTATTTTAACCTTATCACTAATATTTTCTGATGGGGAACTACTAACATCCAGCGCCCCTCCTGTTGCTGGCATGACATCCCCGACTGCCTGTGCTGGATTTGTTGAAGTTATGTCAAAAGTGGTTCCATCAGAACACGCGAAATCTGATAATCGTGATCTGCGTTTAATGTGATCTAAATGTTTTCTTGTAAGCTGACCGTCACCGTTATCCACTATGTATTCACGCGTACCTGCCCTAGCCTGTATGACACCCTTCAACCACTTATCTCCCTTTGCGTAATTCCTGGTCCATACCGTATCTTGTGGTGCTAGCTCTCTTGTTACGCCTCGTGAATTTACTGTCTGCCGCTGTTGTGCCGCCTGTACACGGTCTTCTAATGCGCGTTCCGTTCGTAATAAATCTAATCGCGTTCGTAATGACCGTCGTTGTAGCAGCATGGCCGGCGTTTCTCCTGTAGTACTCTGAACTGTGTTCCTATAGGTCAGTAGAAACGTTTGCAAAGCTGCATCAATATCTTTGTTGTCCCTGTAAGCTTTCTTAATTGCAGTTTTACATAATTTTACCGCATTTTCCGCCGCGCCGTTTGATGACGGATGATATGCTGGTGAAAACCGTTGGCGGATTCCGTTATTTATCAAAAAATCGCTAAATTCTTTACTAGTAAATGGAGGCCCTTGGTCAGAAACTAATTCTAGTGGTAGGCCAAATCTAGCGAAGGTAGCACGTAAAACCTTTATCACCTGTGTTGCGTTGGTGCGCGACATGTCAAACACTTCGAGCCATTTCGAAGTAGAATCTATTAGAATCATGAATGTACTACCACGATAAGGTCCTAGGAAATCCACGTGCAACCTGCTCCATGGTTGCACCGTGTATGGCCAGGGTTGCGGCTGAGCTCGTGGTGGTGCAGCGCCCTCTATCGCACATGTCTCGCAACTACGGCATAGTTGTTCAATGTCACTGTCAATGTTTGGCCACCATACATAACTACGTGCTACTGATTTTGTTTTTACGATTCCCATGTGACTTGTATGCAATTGCGCCAATACCGTTTTCCGTAACGACATCGGTATAATTATACGATAACCCCACATCAAGGAACCACACTCTAAATACAACTCGTTCCGCCTAACATAATATGGTTTCACTTGCTCATCTATACCTAATGATGGCCAACCCGACTGCACATAGAGTATAATTCTACTGAGCAGTTTATCAGTCGCCGTCTGCTTCCTAACTTCGCGACTAGTCACTGGTAAGAAATCTTCAACAAAATGTAAATATGTAATCTCTGTACTGACACTCGGTTGTTTTCCCTGCGGTAGCCTGGATAAGGCATCCGCGCAATTTTTCTTAGATGATACATATTCAATCTCGTAATTATAACCTGACAATAGAATCGCCCATCGCTGCACCCGCGACGCTGCCATTATCGGAATGCCTACTTTTTTTCCAAAAATATGCGTTAATGGTTTATGATCTGTTCTTAGTACGAACTTACGCCCGTATAGGTATTGATGAAATTTCCTGACACCGAAAACTATCGCTAGTGCTTCTCTGTCTATTTGTGAATAAGCACGCTCGGCCGCACTTAAAGATCGCGACGCGTATGCTATCGGGCGCTCTCCGGCCGCCGTAAGATGCGATATCACTGCGCCCACCCCTACGCTGCTCGCATCAGCAGTCAACACTAATGGTAGGTCGGGTGTATAATGCATTAGTACCTCCCCTGAAACTAGTTGGTGTTTAACCTGCTTGAATGCTTCTTCACATTCACCACACCAGTTGAACGGTACATCTACTCTGAGCAGCTTGTACAGTGGTGAAAGAATGGTACTGACGTTCTTAAGGAATTTCGCATAGTACATCGTCATACCTAGGAAAGCTCTTAGCTCTGATACATTTGTAGGGGCGGGTGTATTAACTATAGCCATAACCTTATCCGTACATGTTTGCACCCCATCTTTACTAATAATGTGGCCTAAATATCTTATTTTCTTTGCGAAAAAACTGCATTTTTCCTTATTTACCTTGAGACCATATGCTTGTAAACGATCAAAAACCTTACCTAAATTGTTAATATGTTCATGAGTGGTAGCACCCGTTATGATAATATCATCTAAAAATACCCCAACACTCGGTAAATCAGCAAATAATTGTTCTAAAGATCTTTGAAAAATTGCTGGGCTTGATGCTAAACCATACACTAATCGATTAAACATGAACATACCCTTATGTGTATTTATAACGGTATATTTCTTCGATTCATCCAATTCAAATTGTGCATATGCTTGAGATAAGTCAATCTTACTAAAGTGTTCCCCCCCATGTAAACGAGCCAGCAAATCTTCTACTCGTGGTAAAGGATAACGGTCAACTTCCAAAACCTTGTTTAATGTTAACTTGTAATCAGCACAAATTCTGATAGTACCATCTTTTTTTACCACTGGCACGATGGGGGTGGCCCAATCCGAGCGCTGCACAGGTGTGAGGACGCCATCCCGCACCAGCTGCTCCAGCGCACGCTCCACCGGTACGCGCAGTGCATACGCCAGCGGTCGCGCTCGCATGAACACAGGCCGCGCGTTGTCTTTCACATGGATGCTTACCGCACCACCGGTGAATCGACCCAGACCTTCCTCGAACACCTTACAGTATCTGGAACTGAAATCAGACATATTAAACTCCTTATGTTGTACATTATTTACTGACACTACCTCACCCTTTAAATTAGTGAATAGTATTTCCAATTCGGCCATCCACTGTCGACCAATTAATTTTGTTTTGCCTCCTCTAATGACATACAAATCTAATTTCCTACACTTATTTTTATATTCTACTTCTGGCTTAATGACCCCAATTGGTTTTACTATTTCCCCTGTATAATATCTTAGCACAATATTACATGAATTTATTTTTAAGTCACTGAACAGCTGTTTGTATGTTTCATAATTAATACAAGATATGGCACTTCCAGTGTCACACTCCATACTTAACTGTCTGCTGTGCACTTTCAATGTTAAATATATAGGTGGGCACTGTGTTAATGATATGTTATTAATTTCGACAACCCTTACCTCGTCACTTTGTTCACCCTCAGATATGTTTGATGTGGCTTGTACTTCCTCCAAATGATGATGTCTTATTTCTAACGGACATACGCGGCGCAGATGTCCCTGTTTATTGCATACGCGGCACACATATCGTGAGAATTTACACCACGCCGTGTCATGCAGTCCTCCACAAGCGTTGCACTGTTGATCTTTCCGAGCACGTTCCCCCGGTACGGTCGTCGTCGCCGCCTCCTCGCCCTGACGCGGTTTGCGCCAACCTGTACGCCGCTGTCCGTTCCGCGCCCACGGGCGCCTTTCATTGCGTGCTCCCGCTCCTGTGTGTTCTGGGCCACCGCTGGTACCGTTTTGTGTCGACGTTACTACTGCCAAGCAGTCACTCACCGTACTCGCCTTGTCCGTGGGCTTCATGTTTCCCTCGACAACGGCTGCGTTTTTCTCGGCCGCTTCCATGCTCATAGCCATGCTGATTGCTTTTGAATAATCTAGCTTTTCCTCAGCGAATAACCGTTGCCGAATTACTTCACTGCTTATACCACATACGAATTGATCCCGAATACTCTCTTCTAACCACGAACCAAATTCGCACGTTTTTGTCATTTTCTTGAGAGTTGCCATGTATTCGGCTATACTTTCACCTGAGTTTTGTTTCCGCTGATGGAATTTGTATCTCTCGGCTAATACACTTGGCTTGGGTTGTAAATGTTTTTCCATGATGGCGGATATGTGCTCGAAGCTTTTTGTGCTTGGTTTGTCCGGAGTACACAAATTGACCAATAGCTCGTAGCTTTCCGCCCCCATTATTGTGATTAACGTTGGCACCCTTAATTCCTTTTTTATTTCGTTGACCACGAAATAATTTTCTAGGCGTTCCACATATAATCTCCAGTCATCCGCCAGTCTGAATTCGCCAACTTTGCCGATGGTCATCTTATACGATGATCTGAACACGCCGCCTGTCGTATTTTCGTTGATTTCTTATTTTTGTCCTCGTCGCCACTGAAGTATTTGGGATTAAACCTGATGGTCATCAGAGGAAAACGCAAGCTTCGTCCAATGCGTATATTGAAAAGGACAGATAACATAACAAAAAGTGTTGTCATCAGATCCGATGACATTCCGGAAGATTATCCAGTGTTCTAATACTCAATAATGTAAAGGTGTAAACACACTTCATACATTACAAGACTTTTACTTACAAGGTTAATAAACAGTGGAAACGATTAATACTCTAATATTACTTAGTATAACGACAACATTCAAAATTAGAAAAAAATATTTTTAATGAGAACAAAAGAAAAACGTATCCACAAGTCTGCCGACCATTCGCTCGAAGTATGTACGACCATGAAGATACAATTAATGTTTGTATAAAAATCAAACCGAAAGCTATTGATTAATATTTAATTAAATTAGAAGCATTTCAGTACAGAAATTGTATGTACGAGTAATTAAGCTTTTATGTTACTGATTCCGTTCCTCTCAATCGCATACAATCTGTAACGATCTAATACGCGCTTTGCATTTGTAATACCTTCGTACGTTCCTAATTAAATTCCATCGGAATCCCGACTAATTATTTATTCATATTCCCTACATAACAAGTTTCCACTGTTACGCAAATTGTTTTAAATTTCCGAACAGCTCTGCTACTCGTATTTATAAATCAATTAACTAAATCAAGGGATTGTTTACACCCGGATGGACAGCAGAGGCAGTTACTTGATAAATAATTGGTATACCTACCTACTGTGTGGTAGGATTTACTGTTTCTATTTTATTTTAAACTAGCTATTGCCAGCGGCTTCGCCCACGTGGATGTCGCATAATATCCCACGGGAAGGTACTATATCGGGATTAAAAGTACCATACGTGTTAGTCCAGGTTATAAACTATCTGTGTTCCAAATTTCATCCAAATCCGTTCTGCCGTTGATGCGCCAATCTAGAACATAGATCCAGACAAACAGACAAAAAACTATTTTTGACATCAGACTCGTTCCCAAATCTCGAAGCAATTGCTTTTTTCAAAAATGTTCAATGTGCAGTTTTGACATACATAACATACATATACTCACGCCTTCTTCCTATGGGGTAGGCAGAAAATTCAGATCGCCACTTGCTACGATCCTTACATACTCCTTTTGCCTCGTTTACGTTCATACATCTTGTCAGGACATACACGTAAGCCGGTTGCGAGTACCACGCACCTGACCGTTCTGAAGAACATCACCAATAAGGTCACTATATGTCTTCCTAGGGCGTCCCTTCCCGGCGTTTCTACTCACATCTGCCTTGTAAATACCTTTTGTTAGTCGCCTTTCATTCATTTCCATTTTTAATAATCTTCAACTTAACAAAAATGAAAATCTTAAATTCATTTATTTCACTGACAGACAACGCACAGCCTAAGCGCAGGTTCTAGAAGCATTTTTCGACGTGCGTGTATGACCAGATGAATTAACGTAAACGAGGCAAAAATAAGTATGTCATTTAAGGATCGTTGCAGGTGACGTTCTGTAGTTTCTGCCAAAGCCTGTTTCTGTAAGTGTATGTATTGTTAAAATTTGTAGATACTGTTTAAGCATGGATAGATGATGCATCTGTAAAAATATTTCTACCGCTTCTTGCACTAAATAAACAATGAAACTGAATTAGAATTTGTATATAATATGTATTGTATACCTATATACAAGGTTGATATGAGCAGAGGCATTAAATTAAACCACATATACTTTGTATAATTTTCAGCCTCTTTACTAAAAATTAGATAAATATAAGTAATAGTTTAGTCACTGGATTATGTTTTAGTTTTTTCTTTGTTGAAACACGACGTATCTGCCTTAACAGCTGACTAAGTATGTTGTTGAAAATTCTGTCCTTAAAACGACAGAATTTTTGACGCGACGTTGCCGTTTTGTTACGTACGTCAGTGGAAATGTCTACAAAGGATGTTTACATTATAATTAGATCATTAAGCTATTTTATTTGTTCGAAAAAAGTTTTTTCTTATTTTTTTTCTAAACTTTTTTTTAATAGTTCCGAGATAACACTATGCATCTATAGTAAACTACTCAAAACTAAATAGGGCCCACCGTGTTTTTTTGCTTCAACTTAAAATATTTATTAAATTATATACTAACATAACTAAAACTATTAAAAAACTAAAATATGGCGTCGAAAAATTCCTCCGCATCGCTGTCGACTGGTAAAGTACCCAAGAGACTGGCGGCATTGCCACGTTGTATGGCAATGCTAAGCCGCTGGCCAAGATAAAAGCCAGCCCTTGGGTCACGGGAAGTGTCAACCAGCCGTTTGGAGATTTCGTTGAACAAACTATGAGCACTCGGACCCCACGGCCCAAGGGTTTCAACCCCAAACGGCTCGAAAATATAATTACCGATAAGGTTATTATACTTCCGCCGCTTGAGGTTTTCCGCAGCGGCAGCAGCAGTGCCAGCACAGCACGCAGAGCCAGGAAGATGGGATGGCGCAAGAGTATCGACACACGTTGCGTCCCACACTAAAGGCCTTCCCAACTTCCATGGAAATAAAGACATGCCGTCCGGTCTCTTGCCATCGTCGCGTGCCAAGCCATTGGGTTCTAATACAGCTGGAACGCCGACGGTGACAAGGGCTCGTCGGATGATGTCATTGATGTTCGCGTGCCGTGCTAAGCGACCCGCACTTCGGCTGCAAGACAGGCCGTGGTGTCCGAGGCTGTTGACAACTTCGCCACAGTGACAGCGATGAGGAGAACAAGAAGGAGCTCCTAGTCGCAGGGAAGCAGCGAGGCGGAAAGTAGTGTCGTCGAACAAAGTGCCTATGTTCGACGACGGTAGTGCATGAAGCCACAGACCCGACTCCCACTTACCCACAGCCAGCAGACGCGCACGCTCCGCAGTAGTAGCAGACGTGTCAAGTAAATTGTTCTGTACTACTCTGCAGAGCGGCTCATCCCACCGTCTCTGGGAAAATGGATTGTCGGGTGGGTCTGAATTCGGGCAAGCGAGTCTCCAGGCATCTATAGCCTCGGTGAAACAAGGCACATCAAAATTAACCAGTGTGGAGGCTAGGATTTTCCTGATTACTTTATCTGTGCCGTGGACCGAGGATATGAATGCCGGTAAACTAATACTAGAAATTTTGCGGACGCCGAGGCCTCCCATACGAATGGGGAGAGTAGCTTGTGCCCAAGCGCGGTCGTCCAAGGCCACATTTAAGATCGAAGTTAAAGTTTGTCGGATAATTTTGTCAATTTTATCTAAAAGGTGAGTGTGCTTCCATAAATGGGAAGCACGAAGGAAATATGTTAATTTAGGGCCGAAACAGCAGTAACGGATTAATGTTATGGCCGAGTGCATGTTAATTTGGAACAATCTTTCCGAAACGTCATTGAAATTTTGAATTTTTTCTTCAATAAAAACAGGAAAAGAATTTTCATAGATAGGAGACCCAAGGAGACGAAGAGAGTTTTTTTCAATAATTTTGATTTCCGGGGCTATTGCGTTAAATTTGGGAAGTGTTAGATGTCTGTCGGTACCGTCCGCTAAGAACAGTTCACATTTCGAAAGGTTGAGATCAAGGCCAATGGAATAAACTTCATTTTTTAAGAATTGAAGGTCATTTAAAACAGTTTCTACATCGCCTCCCAAGGTTCCGTCGTCAAGATACCAAACGTTAAATTTGGAATTTAGCTGTCGAATAATTGGGTGAATGGCTAAACTAAAAATCACTGGCCCGAGGGGGTCACCTTGTTGACAGCCAACAGCAGATTCCAGAAGGTTGTCCCGATACAGTAATTTAGAAGGGTGTCTGTAACATTGCCAAAGGAAACTATAAATTTGGGGTATTTCTTTTCTAGTTTCTGCCAGCAAGGTGTCCCTATTAACAGAATTGAAGGCATTCTTTATGTCAACCTTCAGGATGACCTCACCTTTGCCAGAATTTAGGTAGGTCGATAAGGCGTGTACGGCAGCCTCACAGCCCCCTTTGCAGCCGTAACCTAGCTGCAGGGGCTGCAATTTTTCCGAAACAACCTCACCATAAAATTTACAGCAAATCTTGGCTGCCATACGACGGTAAGTAGTTCCCACGGCAATGGGACGAATGCCGCCATCCCTTTTACGCAGGGCGCATAGATTGGCCCCGTATAGAACGTCAATGACGGCCTCGTTCACCTTGCCGGAGAGCATGAGGTTAATCAGAGCCGTAAGCTCCTTCAAGAGCAACTCACCAGCTGCCCCGGCGCCTGAACAAATAAGGTCCTTAAGGTGCTGAGGACTCAGGCCGTCGAGGCCACCAGCGGAGCCGCTCCGGAAGGAGCAAACGGCTGTGACCAACTCTCGACCTGTAATGGTGAGGGAGTGATTATCCAGATCAGGGGGGTCGGGAAAAGAAAGGCCATCCGCTGGGGCAGGGTGTTTGCTCTCCAGAGCTGCGAGTGTTTCTGGAGAACACGGTGCCACCACATCACTACTAAAAAGAATCCTGGCTGCTCCACTAATGTCACCTTCCCCTAACTTGGATTCTACCAGATGGGATATACCTCTTAAAGAGGTATATCTCTGTGTCGGTAATTTTGAATCTAAATTATGAGCCGAAACATTACAGTTTTCTTTAATTTGTGCAGTTAAAGTCTTTTTGGTTGCCAAATTCTTTTGTACATGTAGAATTCTGTAAGGGAAGGTGAGCAGCTGTTCCCAAGCACTTTGTGAGTTCTCCCGGACGGCGAGACGAACGCAACCTGCTAAGTGTTGTGCCACTAAAGGTCTAGCGCCGCGGGGAACTCGCTTCAAAACATGAATAGAGTTTTTGAATTTTGAAAGAGTTTTCCAAAACGGGTCAAAAGTGGAAGTACCTGGTGTTGTAGGTGTAGCTGTTGAGACGGGGTCTGATGTGATTGCATTAAGTGGTCTGTGCACCTTGCCGATATGCACATTCAGACCCCGCTTACCTTTAAAAAACCGTGCCTGGGTACATAGCGGACATCTCTCCAGGATGCTCAGTGATGTCGAAGGTTGACTAGCACTAACACTATTATCCACCACATCACTGCTGCCACTGAACATGTATTTATATAGTTTAAACTTACAAAATTAAATTAAATAACAACAAAAACTAATTATTAAAACACACTAAAACGTCGAAAAAGTCTATGTGACACCGATGACAAGTGACGGGAGTGACGCAGTCGCTTTGGCGGCCTAGGGCGCCGCACCGCCAATACATGTCACCGCAGCCCTGGCAACCGTGGCCGGGTGACAGACGGACTGGCGTGGCGTCTTCAGCGCCGTGATGATTTTGATTTAATCCTCTTCTACACTTTTGATCCCTCTCTTCTCCTTCCTTCTTGGGGGTGTTTGATTAGGGTTATTTTAGGATTAATAATTCAGCATTTTTTGTTCTTTTTCGGAAAATATATATTTTTTAAATTCAGAATAGAGTCCAACTTGATGAAGAGCTTAGTTATTATCAGTTTCAATAAAAGCCCTGTTTCTGTTTTCCTGCCACTGCTATCATGACATTGTCATGGTTTCACCATTCATCACTTAAAATTGAACAGAAATATTCAGTTTTTATGAATGTACAAGTTTAAAGTGAGCATTCAGGAATAGTGTAAACAGAAACAATAGAAACATTGGTTTATTTTGTTTAATCAAAACCCAAAATAACACTGTTTAGGTAAATTTACACAAAATAAAAGAAAAACATAATCTTTTTTTTTTTTTTTAATCTTTATTTATTTACAGGGTTTTTTCTATAAAGAATATGTCACCCCGATTATTGAATACAATACTTATTATAAATTTACAGTAGGTATAAATATAATAAACTAGTCTGTAAAACACAACTATTCTGGAAAAAAATATGGGGCTTGTTGTTTCTTAATAACGAGTGGGTCCTCCTCTGCTCCGTATGCACTCTCTGAGCCTATCTGGGACACTTTCAATCAAGTGGATCACGTTTACTTCCGGTATTTGTTCCCAACAGACTTTCAGGGCGTTAATGAGTTCCTGCTGGCTATTCACATCACTGTAATTTTCTTTCAGGCGTCTTTTGAGCTGATCCCATAAATGTTCGATGGGGTTGAGGTCGGGACTCATGGCTGGCCATGGTAAGATGGTGATATTGGCTTCAGAGAGTGCTCTTTGTGTAACGCGCGCTGTGTGTGCGCGAGCATTGTCATGCATAAAGACAAAGTTATTGCCCACTCTTTGTGAAAATGGGATGACATGAGGCCGGATTACTTGCTCGATGTAACTGGCGGCGGTTACAGTACCTTCATTTAAAATTACCAGCTCTGTTTTGCCATATAAGCTAATTCCACCCCATACCATAACACTGGGACCCCCAAATCGGTCTGTTCCATGGATGCACGGTTCAGAAAAACGTTCCCCTTCTCTTCTCCACACGCGTATCCGCCTGTCGTCACTATAAAACTTCACTTTACACTCGTCCGTAAAAAGCACGTTCCTCCAGTTATCCATGGTCCGTTCCAAATGCTCGCGGGCGTATCTTAACCGTGCCGCACGATGAGCCCTCGTCAGTTTCAGTCGAATAGCACGTACTCTGGAGCGTTGTCCATCTTCGTGAAGCCGATTCCGAATGGTTTGATCGCTAACTCTAGTTCCTGTGGATTGCCGTAGTCGAGTTTGTAAGGTCCGAGCGGTTACAGTACGCTCCCGACGTGCAGTTAACCTCAGGTATCGGTCTTCCTGGGCAGTTGTAGCCCTAACTCTTCCTGTGCCCGGTCTCCTAGCTACACTTCCGGTCTCCTGATACCGTTCCCAAACGTTTCGGATGGCTCGTCGTGATACACCGAGGTGCATAGCCACAGATCTCTGAGACTGTCCCTCCTGAAGCAAAGCTACTGCTCTTGCAGCGGTTTCCATGTCCATATGTCGGCGAGAACCAGGCATATTGATCATAATAAATACAGGAATGAAACAAAATCGTTAAAAACGTGAGTGTTCCACAACAGCGTTTAGTGTAGACTGGAAACATAAGTGACTGAGAATTTGTGCAATCGATGTTTTTTCGAGTACTTCAGTTTTTTAGCTACCCTCTTGAAAACAATATGAAAGCTGTCGGAATAAACATTGATAAACGCTCCTAAACATGTCAGCTTGACGGTTAAATGCATAACTTTGTCAACAACTACTTAAATAATTATATTTAGAACAAAATAGGGACTAATTTGAGGTGGGCCCTATTTTGTTTTGAGTAGTTTATATGTGGTTTAATTTAATGCCTCTCGCTCATATCAACCTTGTATATAGTATAGGTATATTTTATAGAAAGTAGGTATGTATTGTGTATTATTAGTTTATAACCTATTTATGTACTTGTAATCAGTCTATTTATAATTAATTAATATATAATTTAGTGTTCTTTTTATAATTATTCCTGTCATACTGAGCACCTGCCATCAATCTCTTCACCACCCTTGGTTGACTGGTAGAGAATGCCTAAGGCATTAAGTCCGCCTTTGTACATTTTTTAGTGCGAAAAGTTTAAATAAATAAATAAACTGCTACGTGTTGTGATTTTGAGCCCTTACCAAGAAATACCGATAAGTTTTCTCGTTCTGTGAAAATAAAATCACTTTACAATCGATTTAAAATACATCACACTTAAAAAAATATTAAAATGAAAGCATCAATATTACAATGCCATCCCTAAAATCAATTTTGAAAGCATGGCTCAAAGTTATGTCGGGGTATAAAGTCTATCGGCGAATTTTAAGGGCTGTCAAACTGAGTTTACAACCAAAAGTGATGTAGCGATGTAAAATGACATAATATAAATGTTGTAAACGGTTTACACGGAGTTTTCATGAGTCATTACTGACATGTTGGAGTTGACTAATTCCGTTATGATTATGGTAAGGGATTTTGATAAGGAATTTGAAGGGTTTTGGTTTGTAAGTGGGAATGCTAGCAGAACGCTGTACTTATTAATTATTTACTTTACTACAAGATACACCTCTGCCTAATACGTTGTGGAACACAGGCATGATGTTATGGTTATGTGTTGGTATTGTATTGTCCTAAGCCTATGGTTTAAAGATTGAGGTGGATACGGTGCTTCTCCATCAAGTTAGTTGGCCTACATCAGTTCATCATAATATCGTTCCGTACCTCGGGATTCACAGCTGATTGCCCAGGCCAATCGAGCTACTAAAGGTGCCACTTTAAAGCCTTGAAATATGAGAACAAACTTGTAAACCCAATACCCTCAAAAGGCTCTTCTTACAATCACAAGAATAACTCTCGTTAAACGGAAAGTAATTTAAATCTGTCAGTAAATAGGACCTGAAGTCAAACAAAATGCTCTCTCGGAAACAGGTGGATTATTTTCAGTTTGCACAAGAGTCTGTGTTCCTCTGTATAAAGTTTTTATTTCACTTACAATTTTCGAGTGCCTCTATTAATTTCATTTATTATCAGGCACGTTTTATTTTATTTTATTTGTTTATTCTTTTCAGCTCACGATATTGTATCAATCAATCCGCCTAGCCTTTTCCCAACTATGTTGGGGTTGGCTTCCAGTCTAACCGGATGCATCTGAATACCAATATTTTAGATGAAGCGACTGCCTATCTGACGTCCACAACCCAGTTACAGGGTGACACGATACGCCTTGATAAGACTAGTTGTCAGACTTTAGGGCTTCTGACGACCCGCAACGACTGTCAGAGATCCAAAAATATAATAATAAAAAGAAAAAAAGACAGCCGGGACTAAAGGCTTAACGAGCCTTCCGAGGCACGGAGGGGCTCGGTATGTAGGTACTGGCTGACATTCAATTATTCAAACATCGAATTACTCTAGAAAGAAAAACGAACCTCGTTTTTCTTTGTTTTCTAGTTCGAATAAGCAGTGTGAATTATAATTAAATTGATTCTTTTATTATAGCGAACTTCAGCCCCATTCCACCCGTGTACAGCTTTGTTAGCTAGCCTCCCACTGTTAGGTTCGAGCCCTCACATTTGGTGGAGGCGCTGGGTGTAGTTGGTCCATATGGTGCTGGTGTAAAAGCTTTGGAGTAGACTCTGAACAAAGTTATCTTTACCTGTGCTATACTCTTCCCAAAACTATGTACCAACATGTTAGCGTGCACCGACAATGCTCTCCGCTCTCTCTCATCAAACTCTGAGTCATCATGCAGAGTTTCGATCTTCGATCAATTAGGGACGTTCGTTACCCTCTGAGGATAAAAATAACCAGGAGCACAACTTAATTTGCAACGTATTTTGGAATAAATCAGGTACATAAATATTCAAATTAACATGTAATTAAACTATCAAGTTTTAAACTAAGCAATTTATGTTTGCTTGTTAGTTAAACTTTGACATCGATGTATGTATGTAAATAACTATGAATGAATACTAAATAATGTGGGTGGCTTTAATTTTATCTCGATGAAAAATAAAAACCGGCCAAGGGCGTGTTAGACCACGCTCAATGAAGGGTTCCGCAGTTGGGCTGATTTTATCCCAAGAACAAACTAAACATTGTAGTTGAAATACATGTTCTCCCATACATTCCAACTGTAAATGTAAGTTTGTACTCACAATATTGAGAGATTTGCCATGTTATTTTAAGATTACAGACTTTTTATAAATTTTCTTGTAATTTATAGGTAAAGAACTATTTGCTGTATTTTTTTCAAAAATTTAAGCTCAGTAGTTTCGGAGATAACGGGATGGTAAAATTTCGTCCATTTTTTAAATTTACTTTAAAACAATTTATTTTTTAATTATAAAAAAAATATATTTGAGACCCTCATAGTAAGCCCTTTCATTCGATATATCACACGGTATAATTTGCAAAACTTTTTTTTTTTTAATTTTCTTATTTTGCCCCCAAAAGTGTACTTTGCAGTACCCGTCTGTGTCAAATTTCAACTTAATCGGTCCATTAGATTCGGAGCAAATTGGCTGTGACAGACGGAAAGACCGACACACGAGTGATCCTAGGTTTCCGTTTTTTTCTTTTGAGGTACGGAACCCTTAAAGGTCATTCTCATCAGATTCATCCCGAAATTCTCGAAATATCTACTTATTTAGGGTTTGTTCAGCTCTGGATTCTACACCTATCTACATTTTCAAAGCAGTACCATACACAACATGATTCTGGCTCAAACGTGTGGGAGTATCACCGGTGTCATACATTAATCGTCGTATTTATCCATTTACAAGAGGAGCAAGATTTGTATTTATTTATTTATTATAAGTAGAGATCGGATAATCGGATGCATGCATATCTACCTAAAGTTAATATTTGGCTAACAAATTATGGAAGCGGCTTCTTAATATGTTTTGTATTGTGCAGAAATTTGAAAAGTATCACGGTCTTATTACAAAACCCGGTTTTTCTTCCGTCATGGTTTAAACCGTCGAGCCAGTTTTTGTAATAAGAACCTAGCTGTGATAGAAATACGGTTCTTTAAACAAAACTGACAACTTAGTCCGGTACTCAGCTGTCAGTTTTGTAAATCTGACAACTTAATAATAAAGTTCGAAATTCAAAAAAGGGTCCATGCTTTAAACCAGGGTTTGAAGATGAAACTTGTATTGTAATAAGACGGGCGGCCTTATTACAAAACGAGGTTTTTCTTCCGTCATGGTTTAAACCATCGAGCCCGTTTTATAATAAGAACCTAGCTGTGATAGAAATACATAAACAGTTCTTTATACAAAACTGACAACTTAATGTGTCGGAATAAAGTTCGAAATTCAAAAAAGGGTCCGTGTGTAGTGGTATGTTTACCCACACATAAACGCCACTTGCGAGCTTATAAGTACCTATGACGTTCATCGTCACCTTAAGTTCGAAGTCACGCGTTGTCACGACAACACATATTACATAGTCGTTTACTAACGGCTACTCGCGTCAATCATCATATATATCATTTCATACTAATCATCATAATAATTGTACCGTGTTTAGTTGTAGTAAATACATTATTAAATTCATAGTGTAAATCTGAATGGACATTTAATTTCTGACTATAGAACCTACATCACGTCCCAATAAAAGTTCTATATTGGTGACCCCGACGTGAATGAAATAATACGGTTTCATACTTTGATCCGCGAGTGCAATTGCGTTCAATACAGACGTAGATTTTGTTTGTATTGTTACTGTGAACTATTTTACAAACCTTCAAAATGGTCAACCCTAACACTGCTGCTGCCGCTGACTATAAAGTTACCATCGATCCTGAGCACACAGCTGCCACGGCTGCCGCCACACCTGGTAGTGTCAACGCACCTCAGCAAGCTGGTCCGTGTTATACCATAGACCAGCACCAGCCGCCAGAGACGGGGGCGATCACCATCAACTCCCGCATCGCCGACTTCTGGGCAGCGCGTCCACGACTGTGGTTCCATCAGTTTGAGGCCATAATCGGTGCACAAAAAGCAGGTGACTTACATAAATACCAATTAGTTATAGCTAAGTTACGTCGAGACGAATTGGGTCAAATTAGTGACATTCTCGAGAGCCCACCCGCAAATGGTAAATATCAAGCACTAAAGGATAGGTTAATTTCGGCATATGAAGAATCCGAATCCCAGCAATTACACACATTGCTTACGAAAGTCGAGCTAGGGGATCAACGACCCACTAAACTCCTTCGTAAAATGCGAGAACTCGGAAGAAACAAAATTCCCGAGGACACGATCAAAATTTTGTGGTTAGATCGCCTGCCTGAAACAGTCCGCGCAGTAGTCACGATCTGCGATGTTACGTTGGACAACGTCGCAGCAATTGCTGATAAGATCATGGAAACTTCACGGCCATCTGAAGTCTGCTCTCTAAATCCGGTCGCTATACCTAAACAATCAACAGATCAACAATTTAATAATTTAATTAAACAAATTGCCGCGTTAAATACAAAAATTAGCGATCTACAAAACACGCGCCAGAGGAGTCTCAGAGTGTCAGAGGAGGAAAATAGGAGTCGTGGCATTTATCAGTCGCGATCACGGTCACGATCACGCTCTCGGTATCTTGACAATCAAAATAGATACAGGCGTCAAACAGCGCAACCGGGAGACAAAGATTACAAGTGCTTCTATCACTATATTTATGGGGATAACGCCAAGAAATGCGGCGACGATCAGTGCATCAAAAATGCGTTAAACTAAAGCCGACACCTGCCTTGGCGAGTGTAGGTGTCGAAGGAACATATCGCTTGAGCGTCACCGACTGGAAAAGTGGTACACATTTTCTTATTGATACCGGCGCTGATATTTCAGTTATTACCTATAAAAACGTGAATCATCAACCCGCCGATTTTACGTTATTTGCTGCTAATGGGACCACAATCAAAACATATGGGACTCAGAAAATGACTTTGGACCTTGGCTTACGCCGAGCTTTTACCTGGGAATTTGTCCTGGCTGATGTACAGCGGTGCATTATTGGGGCAGATTTCCTAGCCAAACATCAATTGCTTGTTGATCTTCACGCAAAAAAGTTAATTGACAAAGTCACTCTACTCTCTAGGAACACTAACGTAGAAGATGCCTCAAATATACCTACAATAAAGGTCATCGACTCGGATAATAAATATCACTGTATTTTAACAGAGTTCCCAGACCTCACTAAGAGCGAGTGTTTCAAGGACCCACCCAAACACAACGTAACGCATCATATATGTACTCATGGCCCACCTGTTTACGAAAAAGCACGTCCACTTAACGCTGCAAAATACAAAGCGGCAAAGGACGAATTCCAGCGAATGGTAGATTTAGGAATATGCAGGCCGTCATCCAGCCCATGGGCAAATGCTTTACACGTCGTTCAAAAGAAAAACGATGAATTACGCCCGTGCGGTGATTACCGTCGTTTAAACGCAATCACCGAGCCCGACCGCTACCCGATTCCTCGTTTAGCGGATTTTACATACATCCTCAAAAATAAAAAAGTTTTATCTAAAATTGATATTCGACGTGCTTACCATAATATAAGCGTCGCACCCGCGGACATACCGAAAACCGCAATAATAACTCCATTTGGTCTGTTCGAGTTTACGAAAATGAGCTTCGGTCTGAGAAATGCTGCACAGACGTTTCAAAGATTTATCAATGAAGTTTTGAAAAATACTCACAATACGTTTTGTTACCTGGACGATATACTTATTGCTTCAGAATCAGAAGAATGTCACATTCATGATCTCAATGAGGTGTTCAAGCGACTTAGTGAATTTGGCGTCACAATCAACACGTCTAAATGCGAATTTGGGAAATCCGAACTTACATTTCTCGGTTATCGCGTTAGCTGTGATGGCATACGGCCGGACGAAGAAAAGGTCAAAGCTATCAATAACTATCCGCAACCCGAAACCATCGAAGAACTGAGGCGCTTCCTCGGTCTTATAAATTTTTACCGAATGAGCATTCCTAAAGCCGCCGACACTCAAACTATTTTAGACAATTACTTACACAACGCTAAGAAAAAAGACAAGACTAAAATCGCTTGGACCGAAGAAGCAGTCAACGCATTTAATCAATGCAAACATCACATAAGTGAAGCTGTCACTCTCACGCATCCAGACTCATCATCCAAACTTATTTTAATGACCGACGCAGCGAATACCTGCGTTGGCGCAGCACTTCATCAACTCGTCAACAAACGGTTAGAGCCACTAGGATTTTATTCGAAAAAACTAAGTAGCGCCCAGACAAAATACAGTACCTACGACAGGGAATTATTAGCTATGTACATGGCAATAAAACACTTTCGGTATATGATTGAAGGGCGTGATCTCACAGTGTTAACCGATCACAAGCCGTTAACATTTGCTTTATCGAAAAAAGAATCTAAATCCGATCCACCAAGACGTCTTCGTCAATTAGATTTTATTTCGCAGTTTTGCAGCAAAATTGAGTACGTTAAAGGCGAGCTCAATAACGCCGCCGACGCTCTTTCAAGAATAGAAGAGATTCATTTACATGATATTTTCGATTATGAACAATTATACAAAAGCCAAGTCGAAGATACAGAATTATCATTACTAAAGCAAAAACCTAACTTGGAATTTAAATTGTTCCGCATGCCATATGCAAACCATGAGCTTACGTTCGAAACATCAACGTCATCAGCGCGACTTTATTTACCGTCGGAGTTTCGAGAAAAAGCGATTTCAAGTGTCCACGCACTTAACCACCCTGGAGTAGCCGCTACGCGTCGCCTTATCGCCCAGCGCTATTTTTGGCCTAACATGAACTCTGACGTTGCAAACTTTGTAAAAAGTTGCATACAATGCCAGAAATGTAAAGTACAAAGACATACAATCACACCTCTAGGAGAGTTCGAAAAATCAGACCGTTTCGAGCACGTTCATATAGATTTAATTGGACCATTACCACCTTCCGATGGATACACATACTGTGTCACAATGATTGATCGTCATACAAAATGGCCCGAAGTCGTTCCTGTAAAGGACATAAGCGCTGAAACCGTCGCGAAAGCTCTACTCGAGCATTGGATAGCACGTTTTGGTTGCCCTGCAAAAATAACTTCGGATCAAGGTCGTCAATTCGAATCCAATCTTTTCAAACAGCTGACCAAACTACTTGGAATAGAAAAGATTAGGACAACAGCATACAACCCAAAGGCAAATGGACATGTCGAAAGGATGCACCGAACGCTAAAAGCTTCCATCATGACACGTTGCGATAACAGCAATCAATGGTCACAACAATTACCTATCGTGTTATTAGGAATGCGCAATACCGTTAAAGAAGACTCAGGATACAGTCCTGCTCAGATGACCTACGGTAAATCTATGCGTCTACCCGGAGATTTTTTTGTTCCCACCGAAGCAGACATCAACAACACAGATTATACCTGCAAACTCATGGAAACAGTAGCGAGCATTCAACCGATCACAAGAATACAAACTGATAACAGAAACATTTTCGTGCACAAAGATTTGACTAAATCTGACTACGTGTTCATTAAAAACGAAGTCAAACGTTCGTTAACACCGCCGTACGAAGGTCCGTATAAAATCCTAAAACGAAGCAAAAAACATTACGACGTACAAGTAGGTTCTCGAAAAGTCACTATTTCTCTCGATCGTCTCAAACCTGCTTATGTTATAATTAATAGCCCTGCACTTCAGTCGCCACATGACGTTTTTGTTTCGCCCAAAACAACAGCGTTAGCACCGGTTGGAACTAAATCGACCTCACTTGAGAAAACTGAACCATCTGTCACTACAAGATCGGGTCGCGTCGTGAAAAAGACCGTGAGATTTGCCATCTAAAACATTTTTTGTCGCCAGTCCCAAAGTCATAAACATATCAAGTGAGAAGTGCGGTGAAGTGTTGTGTTTTAAAATAGACCAACAAAACAAACAATTCTGTGGCGTTCTCATACTAATTATATCAACTTGTAACATATTTATTTTTGTGTTATCGTTACCACTTAGTTAAAACTTAAGTTTAACACCTTTTTGTTTAAGAACCTTTTGTATCAAGTAGTTACATTATGACCAATGTATTTTAATTTTTTTTACAAAATGACTTAAGTTTAAGTATCCATTTGTCTAATGTTGTTTTTATATGCCTCATGTTAGCGTAGAGTCTTATTGTTTATTAATTAAGAGTTAGGTATAAGTTATACACTTTTACACCAAACCATTTTATTAGGTATTTGCAATGTTATTATGCTCATTGTTTTTTGATAATTATTTGTTTACCCTTTTATTAAATTATCTTTATCAAAGGGGGGAGGACATGTAGTGGTATGTTTACCCACACATGCACGCCACTTGCGAGCTTATAAGTACCTATGACGTTCATCGTCACCTTAAGTTCGAAGTCACGCGTTGTCACGACAACACATATTACATAGTCGTTTACTAACGGCTACTCGCGTCAATCATCATATATATCACTTCATACTAATCATCATAATAATTGTACCGTGTTTAGTTGTAGTAAATACATTATTAAATTCATAGTGTAAATCTGAATGGACATTTAATTTCTGACTATAGAACCTACATCACGTCCCAACAAAAGTTCTATACGTGCTTTAAACCTGGGTTTGAAGATGAACCTTGTACAAAGTTTTGTATTCCGGATTGATCCTTTTTTGCGATGTTGAGCTAAAATCAATTGATCCCGTTCAACACACTAAGCTAAAAAATACGAACAGATAAAATCCTCTTTTTACAAAGGTTCAGAATATCTCCAAATTACTTTGTTGAAATTCAGGTACAAATACCCAGTGTAAAGATAAAAAAGATACAGATAGACTTCTACGTGATATTGTGAAAGTTAAAAAGTTCATTACAAAGGTGAATTTTCACGGACTTTTATACTTTTTGTACGAATCGTTTCATGAAAAAAAAAAGTTTCGTGAATGTGAGTTGCCAACCTACACGTTGCTCGTGTACCTACATACATTTATTAGGGTTTATTGTAACATACGAATGTTTTGAGCGGGTTTTTAGTATTTCTAAATAAAGAATACAATTATTTAGGTCGCTGTTTGCAGTTTTCGCGAATGTCTAGACATTTATTATTAAACTCAATTTTAATTATGTGGTGAGGTATGTGACCTACAAGATCAATCTGCCTAGCCTTTTCCCAACTATGTTGGGGTCGGCTTCCCATCTAACCGGATGCAGCTGAATACCATTATTTTATATGGAGCGACTGCCTATCTGACCTCCACAACCCATTAACTGGGTAGTACGATACCCCTTGGTAAGACTGATTGTCAGACTTTCGGGCTTCTGACGACCCGTAACGACTGTCAAAGATCAACGAATAACAGCCGGGACCAACGGCTTAACGTGCTTTCCGAGGCACGGAGGTGTCTCGGTATGTAAAGATGGTCACCCATCCACGGACCAACCCCGGCAAGCGTAGCTTAACCTGATGGATCGACCCATACGGCTGTTATTACTTAGCCACGAGCTCCACGAGTATGTGACCTACAGATATACACAATAATTGATTTTTGAAACAAAGTTGCTACTCCGCTTGGCATCAAAACTATTCATACTTTTTCGTAGTAAAGATCATTTTACACTAAGTAAAAAAGAGGTAGATGGGTTATACGCGCTCTAAAAATGACACGTCAAAACTTGACTGATTAGCCAAGTTCTCTTCGTCTTGTCTCTTTTTAACTCCCGATAATAACGACATCGACATGCCGTTCTACTTCCACATCATCCAATAGTGTGACATTATGCCGTTTTTAGAGATTGAATGTTGGGTAGGTCACCTAACTCTTGTTACTTATAATATCAATGATAAACATTACAAAGTGCGTAAAAATAATCATTCGGCCGAATTCCCCACTCTCTAAAACAATAGGGGAGCGACCTGTGTACTTGTGGTAACGGTAATCCCCTGAGCCATCTGTCTATTTGCTGTTAAGCCAACATTTTAGCACATCTGATAAGTCACCGGCTTTAACTCTCTCGTTGAGAGCAAGTGTCGCAGATTATATGTAATGCTTGTGTTTGTCAATATTTTATGTGTGATTAATAATCACACTTAAGAGGAGCTCTTGGCTAAGTAATAACAGCCGAACGGGTCGATCCATCAGGTTAAGCTACGCTTGCCGGGGCTGGTCCGTGGATGGGTGACCATCTTTACAAACCGAAATTCCTCCATGCCTCGGAAAGCACGTTAAGCCGTTGGTCCTGGCTGTCATTCGTGGATCTTTGACCATCGTTACGGGTCGTCAGAAGCCCGAAAGTCTGACGACCAGTCTTACCAAGGGGTATCGTATTACCCAGTCACTGGATTGTGGAGGTCAGATAGGCAGTCGCTCCATGTAAAACACTGGTATTCAGCTACATTCACTTAGACTGGAAGCCGACCCCAGCATAGTTGGAAAAAGGCTAGGCAGATTTTAATAATCACACTTAAAAGCGACAAAATATAACTACAGATTTTATTTTGTCGGTTTTTGCTAAGAAACCGAATGATTAACGTTATAATTTTATGAATTATACGAAAACTCACCCTTCCTTTGGTGTAATTATTATTTTTTTAAGTATTGGTGTCGTTTTTGAGTAAAAAAAACTCTTAAATGAAGACGCTTTTGAAAACACTATAGCGTTAATAACCTAACCACATTTCATAAGTGTAGGTACAATGTATATCACACTAATCTCTGGCAACTTTTTAGTATTCAACAATCTCTCAAACAATATTCAATTTAATTAAATAAATTATGTTAGTATCGCAGCTCAATTACTTTAATAAAATGCCGGCGGCAGCCATTGCTCAATCTTGAAGTAAGACCAATTGTTTCTAATAAATCCCTCGAGATTTCTTTATTTATCCTTGTTATTCCAATTTAAGATACTTTATTAATATGAAATAAACGAGAAGTTGTTATTAGATCAGCTTTATTGGAGAGAACATAATCTTTAATTTGCCAAAAAAATTGTGATGAAATTAATGGCTCCTATTTTGCGTTGGAAGATGGGTAGGTATAAGTATTATGAGAGTTCCGATTAATTGCTAAAAATAAGGTTCCGACTAAACTAAGCAAACAGCGAACGTAGTATGATAAAGGTTCTAACAGTGTTTTCCTTATTATTTTCTGTTGTTTTAGGTAATGAAATATTAATACTAGGAACGATTACATTTGCATGTTCGCTACGCCTTTAACATTTTTTCATCGTTGCCATATATGGACCAACAATGCCATTCGCAGAAATCTTTTAACTCACAACAAAAGACTGATTATAATTAGGGTATATTCGATAACGATGTACAAAACATCATTAAAACTTTTAACTAAGTCAATAAATTTTACATCACACGCAGTGAACATCAAAAGAGTTAGAACTCCATCAAGAAAGGCAGTAATTTAACTCCTAACTGCGTAATCTGATTAAGTATCAACAATACTTCTAAGAAAATGTTACTTTAAACAATTATGATTTATTCTCGACATAGCAAAGTTATTAAAACTTGGAGTGTAGGTATACAAGTAAGGGTACATATACATCGCACGTGTACGGAACGGAGGCTTTGCATTTTAGACACTGCGACTGCGGGTACCCCTCACACGTACAAATTGATAGCCTACTTTGACAAAGGAGGTACAGTACGACACAACTGAGCTGTAGCATAGATTTGAAAATTTGCATTTAAATTTTACGAATATTTTGGTTATAGGACTTTACAAGCTATTGCGTATGCGTTATAGCGTATTTTCGCCTAAAGCAGTAATAAAGATTGGTGATGTTGAAGGCGCACTCAGTTCAGATCGTGATCGGTTTTACGAATTTTGCCGATGCTACATCTAAGTTGCATTTGTTCCCAACGAGTAACACCCTCAAATGTCACACTGTTACTCGATGGGAATGTTTTTAAGAAAAAATTCCCAACCAGTCACACTGTTACTCGATGGGAACTTCTTATTAGTAATTTCCCAACCAGTCACAATATTACAGTAGTTAATGAAAAGAAGAATTAAATCGGTTTATAATCTAGTCGTTTCTGGCACTCGCCGGCCGCTGCCGCGGCACCGCTCGCTTCGCTCGCTCGGCTCGTGCGTAGAAGGTCACAGTTTTAACCTAACCTAACCTATATAATGTTGTTATTTTGTTGATTTTAATAAAAATTTAAAAAACCGATTTAATTCTTATTTTCATTAAGTTCTGTAACAGTGTGTTCCCATCGAGTAACAGTGTGACTGGTTGGGATTTTTTTCTGAAGAAATTCCCATCGAGTAACAGTGTGACTGGTAGTGTGACCGGTTGGGAATTTTTTCAGAAAAAAATCCCATCGAGTAACAGTGTGACATTTGAGGGTGTTACTCGTTGGGAACAAACCCTAAGTTGTGTCGTACTGTAATCAGTTAACGCCGGCGCGGCGTGCGATCTTTCAACACCTTACCTCATAGTATAAGTAACCCTTTAGATGTAAATTATGTATAGTAAACTCACGCAAAAGTGATAGTCCTAATTTCGTGATGTCCGTTTCGTTAAGTTTTAACAAAGGTTTCGATTATTAGCTATATGTCTTAAAATAGTAGTCCTAAGTAAGTTTACTATCCTAATTACTTATTGTAAAAGAAAGACTGCTCTATTTTCCTAATTGAAATAAAAAAGAAGATTTTACTAAAGTATCGAAGTTTTATTACTTATTTTGTTTTATCACGAAATTGGATGAGTTCACCCTACTAATTTATGAACCCAAAAAAAGGAATTTTCCTAATGCACACATGTGCAATCCACACGTAAGGAGGTAATGAGCCCCAGTAGTGCTATTTTTAAAGACCAAAGGGTAACGCCAATATTTTTTACAGATACTAGAACAAAACTTCCTGAGTTACCTGTGAAAGTATTCAAAACATTTGCAAGATCTAGACATTCGCGCCAACTGCTCTCTTGCGCATACAAAGATGAGAATACTGCGTAATATTATTTGAACAAAATGGCGGCAAGAAACAACTGAGAGGCAATCAATAGTGTTGCAAACGAAACAGTTCGGTATTGTGACGACGGAAGGTTTTCATGCTTATTTGCTCTAGCTCAAGTCAGCTACATTAAATGGATCTATCAACGATCTAAGTCAAGGTGTGAGCCCAAGAAGTGCTGTTTCTAAATGCCCTAAAGGCCCCAACATATTTTTTGTACTAACTTCCCTGTGTGAGCATTCAAAGCATTTGCAAGTTCTTATAAAGACATTGGCGCCAACTGCTAACATTTGAAAACAACGCCTGACATTTGCACAAAGTGGCGGCAAGAAACAGCTGGGAGGCAACCACTGGGAGGCAATTAATAGTGCGGCAAACGAAACAGTTCGGCATTACGACGTCGGAAGGTAGTTAAATGTGTGACATAATGAAACAGCCCTTGTAATTACTTTCGCTTGAACACTTACATGTTAAGTTTTGGGACGTTGTTGGGCGGAGTTTAAAGACTTTGGCGGTGCATCTTATTCAAATGTGTTGCTATGGAGACTTATTTAATTTTCTTCTAAACATTAAGAAGCGATAACAAGAGCCAATTATTCTTTTATCTTTGTAAATTCTTGACTTTTGAAAGTAACGTTCTAATTGAAATAAATGAGTTCACTTGAGTAAATTATTTTCCTTTGTTATTACGTAAAAATTGACTGAATTATTCTTAACTTCTACATTATATTTCTTTTTACTAAAGTTATTGGTACAACGTGTCGTTTTGCATCCTCGTCAAATTTCAGGGTGTGATACAGAACCTCAAACCGAACAACTTTCTCCATTGGACCAACATCGTAATCGCGAAAAAATTTTCAACTGTCCCATAAAAAACTTCAATACCTACTCGACGCAAATGTATGGGACGGCTGATTATTTTTTCGCGATTACGATGTTGGTGCCATGGAAAAAGTTGTTCGGTTTGATGGTCTATACCACACCCTTAAATTAGACGAGGTTGCAAAACGACACGTTGTATACATATTTTACTCACTATATTATTATAACTATAATTTTTTTTTTTTGTTTAAGTATATAAATTTATTTTCTTTGTTTCTATTATTACCACTGTGTTTTCACAGAAGTGGCCATGACAAAATTACGTTTACAATACACTCAAAACATGCAAGGGCCAAACCAACAGTCTATTCTTAGCCCCCGTGTAAACATGACCCAACAAGACCAACAACTCACGAGCTAAATTTTGTTGTTTCGCTCCAAGGTCAGTAAAGAAACAAGCCTCTTAAACTTAATTAAAAATTTAATTAAATCCCAAACAGGAAGTATCTTCGAAATTACTTTACATTACAAACATGCCGTGATTGATTTTTCTTGAAAAATAAATAGAAGCAATTTTTTTAACTGGCAATATTTCACGTAAATGGGCCGTGCGATGTTGTCTTGCTCTGACTTTCCTCAAGCACAAAATAAAAAGGTTCAGAAGGCTAACTCCTTACAACCAGAGAAATCCGGCGTACGGATAGTCGCACACATAGACGATAATAGTAGGTATGTTCCAAAAACACTTAGACGCTTATAGTCTATTCCAAAAGTTCTGATTAAAGTGTAAACAAACCCTGTTTAGGTTAAAAGCTTACGCAATTGCGAAAGAGAATTAGTAACACATTCATCAGTATGTATTAATTTTCAACTTTATATCTCAACACATTTACAACAATTATTGTTTGAATACAATGATTCAATTGTAATTGAAAAAAAAAATCATCAACGAAAATTTCTGTTATGAAATTAACTTCAATGCATCATCTGCCTAGCCTTTTCCCAACTATATTGGGGTCGGCTTCCAGTCTAACCGGATGCAGCTGAATACCAGTATTTTACATGGAGCGATTCCCTGGGTACTATGATACCCCTTCGTAAGACTGGTTGTCAGCCTTTCGGGCTTCTGACGACCCGTAACGACTGTCAAAGTTCTACGAATGACAGCGGCTTAACGTGCTTTCCGAGGCACGCAGGAGTTTCGGTATATAAAGATGGTCACCCATCGACGGCCCAGCCCCGGCAAGCGTAACTTAACCTGATGGATTAACCCTTGAGGCTGTTATTACTTAGCCACGCGCTCCTGCTCTCTGCATGAAATTAACTTCAATTATCAAATGAAAAATATATTTAAAGTGGTTTAAAATTAGGATTTCGGGTTTAAGAATTCAAAATAATCAAATCAGAGCACTTAATTTGCACACAGATATGTTTTCTGAACTACTTCTTTACATTTTCATCAGATATTTTTGGAATAAACCATATTAATGCCTAGATCACACGTACCGAGTAAATGGGGGTGAGACAGTTTTCTCAGCCGAGAGCTCGGTACATTTCGTAACGACCAGCTACTCGGTACATGTGATCCAGGCATTACGGGGATACTCGCTATACCTATGTGAAGCGAGTCTATTGCCTTGATCATACGTACCGAGTAGATGAGCGATTCAGTAACATTATACTAGGCCGAGAGAGTTGGGTGGTCGAGTAGGTCTTTACACGTATTTTTTTACTTAACACCGAGTCAGTCAGTCGGTTCAGTTTCGATGCTGCAGACTGACGAGATAATGGATCACAAAAAGATAATTAAACATTTTACGGTAGCATGCTGCAAGCAACGTGAGTGTGCCGAGTGCTAAGTACGGACCGAGTGCATGTTTATACCTGCCGAGTGGGCAAGCGAGTCAGTGCGGTGAAGAGCGGGGGTGGGCACTCGGTCTAGTAATAGAACAGGGTCCGAGTGACTTTTAACTCGGCCGAGCGCCGATACCACTGTCTCGCCCATCTACTCGGTAAGTGTGATCAAGGCATATATATGTGCGCACTTTTTCGCTCATTGTGTGAAGTCAACCTTCTGCATCAATCTATTCTGTGCCTCAAGACTATAAGGGCGAGTTGATCAAGTTCATAGGTCGCTCCACTGAGCTGGGGTCGGGTAACAAATTACCCCTATTTATTGTGAAACAAGTTTGCCTATCAGCAATTTGGTAAAACCATTAACCGGATAATAGTCTCATTTCAATGTAACCGAACAATATCGGTGTGGCAATAAATTTTGTTTGGAAGAGGTTTGTTACTTGTAACAATGACAGTGACCCTTTGGAGATTTCTGGGTTTATTTTTAACGGAAACTTCTCTGTTTTAATTTAGGTTTTAAATAAACTTTTTGATAGCTTGGGTCGATCCATCAGGTGAAGCTACGCTTGCCGGGGGTGGTCCGTAGATGGGTGACCATCTTTACATACCGAGATTCCTCCATGCCTCGGAAAGCACGTTAAGCCGTTGGTCCTGGCTGTCATTCGTGGATCTTTGACAGTCGTTACGGGTCGTCAGAAGACCGAAAGTCTGACAACCAGTCTTACCAAGGGGTATCGTACTCGTATTACCCAGTTACTGGGTTGTGGAGGTCAGATAGGCAGTCGCTCCATGTAAAATACTGGTATTCAGCTGCAGCCGGTTAGACTGGAAGCCGACCCCAACATAGTTGGGAAAAGGCTAGGCAGATTGATTGGTAGCTTGAGGTATTCTTTGAAAATCTTTCATGATTGGTACTTAGGAATCTAATGGTCTTACTTCATTCATTTTTTTTTTGCTTTGTCTTAAGCCAGTTTTAGTAACACAAGTTTTGTTTATATTCAAATATGTATGTTTAGGTTAAGGTATTTATCTATTGGCGTCTGTCACCTGAAATACCTATTTAATACGCAAGCTTCATAACTACTGCTTCATATATTTGCGTCATAATCAAAGCTGTCAGTCTTGTTTTACCCACACAAGTTAGGGTCGTTTCCAACAAATGGAAAAATCCTCGTAAATACTCGAGCACTTTTTAAATTTCAGTCAATTAGTAAATGTATCAGTATTAATTTTAAGTAGGTATGAAATTCGACGCAGATATCACGCTTGATGACTTTCAGTCAGTTACTTATTCAGTGAAATTTAAATAGTGCTCGAGCATCCACGAGGATTTCCGTTTGGTGGAAAATTACTCTTACTTCTTATTAGTAGGTACTTAGGGGAAGCCCGGGCAAGACGCATATGTTAAGGGAAAGTGTAAATAAAACCAGAACCTATTAATCAATAGAACTCTTTGTAATTTTAATTTGTACTATGTTTAATCATCTTTGGAAAATACTATTTAAAATTAAAAAAACTTAAACAATTTCTATAATAATTATGAACATTAACACAAACTATCAATTATCCGTATTGCTGGGGGGGTCGGGCAAAACGGATATGCTGCAAGAGCAAAAAGGATAATATGTTTATTTAGTTTAAATTAGTCTTCGCATTCATCACAGAAATAGCTGCCAACTCCTACAGTGCAGTCTTCATGCGCTCAAATAACTAAACGGGCAAAAGGGATACCTATCTGTTTTACCCATATCCATTTTGCCCATTGCGCCATTATTAAAAACAAGTCAACGTGAATTATTCTTAGTAGGTAAACAAAAAGTAACAATCACAAATTATACATAAATAAACATGTAATTGAACAAATGAAACTTATTTATAGGTAACTAACTGGTAATATAAAACGTTGGTATACAAACCTTCACAAAAATCATAAGAAAACCACGAAATTCCTTTTTTTCAATCTCCACAACAAATGCACTCGCGTATTGTTTTGGTTCAACTGTCATGGCATCGCCGGTCGCACGTGCATGACTTGAGACAGTATTAGAACGCCATCTATTATAGATTTTTGGAAAAATCAGTTATTCTTTTTACCCACACTATGCTTCTTGCCCGGGTTTCCCTTATATGTTCAATTTATGTTTACCTCCAATATCCTTTGGTCATTGTAGCATTCTAATTAGGATGTCCGATACCTGACCTTTGCTGTTAGATCTAGGTATTTTGATAAGATTAGAATAACTCTGGAATAACTTACCTCTCACTAAAACAATACCAAAGTTCCGAGAAAACGATAATGAATAGTGCTTGTTAAACCTGTACCAAATAATTACGTCTACAAAAGACATATTTAGTAGACGAAGACCGGTCCACTTAGACAAGGTTTCAAGTAGAAATACTCGCTACAAATTAAGTAGATTTACACCAACGACCCAAAGAACAATGTACTATGCTTATTCATTTATAGAATTTTGTTCCTTACGTTTGTTAAAATAGGGATTGATTTAGTTTCACAAGAATGTAGTGGAGGTTGAAATTAAAGAGCTTTGCATACTTTTACTGGAATACTTCTGATGTTTGGGTCATATTTACGGTGTCTATTTCCTGACATCTGAACTACGATCTTATGTTTTCCGGAAAATGTTCCTAATAATTAAACGTTGCAATTAAGAGGCGCTTTTGAATTGTGTTTTGGTTAAAGTTTATAGTGTTTTTGTAGAATGTCATAATTGGTAAACAAAATTGTTTCGCTGTGGATACCGCGGTTTTTTTTTCGGGGTGATACCTGTAAATGGCGCCCAGACTTTGGGGAAAAGACCGGGGAGTGTGGGATTTTTACCTCACTAAAACCACCCCGGTGGTCGCCATCTTCACATGGAAGGGGCACCGTTACCTGTCAAACAGCTTTGGGTACCTACCTTCTAAATTATAAGTCATTTATTAATTTCTTTAACATAGGTACAATAATATTGGGATATAATAAAACAACAGACTCCCAAAAAAAACACTACAAAGTGAAAAATAACTTTAATTTCGGAAGTCGGTGTCTTTGGTTTTTTTTGTTTAATTTTTTGCCACCGACTTCCGAAATTAAAGTTATTTTTCACTTTGTAGTGTTTTTTTTGGGAGTCGGTTGTTTTTTTTTTTTGTAAAAAGTTTTTATATTTCACTTTTTAGTGGTGCCTACCTCACACATCGAATACCACTCTGCAAAATAAATTAGAGCATCATTCACATAGACTATGTGGGAAAAATACGTATTAAATTATTGAAGCTAACTCAAAAGCCACTCATCAGAACTTGAAAATATTTATTTGCGACCATCTCAAATAAAAACTTTGCGAAAAGGCAAATATATTATACGTCGCGCTAAGCCGTGTCAGAAGTTTGGAAGGCGTACTTTTATGTTGACGGAGATAACGAGGCTACGAAATCTGACTTCTGACAATCAAGGCCACACATTACATACAACTCAAGTAGCGCAATTTGAAGCGGCATATAATTACCATTAAAATCATTTATAGCCAAAGTGCACCTCATAACAATTCCAATGAGCCCAAACATGGCTAGAATACATTGTTTTGTTACTGAGTTCCGGTGCCTGCCCTCCGGCTTCTTCATCAGATCGGTTCGATAGTACCATTTTCATTAGAACCATTTATTTAAAGTTTCGTCATAGTCGCTTAGCTATCTTAATCGAGATACTCGTATCTTATCGCCACCCGTGAAATACTTATTATCGTTGAAAAGTTCCCGTGGCCATCTGTGGTCTTCTTCATCAGTTCCACTTCACCAGATGCTACTTTCTGAATGCAAATGCTTGATTTGTTGATGAAAATACCAAAATCGCTATATGTATGCCTATAATTTTTGAGGAGTTCCCTCAATTCCGCATGGATCCCATCATCAGAACTGGATTTTGATAAAAATGGGACCAATCTGGAAGTATATCCTTTCAAATAAAAAAAGAATTTTCCAAATCGGTTTATAAATGACGGAGTTCTGAGGTAACAAACATAAAAAAAATACAACCGATTTGAGAACCTCCTCCTTTTTTTGAAGTCGGTTGAAAAATAGGTTGTTCCATTTGACAATTTGTTAGCTGACGTCATAACTTTAACTGTAACCTCAACCGCGCACGTTTCGCTGGTTAAAGTTATTGTTAAATATCTGTCACTTCTGTCAGACGCGTTGAATGTCATGTCCCTGCTCCGAACATTATCTTTTACATTTGACATGACGATGCAACAGCAGGTAGTCATTCTATGGTCATTTTAACTTTTAAGGAAACTATAACCTAGCGCTTGGTGCAATCCACCCTTGGTCTCAATAATGAAATAAAATAAGCCTAACCAGTAAAACAAATACACACACATTACCCACATTATACTCGTACATTATTCAATTCCAAGAATTTTTGACAGCAGTTTCAAGAAGGTTTACCATACCACGTTTTAAAGCACCAGGTTTCGGGTTTAAAATCTTTTTATACTTAGTGAAGGATAATTTCGTGTTGAAATTTGGAATGGTCACCGCGAATTTTCTCTTTTGAAAATTAAACATCCTGCAGTAGAACCACAGACATAGTAGGCAGAAACTACAGAACGCCACCTGCTACGATCCTTACATACTCCTTTTGCCTCGTTTACGTTCATACATCTGGTCATAAACAGTAGAAATACAATCTAAAATATATCTTTATAATAATAATAAATTAAAGTTGTTTTTCATGACTGCCTGCCTGTGTGACCCCGTTGTTCTACTAACGGAACTACACAACGGATTTTGAAGCAGAATTCACCATCATTTAGGAAATGTATTCCAGAAGGTTTATGTGTAAGACACATTCATATTAAAGTTACATTAATACAATAAAGAAAACTCGATCTCTGACTAGTCGTAAAAACTGTGCAAAGCAGGGGTTACTAGTATTTTATAAAGTACAAAAAATATAGGTACAAACCTAAACAAAGAACTCCATTACTCAACAAAAATGCAAACTAAAATTACTAACTGAACCTTGGTACACTATTTATTACTGAAAACAACTTAGCATGTGGGGAAAAAGCAACGTTTCTAAAACAATTAAGGCTGGTAACGAACGTTCTGTTGTTCGTGTACATGCGCCTTAATTGCGCTTAGTCGCAGACCTTGTTAAACTGTAGGTAACTATGCACGACGCGTCATAAAGTATTCTCAACTGTTGTGAATATAAAACATTTTATAGCTTACTTTAGCTCACTTTTGGTGGTAAAACTTTGTTATTCAGTTTCTGAAATCCTATTTGAGTGAATGTTGTCTTGTCAAACGGCTCCGTGCCTCGGATGGCACGGGGTCGCGGGTTCTTCGAAAGAGATACCGTGGCCCTGGCATAGGCAACTGAAGGAACACGGGTGGGTTTTAGTCAGTAAAAGTCTGACATCTCCGCCCAGAGCGGGAGAAGTCATTTGATTATTTCCAATCCACAAAAAAAAAGCCGTTGGTCCCGGCTGTCATTCGTAGATCTTTGGTAGTCGTTACGGGTTGTCAGAAGTCCGAAAGTCTGACAGCCAGTCTTACCAAGCGTGTTACCCAGTAACTGGGTTGTGGAGGTCTGATAGGCAGTCGCTTCATGTAAAATACTGGTATTCAGCTACACCCGGTTAGACTGGGAAAAGTCTAGGCAGATTGATTGATTATTTATTGGTCTGTCAAACCTTATGTCAAAGGTTTAGAAGGGTATGGTGTTTAAAGGATTTCATTGGATGTTGTTGAAACCAAAGACAACATGTAACATGCAAGTCAGCAGATTCCAGTTACATATGATATAATGATCAGACTTTCTGAAAGTGTATTTAAATCTTCCAATAGTCTGGCGATACTATAAATCATCTAGAAAGAATGCTGCGTTAAAACCATAGAAATATATATCTATGGTTAAAACCATCACTATGTTTGTCAAATATATTGTCTTTTGGCTTAAGCTCCATTTACACGGTGCAAGTTTCTGGAACGTTCAAGTAATAATCGCATGCCATACAGCACGTTCAATTTTATTGCCATTCAAGAAATGCAAGTGTTTACATGCGTGCGATTCCATAAAATGACACACAATAATTGAATGCAAGTTTTTCCATTTAATAAAATCGCATGCGACTTACACTACGGCAATAAAATTGCGGGGCGATTATTGTATGTAAGTTTTGCGTCTAAATTCAGTGTTGCACGTCCTTGTACAATTATTGATTCAAGTATTAACCGTATTTGCGCTGCCAAATATTTCATTAAATTTTATTGAACGTGTCTTATTTCGTTTGCTCATGTTTGAATGATAAAAAATTTGTATGCCAGAATGGAATGCGATTTTATTGTACACGCGATTTTATCATGCACTGTTTACAACTGTACCAGTTTTGATCCTCAACTAACTTGCCCATCTGGTGCAACAATATTGTACGTGTTATTTAGACGGTGCCAGTTAATTACCCCACAATTTTATGCTATGCCACACTTGCCGGGGTTGGTCAGTGGATGAGTGACCATCTTTACATAACAAGACTACTCCGTGCCTCGGAAAGCACGGTCCCGGCTGTCTTTCGTGGATCTTTGACAGTCGTAACGGGGCGTCAAAAGCCCGAAAGTCTGCCAACCAGTCTTACCAAGGGGTATCGTATTACCCAGTTACTGGGTTGTGGAGGTCAGATAGGCAGTCGCTCCATGTAAAATACTGATATTAAGCTGCATCCGGTTAGACTGGAAGCCGACCCCAACATAGTTGGAAAAAGACTAGGCAGATTGATGTCTTCCTAGGTCGTCCCTTAGCGTTTCCACTCACATCTGCCTTCTAAATACCTTTTATTAGTCACCTTCCATTCATCCTCTCAACAGGACCAAACCATTATGAAACACATTAAGCCTTATAATTAGTGACCTCACTAATAACTATTCACATCACGACACAAACCGGGTTATCGCAGCTGTTCCGTATAATTAAGTTTTCTGAAATTAATGCGGAACCCTACAGAGTGAAATAAAACTATGGTTACGGCAATATGCGGCGTGGCAGTTGGTATTTTATTTTTATTTTCTTTGCCATGTTTAGTCACGGAGTGTTTTATTTTATTACTTTTACTGGCCTTTGATGTTTTAAACGATGTGGCTGTTATATTATATTTAGCCAAATGATGTTGAAAACTGAAAGCTGTGTATTTTTTTGATATTAGAATTATTTTTGTTCCTTCAAAGTCTGAAAATTACGATATTAGTCCAGAGGTCTGGTGGACCCTGAACAATAGAAGAACTGTTAGTTAGTACCTGTACCTGTCTAAAACAATTTTTTTTTAATAAATTAAAATCAAATAAGGAAGTTAAGTTACAAAACCGCTTCTAAAAAAAAAAGAACACGACGCCCTATAGAAATGCCGAGCAATTCTTCCAACCTTTTTAAATGACCAAAAATACGGTGAGCCTCAATTCCTAGGAAATTGGCCACCGTTATGTTGTTACCTACAGCCTACCAACTATAGCATAAAGTCCGCTTTGGGTGGCAGAATGGAAAAACAAAGCACTTTTTTCCGACCTGAAAAAGAACGTAATACTAAATGACTGACCAATGAACATAACGCAATATAACATCACGCTTGTAATTTGTGAAGGGATAGGCAAAAATAATGTGTTTAGGATACCTGTATAAGAGCTGTCGCCTCTCTCGCTCACACGGGACCAAATTTTCAAAAATGCTAAATGAAAAGATGCTTTTTTGAAAAATGTAATCAATTGGCGAACTAGTAACTAATATTAATTCAATGGATAATTATTAAAAGCTCATTTTTATTGTAGTATTTATTTAATTCATCTCAAAAACAGATAGTACTTTTTGAGCTGAGTTTATTAGATTAAACAATAGAAATGTGTTTTTAAAATTAGATACCTATTAAATTAATATTATTTACTAGTTCGCTAATTGATTACATTTTTCAAGAAAGCATCTTTTAATCTTAAAAATTGGTCCCGAGCGAGAGAGGTGATAAAATGCGATAGCCCTCTTAACTATTAACCGTTTTAATCCCGTCTTTGTTTCGGGATTTCCAGATTATTTTCATGCACTAGCGAATCCCATAATTAAAATTCGACTGCAATCATACATAAAATAAAATAAAAACCTATGTTTCTGTCCAGTATAAACTAATAATTTACCCACACACCAGCTATGTTACAAGTAAATTCAAACTGTCATTTTACATTACAGTGGCACAATGAAAAACGAACATGGTTAACTCAATTTATCGTCACCAAACGCGTGTTTGTAACACAAGCCAAGCGTTAATTACGCCTAGTCACAGTCTCGTAACTATTCATAGCACGTCATAAAGTGCTAATCACAGCTACATAGCTGTTTATTTACACTGTGTCAGCTCATTAGTTTAAACATTAGGCGGGTGATAGATTGTAGGGAAAGTGTGGACTGGTGTGCACGATAGGGCTGTTTTTGGAAGATCATGTAGAATTTTATTGGATGAATTCCGATTTTAAATTGCACCTAGTACCCAACACGAACTCTTAATTCAAAATTCAAATCTTTTACACGTTCCATGACCGATGGCCGGCGGGGAGACGAATCCTGGAGTGGAGACCGCGTATCGGCAAGCGTAGTGAGGCACACCCCCCAGCTGGATGAACCTGACCTAAGTTGACACATTCTATCAGAATAACTGAATTAATGAATCTTTAGAAGAAAAAGCTTATGTTCTGGCTGTGAGACAACATTTGGCTGGAGCTGTAGGTATTTCATTCCTTAGTAATATATAAATACGAGTATCTTATTATAAGTACCCATTAAGTATACGGCACATAACATTAAGCCGATTTAAGTTTAAGTACGCAATTTAATCTCCTTTCAACGCCCATCACGGCAAGAGAAACCTAAATGCGACCAAATTAATCTTACTTCTTGTTCAGTCCAAAACCCAAATATAGTTCCATACAATTTCTCGCTACATCGAGACAAGCCACTTCCTTATACCAGATTATTATTCAACAAGCGAGCTGAAACACTCTCTGCATATAATTCTGTGAAGCAACGGTACTCGTAATACGTACACTGATTGTTCAAAATCTTCTGTGTATCTACGTACGTATAAATGTTTATTAAACAGTTCCGTGACTAGCTGATTGGGCTGAAAGTCACAATCTAAGCCACAGATGAAACAAACATGTATTATGTTCCTAACCAGGAATTTTAAAAAAAAACATCTAAGAGGTAAATCAACACGAAACGATTTCAACGACGAAGTTTTTAGTTAATTACTCTTAAAAATAATAGTGACACGTTTTCTAAGTACCAGAATTTGATACAAGTGGAATGTGAAGTAGAATGTTTGTTATTGCATTCGAGGCGGAATTAACACCCGAGAACTGCAATAACAAATGTCCGTTCCACGTGTATCAAACGACGTATTTCAATACACTTTTGAAGAAATAAAATAAAATAACGAAAAATATTTCTGTCATGAATTATTAGGAAAATTTAAATTTTCTTTTTTTTCCGCGCTTTGCTTTCGCCAGGTTGAAGGCGAAGCAAAGGTATAAAGCTGATAAACAGCCTAATATGAAAAATAGAAAATTCAAATATTTCTGAGTTTAGAACACAAACAAACGTTAATTTGTTCATAAACATTTTTTTTATTGTAATAATCATGGTTTTAGATGATATTCTATTTATAAACATTATTTAAATATTAACGCCGTAAAGACGCATATCTCTTTGCCGAGATTTAAAAAAAAACATTCACCTCCGAATAGAGAGGACCGTCTCGAACCAGTTCCATTTTGGCACTTGGCAAAATGAAACTGGCGCGAGACGGTGTGAATATAGGCATTGAACCAGTTTGGACTAAGTATAGGTATAAGTTATATGTGGCAATTTTTATTCCCGCACATGTGTTGGAAAATGAAAATTCGCACGCGTGCGAAATACATTGCATTGTGAACCTAAACGTAGTGCGATATGAACCAGTTTTCGAGGAAGTGTATTGAAAACTGTTTTTTAGATTGTATGTATTTTTAACCGATGGTAAAAAAGGAGGAGGTTCGCAATTCGACACGGTAACACGGTATGTTTCTTTTTTTTTTTTTTAAACACATAACTTTTTACAGAGTCGTCTCATTTAAAAAAAAATGTTTTGTTCGAGAGAGTATAAGTACCTCAAAGTTGGTCCCATATAAAATTTATTAACTTTGCTTGGGTAGTGTTTGAGTTAGCTGCAACAATTCGTATTTTTTCCCCACTTTATGTGGATGATGTTCTGGTTTCTTTTGCAGTAGTGGTTTTAGAATTTGTGCGGGTTAGGTAGAACTAAAAAGTGAAAAAAAAAACTTTTTTACAAAAAAATACAACTGATTTCCAAAAACAACACTACAAAGTGAAAAATAACTTTAATTTCGGAAGTCAAGTCAAAAAAACGAAAAAACGTTTAAACAGACACCAACTTCGGAAATTAAAGCTATTTTTCACACTGTAGTGTTGTTTTTGGAAGGCATTTGTATTTTTTTTGTAAAAAGTTTTTATTTTCTCTTCTACTCTTACACACTGTGTGTACATCTCTTTTTATTCTCTATCCTATCGCAAGTATGCTGGAAGAGATTTCTTTAGAAATTACATCACCTTTGAACGTATTTTTCTGTTCTTTTCTTCTTGTCTCTTTATTTTTGTGTACATAAATTGTTAAATAAATAAACAAGTTTCTTTTTCAAACAACTCGTTAATAAGTTGTGCTATAAGCTGTATTAAAGTTTTTGGGAGTCTGAAATCAACTGATGATTCCATCGGTACGCTAAATAGAAGCACTTGACGAATGTCTTATCCAAATCCACATGGACGAAGTTGTGGCCAAGTCACTATACACAAATTCGTCGTGATTGGCGTTTCTTCGATCGATGTTCCAGACTTATATAATATGTATAACCTTAAACGGTGTTCGTTTTTCGTGAACTTTATCCTCGCACGCAACCACCGATTGTACTTAAAATGCCGCCTGTATATAAAGTAGGGAAACCGGGTTACTTGGGAGCCGTAGAAGCATTTAAATTTAAAGGGTGGTTCGGCTATATAAAAGGTGGTAATGGAAACAATTGTACATGTACATAATGTATGATGATTATCGGCATTTTATATTGTTTCAACTTTTTTCTACCCTTCCGTTATTTATTAACATAGTAAAGTCTGTAGGTTTGCACTCTATATTTGTGCTTCTTTAATAAAAATGGAAACATTTCTACAAAAAAACAGTAGCTACAAATACAAATTAACGTTTTTAGGATTCCGTACCTCAAAAGGAAAAACGGAACCCTTATAGGATCACTCGTGTGTCTGTATGTCTGTCCGTCTGTCACAGCCAATTTGCTCCGAATCTAATAGACCGATTAAGTTGAAATTTGGTACACAAATGAATTTCTGTGACCCGAACACGGACAGGTAAAGTTTTTATTTGTTTGTGAATATGGGGGTCACTTTTGGGGGGGCAAATAAGAAAAAAAAATTGTTTTGAAAGACTACCGTGTGACAAATCAAATGAAAGGGCTTACTATGACGTTCTCATATATAATTACTTTATAATTAAAAACAAAATTAAGTTATTCAAGAAAATAGATGAAGATTTTTCATTGCCCCCCCCCCTTTATCTCCGAAACTACTGAGCCTAAAATTTTGAAAAAAAATAAAGAAAATGGTTATTTACCTTTAGATTACAGGAAAACCTATGAGAAGTCTATGGCCTTAAGATAACATGGTAAATCTCTCAATATTGTGAGTACAAACTTACATTACAGTTGGAATGTATGGGAGAACATGTATTTCAACTACAATGTTAAGTTTGTTCCTGGGATAAATTCATCCCAATTACGGAACCCTTCGTTTTGCGTAGTCCGACACGCACTTGGCCGGTTTTTTTTATCGATATTTAAATCCATTTGTATAAGTAACATTTTTCTGGCAAATAATCGTCAAAAGACGTCAAAATGTTTCTTTTGTCAGCTTCGTTTAAATAGGTGTTACAAAATGTTTAAAACGGCCGTAAGTACACCAACTGAACTTGACCTTTCACCAGACAAACAAAATGAACTGTAGGAATTCAACAATGTGATAAAACTAATGGTCGCGCTGTTTTGTATACATGTACACAGGAGATTTCTAGGGCCCCCTTTCCCTCCCTCCCCTTCCCCTTCCCCTCTCCTTGGTTCCCTTTGGTATAATCCCTTGGCTCTCTTTTTCAGCTGACTCAAAAAGAAGGCCTAGAAAATACTTCAGATAAATATAAATTCTTTCTAGTGTTTTACAAGAACTTTTTAATGAGGTTGAATTGTGTTACAAATTGCAAAGGTTCGAAAATATTCAATTTTTAGGGTTCCTTATCTCAAAAGGAAAAACAGAGCCCTTATAGGATCTTCGTTGTCCGTCTGTCGGTCAAAACCCTTTTTCATAGGAACGAGTGGAGTTATCAAGTTGAAATTTATACCAAATACGTATGTCTAAGATCCCTTGGAGGTCTAAAAAAATCAAGGTTCTAAGTCAACACGATAAAAAAATAGAGCTATTTATGCGACATATTTTGATACTCACAAATAAATCAAAACTTATAGGGTAGTTCCCGTTGACTTAGAAATTCGGCAAGAAGCAAGGTCTCAAAACACAAGTCAATGAAAAAGTCCGAAATTCCTTAATTTGTAGTTTTAACACAACAACATTTTTTTTGCGATTACAAACTTACATTTGCAGTTAGAGAATTGACCATGACATATATCGATGTATATTTTTCAACTACAATATTAAGTTTGTTTTTCGGATTCATCCCGACTACGGAACCCCTCATTGGGCATGGTCCGACACGCACTTGACCGGTTTTTTGTTCGCTATTTTCATTGAAAAAATCGGACAATTGTGATACTCTATGAAAAGGCTGACTACAGACTATACGTACTTAGTGCACCGCACTCTAAATAACTCCCACAAGTGGTGTTAATGAACACCGCTTAAGGCTGCCTGTCCACTGGAGCGAAGCGAAGCTGCGGAGCGCAGACACGGAGAAATATTAACGAATACAATCTCAACTCTGTTCCAGAGTTTAGCGGAGTTGAGATTTTATTGGTTAATATTTCTCTATTTTTCCGCTCTGCAGCCTCGCTCCGCTCCAGTGGACAGGCAGCCTAAGAGTTTAATCGTGCGCGGGCTGGCAACATCACATTTCTAAAGGTTTTTCATGATTGTTTTAATAAATTTAAATCAAAGGAAAATTTCCTCTGACAAATATTTAGCTCGCTGGTATTTATAAGTATAATTGTATGCTATTTTTTGACAGTTATTTTGGTATTTATTTACTCTTAGAAAATGAAATATTCACAACATTATTCTAATTAGAAATAAACCTGCGTAGCCCACCCACAAACAGTAACATTTGACATTTCGGATACCTCACGCTACACTAGCGCCTCTAGCGGCGAATTCATACGCGATAGCCCTCATTGGAACAAAGTTCTATAACGCGTATTGTGGTAGGAGTTCACTGGTAGAAATCGTCACGTAACGACATGCCTGAAAAAGTCGGTTTCAAAAGTTTTTGTTTTTTAAAACAGATCCATCTAGTATAAGTTTTTAGCAGTTTGTAGCTTCTAAAACCGTATACTAGATGGCTCTGTACTAATACATAACATACTTCGAACCGGGTGCCCCACGACACCTCCCGACTTTTTTATTTTCCAGCTAGAAGGAAGTATTGACCTCCTTCTAACTTTTTGTTCGCAAATACGCCCCTGATAAGTCAGACTACAGTTTTCTCATAATTACCTCTACTAATATTTGTAACAGACTGATATATGCTAGTAATAGGCAAGTGGTATTAATGAAATTAACAGTTTGGCATAAGCGATATGCATCTCCATCTAACCTCAGAATCAGTCTAATGAAGTGGTCAATACAATAACTGATAGCTACACCTATTATACCTCTATGATTGAGAAACCTACATTATGTTAAGCGCGTTAAAGTAAATTTTAACTTGCACCTTATTATCTCACTGCCAACTTTTTGAACAATAATGAGTAATGACATTTGCAAAAGGTAACATGCGCTCGATATTTGGGAAAGGAATTTGATGGAAAACTCAAACTCAAAGCATTTATTTCAAATAAACCAATTACAGGCACTTTTGAATTGTCAAAGGGTCGGTCAGTCAGAAAGATGAAGCTAGGCGCCCATTCCAAAGCGTAGTAGGTACTTATGGAGAATAACGGGCAAGAAACTCCACGGACACTCTTTTAAATCAAGATAATTATGGTTACAAAATAATAGTTATATCATTCATGTTGAAATTATACATGTGAGAACGATGCAAAGCGTCCTAAAAAAAAAAAAAAAAACTATTCAAATATTTAAATTAAATTAAAGTAAGCCGTGGCAAGTAAGATATGACCAGCCTTCAGTGTCAGCGCCCGTTCACGAACCTGACGCATGGATTAGCTAAATGCTAACTGCTTCACAGTATCACTCCTTCACTGTCTCTATATTTATATAACATAATTTCCCTCCGCTTTGCCTGAGCATAAACATTCAGGCACTCGATCTATTTCAAGAACTGGGAAATGATATTCTCTGGGGCTGAAATCATTCCCTGAAAACGTTCATTTCTCAAAGAGAATAATAATATACAGCGTTTACTTTCTCTACAGAGGAGTTCGTGGCTAAGTAATAACAGCCGCACGGGTCGATCCATCAAGTTAAGCTACGCTTGCAGGGATCGGTCCGTGGATGGGTGACTATCTTTACATACCGAGACTCCTCCGTGCCTCGGAAAGCACGTTAAGCCGTTGCTCCCGGCTGTCATTCGTGCATCTTTGACAGTCGTTACGAGTCGTTAGAACCCCGAAAGTCTGACAACCAGTTTTACCAAGGGGTATCGTGTTACTTACCCAGTTACTGGGTTATGGAGGTCAGATAGGTAGTCGCTCCATGTAAAATACTGGTATTCAGCTGCATCCGGTTAGACTGGAAACTGACCCCAACATAGTTGGGAAAAGGCTAGGCATCTGCCTAGATTGATTACTTTCTCTACACAAATTATGAAAGTACTTAATGCTAATATTTGACAATAGTGCACGATTAAGGAGCTAACTTTGTGAGACTAATAGTGTCTGAAGTAGGGTCATATAAAATCTGTATTACAGCCAGCCAGTCTGTGATTTGGACCATCATGAAAATGCAGTAACTTAACTAAGGTTGAATTCTTTTTCTTCTTAGTGTGTCGATGGCAAAAGTAACTCGAATAAACATAAATACAGTTTTATTTTTTAAATTTTTTGCCTAAAATTCAGTAATGCAAATTAGGTCCTCACATGTGCAGGTGACCGGGCGAGCGATGGCAGGTGAGCTATTGTCTGTGGAGAGATGCCACATAATCACCGCAGATCTGAGCCGTCCATCCACTTGTAGAGGTTGTCCTTGCTGCGGCCTACTTGGGTACGGGTAAGGTTTTCCAAGTAGGCCGCGGTAACTTGTGCCCGGATGGAAGGCTCTCTGATGATTCAATAAATAAATCAGGAGATTTAAGCAAAGATGCTTAAACCTCCGGGTTCAGTTAAGAAACATATTTTGAACATTACGTAACTTATACCCAACTTACTTATAACTTGTTACCAACATAATATTTAGACGAAAATGCAATAACAAGCTTAGGCGTCTTAATGTGTCTTTTATATCATTGTCATAGGGTAATGCAACAACAGATATTGCTATGTCAGTTATTGGAGCCACAAAGCTCGTAGCGAGCAGAGAATTCCATAGTCTTGAACAAACAACGTTGTATAAATATTTTCTCCGATTCGACATTCTAATCTAGGCACTTTCTCGAACACTGCAGTTTGAATATCTATTCATGAGTTTAGTCATTTGCAGGGAAGTTTTAAAGCCTATACGGTATTTGGGTATTACAATTTTTTTTTGCATGTTCTGTATATATTTAAGCTGTGATCCGAAAAAGCACCCCCCGCTACCTACCCTACCGCTACCGCTTAGAAATCTAGCAAAATCATCATACTTAAGTGTGAATGAATGCGGTAGTAATAGAGTGAATAGAACGTTAGTGAAGGACTGAGTGAGTGAGTGGGTGAATGAGGGAAGTTGGAAGAACCAATATGCCTACGTTGCGTGAGGACAATACATTTAATACGGTGGTGGAAATCTGGGTCATTTTAAAATATTATACGTTAATAAACTTTCGTCATTAGAATCAAAGTGATTTTTATTGGTACTCAAATCTCAAACACTACACCTATATATCCATAACTTCAGCAAAGTTAACAATAAGTCACCCAGTTGCCATTCCGCGGCGCAGTGAACAGCTCGAATGTCCCATTGCACATAATTTAGCACATTTGCAAGCGTAATGCAACTCACTGTGTTTAGTTACAGCGTCTAATTTAAACTTTGAGCTGCCTCTATGTTTGAATCTATTGTGTTTTGGAACTATTTTGATTGTGAATGAGGACTGGAAGACTGTTTTTCGACTACATTAAATTGTTATTCCAATTTGATTTGAGCAATTTGATATTGATTTTAGCTAGCAGCCATAATAACGTTGTGGTTATTAATTATTACCAAACTTTATTGAATTTAATATAATTTACTAACCACTCACGCGTCCCGCTCCCCGCGCGACGTCATTAGGATTGTCCTTGAGAAATATGAGACATTTTGTCGGCGCGCGACGGGGTGCCTAGCCACTTATACACGGCTTGTACACACAAAATTTGTATCAATGGACATTCAACGAATGACTGTTTCCTAAAGTGGATAGACTAGGCTAGATTACGAATTTTCGAATTTTTATTTAGAGCAATAGATGAGTTAGTTTTTTTTCAATAAAAAAAATACAGGTGTTTATATTACCGCCAATAAAAAACAATAAAAATATTATTTCAAAATCTAAAGCGATAACCCTATTTTTTTGCCTAAAATATTGCCCATGTGTCAAATTAATCAAATGACATCATAATATTTACCTTTGTTCTTCCAAAGTTTTGAAATACGAACAATAATCTCGGTAAACAAACGCCCCCTCTCGTTCCGCAAACAGATTTTCAACCACAGACAACTTTTTTCGTAATGCCGATACAAACTCATGGCTTTTGGCAAAAATATACCGTACCTAACCACCTTTCCAAAGAACCTAGAACGCAAAGGGTGGGTCCACACACAAAATTACAAAAAATAAAAAAGTAACGCGCGCTGTCATTGTTCGTTCAGGCTCACTTTCGTGCACTCGGACAGTCCTGGGTTTTCGTTCGGGCTCACTTTCGTGCAATGATCGTTTCATTGGATAACTGTATAGCTTAGCATAATCAGCCTATAATGTTCCCACTGCTGGGCCACAGGCCTCCTCTCGGTGAGAGGGAGTGGGCTGTAATCCACCACGCGGGCCCAGTGCGTATTGATAGATGTCACATGTCTTCGAATTTTTGGTTCTAGGATATGCCGGTTTCCTCATGGTGCTTTCCTTCACCCTTTAGAGAGCAGTGATGATGAAATAATTTACACAAAGTAAAGCGACTGCCTGGGTTCGAACTTATGACCTACTATTATTATTTAAATTAATTTCGATAAATAATATCACATTTGCACGACAAAATTAAATGCAGAACAAGAGATCCATGTAATTATCTTTAAGAACTATCCGCACTTTATTTACAAAAATAAATGACTTTGATTTTTGTGTTGGTTGAGAGCTGTTTGTATTCTAAAATCAAAGTGAAATCAACCAGACTCTTGATTAAGATCTACTCACGTAACTCCTCGCCACTCATTAATTTACGTAATACAGAAATCTAATCACCCACATTTGTTTTAGAGCCAGGGTGGTTTCAGGGTGGTGGTACAATTTCCTATTACCATTTCTAAGGTATCCACAAACTAGTTAGCGAGGCGGTTTTGTAACTAGTAGTAGTGTTTCACTAATCAACTTAAACCTAGTTCTTCCTCGACATGTGTAGAACTAGTTTTTTAATCTATTTCTATATTAATCTATCAATATCTATGCTAATAATAAGGCTGAAGAGTTTGTTCGTTTGAACGAGATAGTCTCTAGAACGGACAGTCAGCTTTGAAAAAAATATGTTTGTGTTTGATACCGCAATTTTTAAGGAGAGCTATAAGGCTATTAACATCATGCTAGAACCCTTCGGTGCCGAGTAAAAATAAAAAGTCAGAAAGAACGCTAAGCGAAAACGCAATAAGAGCGCGGGCAGGCAAGGTGATGCGACGGGGTGGGTCGGGGGACAAAGAAATTTGACGCGGACGAAGTCGCGGGCAGTAGATAGTAGATGATTACTGTACATAATCTTCTGAGATTTCCGAGTGCAATAAACTAGCCCTAGTTTCTGAGAGTCATCATCTGTCCAGCCTTTTCCCAACTTCGTTGGAGTCTTCCATTGTAACCGGGTGCAGCTAAATACCAGAATTTTACATGTAGCAACAGTCTATCTAACCCCCGCAGTGCAGTATCTGAAAAACGCTATACCCCTTGGTATGACTGGTTGACAGACTTTCGTGCTTCTAAAAGTGTTTCTTTTTCTATGTATTTTGGCTGATTGATTATTGATCAAAGGTTTCTTGTGAAACGTGATAGAATTTGTAAAAAATAACAGTTTACCTATGTAACTTTTTAAAGATATATTGTTAGTATACTTTTCAAAACTATGTATAGTACGAGTATTTCTTTTTTACTTAAGATGACAAAGTGAAACATACGTAACTGCGAAGTGAATATGAATATATTTATTGACATCCGACGCTATTTACTACCTAATTCAATGTCAAAACACGGACTGAAGTTTCAACTTTTCCCCACTTTGTTTGATAGCAATTTACATCTGCAATTATTTACTTCTTCCCATGCCATAAGCAATCATAAAGTTCTACATATAGTTATAGTTCTCATTGCTGTTGCATCGACGTCGCTTAACGACATCGTTACGACGGCTATGCTTGATTGATTTCAGTCGTATGAGCATTTCCTATTTAATTATAACGTTGTGTGTACCTATTTCAATATGCCAAGTTTTTCAATGTTAAGAGCGTTTGCTCCGTACGGCATATCATATAAACTTTCAAGACCTTTTTTATCGTAATTAATGAACAGATTTTAATAAAACCTACGTAGTATACATAAGGTCTAAAAAGTTAGTTATGAACATTTTTCGAAAAATAGTGTTACAGCTAAATTCGACCGATTTTAAATATTCCATAGAAACAGAGATTTTCAATTATCTTTTTTTAAATAAGACATTTTGAAAATGTTCTTAACTAACTTTTTAGACCTATGTATCCTGCTTATGCGTATGAAGTTTCATTAAACTCGGTTCATTCATTTCGATAAAAAAGGACTTGAAAATTTGTATGAAATGACGTACGGAGCCAACGCTCTTAAGGTACTTTTACTAGTTTCATCATTTAACTAACTCTCTGTAAATAACAGTGTTAGGAACGTTAACAATAACAGATACATCATTTAAGGTATCGGATATTTTCACCTTTTGAGATATTTATTATTATTTTATTGTGTTACAATCGATGGGATTTCCTATCGACAAAAATGACGAACACTTATCCCTTATTGCGCTCACAAATAAATTGATAGTATCCGTTTTATCGTATTGAGATATCGATACACATTACGTTCGTGAAGTTTACACAACTGTGTGTTGATGTTGATGGTTGGATGTTGGATGTTGTTGGATGGATGGTTGATGACCCCAAAAATAACTTCATCAAATTAATTTCTTTTATCATAAGTAGATATCGATATTCATCAGGACTGCGGAGTTTACCTACCTAATTTAATTTGACCCTATCCGCCTTATTACAAAACAAGGTTCATCTTCAAACCGAGGTTTCAACCATGGACGCTTTTTTGAATTTCGAACTTTATTCCAACACATTAAGTGGTCAGTTTTACAAAACTGACAACTTAGTACCGGACTAAGTTGTCAGTTTTGAATAAAGAACTGTATTTCTATCACAGCTAGGTTATTATTACAAAAACTGGCTCGATAGTTTAAACCATGACAGAAGAAAAACCTCGTTTTGTAATAAGACCTTATATGTTAGAAGACTAACGGACAAATTACACAATTTTTTGTCGCCACTAAGGAGTATTCTAGTAACATTTAAGAACTTCACATAGACATTGATGACTATTAGAAATGTCATAAGGTTCAGAGTTATTTTAGTATTCTAGGGGTTAGTGAGATTAATATTTCAATAAACTTAAATTAATAAGCCTGAATACTGGCGCGACATGATTCAGGCTACACTTGATTGATTGCACGACCGGCGCGCTAAATGAGGTTAGAGGCTAGGCGTTAGTTCTGTGACGCCTCACTTCAGCCGCGCTCGCGCTGTGTGAAATCTCATAAGCATAACGTATGTTAGTTGGTAGTCGTCTTGGTTTTGTGTGGGATTAATTAAAATTACCAAGGCTGAATGTATACAGATGTTGGAGACCTATTTATAAAGACACTTTGATTGAAAATTTTTATGGAATTTAAAAGATTTTATTCTAGAACATTTCAAAGACGATCGAGAGAAATACATTATCAAAATAAAAAGTAATTTATTCAATTAGGCTGAATATCAGCACTTTTTGAACGTCTAAATTAGGTTCTTATGGTAGTTCCTCAAAACGTCCGCCCTTCACTTTTAGGAAGTGTCCTAGTGCTTAAACTGGGAAAAAGTGGCGCAACAAATTCCCCGTATACGTTTGTAGCACCATGTGCTACGCCGTAGCTAAACGTGCGCTACGCCGTAGCAAAAAGAGCTCTGCTAGCTTGTTGTTCTACATAAGGTCGGACTTTTAATTAGCTGCAGTAAAATGACACTTCTACTGTCATTTCGTTATAAAATGGGAACATTTTTTAACAAAATGACAGATAAGAAGTGTTATTTTACTGCAGCTAATTAGAGGTCCGAGCATAGGTGAGAAGGATGTCGCGTCTGTCAATCAAATGCAACACACACACACACACACACACATACACACAAACACACACATACATCACACACACACACATATACACACACACATACACACACAACATACACACTCACACACACACACATACAACACACACATACACACACACACACATACACACACACAACCCACACATACACACACACACAAACACACACACACATACACAACACATTACACACACATTACATTGCCTTTAAAAGAGGTTAATTCAGGGTAGGTATGGCCTACCCTAAATAAACCTCTTTTAAAGGCTACATTTGATTGACTGCATGCCTGACGTGCTAAATGAAGTTAGAGGCCAAGCGTTCGTTTTGTGATGCCTCACTGCATCTGCACCGTGTGCACAACAACGAGAGGAAATCTCGTATACATAATGTATGTTAGCTAAGTAAGCACACATATATAAACTTACACCTGTGCCCTTGGGAGTAGATAGAAACTACAGAACGCCACCTGCTACGATCTTTACATACTCCTTTTGCTTTTAGGTTTTATGTGATATTAATAAAAATGCAATGACCAATCATATCTACCTACATCCGAATTGACTGGGATCAATGATAGCTTAGAGATTATAAAAGATAGATTAATTGCAAATATTGACTTTGTAGTAATTTGTAGCACGACACGAATATTTTTTCCAAGAGCGTTCGAAGTCGCGGATGTGCTTTAGTAGCATCGTATGAGCTACGCCGTAGCACGTCTACGCACGTAGCTTATTAGTTTCCTATCCTAGGCGAGTTGATTGGCGAGTTGGTCATACCTTAGTCTACGTAATCACCTGTTTTATTTAATTGTGCAATAAGCTCGTTAAAAATGATTGTGTCAGCAACACCCTACCACTAAAACGTCATTGAAAAGTTAGTATTAATTACCGGGCTGAAGCATACGCAACACTGGCCCAAATTGACACATAAATGTCACCAAGCAACGGTGCCAAAATCTAGTAACAATAAACCCAAACGCTCCTGATATAGTTTCAGCCATAAATTCTGCTTTTATAGGTACACGAGTTTGGCACTAACTCGAACGATGAATACCATCTGTCTCCTGTCGTCTTGCAAAGGTTTCCAGCAAGGCCTTGCGGCCGTTCAGATTCACTCGCCCATTCTTCATTCGGGAATCGGTCTTTGAAGTGATATTAAGCAGATGTTTCAGACGGAGATAGTAATTCATCTCTCCCTCTGTGTAATTACTTTAATTGTTCTAAATATAGGACGACTTGAGTTGAAGAGTTGCGGTTAAATTTTGGAATAATTGAATTATTTCGTTGTGGGTGTCTGTACCCGCAAAGTACCTACCAAAATAAGAGTTTTAAAATGACTATTTTCATTTCAATTTCACTCGATTTAAATTGTATGTGACTCGCGTGTGTTATTTAATATTTACTGATGTTTTTGATAAAATTCAGTATTTTTTTATTTGAGTTAGAAAAAATAATATAATTTTATTTATTTTTACAAATTTAAAAACAATAAATAAAGATAGTATTAGTAAAATAATAAATTTTGATGCTCGGTAACGCGATAAAGGTTATTTAGTTTACCAACTCGAATTGGGCCTGCGTGGTGGATTACGTCCCACTCCCTCTCCTATAGAGGAGGCCTGCGTCCCAGCACTGGGAACATTATAGCCTGATTATGATAAACGCGATAAGGTCAGCGTCAATCAGATGACAAAAATGTAGGTAAACACTATACAACTTTTGACAGATAGAGACTGAGATGAGATTGCGAACGTTGTTAAAAATACGGGAATTGCCCCTCAGATACAAAACCACGACTTAACACTGCCACATAGAAATATTCCATCAATTCAACACAAAGAGAAAACAGTGGACGTGAATCGGCAAGCAAGGCTCGCCACAGACAAATGGCTCAATTCTAATGGCTGTGGATGGCTTTCATTGATAATAGACTCGTCTATATTTCACCCCGCATAGACGAGTAGTGGAATGGTATTTAATATCCGAATCTGGAAAAGGTTATTTGGTGAATTGGCTGGAAAGAGACAGCTGTGAAACAGGAGTGATGGTTTACCATTATTGAAAGCATTCTCATGGAATACTGATGTAAGGTTTTTCGAAAGAGATACCGTGGCCCTGGCACAGGCAACTGAAGGAACACGGGTGGGTTTTAGTCAGTAAAACTCTGACACGCCCTCCCGCTCCACCCACAGCGGGAGAAGTCATTTTATGATTTCCCATCCACAAAAAAAAAGGCATGCGAATGTTGTGTATACCTGTAATAGGCATACATACCAGTACTTTTATTATCATACTATCTGGTTTCTTTTTTTTGTATGTACTGCTGTTGGTGTACCTAATAAATAAATAGATCTAGAGAGGTATAAGAAGACGAGGACATGCTATACCGACCCCAAAAAACTTGGGTAACATTAGCGGGATCATCAACCTTCTGCTCGGTTTCTTTACTCAAAGAAATACTCTTGAGCGGAGAAACCAGACAGCTGATAAAAATCAACTTCTGATGAACGAGCCCACATTAAGAGAATCGACTGTAGTTTAAAATAGTTACCGCGAGTAAGTTTAACGATATGAACTTGTATTAAACTCGATTTATACGAGTATTTGCTCATCGATTTAATGTAGAGGTGCTTGACTTTAATGTAGCACGTTTGAGGATTATTCAAGTGTATTGACGTGAATTATTATAAGTGAATTATTTGGAATTTAGTTTCGTAAATTATTATGATCTACTCTCATTCGAATTATAAACTTCAAAACGAGTTTATTATATTGACATACTTTATAAACACACTACCGAAATTTAAAAATAGAATCTTATTATAACACTTTATCTCTAACAAAATAATGTTATAAAACAATTTTTTTACCATTACGATACAGGGCAAATCCAAGAAGTTAATATGACCAAGGAGTTTACATCAATTTTCTTTTTTAATGGAACGAATAAGCGGGGCGTGCCTTTTTTATAACATTACAAAAAAGTTTTAATTCAAATTTTGACTCTCTCTGTGGCAGCGCCCGCTTTAGCGCACGCGCGGTGATGTGCTAAGATCTTGCGCCATTCATACGTTTTGTTGTAATAACTGAATTTAGTGGGAATTTTTTTATTTAGGTTCCATCCCAATGTATGAGAGTAGATAAAGTAGTGTATGAAACTGTACATAACTACGTATTAAAAAACTCTTGTGATACTATTAAAAATCTCTCCTGTGTTTTAATACCCGTCATTATGCAATAGTTTCATAAACTACTATTATTGATCTTCTACATTATATCAAATTTTTTATTTTATTTATTTTTATTTATTTATTCACTCCAAACATACAAATATCCTTACAGGCTAGACCCAATGCGATATTGTAGCACACACACAAATTAGATACTTCCACCGCTTGTATCATAACAAATTCTATGGTAGTATGGTATATTCTTTCAAATTCACCCAAAGTGCAACAGAATATTATGTCGACGTCATCAGCAATGAGGTTGGGAGTGCGGAGCGCGCTCGTCAGCGGGGCCTCACGCAGCAAGTTAGTTCGCGCGCGCGGTACCGCCAGCAACCGCGGCTGACGACGACGACCCACATACCCGTCTGGCACGACTAGTTCCATCCTTCGCAATATATCCGCATTGTGTATCTTCCCTCTAATTATCTTAAAGATAATAATAATATAAGTAACGTTAACGAGTTGCCTCCTGACCCTCAGTTTGTTATATCCGACCATACTTAAGATAAATAGTGTTGGATACATTAAAGGATAAAAATATATATATCTAATAAATTTATTTTGTACGCGCTCCAACATGAGACTATATTTAGTTTCATGCGGAGCCCACATAACTGCATTACTTTCTAATTAGCTCCTTACTAAAGCATTATACAATGCCGTTATAGCTTTCATATTTGTGGAGCCTTTTACCATTCTCAGGACAAATCCTAGGTTTCCATATGCTTTTTTGCATACCCTGATCACGAAACGTTAGTCCGGTGCTGAAACGAAATAAAATAAAATCGTTTATTTGTGATGCTTAGGTTATATATAGGTGTTTCTTACATAATTATATACTTAATAATGTATACTGCGCATTAAGTAATATTATTGTAGCGGTACCTAGTGCAGGTTTCGAATCACTTAGTAATTGCTTACATAACTACTTTTCAACAATTTTTTTATAGTTAAAAACGTCTGTGTTTATTCTACCTTTACAGTACCCCTTATGGACACTCTCAACGAACTATTTTAAATTTCATTAAAAGCACACGAATGACAGCATTCTTCTCAGAAAGTATAATGCATACATATATTAATAGAAAAAGTTAAAAGGTTACATACTTCTCTTTACATTGTTGTGAGGAAAAAGTAAAACAAAACAAAGGAATTCTCAGTATTTCCTTTGTAAAAGACATTTTGTAGAAAGGTTGTGAAAATATTTGCAGGTGAAAACGGACATTTGTTCATATGTCCCCGAAGACAGGAAGACAATTTGAAGTTAAAATGAAAAAATCTGGTGACTAAAATGTTATGGTTTACGTTAGATATTTTATTCGTGAAACATAGTTAGACGGTACATTTATATGAAAAAGCAGGTGGTTTTTTTGATACTTCAAAGTTGGTCCCTTAGCAAAAGTTGTTTCGATTAAGGAGTACTTTGCAACCCCAAGAAGAACACTTTAGAATAAAGTTACCAATAAATTGTGTCATGCATTTTTTGGAAATCAGTAGGTAGACATGGCAGTTTGTTTTTGTCATTTTTTGGGTTCCGTACCCAAAGGGTAAAACGGGACCCTATTAGTCCGCTGTCCGCCCGCTTGTCTGTCGCTGTATCTCACGAACCGTGATAGTTAGACAGTTGAAATTTTCACAGATGATGTATTTCTGTTGCCGCTATAACAACAAATACTAAAAAACAGAATAAAATAAATATTTAAGGGGGCTCACATACAACAAACGTGATTTTTTCGCCGTTTTTATTGATAATGGTACAGAACCCTTCGTGCGCGAGTCCAATTCGCACTTGGCCGGTTTTTGTTTTTAACCAAAGCTGGCCAAAGGTTTCCCTTATTTGTCCAGCATCATCATCATCCACAGGCCGACTTCACCCACTGCTGGACATAGGCCTCTGTTTTCTTGTGCCAATCCCCACGCTCCTGTGCCAGCCTTCTCCAGGTTCTACCCACGATGGCAACAATGTCGTCCGCCTATCTTGCCGCTGAACGACATCTCGTCTTCCAGATCTTGGACGCCACTCTGTCACAGCCTTACTCCACCTGTCATCACTGCGCCTTGCCAGACCGATTATTATATTTGTATTATTAAGTAATACGACTAAATAATATAATAAATAATAATAATAAAGTCTATACGACCCATATTATCACTGTTTTAAGTTAGTTCCCTAACTTGCACTGTAAATTGCTTCGCAAAGCACATCTCTGAAAGCTATACATTACAAAAGCCATCTGACTTACTATAATACAGTAAGTTACAATCGAAAACTTCCAAAGTGCAAATAGAAGTTAATAAGGGCTCAGAGAACTGTTAAACTTCAGAACTATATCGTTTTAATTAGAAATATAGCTTCGATACACATCTGTTAAGAAACTTTCAAAACGTATACCTTTTCCTTGGGCCACGAAATTACCGCTTAGAACGTTTTTCGCTGCAAGCAATGATATAATAAATAAAAAGAGGTAACATTCAATCTTTTAAAACGGCACACTAACGCATAAATAAATTAATATTAATATTATAATATCAGGCTTTATATTAGATGACACGGCTTAATATTAGATGAATCGTGGAAGTAAGACGACATTTCGTAATTATGGGCAGCGAAAAAGAGATAAGCATAGTTGCTGAGTGACAAATAGAAACGCAAGGTTTTCTGTTGACACCGGCACGACATGCGACACTGAGTTCAGGTTTACTAACTAGCCAAGTTTTAACGTGTCACTTGCGGATCGCGCATAACCTATCTACTTATTTTCACTTATAGTAGGTATCATTAGCTACAAGCGTCAATAAATGTAAATTTTACCAGAAGTAATCTTACTCTTGTAAAGTTTAAGTTTACCCTTAGACTGTTTGTCCACCGCACAGGGATCGGGACGTCAACGAGAAAACAGATGACGGCGCCATATTAAATGTACTGTCGCTACTTCGGCGCTGTCATCTGTTTTCTCGTTGACGTCCCGTTCCTGCATCGGTGGACAAACAGTGTTAGTTACATTGATTTCAAATGCATTTTGTTTTAACCGTTAGACGCTGACTTTTGAAGAGCAGTGCAAAAACGCTGTTAGGGTCCGTTTCGTGGCCCCAAATTCGATGTTTACTTAAAACAAATTCCTGCTAGTACACTATTTTGTTTTGTTAAGTTTGATCGTTTAAAGAGATTGAAGTTGATTCTAGTTATTAGTAAGGAATCTGTTATACTACCTACCAATTAAAACTTATCTTATTTAAGTCATATTTAAGTTACTTCCAAGGTTGTCTGGCACAAATCGCCTCGAGCGATAAGACCGCCCATTGTACATACCTACATTTAAGTTTGTTATAAAATTATAATGTTTTTCTGTGTATAGATACAATAAAATAAGTAAATTGTTTTGTACTAGACACTAAGACCACCTATGATTAAGTTCCTATTAACTTACTTGGCAGATGATTTCATACAAATTCTGTTCCATTTTTGAATTTATTCGGTGAGTAGTGGCTATTCGGACATCGTGAAATATGCCCTAACCATCAAAGCTCTAGCCACATTGAGTTGAACACTGCGCGTGACGTGCCAACGCGCGTCATTTGTTTTAAATAGTGATAGTGGTGTGACCGTCGGACTACCAAGTTAATAGATCTCGAGTTCAAACCCAAGCCACGCACTTCTGACTTTTCAGATTCTTGTGCGTAATTATCACTTACTTCAAAAATGGTGAAGGAAAACATCGTTAGGAAACCGGCATGCCTAAGAATTAATTCTAGGCCCATGGGTGGCATGGTAAAAACTCTGACACCAGGTCAGTCACTAACCGCACAAAAAAGAAGGGAAGAAGTTTGAACAGCTCCGTACAAGTTAGTTGACACAATCAGCGTGAGTGAATTTAGTCCCGTATCCCGCTCTGGGTTGGCCAGAGCTTCAACAGCTTATTAACAATTCTCTGCATATCAACATAGGAGGAGCTTGTGGCTAAGCAATAACAGCCGCACGGGTCGATCCATTAGGTTAAGATACGCTTGCCTGGGTTTGTCCGTGAATGGGTGACTATCTTTACATACCGAGACCCCTCTGTGCCTTGGAAAGCCGTTGGTCCCGTCTGTCATTTATGGATCTTTGACAGTTGTTACGGGTTGTCAGAAGCCTTAAAGTCTGACAACCAGTCTCACTAAGGGGTATCGTATTACCCAGTTATTGGGTGGTCAGATAGGCAGTCGCTCCATGTAAAATACTGGTATTCAGCTGCAACCGGTTAAACTGGAAGCCAACTCCAACGTAGTTGGTAAAAATTAAGCAGGTTTTTTTACGTATCAACATAGATGCCCTCTATAATAGAACTGTATAATATAGTGTTATAGCTACAGTCTTTAGGTAAACGTCAACTACTTGCAAGTCATTGATCTAGTCAAGTGTTCAGCTAACTTGACTTCTAGTACTTGCATCAACAGTTGTCTTAGCTAAGAGTATCTATGTATATTATCAATCTGCAAGGCAGTGTGATACTTGATGCAGTCGGATCTGGTTAATCTAAACTATGTTGGGGTCGGCTTCCAGTCTAACCAGCTGCAACTGAATACCAGTATTTTATATAGAGCGACTGTCTATCTAACCTCCACAATCCAATTACCGGGTAATACGATAGCCCTTGGGAAGACTGGTTATTAGTCTTTCGGGCTTCCGACGACCCGTAACGACTGTCAAAGATCCACGAATGACAGCCGAGACCAAAGGTTTAACGTGCTTTCCGAGGCACGGCGGAGTCTCGGTATGTAAAGATGGTTATCCATCCACGGACCAACGCCGCCAAGCGCAGCTTAACCTGATGGATCGACCTGTACGGCTGTTATTATTTAGCCACGAGCTCCTAAAGCTTAAACTTCTAAAGCTACATTGGAAGGAAAATTGGCTACTTTTGTGTTGTCAACCCGTGTTGGTGGCAAAGGTTTCTGTAATTACTTTAAGTTGTTAACAAAAATTAGAAAGCAATTGGAAACGTGTAGGCGGTAAATATCAAAGGAATATGCGTGTTACGGATTCGGGCTTCTACCTCTCATGCATCGCACGACACACTATTGGATGTTAAAAAAAACTTTACATAATATGGATATAAACGTATATCATGTACTGACTGGTAATTAGTGACTGATATTTAAGCACATGATTGTATTAAATAACAAACTTTTACTTTTACTTTGGGACCAAACCCGAAAACGCAAAAAAAATCAGCTGTTCTCTACATTTTTACGAGTTATGCCAACATAAATGTGGGGAACAGCAGATTTTTTTTCGCGATTTCAGGTTTGGTTCCAAAGTAAAAGTTGTTTGTTATCATGAGTAAAATCATGAAGTATCGTTCACTAATTACTAGTCACGCTATATAAATGTAGAATACGTTTCGGGTTCGGTTGACATTCGAGCACACATTGACATGAACCTATGGGGTATCACGCGACACTCCAGGGTAGAATTTGATTAGCAAGAACACCTATGAAAGTTCTTGTTTGTAATTTGTGATGGTATGGTATATATGTATAGATGGTACAATTTATATTATATTATTCTAGGTATCTATATGTATTGGGTCAACTCAATGCTAATATGACTTTTTCTTCAAAAGACCCTTCCAGACATGGTCCTGCATTGTTGGATTCACATAAAATCCTCATAATATGTATAATGCTTGAACCCTCTAAGAAACCATGATCTCTGAGTTTGTTTTTAGCATTTCTTCTCAGGGAAATGCCGGCGCCATCTAGTTTTAAAATATTGAACAAAAATATTGACGTGTAAAAGTATCTGAAAAGATCTACTTATAGAAATAAACATTTCATGTCCTATCCATGATCATTCTGGGATGATTACCATGTTTGGAAATCACATTCCCAGCTTAAACTTGTAGCGGCATCTACATCGCCCCATACGAACTTCGCATCACACTGACGTCACGAAAAAATCCTGCATCGCGCAATTAGAGTTTACCGCGCGACTAGCAACGTCCCGACATCAACCGTCGGGCAATTGCCCGACGGTTGATGTCGGGACGTTGCCCACCAGACACAACACCCGTCTGATCGGAGGATCCTCACTTTTCAATATAGGATGAGTGAACTTTACACCCTGTTCCTCATGCCTCTAAAAACTTAAATAAGTATTCAGATTTGATGCCCTGTTCTATGAATAATTAATTCATCACTTTACTGGGATCAAAAACTCACTGCACAAAAAACTAAATAATTAGTTTCTATACTTAGTAAAGCTTTAGTAAGTACCTACTTAGTTAAGGTTATTTATTGTGCTGAAAGCCTAATGAAATATTTACTTCGATCTCCGTTAATTCAACGGCTTCTGAAGTTTAAATACTTATTTGTGTTCGAAATTAAATTGTTTCAATGGAAGGGTTTTGCAAGCTTATCTCGTTGGAGTTATTTAATCTCTTTGAAGTAATATTATATTAAGATGGGGGCAGGACGACCTTCTGATTTCTAGGAAGTCGGCTGCTACTCGTATTTGCCATGGCGTTCATTATAGGATTGGGTATATTTTAGTGAATTTTAATTTTGGAAAGACTTTATTACTATTACAATTTCACATCCCTCCAGGAAATACAAGGGCAAATAATTATGATAATAGCTTTTATCTTTGCAGCGTATTAATCAATTATTATTTAAATATAGCTATTCGATTTCTGCTGAAACAGAATTTGATTGTGTTTGCGTTTTATCAGATTTAATATACAAAGGTGATGATCAACATTTTTGAGCAATAGCAGTTAGATAGTCCCCTTACCTAAGAAGTTTTTATTTAAAATTATTATCCCAAACAAACCCTAAAGAGCTCCAAGCACCAAAGGTGAAAGGGCGTGCGTTCAATACAAAAACGAAAGAGACAGCGAAACTTCAAAATAGAATTTAGCAAACGCGTCGCGGCTGGTGCTTATTATTCCTGTATACACACATTCACATACATTCTTACAGTTGAAACTTACAAAGTTGTATAAATTCGTATCTGCCATATTCATTTTGTTTCTTGATGGGCCGACAAAGCGTACCTAATTACCGTTCGTACTGCTCTGTCGAAAATTTATAAATCGTCTAAATACGAGTACGACTCCTTCTAGCCATAAATTACTATCTAAGAACATAGATAGCTTCTGCTTTGATACAAAAAACTTAAAAGCTTTATGATCCTTCTCTTGTTCTTCGTCTTTCTATGTACATAGCTAATTAAATTATTATATAATTAAATTATTCCCTCATTGGTTGCCTCATTGGTCTAGTGGACGCAAGCGCTACTGCTGAGCATGAGGTCCTGGGTTCGATTCCCAGGTCGGGCAAAGTGTTATTGCGTTTTTCTATCAGAAATTTCTTAGTCGCAGCCCGGACTCCGGTTTTGTGCTCGGTTGAGGGCAATAGGCTCTCCCTCTATTACATAAGACTTAAACATAACTGCCGAAAAGTGAGTGTAATACACCTCTGCCCAAACCTTCGGGGAATACAGGTGTAAAGTTATGTTATGTTTATGAAGTACTAGCTGCGCCCTGCGGTTTCACCCGCGTAGACCGTGATGAAAAGTAGCCTATGTGTTAATCCAAAGTATAAGCTATCTACATAACAAATTTTATTCAAATCGGTCAAGCGGTCTTGTTGAGCGTGTGCAATATTCAGTCCCTTCAAAACCTCCCAGACATCCCATCACCAGGTTGCTTCATATCGCTTTCTGCAAATCCAATCTTGGTCTCAACGCTCCCTTGGTCCGAATGCATTTGTAAATTGTCAGAAACCGACTTACACGGTGTAACACTCAACAAAAGAAGATCAGTCTCTGAGGTACGGGAGTGCATAAACTAACCAATTTTTTTTTTTTTTTTTTTGTAATTCTTGTTGACATTAAATCTTAGTTTATCCCACACTCATACCCTTTCACCTTCCGTGGCAACATTTTATATATTTTTTTTAATGTTATTACTACTACACTACACTACACTTACTACTTACTTGTTGTTTACTAATTTGAACTACTATTTTGAATTTTGAATTATAATTGTATTAAATTTTAAGTGTTCATAAGTTTTTTTTTAAGTTAATTACGTTGTTGTTTTGTTGTGAATGCTGTATATACCTGTAATACGCATACATAACAGTAATTTTATTATATTATTGTTTTGTATTATTTTATCTGTATGTACTGCTGTTGGTGTACCTAGTCAAATATGAACGCGCAAGATTTTTAATAAAAATATATTTATTAATTACACGTGTGCTCAGCATGAGCGTTATGACAATAATGACCCCTTAAATCTAAGTTACATGGTCTTAAATACTAGTGAAATTATTTGTATGTGTGTGTCGGTGGACAGACCTCACAGTGGGTCAGTAACAGGAAGCTGCTCGTATGTCTTATCATACTCTTAATTATTTTGGTCATCATTACTTGGTAATTTATTGCAAATAAACGTTGCTACCTGGAACTGATGGGTAACATGGCGTGATCTTAGTTTATCAAAACAGTTCGGGGAAGCGGTTGGCTATGCATAACTCCTCCCTCCGTAAGTGCAAAATCACCATCCGAAGGTGCATCACGAGGTTGATGATTTTGTATAAGCTTTTTCAACAATGTTCTTCTAAATCGGTATATAACTAAAATTAGTACAAAAAGTAAAATTATGTAAATTACAATAGTTCCTATGCTAACACTGTGCACATTCACAAAATGACTTTCAATGTCCTTCACTTCACTGTTGTCCTTTAATGCGTGTGAAAGGAACTGTAGATTTTCCAAGTCAATCTCGTCGAGGTTTATTGTCTTGCGTAGCGCGATGTCCTTTGGTGCTATAATACTGGGCAGATGTATTGATGGTGAACTATGGACGACGACTTCTCCGGTTTGTAAGCGGCGGTTTCTTAATGTGGATGTCCCAAGTTTTACCTCACAAGCATTGTCAAGGGTTAGAATGTAGGTGCCCATGATGTCGTGCTGGCTCATGTCGCCGTCACAGTTTTCCTTCAGGAATGTAGAAAAGCCTGTGAAAATAATCCAAGAATCTGGATGTATGGATTTCATTTTGATGTCAGATGCGTTGACTGGAAGAGGCAGGCACGATGTGATCTTTGTAGAGAACGTCATCAAATCTTTGATGCATTGGCTTTCTTCCACTGAAGACAAGCTGATCTCGTAACAAAGGAACTTTCCTTCGTCTAGTTCCCTGCAAGGCTGAGAGAGCGATACCACTTTCGACCCTTTCGCAAGGATATGGGAATGTTTAGGAGTAATTAGGAATGATAGGTCAAGGTGGGGATTATACATAGGAAAAGGGTGTAGGGTGTAATAATTGTAGACATCCGATTGGACTGTTGGTACTGACATAATAAAAGTTATTTGTTTGCCTTTTACATAAGCTTTGATGTCAATACAATGTTCGATTTGGACTAAGTTTTCATCAGTAACAGGAAAAGCTAACTTATCCGTTTTCTCGATGTCTTGAAGGATATTAATTAATTCGGTGGTATCTAATATAGATTGATGTAATACATTAACTCTACTAAATGCTAATGCTGTCTCTACTTCATCTAAGCGGGTCAATAATATTTGAAAGTTATGAGTTAACATGTCATAAGTATTTAAGACAAGGTTCTTACTCCTTTGGAATTGAGTTTTGTTTAAAATTCCTTCTATTTCCTCCATAGTTTTCTCGAGTATTATAAAGTTGTTTCTAGTCGAGTTAGTGATATTAACGAATGTGTCAACTATTTCGGAAACTAAAGTAACTTTATTCATGATTGCATCTTGTCGCAATTGCAGACTGTTTATCCAGTTATCATATCTGAGTGCGTCTTCGTTATCTAAATTTCCAGTAATAGCTTTAATTATAGATCCGATAGGATTGATAAGTCCCCTTTTTATTCTAATGCTTGGTACTAACTGATTATAATGTTCTATAGTTATATTCATTATGTATTGGGTTTGCAACTTAGCATCAACAAGACTACCATCTAAAACGTATGTGCTTAATCTATCTTCCATATAGTTGGATATTTCATTATATTTTTCTATGTTATATTCTAAACTCTTATGAACTAAATTTAAGTCTAGTCTCTTAACAATATGCCAGTTATATAGGCTAAGTGAAGCTTGTCCTTCTTTAATGGGGAGGATTCCCGGATTGTCTTCAATCCTTTGAAGTTGAAGGCCCAGGCTGAGGGCTGCTTGCATCGCTACCGCCAGGACGAACCTGTGAAGGACGTTTTATGTCTTTAACGGTTATTTTCTTTGTTCTATTGTTTTTGTTCTGGACAGCTACTGTATTTCTTTTAATTTCGTCTATGACTGTTGCTTTTTGGTATCTAGGCTTATCTTTACTACGTCTGGTATTAACTCCTTTCATATAAATTTGATCTCCTTTTTTAATGTTAAATTGTTTTTCACCACCGCGTTTTTCTTTGGTTTTTTCTTTGGACTGAATCATTTTATCGGTTAAATAATTATAGAGGTATTTAGTGCGCTTAACATGGTCCTTTACTAACTGTTGGGTATAACTCTTATTAAAATCTACTGCAAAGGTACTCGACGCATCGGTGTGCCCGAAGACCACTCCAAAGGGTGTTAAACCAGTAGTTGAATGAATAGACTGGTTGTACGACATAATAGCGTATGTCATGACAGATGCGGCGTCAGTTATTTTTCTCTCGTACTTTGCAAGTCGGTAGATCTCTATAATAGTAGAATGAAATCGTTCAACTAATCCCATAGAGTTTGGATTATGGGGCGTACCTATGTGTAAATTAATCTTGTAAAATGTTAACATTTCCTTTAATAAGGTATTATTAAATTCCGATCCTGGGTCTGCACTAATTTTTGATGGCACACCGTATGTGGCGAAATATTTTATAAGTGCCCTTATGACTTCCGGTGTAGATCTATTAGGCACTTCTATAGCTTGGCCTAGTTTGCTAAAAGCGTCAATGATTGTAAGAAAATAGCTTCCTTCTATTGAGAAAATGTCTATAAAAAGTTCTTGAAACGGTTTTGTTTGGGTTTGAGTTAATTGTAGTTCGGGTTTTATGGGTTTCCTATCATATTTCATGTGTTTGCAAGGTTCGCATGAGTTGATAATGCAAGCTACGGTATGCTCTAAGTTATTCCAGTAGTATGTTCTTTTTAAATGAGCTACGGTTTCTTTAATACCACGATGACAGGTTTTTCCCACATGATATTTTAGGACTATTTCTCGTTGTTCATTTTCGTCTTCAACGTGAATGACTCTTTCGGTGCACTCGTATATGTTTATTGCATGTTTTTTAAATAAAGTTGTAATAATGTTCGAAAATTCCTTACGATGGCGTTCGTCCTCAAAATAGATATAATATTTAATTTTAGGACGGATATATTCCTTTAAGAATTCTTTTATTAATTCTGGTTTATCTGTTGGTATGTGTACTTCGAATATTTTTTGCTTATTCCTAGATAAGTCTTTAACACTGCACTCGTTTCTATGCCATGTGTATACGAGAATTTGATTGGGTTTCGTATCGATGGCTTCCTTTAATATTGGGATATCAGAAGAGTCCGTATTTTCCTCTGAATGTACTGTTGCTAAAGAAGGAGAGTCTGCTCTTTCAGAGGCTGTGACTGTTTCGCTTCCTATTGACGGTACTGAATAAGGTGATCTAGGTCTATTTTTAGAGTTCCTAGATGAAACAGTAACATTGTCATCATCATCTGAAGAAATAACAATGGTTTTCGAGTTATCGGTGTTCACTATCATTGAAACGTTGTCTAAAGCATTAACTTTAATTCTGGACAATGCATCTGCATTGCTGTTTTGTTTACCGGGTTTATACTTAATTTCGTAATCGTATTCAGAGAGTCTAAGTCTCCATCTTGTGAGTCTACTTCCTGGCTCTTTAACCGAATTTAACCATACCAATGGCCTATGATCGCTTAGTATTGTGAATTTTTTACCATATAAGTAAGGTCTGAAATGCTTGCATGCCCAGACAACTGCTAATAGTTCCTTTTCTATTGCGCTGTAACGTGTTTCAGCGTCATTAAGTGTTCTACTTGCGAAAGCTATTGGTTTGTCGCTACCAATTGGACCCTGTGATAGGACTGCTCCTAGTGCAAAGTTAGATGCGTCCGTTGTTAAAAGAAAGGGTTTTTCAAAATCTGAGAATTGTAATAATGGTGCGTTGGTAAGTAGCTCTTTGCATTTTTCGAATGCGTTTACATATTCTTGAGTTATGGTGACTTTATTTTTCTTTTTAAGGCAGTTTGTCATAGGTTGTGTTATTTTAGAAAAATCTTTGATGAATTTGCGATAGTATCCTACTAAACCTAGGAAACTCTTTATTTCCGTTGGTGTTCTAGGCAAAGGGAATTGTAATACAGCTTTAATTTTATCATCATTTGGTTTAAGACCGTCTTTGGTTATTGTGTGTCCTAAATATAACACTTCTTTTTTTAAAAATTCGCATTTATCGAGGGTTACTTTAAGATTTGTTTGTCTAAGTCTATCGAATATTTTTCTGAGCTTATCTATGTGTTCTTGAAGGCTAGTAGAGTAAACAATAATGTCATCTAAATAAACAAGGCAATGTATGCCCTGTAGTCCACGGAGTACATTGTCCATTGCTCGTTGAAATGTAGCTGGGGCTGTCTTTAAACCAAAAGGCATACGAGTAAATTCGAAATGTCCTGATTGTGTTGTAAACGCTGTTTTTGGTTGGTCCTCCTTTTCTACTTCCAGTTGATGGTAACCACTAGCTAAATCTATTGTAGTGAAGTATGATGCCTTTCCTAGTCTGTCAAATAGGTCTGTGATGTTTGGGAGTGGGTATTTGTCATCTATTGTTATTTCGTTGAGTCGCCTGTAGTCTATAACCATCCGAAACTTCTGTTCGCCTGAAGCGTCCATTTTCTTAGGAACAAGGTGTACAGGGGCACTCCAAGGTGAGTGTGATTCTGTTATTACGTTATTTTCTAAAAGTTTGTCGACTTGTTTCTGTATTTCCTCATTTTGACTAACGGGGTGTCTGTATGGGCGTATGTAAATTGGATCTTCGTTCTTTGTGCGGATTTTATGTTTCACTTGATTAGTGAAAGATAGAGGTACGTTTTCGCAATGAAAGATGTCTTTATACTCGGTACATAAGTTACTTATTAATGATTTTTCTTCCGTGTTTAGGTGGTCAAGACGTAATTTACTTAAATTTTCATGTAATAGTTTTTCTAAATCGTAGCTGTGGTTTAAATTATGAACAAGGTAATTATCTAAGTCCCGTTTTATACTATCGACTTTAAAGGGTTTTTTAAAAGTTATAGTCATCTCAATGTCTGTAGTATTTTGGATGACAGTGTGAGCTAGAGAGTCTACACAGTTAACTAAAGCGTCAGGCATACGAACTCCCGGGCAGAACTCTATATGATTTAAAATTGCGTTTCCGTTGTTTAGCATAGTTGGCACTTTAACGCGTGTTTCTGATCTAGGGGGTATTACTATTTGATAAGTTGGGTTATATAAAATGGGAATTTCTGTTGTATTTGTTCTTAAGACCTCTATTTGATAAGATGGGTTATATAAAATGGGAATTTCTGTTGTATTTGTTCTTAAGACCTGATTTTTCATGTCTATGGTGGCTTCTAACTCTTTTAATAAATCTGATCCGATAAGACCATTATACGCTTTGTCTACGTTATATATATAAAACTTGTGGTGAATATTCGTGTTAAAGGTATCCGATAATGGAATGTACGCGACTTCACTATGCTTGCTACGCCCATGTGTACTGATTACTTCAAATGGTTCCTCGCTTTTACAATACTTAAAATACTGATCGGCTAGTTCGGCGTTTATAAAGGAACGTGTACTACCTGTATCTATTAGGAAAATTGCTTCCATTTCCGGTAGGTAGATGTGTGGTAATCTAAGACCGCTATAATTTAGGTTTATTACTTCTATTTCTGATCTGGTTGGTCCGTTGTGGAGGCTTCTATCTGAAAATTTGCTGGTTCGTTTGCAACTTGCGCGCAATTAATTTGATTACTATCATCCATTAACACTACAAGGTTCTCGTCATCTAACAAGAATATCTGTTCACAGTTAGATTCAGAGTCAAGTTCAAGTGGTCCTTCAGTCATGTTATTGTGAACCGTTCGCATTGACACGTCATTATCTTGTCTCGGCTGTTGATTGAGTATGCCAAATCGGAATTGTTGATTTGGATTTGCTTTAAAGAAGCCTGATTGTTTATAATTATTAAGAGCACGCGGAATCTGTTGGGGTTGCGGAGTTATAGCTTTTTGATTTGGTTGGTTACTGGTACTTGGCCTAGGCCCTTGTGGTTGATTTGTGAGCCTTTGGTTGTTGTTATTCGAAATAAAGTTGGGTTTAAAACCATATATTGGTCTAAAACCTTGATGGTTATTTGTCGGAATACCGAATTTGAACTGATTTGGAGCCGTAAAGTTTGGTTTAGGAGTATTAGATTGGTTCGCGTTATTAGAAGGGATTGATTTATTTCTATTTCGGGCGTTGTATCGCGTTTGGAAGTTAACTTCCTCCATTACGACACTTAACGCGGACTCTAGAGTAAGGCATTTATTGAGTCTAACAAACTTTATCATGTCTTCTGGTAAATTGTACAGGAAAACGTTTAGAGCTGTATTGTTATATATTATATACTTGGCTGCTTTGACGCCTTCGTCGGTTAGAAGGTTTACCTTTGAAATTAATGAGCTCCTAACATTCTGTATTCTGTGGCAAAAGTCTATAAATGATTCTCCATGTTTTATCTTGAGGTTTTCTAATTCAATGTTAAGGCAAGCTTCGGATCTCGGATCTCCGAAGTGTTGGACGAAAAGCTCCTTAAGGCCATCCCAGGTTGTGACGTTTTCACGTTCACTAACTAAGACTGCTGCTTTACCAACTACTCGGCTTGTAATGCAATGAAATAGATAGGTCTGTTGTGCTGGGTTATTCTCCCCTCTAAAGCTTCTAATCACATATTCGCACTTAGAAATAAAAAGATTGAGCAACTTATCGTCTCCATCGAATCTTGGGATGATGCTCTGGATTTCTTTAGGGATAAGTTGAATATTCATTATTTTATTTAATTATCAGATAAGTAAAGATTAAACGAAGTTGGCGATTTGAGTCCAAACAACGCTTTGCTACACTAGAATGTTTAAATTAACTGAAGTTTGAGTAATTTAAACAAAGTTAGTGTAATGGCAATATAACTCCTATTACGTATTTCGAATGAAATGTAAAAATAGTAAACTGGCGATGTGAGTCCAATTTACTTAATAAACTAAAATAAAATCTAGATTCGGCGATTTTTGTCCAAAAATAGATGAGCTACGCAAATTGGCGATGTCTAGTCCAATTTAGACGTAAGGGATAAGACAAGGAATGGAACAGTGCGAATAAAGGTCTACTCACAGTATGCTCGATCCCATGCCGGTTCTCGTACTGCTGCTGCTCTGCTGTTGCTGCTGTTGCTGCACACGCGACGTTCTTTTGACGAATTTATTGAAGAGGTTCTTTACGAATTAGAAGTCTATAGCGTCGAGAATACGTTACGACCGATGTGTGTGTCTATTAACGATACTGTTCGCGACTTTTACTAATCCGACCCGGCTGCGCCAGTCAAATATGAACGCGCAAGATTTTTAATAAAAATATATTTATTAATTACACGTGTGCTCAGCATGAGCGTTATGACAATAATGACCCCTTAAATCTAAGTTACATGGTCTTAAATACTAGTGAAATTATTTGTATGTGTGTGTCGGTGGACAGACCTCACAGTGGGTCAGTAACAGGAAGCTGCTCGTATGTCTTATCATACTCTTAATTGTTTTGGTCATCATTACTTGGTAATTTATTGCAAATAAACGTTGCTACCTGGAACTGATGGGTAACATGGCGTGATCTTAGTTTATCAAAACAGTTCGGGGAAGCGGTTGGCTATGCATAACTACCTAATAAATAAATAAAGCCGTTTGAGCGTGAAAAAGTAACAAACATACAAACACACACCTATTCACTCACAAACTTTCGCCTTTATAATATTTGTGTGATTCCTTAATTATGTTCTAAATCCACTTTCTGCATTGTTACAGAATGCGTACAACCGGTCTCTCCAACTGAGCTGAGAACACAAATGTGCAACAATGTGCGTCGGACACTATAGCAGTGTAGTGGCGGCTGTTTCGTGAAATGTGCGCAACACTATGAGCAAAGGCAGCTGGCTGGCGATGGTGGCGGTGGTGGTGGTAGCGGTGGCGGTGCGGGGGTGGGACTGTGTGTGCAACCCCCGGGAGTGCGAGGTGTTAGAGCCGAGCGGGTGTCCAGGAATGGGGATTGTTGTTTGGGATCCGTGCAGGTGAGCGATATTATACTTTTGTTTTGTACTACTTTTTATGAAAGAAAATCACAGATTTAAGGGTACACCGGGTGTAAGGGACAGCCCTTCACAGACTTCAGGTCCGGTTAAGATGACCGGTACATGAAATTATTTCAGGAACGTTATGGGGATTCAATAAACCCGATTTGTTTTAATACCTCACACGCACACAGTTACAGTGCGTTACAGTGGGAAAACGCACGTAGTGAACGACAGCGCAGCGAGCCTTCCCCGCCACGGGGTCATGCAGTATTTCAACATCCATAGCTGATGTTTTAATTAGGATTCCGTACCCAAAGGGTAAATCGGTATCCTATTACTAGGACTCCGCTGTCTGTCTGTATGTCCGTCTGTCACCAGGCTTTATCTCATGAACCGTGATAGTTAGATAAAATTTTCATAGGTGATATATTTCTGTTGCCGCTGTAACAACAAATAATAAAAAACAGAAAAAAATATTTAAGAGGCTCCCATGCAACAAACGTGATTTTTTTGCTCGTATTTGCTCGATATTGATAACGGAAACAGGTAGACGCTTGAAATATTCTCCGGAAATTTAATTATACAATATTCACTTTAAAAATAAATAATTAAATTAAAATAAAATAAATATTTAAGTGGGGCTCCCATACAACAAACGTGATTTTTTTGCCGTTTTTATAGATAATGATACGGAACCCATCGTGCGCGAGTCCGACTCACACTTGGCCGATTTTTTTAGCTGTTTTATTTACATATAAATGGAGTGCTGGGTACAGAGAATGTAATTTTACATTGAAATAAAGGAATAGCAACTGAAAAACGATAAAAAAAAATCCTGAGTAATCCGGTGGAATATGATTCAAAATGCGCTGAATGCACCCTGTTAGTTTGCGGAGGGCTGTCCCTTACACTTTGTATATCAAAATGCACACCTACCAAAACAAGCGATAGTTACGCGAAACAATTGATTTTGGCCGAACGCGTGTCGTTGACAATGTGTGGCCCGCCATGTATCATAACATCTTAAAACGCATGCAGTTGATACATCGCCAGTCGTGCTGTGCTTTGAGCCTCATCTACCTTGTCTCTAAAACCTTAGATACAAGGTAGATGAGGCTAGAAAGATAGATGGGTAACCACCCATACATCAGAAATCTTAAATGTGACAGCGGTCTATATGCTGCGGCAAACAACACGTAGGCCGTCAGACCGTTTCTTACCCTTTAAACATAGATACAGTTCCCGAAATTTGAAGATACAGTATTCACGAAGCGACACGTACTTTACTTGTGTTTACCAAGCGTTCAAACACAATGCGAATGTGTGCGTAAAGACGAACACACGCACACACACTCTTCCGACTTCACCATTGTCTCGGACGGTGCCGAGAGCTCCTGCGCTTACACACACATTCACAGCGTGTTTGTACACTTGGTAATCATAAGTACAGCACTGTAAGTCGACGTTCGCACGGACGTAAAAATATCGCAGCGATTTTGTTTCGCGCACTGGATTTTCAACGCTCTGCTTAGCGCCGAGAGTTAAAAATCCAACATTGTGTTTTTTCGACGCTCTAAAATGCGCTCTGTTGTTGTTAAGTTGAATTCTCAATGCTTGGCTCAACAACGAGAGTTGAAAATCCTATGCGCGATAAAATCCCGCTGCGATATTTTTACATCCGTGCGGACGTCGGCTAATAGATTTATGTTTTTCAGATAGTGAGTACTCATCGTTAGAGTAATTCGCTGAAATACGTTTTCCTTACTTATTTATTTTGGTAACCTATAAACTTTTAATCAATTCGATAACAAATTAATTAAAAGTTATAGGTAACTAATAAATGTTTTAAATTCATTAAGAATAAGTAACCAAGTGAAAACGTTTTAGAACTGAAAACTTTAGCATTGTAACCTCTTACCGAGTCATGTTCCTTTGACTTTTAACCCTTTTACTTCGGCTCTTCTTAAATTTTTAATTCCAAAGTGGGAAGAAAGTACCTACATAATAAGTATAAATATAAAAGAAGTTTATTTTATAAGTACGCTTTTAAAGGTTCTTAGTATGAACAGTTCAAGGATTATAAAAAAGGGCCAAGATTTTTCTGGAAGCAATGGCGTCCTATTTTCTGTGGAAATATTTAATGCGTAGGATGGTATTGATTGAGATTGAAAATATTTTGAAGTCCTCTTGTTTCTTTTTTTTTTTTGTGAGCCTGCTCTGTCACACTCCTGGGCAAAGCCCTCTCTCCACTGCCATCTCCTACGTGGCCTGCCGGACTAGTTCTGTGCTATCTGGGCATACCATAGATATAAAAAAGAAGATTTCTATGGGGCATACAGTTTGTCCAACATGGTGGCAGACATGTCCTGTCCAGTCCCATTTGAGTTGGGCAGCCTTTTGAGCCACGTCAGCTATATTTGTTTTGGAGCGCATTATTGTGTTTCAAACAGGATCCGTTCATTTAACGCCTTTTATACTGAGCTCCATTGCTCTTTCTTAATTATGTTGGGCAAAAATTGATCCTACATTTTATTTTTAAACGGACCTTCACAATGTACGGACGAATGATGCCATGACGGAATAATTATAATAATAAAATTACGTTTTTGTTTCCATGTTCTATAATAGTCCCGCACCAACCGGGGGTTGTCCTTGGGTGCACTTGCATAGTGCATACAGAGATAATCGTCGGCTGGTGCCTCCTCGTCATTCAGTTGGCTTCGGCCCTCGTACGCCTTCCAAAGGTCCGGGACCCCAGGGTCCCGAGATATGTCAAATTAAGTTATAATTTTACAGTGTCACACTAAGGTTGTATTGTTTTAGTTATAAGTAATTTGGTGTTGATGTATTGTGTAGTTATTTGTAATTGTTAGTAATAGGGTTATTTAAAATAGTTAATATTATAAGTAGGCTTAGCTATCGCATTAGGTTTCTAAACCTGTAATGATAGTTTAAGAGTTTTAAATAAATAAATAAATAAATAAATAAAATAATAGGTCTTTACCTATGAAATTGCCGTTTTGTATGAAAAAATTTAAACGAATTTTTTTCATGCATTTTTTATTTGTATTAATCGAAGTAATCACCCATGCAATCAATGCATCTTTGCCAACGCAGTGGCAGTTTATTGATGCCCTTCTTAAAGAAATCAGCTGGACGGGAGGCAACAAATTCTTCAAAGGCATTTTGTACTGCCTCTCGGGTATTGAATTTTTTTCCCGCCAAGAAGTTATCCAAATTCTGGAAAAAGTAGTAGTCTGTAGGCGCAAGGTCTGGTGGGTAGGGCGGATGACGGAGAGCTTCCAGCCCCAGTTCTTGCAACTTGGAGACCGTCTGCTGTGCAGTATGAGGTCGCGCGTTGTCTTGCAGGAGCAGCGGAGACGAGCGATTGACCAATGCTGATTGGAGATGTGCCAGCTTCTCCATCATTGTGTTCAGTTCTTCACAGTACACATCTGAAGTAATGCTCACCCCGTTTGGTAAGAAGCTGTGATGAATCACACCGGCGCTAGACCACCAAACAGTGACCATCACTTTTCTAGGGGTAAGTTTTCGTTTAGGGCATTGTTTAGGTGCTGAACCAGGATCCAACCAACTTGCTGAGCGCTTGCGGTTATCAAACAGAATCCATTTTTCATCGCAGGTAACAATGCGGTTCAAAATTCCTTCATTTGTGTGTCTGTTGAGCAGTGCAAGGCAGGTCTCGACGCGTACTTCGCGCTGGCGATCATTGAGTTCGTGGGGCACCCATTTGTCAAGCTTTTTTACCTTGCCAATTTGACGCAAATGGACCAATATTGTTTTGACGATAACGTCGAAAGCTGCTGCTAATTCAGCCGTAGATTGTGTATCATCATCTTCCACAATCGCCTTTAATTCGTCATTGTCGACCAAAGTCTTCGGACGACCGCGGGGTTCATTTTTCAGGTCGAAATATCCAGAACGGAAGCGAGCAAACCAATAACAAGTGGTGCGTTGGTTTGTAGTGTTAGCTCCGTAAACGTCGTTGATGTTGCGTGCCGCTTGTGCCGCGTTGCTGCCACGACGGTACTCATATTCCATAATTACTCGAATTTTTAACGTATCCATGATGACGAAAAAGATTGAAATGCGATGAAAATGTAACACTAATCAATAAACAAACGACTACTTTTGGAAAAAAAAATCCATGTTTTTAAAATAAAATTAATTTGAAATTAGAACTCTTAGCCAAACAAAAATTATTTTGATTTGAAATGGCCAGTACTGCAGAACGGCAATTTCATAGGTAAAGACCTAATATTATAAAGGTGAAAGTTTATGTATGTGTGTGTGTGTGTGTGTGTGTTTGTATGATTGTTACTTCTTCCCGCTCAAACGCCTGGACCGATTTGGATGAAATTCGGTATATAGATAGTTTATACCCTGAATTGAACACAAGGCTACTTTTATCCCGGTCTACGTGGGTGAAACCGTGGGGCGCAGGTAGTTGTGTATAAGTTTGCGATGCATGTTGCATCATATTTATCGCACCTTCTACATGTATATTTTTGTGGGTGGGTGCTGCATTCCGCATCGAAGCCTGGAACTTTTTATTGGCAGAATTAAAACTAAATATTGCAACTGTATAACATCAACTTGGTCCGCAAACTAACGCCTGATTCCATAACTCATCTTCATCATCTGCCTAGCCTTTTCCCAACTGTGTTGGGGTCGGCTTCCAGTCTAACCGGATGCAACTGACTACTAGTATTTTATATGGAGCGACTGTCTATCTGACCTCCACAACCCAGTGACTGGGTAATACGATACCCCTTGGTAAGACTGGTTGTCAGACTTTAGGGCTTCTGACGACCCGTAACGACTGTCAATGATCCACGAATGACAGCCGGGACCAACGGCTTAACGTGCTTTCCGAGGCGCAGAGGGGTCTCGATATGTAAAGATGGTCACGCATCCACGGACCATCCGCGGCAAGCGTAGCTTAACCTGATTAATCAACCCGTGCGGCTGTTATTACACACGAGCCCCTTTCCTGCTCGATTCCCCAGCCTGATTCCATATCGTTTAATAATATTACGGGTACTATTTTCCAATAAAGGAAATTCTTTCAAATATTATCTTGAAGTAACTATCTTTTATTAGTACTAGTTTCCAATTAACTCTCGGTGTCCAAGTAATTTGTTAGGTCTAAGTAAAATAGAATCAATTAAATTAGCATCCTTTGACGTTTTAATGTCCCGGACATTATGAACCGGGACTGTCTCAAGGACTTTTATTATAAAGATACGTATACACTATTATGACAAACATGAATATTATTTTTAAAGATACGTATACTCTATTATGACAAAGATGATTATCACACTAATATTATAAAGGCGAAAGTTTGTGAGTGTGTGTGTGTGTATGTCTGTTACTTCTTCACGCTCAAACGGCTAAACCGATTTATATGAAATTTGGTATGTAGACAGCTTATACCCTGGATTAACACATAATAGGCTCCTTTTTATACTGAAAAAATGTAGTGCTCCCGTGGGATGAGCAAAGAATTCAAATATATTTGTTACTCTTTCAAACTCAAACGGCTCGACCGATTTTGATATAATTTGGTGTGGAATAGAACTTTAAAAAAAAAAAGAAAAAAAAAGTAAAAGTAAAAAAAAAAAAGTAAAAGAAAAAGTAGATAAAAGGTGAGTGATCTTATAAGATTAGATTTTTCTTTGTAATTTTGCAATTAATGACGCAAAATGTACTATTACCTCCCTAAATGTCTGCCTAAGCTGCTTAGGAATGGAGTGCATATTATAAGACGTTTTCCACCATCGTAGAACAGGTATAAGCTATCTACATACCAAATTTTGTCCAAATCGGTTCAGCCGTTTGAGCGTGAAGAAGTAACAAACATACAAACACACACACACACTCACAAACTTTCGCCTTTATAGGTAATATAAGTGTGATTAATGTGATTCCTTAGAGGAGCTCGTGGCTAAGTAATAAGCCGTACGGGTCAATCCATCAGGTTAAGCTTCGCTTGCCGGGGTTGGTCCGTGGATGGGTGACCATCTTTACATATCGAGACTCCGTGCCTCGGAAAGCACGTTAAGCCGTTGGTCCAAGCTGTCATTCGTGGATCTTTGACAGTCGTTACGGGTCGTCAGAAGTCTGACAACCAGTCTTACCAAGGGGTATCAAATTACCCAGTAATTGGGTTATGGAGGTCAGATAGGCAGTCGTTCCATATAAAATACTGGTATTCAGCTCCATCCGGTTAGACTGGAAGCCGACTCCAACATAGTTGGGAAAAGGCTAGGCAGATTGATTGGGTGTGATTCCTTAGAATCATTATCGTGAGTGTTGTTACATGCTGTACAAATGCTTAAAACAATAATAATGACAACAACCTTACCTTAGCAAACGAAGCAAAAGCTGAATGGTGGAAAATGAGAACAATCACGCAAACTTACCTACATGCAACACCATCCAACATACATTTCCGCACCACCATACTCTTAATCACCTCTCGTCCCTACTCTGAAAATCAAATCTCCGCCGACTTTTAGAAACCTAACCTAACTCACAATTCATTGATTTTGATATTTTCGCGCTGCCGCAGTCTAAATTTAAAAGACTGGTTTCACAATCTCTTGCAAGTCGCCAATAAGACGGTTGCTTATGTCATCCGCTTCCTCCGATTCGTTGGTATAACCACAGATTAATAGTATAACATAGTGTTTTTCTTCTAAGTATGTACTTTTTATTATTTTCTTCTCATTTAGCATGCGTTCGTTATCATACGCCGATGTTATTTTGTGGACAATAGTGTGGGTTATACGTTTTTTTGACTGTATTATAACTACTTTGTTAATGCTGTAATGTATAACTGTTTTTTGTCACAAATAAATAAAATAAAATCTCGAGCGCCATGATACAGACTGTCTAGTTTGGGGTTCAATATTAACTAACGCTACCTATGTAACCTAGCTGTAGGTTATATTTTAAGCCACTTAGAAGGCGTTTATTAATTACGTTAGGCGATTTTGGCGATTTTTCGACCACCCACCGCACTTGGTGAGATGTCGTGAGATTTGACTCAACATCATAACAATAAAACTTCTATTATGTCTCGTTTACCGTCCGTGACCCGATTAACCTGTGTACCTGCAGTAACACTTGGATAATAAACAATTTTCTATTTCCATTATAATATTATTTATTTATTTAACCTTTTCGCACACAAAACGTACAAAGGCGGACTTAATGCCTTAGGCATTCTCTACCAGTCAACCAAGGGTGGTGAAGAGATTAGATGGCAGGTGCTCAGTATGAGAGGAATACTTATATAAAGAACACTAAAAATATTATGCATAACTCAATTAATTGTCGACCATATTTATTTCTTATTCAGATTTTATAGCACTCACGGATGTATCAAAGAGCAATCAATCTGCCTAGCCTTTTCCCAACTATGTTGGGATCGGCTTCCAGTCTAATCAGTTGTAGCTGAATACCAGTATTTTACATGGATCGACTGCCTATCTGACCTCCACAACCCAGTTACTAGTTACTGGGTAATACGATACCCCTTGGTAACACTGGTTGTCAGACTTTCGGGCTTCTGACGACCCGTAACGACTGTCAAATATCCACGAATGACAGCCGGGACCAACGGCTTAACGTGCTTTCCGAGGCACGGAGGAGTCTCGGTATGTAAAGATGGTCACCCATCCACGGACCAACCCCGGCAAGCGTAGCTTAACCTAACAGATCGACCCGTGCGGCTGTTATTACTTAGCCACGAGCTCCTCTAATAACATCAAAGAGCAAATAAAGAATAACAATATCCAACAATAATAACACAAATATTAAAATCAACATTGATTGTGACGTACGTGGAGTATTCAGCAGTTTTCGGCTATCAAAACGTTTATTTTGCGCGTTCTGTGAAGTGCAACAACGGACGAATAACGAAGTTAATTTGATTAAGTGATGGTTGCAAATTGTTTTGAAGCGATGTTTAGTATTTTTTTTTTGAAGTGGAAATAAAATGTGTTTTCAATAAATTATTAATTGGTCGCCTTAAAAACTTGAGAAATTAACTAAAAGCGATGCGTCTGATATCGATCTAAGACAGATATCAGATGATTCACTTTGTGTTAATTTTTAGGGTTCCGTAGGTACCTCAAAAGGAAAAAACGGAACCCTAAAAGGATCACTCCGTTGCCTGTATGTCTGTCTGTGTATCAGGCTGTCAAGACCCTTTTTCTCAGGAACACGAGGAGGTATCAGGTTAAAATTGATATCAAACATGTAGGTCTATGGTCCCTTGGAGCTCTAAGAAAATCAAGCTTTTGAGTCAACGCAATAAAAAAATACGGGCATAAGCGACATATTTTGATACTCGCAAATAAATAGGGTAGGTACTTCCCGTTGACCTAGAATCATGAAATTTGGCAAGAAGCAAGGCATCACAGCACAAGTTAAGGAAAAAGTCCGAAAACAGGAAATTTGCAGTTTAAAAAAAATGAGATTGCAATTGACCGTAACGTATACCCATGTATGGGAGAACATGTTTTTCAATTACAATGTTAAGTTTGTTTTTGGGATAAATTCATTCCAACTACGGAACCCTTCATTGTGCGTGGTCCGACACGCACTTGGCCGGTTTTTCTATCTTTCATTCAAAATTAATCAACATTGAAATAATAATATTCATCAGTGAACCGATTCAATGATCTAGGATTTCGGCACTCGGCAACTCGCTTACCGAATGATCGAAAAAAGAAATAAAAGGAGTAGATGAACGTCCACACCTAACGTATCATCACGCCTTGTTTACCCGAAGGGTTGGGCAGAGATGCGAACGCTCATTCCTATATTATTGGAGTTTACTCCATAAGAATCGATTTTCATATAAGTCCCCCGGTATGGAAAGTTTTATGAAGAGTCAAATTAACACAAGCGTTAACTCAAAAGCGTTACGTTTTTCTGCACAACATACCTTGCGCACTTTTCACTTTAAAATTATAATATAAAGTGTACTTGTATGTTTATTTTCGGCCAGTCTTCGTTATAGCGGTCAATCTATCCATTACATTCAAAGACAAGGAGGTTGTAATGTACATTACATGTACTTAAGGTGTAAACTCGAGTCGTGGGTCGGAGCTACGCCACATACTTTTTTTTATGAACGTGAAATTAAACAAAAATAAACTGTCACTCGAGTGAACCGTTTAATATGGGCTTTAGACCGCCTCAATAACGGATGTATTATGCAATAATTTTGTAAAGGACACACATAGGTACACCGGGCATCGGATTTTGGGTTTGGTTACCGGAACGGGCTAAGAGCATTGGCTTTTTCCATTAGGAATCATGTCAAATAGGCTACAAATGACACACACACACACGTGACACGACACGACATTTCACATGACATGTGAAATGTGTATTTATTATAGGCTTCTGTGTACCCCTTCGAAGAATACATGCGCAATGTTACGTTATTTTTGTAGCTTAACAAAAAATTATTAAGAACTCTTGAATATTTTGAATTGTTACAAAACATGGACAATATAACTACCTACTGTCACGTTTGAAACGTATTTTATTTAGACAACACTTTTATTCTTCATAATGTAAGAAACAAAATAGTCGAACGTGGGTTAGGATTTGTGTGAAAAATATAAGACGGACTTTCAGAAATACATGAAAAGATATAAGCTTTTTGCAGCAACTCGTTCAGGATGGAAAATAGAAATATTTTCTTGCACAATAGTGTAGTGTATTATAGAGTTTTATTTTATTATTGTAGTTTTTTTTTTATACCTGGGTAACGAATAATAAAAATGCAGGATTACATAATTCAAGGATACTAAGCTAGAGGGTTTTGTAAAAATGTACTAGTACTGATAACTGCATTAATTAGTTAATTTTTAAATTTTATTTTTTTTTTTTAAATAATTAATTAGTTTAGTAAAAAAAAAAAAACCTTTTTAGTTCCCTGCATCAGATTGTAATCCTCACAAAGGTTAAGCTGCGTCTAGGCGAACCAAGTATGAGCAGAGCATGAATTCTCGTAGCGTAGCCGTACTTAGGAGTTTCGAACGAGCTCGCCTTGCTACGCTACACATGAGGGTTACATATTAATGTAACTATCTGAAGCTTAGCTGACTATCTGATCTGGGTTACGTTTTTTGCAATTTGCAGGTCAGTGTCAGGTTGTATGTTGATTAAAATATGAGACGTGGCCGTTGCTAATTTGGTTTTACAGAATTGTACTCATTAGAATCAGCAATACAACTCCATAAGTTAGAATTGACCTCAAATCTAGCGATTAGGTACATGAAATCATGAGGTTTGAGGTCAATTCTAACTTATGGAGTTGTATTGCTGATTCTAATTATTATAATTCTGTAAAGCTACGGCCGCGTCTCATATTTTAATCAACATACAACCTGACAGTGACCTGCAAATTGCAAAAAAACGTAAGAAAATTTGAATTTCGCGGGCTACCTTAGCGCATTATCCTACCTATATTGCAAGCAATTTTAAGTTGCCTGTTCGTTAAATGGACACAAATTTCATAAATTAAAAAAGAAAGAACTGTTGCTAACTGGGCGCGCTGTTCGCCCGCTGTAGTCTTGGATGTGGGTCAAAAGGCTATTTTTCATAGGTCACGGGTTAAATCTGAGAACAGACAAAACCTGAAATATCATCAAAAGTTTATCACGTCATTTAATAATGAAACGAGATATATTACTGCAGAGTTTTGCTGCAGTATTTTACGTCAGATCTGTAATTACCCGACCGCGCCAGTCACCATTCATATTTTATCTAGAAAAGACAATCTTTAATTACATTTCTACGTCGAACTATTTCCAATAAACGATAAAAATATATTGCTTTACCACAAAGATATTATTTCTTGCGCAACCAAATTAGTATAGGACGCAAAATCTCTATCTTCAGGTAATTACGTTGGCTTTTACCGAAAAACTTTCGTAACTTTGCCAAGGGATGATCCACTTAGTAGAAGTTTGCCCGTGAACTTCAAAAATAGGAAGTCGGCCGAACGACTAATGCAATTACTGGGAGCCGACGGCAAACTTGTTCACCAGGATTTATAAATATAAACAAAAAATCAAAAAGCAATTTTGAAGTTTGGTGTCCTCGACATTTTGCTTTAAACTTTGAGAACCAATTTTTAGTTCATTGTTTACAAATTCTGATTCATGATCTGTTTCATGGTACCTACTTAGGACTTATTACTACTTGAATTCTATTAGTATATCAACTGATGAGTACGTTGTTTAATCACACATGTAGAAATTCCAATATAAAATTTGCTGTATTTTTGGAGAATATTAAAAGTGAATTCATTTATTTTTCGTTGAAAATTCCACAATGCTTTGAGAAGCTGAGCATCCATTGGTTCACGCCGGCCGCTAAGCACCAAAATCCGTTGCGTACCATGCGTACGCAAAGAATTTTGGTTTGTTTGAATGCAGAGTTAAAATGTCGGTAGTGGACGCAGTGCTATATGAACTCGTACAAAGCAAACCGAAATCCTTTGTGTGCCGTGCGTGCGTTGCGGTCAGCGCGGACCAGTGGACGCTCACCTTAAACGATCACAATCGATAAACAACTGGAAATTGTGTAGTTTTAAATACATAATTATATTTGCAATACCTACCAGCAATTCGAAATAGCTGGAATGCATGATATAGAAAAAATCTTTATCGTGGATCAAACAACTATTTACAGCTGAGCCGAAAACAAATGATGAAGAAGCGACACATTTTCTTAACCTTTTTTTTTCCTTTGCAGATGCTGTAAGGTATGTGCGAGAACGTTAGGAGAAGACTGCGGTGGATTCAGTGGGACGTGTGAACCAGGACTCAAGTGTCTCGATGGGTCGTGCACCCACATAACGTGAACAAAAGTGAACAAACCTGTAATATATGTGTATAGTGTTGATAGAAACAATACATATCTCCGACAACGTAGCCAACGAGAGGACCATGCGGAAGTAGGCGCGCCGTACAAGCTTCATATTGGGTGACAATAAAATGCTAAGCTACGTAAGTAAGCAAAAGACATTACGGACGAAGTATTGTTACTATGTCGATATGTTGTAAAGATTATTTCTTTGAACGAGCGCAAATTTCATTTTAATGCCCCAAGCCCCGGGGAGGCGCGATAAAATCGACATCTTTGTGAAATTCGCTCGTCATAGATACATTCAGCTATATGAAGGTTTTAAGTTTAACGTACGCAGACAGAATACTCGCCTGGAAAATTACGTAACCTTTTTCCCTGATTCACGTGGATAATTATGTTTGAATGTTCTTTTTTGTGACACGTAGGCACTTTTTTATCTGATGGTGTTTCAGAAAGTTCCGTCATGTAACGTAAACATGAAATATGTTGTTACATTCACGGACAATAGCTTTTGTGTTACAACTTTCCCTTTGAAATGTGAACATGAAATTTATCCGAGCAAAAAGCCTAACTGTAATAATTCTGTAAAATGTACAAGAACATTATTTTCTTGAGCGTTTGTTTAATATTGTTTCTTAGATATTACAAAACCTTTATGTACTAATAAACTTATTATTATTATTATTTTATTACGTTTTAATTACTGTTGAATCCAATCGAGAAATGAGTACTTTAATGTAATTATTATTAAATATTAATTTGGAATCGTTAAAATTATGTATAATTACGATAATGATATTTTGTAAAGTATGTATTAATTAACGAACGCTTTCCAACAGAGCACGTCTGATTAAATCAGGTAATGAAACATAAATATTTTGTTACAGAAATGTTAAATATTTTTGTAATATCTGTGCTGTTTAACTATTCTTAAAACGATTTTAATTTTTACACCAGCACTAAAACAAATCCTAATGAGTAAAACAAGAAACGTTGCTTTAGAACGTCACGAGCGTGTAACAATTCTATAACAATAATTGCTATTCAGTGAGCATCAAACCGTTTCTAAGCTTTAAGCACAGATTCAATTTTCAAAGACATGCTCTAGTGGATAGCGACCATAATAATTATTTGTGTTACAAAAAGGAAACTTGTAAATATTGACACAAAAATGTATGTCTACCAATAGGTATTCCAATTCATTCAAATCTAGAATAGGTAATAAATAAACAGTTTGACCATAGACATTTTAAATGGCTAAAAATATAATTTATAAAAAAAAACACCTAATAAAAACAATTGTATTATAATAAAAGATTTGTAATTAAAATGTATCTATCTATATTTCTGTGTGCTTCCAGGTTACATGTAGAGTTAAATTGATAAATGTACGTATAAAATGTTTCTTAGTTCTGTAAATATGGTCTGAATAGCATTTTTATCTTGTATGTACCTATATTTAGACGTATAGGTTCGTATACTGGAATAAACGGTTCTAGAAATAAGTACCCCATCAATTATAAGAAAAAAAAAAATATATATTTCGTATTGTAATGCCTATACTACTATGCGCTCAATATGTTTCCATTTCGATACAATTTTTGTGGAATTGTATGTACTTATTATTATAACCTGTCGTATCGAAGAGATAACAATGATATCGGCACTGTAGTGTGAATGGAGCCTAAAAATATTACTTCTCATATTTGGTTTTGTATATACTTACATTTTATAATAGGCATTAACTTAAGTGCTTTTCAGATAATGATTTCTATCTTGATATTTTCCAATGTATTAATTTTCCACGATCGTGTTTCCTTTGAGAATTCTAAATTATATACTAGTGGTACCTCATTACGTTTTCACCTTCCAATGTTATGTAATACGACTGATTGGGTTGATGTAGGCTGTATATTAAGTTACAGTAACTTGAAAAGCAATTTTCAGTTTCCAATACCCCAGGCTTTGAAATTAGAACTTTCGCCATCTTGAATTTCCCTGCAGACGGTTTGCGTAATTTATTTTCACGTGGAACGAAAAATCACTTTCGATCAAAATCTAATTTTGCTTCAGTTACCTATCCTTTATGGTAGTGAAAAAATATTTTTTTTCACGCATTTTGTGACTAAAATCGATGTTGATGATAGATTTTTTATGAATAAATGATTCTAATAACTATGTTAAATTGACTTCGAATATGTTTTTAATACTTTTGACTCAAGCTCAACCTACTTTAATAATTACCTACACATTAAAATTTTTCATTTTAAATCCCACAGAGCATTATTTCGAAACGTATGCCAATCGTGTGACATTTGTCACACAATAAATAATAATATCATGACGAATAATTATGTTGATTTTACCCTATTTACCCTCCTGCTCTAATTCCCCGTGACCTTTCCCGAGGCGGCGACGAGAATAATTATCGGAACGCCAGACTCATCGATTTTAGTTTGCTAATTTTAGGCATCAGCACTAGAGTGTATCTAAACAAAATGTAACCTGAAATATTGAGTAACTATGTAATAAGTTGTATAAATAATTCAGAGCTACTCGTTAACTGTGCACATATTGAATAAATAAGTTAAAAATCTGTTCTATGTATGTTTTAATATGACCTCATTCTTTTCTCTTGTAGGAGCAAATCGGTTATGAATATTTTCAGTTGGTATGACTATTTTAGAAAAAAGTATCAGGCTAATGACTATGACCTACAATTTGCCATCAGTCTTGGTTGTTTTTTAAGATTTCGTGAATCAATAATGAAAAGGCCAGACCTCAGTAATGTTACTTTCACATTAAAGATTAGGTGCCTGTGCCATAATGTTTTAGTTTAAGACACGAGTTAGACCTATTTTTTTTTGTCATAGAAGTGTCAGAAATATCATAAAAGTAAAATAAAAAAATATGTTTGTAAAATATAACGTTCATTTGAAACATTTGTAAGGATTATTTCCAGCCAGCTAGTACGCTTGTTTTATACTCCTTGAAGGCTTTCTGCACCCCATGTGTGCATAAGGAAAAACCCTTTATATAATAGGTATATAAGCTTATATATTATATATATAAACGTAAAAAACATCATCCGATGGAAAAAAAATCATCCTAAGTAGTTGTGAACCTATGGGGTTTGCAACTAACCCCCCCCCCCTCCCCTGGGGGTTTTGTTTTTTTAAATTAGTATATTGTATCACCTGAAGAGTTAATTGCCCAGGTTCACCGTTACACAGCAGTTTGTAAAGTCACAATCAATGCTGTAAATTATAAACACGTTCAACTCCCTGCGAAATGTTATTTCAATGTGAAAATAGTATTTCATAGGATTCAGAAAGTATTTTTGCATGCTCGTCTTCGTAACTAAACGTGCGCAGCACACCAATAAAGGAAGCGTACTAAAAATATTCACACTGAATTCGAAATTTGAATTTCAAAACTTAAGATCAGTATTTTTTATGAGATGGCATTACTGAGGGTGACATTCTCGATACACCCGATGAGTAATACTCGTAAATTAATTTAAACTTGAACTATCGCTATTGTAGTTTAGGTAGGTAAGTAGGTGCAAAACCCCAAATCATACTTGGCTGTTATGCTCCAATAGACATTATTTGCGGCTTTGAGCCCAACCCAATATTTGAGTCGGTTGGGAATGTCACCTATCCCTGTGACCCTTTTATCTAATAAAATGATAAAAAATTACGAATTCAGTATGAACCAATACAATGGCAGTGATCTTAGTATCTTACGCTTCAATGTTATCGAATTGTTTTCACAATATTTTCTTCTATATTCTGCTAGTGTAGATAAAATTTTAACTAGTCTTTTCTGGCCCTGCCTGGTGATAAAACCATAAATTTCCCAAGATACGTAAGATAAGTATATCGTAAACCAAGTCCTCCTTGTTTATGTGTCACGTTGGCGATAAACTATCAACTAGTCGTTATTTTTCTATCACTATATAAACGTTCCATTACGGTATATCTAGATAAACAGAAGATGTGTCTATAAAAATAGAGCGTAATGGCACGCATTTCAATTGCCTTTTTCAGTTTCTAAGCTGTATAATAATTATGCACTTTTGTATCGAAAAAATCCCGGAATTCCGGGATCGAAAAATTTAGAGTTCTGATTATAGAATCGTTTGTAGTGAACATTTCAATTACGTTCAGGTTTTGGCTAAAATGGAATACACTTTTGTATCGATCGTAAAAATCACGCGAATCCGGAATTGATAAATTTAGTACTTTTTGACTATGGAATCGAATGATAGCTAACGTTGTAAAGTAAGTTGCCAAAACTGGCATAGCAAACGTCACGATAAGTAATATTAAAAATTAATTTCAAGTAATCAAGCATACGAATAGTTATGTGATCCCGGTGTCCGGTATTTTTTAAATAAGTAATACCACATATTCAAGAAGCCGTTTCCATACCATGTAAGTATCTGATTAGTTGTGCATTCCCGGATTTCCTGGAATCCCGGGATTTATACTAAGAAAAATAAATTTAAAAAGCCTCTTCCATAGTTTCTTAGCAAATAATTAACTTTAAGTAAATAAATGCATCCGAATATACGATCTTTGATATTAATAGAGCAATCACACCTCATTCTAGTCCATTCTCAGCTACAAAGGAAAGTAAGTTGGATTTTTCAGTGATTAATTTCTAGATAGGTAAACTTAGGCAATGCAGGCTTTACGCCAAATTTAAAGGCCAAATTCGTCAGTCTAAATTACATGCCTGTTATTCTTTTATCTCAATTTCAGGCTGAAATTATCGTATGGAATCATTTTTAAAATATGATTTAAGAGTTGTTTGCTTAAGAGCTAAAGGCTCGTTATAAATTAAAGGAAATTATGAAAGGATCGTTGTGTAAATAATCGCTATCCATGTTATTGTACATTAAATCTGGTTAAATAATAAATGAAGATTTGTTGCCGCGTAATTCTTAGCCGAAATTACTATACCTCCTCGCACCCCATGGGAGTCGTTGAGACTATTTACACATTACGAAGTGGCTGAGTGGTATCCTCCTGTGCGCCGGTGAAATCAGATCAAAATATTCCGGAGGCAAAATCCCTTCGTGCACTAGCCCGAATGAAATGCGACAGCGTGACGCAATAATACTGATTGCCTATTATAAAACAGGAGGTAAATTAACACAATTAAAATAAAGCGCTCATTTTTTAATCCGGGTTAAATTGTAATCTTCATTTCCCCCTACTTTCCGACATTGTTTTGACACGAGGTCGCGGTTACGTATAGGCGAGCTGGCAGTTAAAAGCGCTGTTAAATTTTACCGACCCATATTTTAAAGGTAAAGCTGGGCTTGTAGGGTAAAAGCCGAGTTTATTGCTTCGGAAGAATTAACTGGTTGAGCTTTGAGTGCGATCAACAATCTGAGAAATGTAGTATTACATACTTAGTATAAAATGAAGTCGGTTCCGCTGTTTGTTCGCTTAGATCTTTTAAACTACTCAACGGATTTTAGTGCAATTTTCAGCAATATATAGAGTGATTCAAGAGGGAGGTTCTTAAAAAGAGAAAAATTGAAAAAGTTCCCGGGCAAATTGGAAAATTTCGGAAAACTGAAAGTACATTTTTTTTTGGAAATTTTGTATGAATTATTGAAATTTCGTCAGGACAACATCTGTCGGGTCAGCTAGTTCAGTAATATTTTATAGAATGTTGACAGCTTTGTCATACTATTGTCTTATTCCCCTAATGCTGAGGGGTCGTGAATAAGAAGATGGGTTGCTAAATCGATCACAGAAAATAATATACTCTACTACAATAAATACTTTAAGTATAGCTCTGACTTAAATATTATTTCACCTACTTTCTGGAAAACCTTTGTTTTTCTAAAACGAACCAGCATTTACTTACCTACCTACTTATCTAGAAATGTAAACGAGATTCAGAAAGTAATCTGATATCTAATGTAATGAGAACTGAAAGAATTTTGTCGATGTTAACAAAAGATCTTATAAAGGGCACGCTTGGGAACCAATAGCTTTTATTAGCATTTATTCCAGACGAAAGGTAACGTGATTACTCTATAATACTCTATTTTAAATATAGGTATATTACAAAGCACGTTATTAGTTAATAACTGTGCTTTGTAAGTAGCAATTTATAAGACAGATAACAATTGAGACATACCGGTCAATAGAAGAACGTGTTAGGAATGAACCAAAGGAACATTTTAGTGGAAAAATATTTGAATTATGACACGTGGAATCTGAACTGTTATTAATTCTGTTATAATTATCGTGAGAAAGGTGCTATTGCCAATCATTTTAATATAACCCCGGTGTCTTTTAGAATACGTACCTAATAAGGGATGTAGGGAAAAGTGTCTCATTTTTAGTGTTCCGTACCTCAAAAGGATAACACAGAACCCTTATAGGATCACTCGTGTGTCTGTCTGTCTGTCTCTCCGTCTGTCACAGCCAATTTGCTCCGAATCTAATGGACCGATTATGTTGAAATTTGGTACACATATGAGTTTCTGTGACTCAAACACGGACGGATAAATAAATTAATTTTGAATACGGAGGTCACTTTTGGGGGGAAAATAACAAAATAAAAAAAATAAAAATGAAAAAACTACCTTGTGACATATCAAATGAAAAGGCTCACTATGATCTCAAATATATTTTTTTTAATATTTTAAAATAAATTATTTTAAAGTTATTCAAAAAAATACAGACCGTACAGACTTCATTCACTCTTCTTTCTTCATTCAGTCCATCTCTGTGGAATGCGCTCCCTCAGGAAATCAGGGTGGTAACCAACCGATTATCCTTTAAAGTTAATGTTCGTGAGCACATTCGCAAGAAGTCGGCAGTATCATCACAACGGTAATGTTTTTCCCATTGTTTGTCTTATTTGTTTTAGTTTATTCGTGTATTAGTGTATATTTATTTGTGCTTATATTTATATATAATTAGGTATACATTATTATATTTATAGTTTGTAATAGGTATATGAGTATCTTTATATTTGAATAAATATTTATTCCTTAATTTTTCATCATTGCACCTGCCACTGTTTGTCTCTGCATCACCCAAAGGTTGACTGGTAGAAAATGCCCATGGCATTAAGTCCGCCTCTGTACATTTGTGTGCTTGAAGTATTAAATAAATAAATAAAAAATATAAAATAAACGAAAGTTGACCATTCCCCCTTATCTCCGAAACTACTGAGCCAAAAATTTCGAAAAAAAAAATACAGTAAATAGTTCTTTACCTGTAGAATACAGAAAAACCTATGAGACGTCTGTGGTCTTAAGATAACATGGTAAATCCCTCAATATTGTGTGTACAAACTTACATTTACAGTTGGAATGTATGGGAGAACATGTTTTTCAACTGCAATGTTAAGTTTGTTCTTGGGATAAATTCATCCCAACTACGAAACCCTTCATTGTGCGTGGTCCGACACGCACTTGGCCGGTTTTTATTACTGAAACCAATATTATATGTAAAAAGACTTAGACAGATTACCTACCCAACATTCGATATTCAAAAACGGCACAATGTCGAAATATTAGATGAGACGTGGAAGTAGGACGGGAGTGAAAAAGAGACAAGACGACGAAAATGTGGCTAATTAGACAGCTATTGACGAGCTACTTGCGGAGCGTATATAACCTATTTACCTCTTTTTACTTATAATATAATAGACTAAAACCTAAAAAGTTACACATAAATAAGTACCTAAATAACAAACCTACTTACTCCAGTTAGAACAAAAATCCGGTAGAGCGTTACATAAGTAGCCTAATTCGCCTCAATTTGCTAAGGAAAATTCGAGGAATTCACATCTCAAAAAAACTTCGAAAAAGGCTAAAAAGCAAAAGAGTAAGTGAGACAGTTTTAATTTATCATTCATAGGCAGTAGGTACATCTCAAAATAAGTGTGTGAAAAAATCTAAACTCAGCGTAGTCTTGAAAACGTGTGGAACCCACAGATTAATAATAAATTTTGAAACTTTTAACACTCAACATGATGGGTAGGCAGCACCTGTTACGAGAACACGTTTTAATCTTATTAATACTGTATATAATACGGTGCCTAACCTTGATGTTCACTTGTATAGGATCTGGAGAAATGCCTAAACCGGCTTACAAATTATTCGACTGATGTAGGTACTTCAATGAGCGAAATATGGCTTATTATGTAACTCAATATTATGGTTATAAAAGAGCATTTAAGAATTCCTTGACGAATTTGAAATTGAATACAATCTTACGATTTATAAATCTTATAGAATTTGTATAAACTTCTAAAATCCTTTTTGAGGTACCTACTTCACTTGGAAGCAAACTGTTCTGACATAGTTTTTAGGATTTCGTACCCGAAGGGTCCAAACGGAGCACTATTGCTCTCACTCACGTGTCCGTCTGTCCGTCGTCTGTCACACAGGTTTTTCAGCCGAACATGTGAAGCTAGTCTTCAAATTTTCACAGTATAAGCATCTTATAGAACCGAAGCCAGAAATTATCAAAAAATATTTATAAATGTTTTAAAGGGGGCTCACATACAGCTAAAGGGGGGCGCGATAAAAAGTTTTGACATACCTCAACGAATGGGGCATCGTTGTTTAGAGCTCGTTGAGTAAATAAATACTGTATTTTGTGTTTTAAATAATATTGGAAAAGATAGAAGCCACCAGTCGGCTTTTTTTTACAAAATATTGTTCCGAAGAATTTTGTAACTTCCCATTGACATATGAACTTGAAATTTGGTGTTAATGTTTATTATTACGCATATTTTACTAACATATACAAATATATTGATAAATCAGATTTAGTTCGGAACCCTAAATGTGCGAAGTCCGACACGCACTTGGCCGGTTTTTGACACGGTTTTATTAGCTTCACCTATATGTATGTTTGTATGTATGTATGTTTGTATGTAACGGAATCTTTGATCTCGATTTTTACCCACTTTAAATGGTCACATTAAGTCGAAATTTTGCACACATAACAAGGCTCGATGACAATAAAATAATTTAAAAACCTTATCCCAATATCCTGATCAAGATCATCAGGATTAACGATTTATCTCTAAAAAATTTAAAAATAAATTATAGTTTAAAAAACTAAAAAACACGCCATACCATAAACCAAAAACCATAAACCAACAAACCAACCAACACCAAAACCATAAAACTTAAACACCACTTAAAAAAAAAGTAAAAAAAGCGTCGGGTGCTTTGTACGACATTCTTACACTAACTCCGTAATTCAAAAGCACCCCACGCTTTGTTTTACAATGAAATTAATTTTCTCGTTAATCACTTTATTCTTATATTGAAAATTTTATTTTTTTACTTTTAAGTTCAGTTTAATGGTATTTTAATACCATTAAACTGAACTAAATGCGTGTTCTTAATTTTTTAAAGTATATTTTTTTTTTACTGAAGTAGCTATAAATGCATCTATTTTAAACATTAAGTTCATGTTAAAAAACAGTTTTATTTATTTACGTAGTCATTCATTTTTGAATGGAAGTAAAATTATGCACAAAAAAAAAGTACATTCATTCAGCGTTCATAAATTAAATATTAAAGGTATATAACAGTAATTGTGTCCATACAAAACATACTTAAATACGGTATATTTACATCAAGGCAACTATATAACATCAAAACGGGGGAAGATGTGTAAACACCCATCGAGATAGGATAGAGCCGACATCAAATAAACCCATATAAACCCATAGAGGGAGGTCGTTGAGCCTATTTACATAAACCATCTGATTTGATTTGAATCCCGTTTACAATTTCAATGGCGTTGATCACGGGACAAGAAATTACAGAAGGTTTTATAATACTGTTGAGTGATTGGACAAAGGAACTTGTGATCATTATCATCATTTTCCTGCCCATAAACAATTTATTTGGAGTCGGCTCAACATGTCTTTTTCTTCCATACTTCTCTATTAGTCGTCATCGCGGTAGTCACTCCCTTTCTAGCCATATCATCTTTCACACAGTCCATCCATCGTTTCTTTGGTCTTCTCCTACTCGTGTATCCATCCACATTCATACTCAAAACTTTCCTAATGATGTTTTCCTCATTCCTCCACATCACATGCTCATACCATGACAACCGATTTTCATATAACTTTTCAGTCACCGGTTTCACTTTCAGATTTCCTTCTTATGATCATTATAGTTATGGTCATTAGACTTATGGTCATTAGTATATAGATTGTTATTAGCTGATTTATTAATAAGTTCATTACTCAGACGTCTCAAGGATCATATTTAAATGTAAGGAAAAGGACAAGATGCTTCTTTATACAGGGTTACTGGTAACTCGACGTATTCCTTGCAGGACGTCATAGTAGGGTTAAAATGCAGCAAATTAGGCCACCAAATGTTCTACCGAAATTCAGTAGTTTTTGAGTTAATTCGATTTTTAGCTTTTTTATGAAAAATCCCAGATTAAATCATTTGGAGCCAATTTAAAAATGATTTACGGCGCGACTGTACTGAAATTTAAGTTAACATCATAGCTGACGCCGTAGCAGATCCTTGTTAATAATTCAAAGTTCAAAAATGCCAAAAACTTTGGCAAATATCACTAAAGAAACATTTAGTTTTTTGTGAATTTTGCTATTACTTCATACAAAATGTTGTCTAGTGAAAATAAAAATTACTACGCCTGATGTACAAATTACTAGGAAAATATCCTTGTCTTATCAGCTATTCAGAAAGGTATGATTGTCAATACTTTTGCATGTGTAACAGGGAAAGAATGAGTTTTATGAGGAGCAGGTAAAATTGCGAGACGGTCAACCTATTGTTTCATATTCGTATTATTCGTAGTTTTTACCTGCGCTTGAACCCCAAATACTCGGCAAGCTTTGTGATTGGTCACTATTGTTCTTCCGGCATGACACGGGGTGCGACTTTACAAAATCTGGTCGTCAGAGTCAGTTAGTTTCAACTCTACGTCGCGCAAGCTCGTGTTTTGTTATCTGGCTATTTCCTTAACTGATACTGCGTATCTTGCTCTTGTGCTGTGCTGTGCCTTCATAAGTGCTGACTATGGCTGCATATTCTAACCTTGAATACGCTGACATAATGTACTGTTACGGACTTAGTGACGGTAACGCTGCTCAGGCGCGGAGAGAATATCAACTTTGTTTTCCCAACCACCGACTCCCACACGTTAGTGTTTTTGGATCGACTTATCGGCGATTATCTGAAACTGGCAGCGTCCAAAGAAGCAGGCAAATTGACACTGGTCGTTCTCGGAGATACACGGCTGAGGACGAAGAGCTGATTCTTCAACGTTTTATTGACGACCCCAACATATCGACAAACATCGTAGCGCGTGAGCTTGCTATGTCACAGTGGAAAGTCTGGTCTGTAGTTCACTTATCAGGCCGACATCCATACCACTATCAACCTGTCCAGTCATTAGAAGAGGGAGATCCGCCAAGACGGCTTGAATTTTGTCGTTTTATGCTAAATGCCGACGCCGAAAGCGAAAACTTTTTAAAAAACATTCTGTGGACCGATGAGTCATGTTTTGACCGTGATGGTATCACAAATTACCACAACTTACATTACTGGGCACCGAAGGCAGAAGCAAATCCTAAGAAACTGAAACCAACCGCATCCCAGCGTAGATTCTCGCTTAATGTTTGGATGGGTATTATCGACGACAAATTAATTGGCCCACATTTTTTACCCCAAACATTAAATGGGGAACTTTATGAAGATTTCCTAAGAAATCATTTAACACCACTGCTCACGGATGTACCGGAAGACAGAAGAGCAAACATGATGTATCAACATGACGGATGTCCAGCCCACTTCCGAATCACAATTCGACAATTGCTGGATGAAACCTACCCAAACCGATGGATAGGGCGCGGTGGGCCAATTCCGTGGCCTGCACGTAGCCCTGATCTTACGCCACTAGACTTTTACGTCTGGGGTCATATGAAAGACCTAGTTTATGTGACCCCAGTAAATTCAATTGAAGAACTAAGGGAGAGAATAAGAGATGCAGCGGACCAGATGAGGGCAACAATCACAAAAACTGAAGTGAGGAAGCGAATAAGAACGTGTATTAGAAACCGAGGGCAGCACATCGAACAAGACGTGTGAAAGTGTAGTAAAAGTTTTTAAACTGATATTTTATTATTAAAAATAATGCTAATATTCACGAAATAGTTTTATTGATTTTCCGAATAATCACCTTTTTGTGAGACGCACATAATGTAGTCCTCCCGTCGCGCGCCAATTAGCAGACACAATTGAAATTCTATTGTTATCTGTACACATGGTGTACAATCGACATTTTAAGAGTTAACTTTGTATTAACTTTCATACCTTTCTGAATAGCTGATAAGACAAGGATATTTTCCTAGTAATTTGTACATCAGACGTAGTAATTTTTTTTTTCACTAGACAACATTTTGTATGAAGTAATAGCAAAATTCACAAAAAAACTAAATGTTTCTTTAGTGATATTTGCCAAAGTTTTTGGCATTTTTGAACTTTGAATTATTAACAAGGATCTGCTACGGCGTCAGCTATGATGTTAACTTAAATTTCAGTACAGTCGCGCCGTAAATCATTTTTAAATTGGCTCCAAATGATTTAATCTGGGATTTTTCATAGAAAAGCTAAAAATCGAATTAACTCAAAAACTACTGAATTTCGGTAGAACATTTGGTGGCCTAATTTGCTGCATTTTAACCCTACTATGACGTCCTGCAAGGAATACGTCGAGTTACCAGTAACCCTGTATATATACAGTATCACAAAATTTACTTTCCGTGTTTGTCTGAGTGATCGCTTAAATCACATAAACTACAAAATGGATTTTGATGTGGTTAAAGTGATCAATCAGAGAGACCAAAAACAAAAAAAAAAAAAAAAACAATCAGTGTGGCGCACTTCGCATTTTAGATGAAGCTACAAGTACGCAGCGGGCTCGACTTGTCGAAACTAATTCAGTGTGGGCTACCGCGTACCGGCCGGCTCGCACGTTAGTTTGATACTCGCTCACGCGCCGCGTCGTTAAAGAAGACAACGTTAACCATTCAGAAGGTATAAGAACTACGCAGTAGAAAGAGAGGCAACTTCTAGGTAAACTGTAAGTATTAATGCTGTGCGACCTGAATTGCACTTTGTTGTGTCGTAGCAAGAGTCGCTATTTATTTAAATGATTTTTCGGAGAGAATCTTCTGTACTTGTACTATTATGTAATCTGTGTGGTTACAGTACAAAAATTTCGATACCCTGACATATCACAATCGAAAAACCAAAACCTAAAACACATACATATCGACAATCGTAAAACTATATGGGGTTACTTTGATTCTACGTGTTTACTTTGATAACAACTTTAGACCTACAAAAACTAATTATATTCGGTGTGTGAATAAGGTTTTGTTGGTGTACCGGTTCCTAAGCATTTTTAAGGTAAGAAAAACTTGATGCCTCCAAAAATCTATACGTATAGATGTTTTCATAAGACGAAAGTTGTTATCAAAGTAAACCCGTAGTATCAAAGTAACCCCATTTTACCGGTTTTGAAGTAAAAGACAGTCTCTTATTTTTTGGAACTGACAGTCATATAATAAAAGACACGAGTTGTCCGGCCACCCTAGTTAGTCAAAACACCAGCAGTCCAGCACCCTAATTGCGTAACACATTATCCATTATTGCTAATCCATTGCCTCATATGTTCGAATTTGAATACTCATCAGCATAAATAACGCAATGTTGTTGAACTGTCAAAATGAAACCTTTTCCTACTGTAAGTGTGTTACGAATGGGGTTACTTTGATACACGGGGTTACTTTGATAACAACTTTCGACTTACGAAAAACTAATTTTATTTACACACCTGGGCATTTTTATGGTAAGAAAAATATTTGATGCCTCCAAAATCTATACCTATAGATGTTTTCAGAAGACGAAATTTGTTATCAAAGTAAACCCGTAGTATCATTGTAACCCCATTCTACCGTACGCAATTACTCCGCAGTACCTACGTACAAAAGGGAGGAATTATTTTGTGGGATGGCTGCTTATCGGCATAGTCTGAATGAACTTCCCTTAAATTCAGTTTACTCTATTTCTAGTTTCGAGTCTTGCAGTTGCTTTATTGCAAATTGCAAAGCAACTTACAATTTGCTCCGTATTTTATGACCTACAAGACTCATAATTGCTAGACAAGCTTATAAAGCTCTCAATAATTAAAGGATCAATAAAACAGGTAGGTAGGGGTACCTACTTATCTTAGCATAAAAAATATCAATAGTTACTTTTTACGTAATTAACTAGTAAACTTATTTGTATAGTAATTACGTTCGGCGGCAATCGAGGATGCAAAGAAAACCGAGATATAATTTACTTATCAATTTAATTAATGTAAAATTACAATTAAATCGGTAAAATTAAGATGCGTGACAATTGATCGATATCAGAAACAAGAGTGATTCACAAATACACTAAATCAACATTCACTGCTATAGCACTGTGTTCGTTCCCGCGCCATCGGATTGCTGAGAAGGCGAATTCCACAGTACGAGCGCTGGGTGGTCTTAGTCATTGTCTTAGGAATTCAGGGTTTCGCAAGTGGCGACATAACATCTCCCTCCACAAGATCGGCAACTATTTGAAAACTCTAGTCGAAAATAGTGTCGATGGCGAAGCTGTTTCCATCTCGGTATTTCCGGCCTCCTTATCGTTGATATCGATTCCATCAGTGACTTTCTGTAATTGGTTCAATCTACGACGACGAAGTATAATGATGATAACGAGTACACATGCACCGGATAGTAGAATGTATACCGGTATAGTAGTGTGGTATATGGCTTCAGTGTTCGACGACTGTAGCGTTACAGGTTCTTGTAGAGCGATTTTAGAGTTACTTGAATGCAAACTGCTAAGGTCAATGGTATCTAGTTTTATAGTTTTCATTGGTACATTGTACGAATTTTCCTTCATAATTGGTAAGTCCATAATTTTCAATAGTTGGTTGGTTGGTTGGTTGGTTGGTTGGTTGGTTGGTTGGTTGGTTGGTTTTAGTTTGATCATGACGATTGATTGCAGTAAATGCTATAGTTCTTAGCATGCAGCCTTTAGGTATGACAGATAAGTAGCTCCCTTTCAGCATTCTATAGTTGTCTTCAGAACAGGTTAAACGAACTTTTGTAGGTTTAGGAAAGCTTATAATGAAGTGTTGGTCGTCTAGCTGCTCCATAGCTTCAGAAGACAGGATGACTGATGTAAATTGACAGGACTCAATAATTTTCTGGTGTAGTATAAGCTGCTGGAAACAGTCCGATTGTTTGCCATGGTGGTGACTTAAGTTATCCTCGCAAAGGTGACCGTGACTATACTTCGGACATTCTGTCTCCATGTACAATAGATCTTTTTCGTGAACCGCTATGAAAGGATAAGTTGGAATCAGGACCTTATTGTCATGATTAGGAGCCAGGGATAATTTATATAGGATAAAGTTAGTAGGATAAAGTATCGGAAATTTTATAACTATTACTATTTTATTCCCATTGTAATAATATCCTAGTCTAATTATATCAAAATACTCTCTGAAACTAATATCTAGAAATTGATCCTTATTATATAATATACCTAATCTATTCATCATGTCCTTAAACATAGCATAGTTCAATATAGAACTATGAATACTTCTAGCCCTAATAAATGCTAATAAATTTTGCAATTTGTCTAGTTCTTTAGACAAATTATCTATATTGTCTCCTAATATCATTAGTAACTGTACCAAATGAGCATATTCAATGGTGTCTGTTTCATGTCTAACACTGCTGGCTAAAATAGAATTGATAATTTTCTCGATTTTACTTTGGTTTTCTACTATTTTATCTGTAACGTTTGAGCTACGCGAAACCCACTGCTTACTTAAACTTATTTGGTGATTCATTTCAGCAACTAAATTATTTTCATTCTGTTTTAGGGTTGCAATGGCATTATCATATTTTAATGCATCAGTATAATCTAGATTACCTGAAATGCTCTTTATTACTGAACCAAGACCATCTATGAGACCTCTTTTAACACGCTTTACCTCAAGTGTTTCTAACTGTTCCGATATTTCTTCTAATTTAGTACCTAGATATTTAACTTGGGGTTCATAGAGAGATCGTGACACATTACTCAATTGTGACGTAAGATTTTTCAATTGCTCATTAACCATTTCTAAACTATTACGCATATCATCAAGGTTTACAATTTGGAGAAAGGAGTGGAAATGTGAGATGATTCTTGTGGATCCCAGGTTGAAGGGCAAAATACCTGGTCCATCGTTAAGACTGTCTAGCGTTATCTCGTCCGCTCGGGCCAGGGCCAGGGTCAGGACTAGTAGTATTTTCAGTGTCCTGTAACAAACGAGCACTATTAGGCACCCGTTTTAGGCGTGATTTAGGTACGGTGCCTCTTTTCTTTTTGGTATAGATATGAATAGGCAAATCCGCTAATACCGTATCATGAGTATATCGAGCTGCTAGCTTTTGCCTATGGCATAAAGGGTTCCTAATAAAAACTTGTTGTTCTGGTTCATAATCTTTTTCAGATTCGCGATTCTTATTAACATTTTCAGTAATTTCGGTGCGGCGATGAAGTGAAGTGTCGTTGAGAATATCGTATACTTTTGACATTCGTCTACGATGTTCCTGGATATATTGTTGTAAGAGATGTTCCGATAGATTCATATCTATAGGATCCCGGGGATCGAAATGACCGGTAATTATATCGATAGGCCTACATTTTGTAAAGCTATGTATTGAGCTATTATATGCCAGTATAGCATAAGTTATAAGATTAGTAATTGATTCTCCTCGTTGTTATTATTTATTATTTATTTATTTATATATACTTTATTGTACACCACAAAAATACATAACAAAAAAAAAGACACAAACTACAAAATATACAATGGGCGGCCTTATCGCTTTCTGCAATCTCTAATGTTGTTGTTGTATGTTGTTGTTGATGTTGTTGTTCTAATTTTAATATACGCAAATGTTCCAACAGTGTAGAATTTAGTCGTTCTACCATTCCATTTTCATTGGGTGTATTAGGACAGGTTTTATGATGTTGAATTTTGTGCAATCTAGTAAATTCAGAAAATATTTTGATTGTTGAATTCCGGACCATTGTCTGTTACAACAGTTAAAGGCATTCCGTGATGAGTAGAAAACTTTATTAAAGCTTGTACGACACTAATAGCTGTAGCATCTTTCAAGAAGTATGCTTGACCATACTTAGAGAATGCATCTACTATTATAAGATACTTATTCATTTCAATACTAAGCAGATCTAAATGTACAACCTCAAAAGGCTTTGTAGGTGGGGGTACAATTTGTAACCTTGGTCTAACTGGATTGCGATCATACTTAGCTTGGCCGCATATTCGACATTCATTGATATACTTCGTTACATGCTCTTTCATATTTGGCCAATAGCATCTACGTGATAATGCTAGATAACATTCGTTGATGCCTCTATGATTGGTTTTACCTTCATGATATTTATTTATAATTTCTTGTTGCTTGAAATAGTCTTTAACATTTTCTACCTCGGATTTGGTAAGTACTAATTTCATTGCAGAATTTTTAAAATATTTTTGGATTATAGGTATTATAGAATACATTTCCAATGTAGGATTTATTAGAATACCTGTCTTTACTTTTGGATTAACATATTCTTTAATTGCGCTAATAACGTCTTGTTCTAAACTAGATTTTGTAATTTGTATGACAGTTTTAGTATGTGTTTCAAATGGTTTAGAAACACTAGGCTTGCTTTTAATATCTCCTACAACATTAAGATATAATTGCTTATTAAACTTATTAAGGGGGTCATCGGAAATAGGAATTTCTAATATGGGACTTTCTAAATCACTATGGGCACTTAAAGTCCTAGAATCCGCGCTTTCAGTTCTAGAATCTGAGTCCGAGGGTGCACCATGTGACGTGTTAACTACTATCGAACTAGTTTCTTCATGATTAATTTCTATTCGTGACAAAGCATCTGCATTAGTGTTATATTTTCCTTGCTTATAGACAACTGTGAATTCAAATTCGCTTAGTCGTAATCTCCAACGGGTTAAACGGGAATTCGGTTCTTTAATATTCATCACCCATTGCAAAGGGCGATGGTCGGTAACTATTTTAAATTTTCGTCCAAATAAATATGGCCTAAAATACTTGGTTGCCCAGACTATAGCCAAAAGTTCTTTTTCGATAGTGCTATAGTTTATTTCACTAGAGTTAAGCGTACGCGACGCATAAGCTATTGGTTTATCAGATCCAATAGTACCTTGTGACAGTACTGCTCCAATTGCCAAATTGGAAGCGTCTGTAGTGAGTATAAAATCTTTTTTAAAGTCAGGGTACTGAAGAATTGGATCATTGACCAGAAGGGTCTTACATTTTTCAAAGCATTCGACATAATTTTGATTAAGTGTAATTTTAGAGCCTTTCTTTAAGCTTTGAGTCAAAGGTTTAGTTATTTTAGCAAAATCAGGAATGAATTTTCTATAATAACCAAGAAGTCCTAGAAACCTTTTAATTTCGGTAGGGGTTTTAGGTAAGGGGTAATTTTGTATTGCTGAGATTTTATCTGGGTTAGGCTTTATTCCATCTTTACCTATAATATGCCCTAGATAAGCTGTTTCTAATTTAAGGAACTCAGATTTATCCATTTGTATTTTAAAGTTGGATTCACGTAACCTTTTAAAAACTTTTTCTAGGTTGACTATGTGCTCTTGCAATGATGTACTAAAAACTATTATATCATCTAGGTACACTAGACAAATAGTATTCTGGAGTTCTCGCAACACGTTGTCCATTACTCTTTGAAAGGTAGATGGACTATTCTTAAGTCCCATGGGCATTCTTAGAAATTCGAAATGGCCATGTTCTACATTGAATGCTGTTTTTGTAATATCTTGGGGGTCCATTTCCACTTGGTAGAATCCACTAGCTAGGTCTAGCGTAGTAAAATACTGACAGTTACCTAATTTGTCTAAGACATCAGCAATATTGGGGATAGGGTACTTATCGTCTATGGTTTTCTCATTAAGTTTCCTAAAATCTACTACAATACGCCACTTAGCCTTTCCTGATGCGTCAGCTTTCTTAGCTACTACCCAAATAGGAGAACTCCAAGCAGAATTAGAAGGCCTAATTATACCTTGTTCTAACATTTTACCTATTTGTTCTTGTACTTCCTGTCTATGAATATATGGATATCTATAACTCTTTGTATAGACTGGAGCTTCATCTGTGGTTTTAATTGAATGTTTGATTTTATTAGTGAAAGTTAATTGTTCACCTTCAATATAAAAAACGTCTGCATATTGCGAGCACAATGATTCTAGATTAATGCGTTCCTCTTCATTTAAATGGTCAGTACGAAGGCGTGATAGCACGTCTTTTACGCGTTGCTGTTGCTGTTTAGTGCGTGTGCACTCGACATTATGAACTTCTGCAGGCATTGCACGATCCATTGAAAAGATTATATCATTCCTACTTGGATTCTGTACTTCTAATATACCCCTATTCTGTTTAACCGTAGTGAGGCATTCACGTATGATACAGTTTGAAATAGATTGTTCAGGAATATAAGCATCTCCATCGCGAACGTTAATCGGAATCTTTAGTAACTTAGATGAACCAGCTGGAATAATATTTTCATATAAATTAGTATTACGTGAATCATAGATTCTAATAGGGTTTGAAGCGAACTTAGTTGTAAATAATTTATTTTTATAATCTATTGTAGCTTCCCATTTTTCTAGCAGATCAGTACCAATAAGTCCATCAAAGTAATCGTGGAATTTATAGATATCAAATGAAACTGTACCTGAATCATTAAATTCATTAAAAATAGGTAAAGTAATTGAATAATCGTTTCTAGTTTTAGCATGAACACTATGCACTTCGAATGGAGAATAATTTAATGGAAAATCACTAAAGTATTTCTCAACAACATTAGGGCATAGAAATGACTGATTCGCACCTGTATCTATTAATAGCTTAAGAGGAGGTGACGCGATTTGAACGTATGGAAGGTACCGTTGAGTTTGGAGATTTATTTCTATTTTGATTTGTCGGATTTCGGAGTTTTCTGAAAATCCGGCTCCTTAGATTCTTTGGCGTCCTCTTTTATGCTACCGGACTGCTGGGGATATTCTAAACATTCCTGAGGGGATGGTTGATATTCATAGTACAAATTTTCTGGGTACTCATAGTAATTATAATAAGTTCCGTCATAATCGATAAAGTAACCATTGAACGAAGGATCGTTAAAACAATCATTAATATACATCTCCCGAGTTTTAAAATAATTATTAGGTGGAGGATTGCCTGATTTGCTCCAGTCATGCCTAGAAAAAGCGTTAGTGGGTGGTAATTGTCTGCTCACGAAATGGCTAACACCACTCATTGGGGGTGGTTGCGCTGATCCACTAGGCTGGCTAGGAGAATTTTGCTGGGCTAATTGAAACGGGTTATTCTGACGGTTGTAAATCGGTATGGGTGCCCTGAATATTTGCTGAGTTCGAGTCGGACCAAACTGGCGAGGTTGGAAATAAATCGGTTTCCACTGCGGTGGTTGTTGAGGTGGAAATTGGAATCGTGCAGGTCCTGGCATTCCATAATTATTAGGCCTTGGATCAGGCATATTAGACGGCATTTTAAAATTATTACCGGGTTGGTTATTGCTATTAATTTTTTTATCAGGTAAACGGTCGTTACGATTTTGCAGATACATGGTATTAGTTTCCTCATGAACAAATTCTAGTGCTTGTTCAATGCTTTGAGGCCGCATACAGCGCACGCGTGATCCTACGGGATCTTTTAATCCGCGCACAAACGCTTGGAGCGTTAATTTCTTATATAAATCCCTTTTGGCGTCTATTGTAGTTTGTAAAGCGTCGTGTAAAGAAACATATGTCATAATTGTACTAAAAAGATTCTGACAACGCTCATAGTACTCTTGCGGAGTGTTAGAGCCCTGTGTTAAAAGAGATAAATCGCTGTAAAGAGCGGTCTCATCCCTTTGGTCAGCAAAATTATTTATTAATGCCTGACGAATGCCATTCCAATCACTTGCTATACCATTCGAGTTGATTAAGCGAGCAGCAGATCCCACAATTTTATTTAATATACCATTAATAAGTGCAGAGTTAATTAATGCGGAACCACCTTGAACATTATAATATTCTTTAACTAAATGATCACACAATTGAATAAATCTAGTCAGCACATTCGGGTTCCCGTCAAAGTCGGGTACCAGCCGTAATGCTTTAAAAACGGTATCTAAATCCAAAGACATTTTCCCAGAAAACGATTCTGTGTCCTCGTATAATGTATCTAAATTAATATCTCTACTAGAATCTATCACTAATTCTCTACTACTTCTAACTATCCTAATATTCCTGGATTTTCGTGGAAAGAAAATTTTGGAAAGTTATATTAGTACAGGCTAGGAGAAAGCGGTCACTAGAAATAATCTAATGTACTTACATGAACATTATTTCGGCCCCTTTGCGTAATCAATGTCTGGATTCCTCGATACAGCACGACGTGTAGATTCTGGATACTCTGGAACGACTGGATAGCCGTACGGGCGGCTTTACGATTACGGAAATCTACCTTTTTACGCGAAACCGACCGCGAGTATCCTACCGACTGCGCCAATTACGTTCGGCGGCAATCGAGGATGCAAAGAAAACCGAGATATAATTTACTTATCAATTTAATTAATGTAAAATTACAATTAAATCGGTAAAATTAAGATGCGTGACAATTGATCGATATCAGAAACAAGAGTGATTCACAAATACACTAAATCAACATTCACTGCTATAGCACTGTGTTCGTTCCCGCGCCATCGGATTGCTGAGAAGGCGAATTCCACAGTACGAGCGCTGGGTGGTCTTAGTCATTGTCTTAGGAATTCAGGGTTTCGCAAGTGGCGACATAACATAGTAACTATTAGTAATTCAGAGGAATTCAAATTAAAATAGCTCATTTGAGTGGAACCCTCAATATCAAATTATTCGAATGTCAATATAATAAACTGGTAGTACACACGGCTTCATATCAAGCTGTACATTTCCAGTATAAAATGATCTCGCATTGTATAGAATTTCCGTATAGTAGTCGTGTGTACTCTACCTAATATTATTACAAACACTTACCTAAAACAGGGATCCAATTCAAATAGCTGTGTACTCGATATCTTATATGTGCCCATCAGTGATGAGTTAAATTATCCTTTTGGGTTACAGTTATTTCAATTACATCTTGTTTGCACATAAGTATAAATAATTAGTACTTTTTTTTAAGCTAAGACCAAATTCTTGAATCATCATTATGGAGGGCCCAACATGTATTATGGTCGATTTCTTAAACGATTTATGTTAGATTTATGTTTATGTTGACAATAAAATTTAATATTTCTAAAGTAGAATTAACTCATTCGCTACATAACGAGAAGTATTTGGCCGTAATTGAGTTTCGCCGTGTGCGGCAGCTAGTTTTCCTTGTCTTAGGGTGCGGAGGTGATAAAATGTTGAAAAATGTACGGGAAGTATTTTTGCGTAACGCACAGAAATGATTACGGGAACTATTTAGCCGTAATCACAACCCCGTACCGCACCGAAAGTGCGCGCGCGCGGGGCTTTATTTAGCCGTAACGCTGTACCAAGTGCACACGTTTGTACAATATATTTTTCAAAAATTTATTAAATTCGTTCGTCATTTCAAATAATACCATCTTTTTTGATGATTGTACAGTAAAATAAATAATTAATAAGGAGATTATAATATTTATTGTTATAATATTGAAAGATTTTTTTTGTTGTATAAATTAAGTATTTAAAGAAGGAAATAAATTTGTGTTTTTCATCATAACTTTTTTTTACTACTGTCTTTGTTCATTATGTTGAATTTTAATAAATGATTGTTTAAAATTTTATTACATTTCATGAGCATACCCCATCCCTAACATGATATTTGTTCCAGTCGTCAGGGGAAGTAGTTTCCCGTAAAATTACCGTTTTTGAAAAAATGCCTGAAGCTCTTGAAATTTCCAACAGAACCCCGGGTTACCTCAGCTGTGTATATTCAACAATGCATCCTATCATTTAGTACAACAATTTTCTGAATCCGATGAGTTTTCATGTCTCATCTTTGAAGTTAGGAACGTGAAAATAGAAGTCGTAACGCATAGCTGTAATTCTTGATACGGGGAGTATTTGAGAAAGTAGGCAAGTTGTCTTCCGCGCTGCCGCAGATAATGTGTTAAGGTATAGTAATACTACGTATATAGGTAGGATACTCCTCCAACCAGCGTATCCATCTAGTCCCTCCATTTTGACGTCAAAATGGAAGGACCAAGGAATTTTTATCTACGTATAGGTACATTGAGGCAACTAAAATGATTGCGTAGCAATAGTAGATTTACAGTATTAAACATCATCATTATTCTCCTGCCCTTATCCCAATCTAAATAATATATTTGGGGTCAGCGCAACATGGCCCTTTTTTTACAGCATTAAACATAGTAGGCTGATTTGAAATGTAAGACTTGGTCCCTCCATCTGGACGACATACTATTATCAAAATCCTACACTGTGTAATACCGTTTTAATACACAGGAATTTAGGGTTGAATCAAAATTATCGGACTCATCAATTTTGATTCAAAGTTGCAATAGTTTCTGAAAGGTGAGGCCAGGGTTGGATTCGATAATGGTGTGCTAAACATAGCTTCTGCTACCATACTTTGCTTTGGAATATCGACTATTCTGGCTCTATAACGTTAGTTCTTTTGTCTAAACGAAATATTGTACCTACGCGTTGGTCTATTGTGCGCAAGAGCTACTGCTGAGCACGAGGTCATCCTGGGTTCAATTCCCGGGTTGGGCATACTGTTATTGGATTTTTCATCTGGAAATTCTCAGTAGCAGCCTGGAGTCTGGATTTGTGTCCGGTTGAAGGCAATAAGCTTGCTATTACATGGGACTGAGAGCCTTAGCACACCTCCGCCACGAAACCATTACAGCAAAACTGCAGTACTTCAATTCAACTGACTCGGATGATGTTCGGTTTCGCGGCGGAGGTGTGTTAAGGCCCGGAAACTACGACACATAATTTTTATATAGTAAAATAACAGCGTCTAATAACATTTTGTTTCTATCCCTCATCAAAAATATCTCAAGTATCATCCCAATAACAGATGATATGAATCTAGAATAAATCCAAAAAGCAATATAACCGAAATATTGCGAAAGAAATAATCAACAAGAAAATGTTTGTATATTTCCTAGGTCTCGTAAATGTAATCTCACCCTAACAAGACCAATGAATCGAGATAATTGTATCGGATATATGATATTTTTCCTGATACGCACTGATTTGTGTAACGGAATCCGACTGTTCGGTGATTGATCTCACGGTTACTTTGATACAGTTTGATAGACCTACGTTATCCATTACTGTCGCTACACTGTAAGACGACGTACGCACGGCCGTAAAAATATCGCGGCGATTTTGTTTCACGCGCTGGATTTTCAACGCTCTGCTTCCACTGTGAGTTGAAAATACAACAGTGTGTTTTTTCGACGCGCTAGAATGCACTCTGTTGATGTTAGGCTGGAATATCAATGCTCGGCTCGACAACGAGAGTTGAAAATCTAGTGAACGATAAAATCCCGCCGCGAGATTTTTACGTCCTTGCGAACGTCGGCTTAATCTTGTTGGGTTATGTAGACTTTATTGAAGTGAAAACTTCTAGAAGCGGTTGAGCGATCTTTGATAGGGGAAAATCTTATGAGGTCGCATCACGCGTCATGAGTCACGCGTCACGCGGCATGCTAATGTGACGTGTTGCGCTGTCAAGTTTTCACTTTTGAACAGATTTTATCCATTCGATAGTGATTATTGGTTCGATATCGTGTTTCAGAAGACATCGATATGGAAGAATTTAGCCTAAAAGTCGAGTGAAATACTATCGAAGGTTTATCCAAGAATCTGAAAAATCGAGCATAAGGATGGAATTCGCTTAAATAGATATTTTTGTCGAAACAATAGCTATTGAGAGTTTAAACTCCGTTTAAGAATTCTTCAGAAACCGGGCGTAAAAATGTTGTTTTTCGGTAATTGCATAATCAATTAAAACAGACTGATCGAAATAGGCTGGAGATGTTTTTAAAGCTATAAATATAAATTACATTAAATTTATATTGCTTTACATGTGTCTCGCAGCCGACTTGTTTAATTAGTCGTTTATTTAACCGCCTAGCCTTTTAGTTAATCGGCGCCGTTCAACTAACGGCCTGAATGATATTTAATTATGAACTGATTATTGATTATTTTGATTATTTTTTTTTATTGTTGGAACTGTCACCGACCACGCGCGTGCCGAATTGGTCGCAGTAACTAAGCTGGGGCACCCCGACCAAATGGGTTAGGTTAGAACTGTGAACAACCGCGTGCGAGCGGAGCGAGCTAAGCGAGCGTTACCGCGGTAGCGGCTACCGAGCACTACTTCCAAAAACTAGGCGGTTTACTAAACGGCTAACTAAGCTGCTGCGACATGTATACAGCATTTATCACGCTCTTGACTGTAACTCTTTAAACTTTCTTATTTAATCAAGTCGTACGTTACGACAGATTCATCCTTCATCTGTGGGTTGTACGGTCAGCAACAGAACAACACTGCTACTTTTTGACATCATTTATTAACACAAAATGATTCGATAAACTGCTTTTTCTTCGTTTAACTGTTAAGAGACTAATGTTCTTAAAATTGTAAGTACTTCTTTTCCGATTTGAATTAAATATTTCGCTTAATAATTACCTAAGATTAAAAAACCGCAAGTGTTAATCGACTTTTGTTGCTGACTGTACCTCTGACTCAGTCAACCCCACAGAACCAGAATCAGAATAGAGCAGCAGCAGAGTAGTAGTAGTAGTAGTAGTATCACAATGATTCATCAAAACTCCAATGTAATAAGAAAATAATCAAAATGTCAAGCAAGCATCTTAAAAGCTGCCTATACTCAAATCCCTTTAACAAGTAAACGAACATCGTTATTATCAAAATTTTCTCCGACACTTGACATTTTCTTCAAGTAATGCGCTCTCCTTTTATGTTCACATATACTCATTAGTAGGAATTGCTCGAGAAACGAAAAGGTTATCCGTATTAACGTCGCCCACCTTCTTGGAAATCAAGTACCTACCTACAGGCCTATAATACGTTGCCTTAACAAGATATTTTGGAGGCCTTTACAAGGGTACATCACTGACATCGGTGAAGGAAAACATCGTGAGGAAACCTGCACTTTAACTAACTAGCGTCTGACAAAGACATCATTTCCGGGGAAGTCGTAAGACATACAATACAGGGTGTCTCAAACATAGTGGTCCAAAGACACATGGGGTGGGAGGTGGACACCTATCATTTAAAAATGTAAAAGTTGGGATATTCTCAACAATACAGTATTTTACTCTATATGAGATAAAGTCTAAAAATATATTATTTAGATAGCTTAGGCAAAAAACAGTCAGAAAATGTTAGTTTTAGTTCATAAAATAACAATATAAATTTTTAAATTCAATTCAAAGTTTTCAGTTTTTTTTTATCTGTTTTCTAACACCATGAAAGTAGCCGCCATGTGATTACGTCATACAGCTGTGTAAATTTAAAAGTGTCAACTGTCAACTGATCAGCGTATTTGTAGTTGATAGTGTTTGTTTACACAGCCAACTGACGTCATGACCATAGAGCAATATGGCGTCCACTGCGTCTAGCGTTTTCGTCAAATTACGCGCGACATTTGAAAATGTAAAATTTAAATGCATTTTTATGGCGCTTATCGATTGAATAAAAATTTTGTGTTTTTTAGTGGCTTATTAGTACTATAGAATCTAATTGAGACACTATTCATAAATGGGTGTAATGGTGTATATTCAGAAAATTTCGTTAATTTAATCATTTTCAAGAAATTTTACAATCCAATCAAATTTTCAATTATACAATTTGTAAACAAAATTTTCGATGTAGCGAGTTGAAACCTGGCTGTAAGATGCCTTGATAGTGTAGGTACAAGATTATGTTCCTATTTACGTTCAGTGAGGCTCTGCAACGCTTCAGATCTTATTTTTAGTTGTCTTTTCTAACTTTTCATTAAACTTTAGCGAAACTTTCCAAGCCAAGGTTTAAAAATAAATTACTACCAATATCCCAACTTTTAAATGTATATGACAGGTAGCCATCACCGTTTTGCACCATTTGCCTTTAGACACACGTTTGAGACACCCTGTAAAAAAGACGGCGAAGGGAACTCTTACGTGAAACGTACTTTAAATATTATTATTATTAAGGGCATTTGACAATGACAAGATAAGCATCTTTGGGTAGTTTATCATAATCGGTCAGGTTCGCTTTGCCTTTTTTTTTTGTTCTGTGGTTGAAAATCTTCATGGATGTCCCCCGCCCTGGGGTGGGGTGTCAGATTCTTACTGACAAAAACCACCCCCGGTGTTCCCTTCCTACACCTGGACCGGGGATCATGGGGACGTTACTTGCTTGCTTGCGCTTGCTTGCTTGACCTAACGTACTATCTGTCTGAAGATCTCTCTAACTAAACACATTTAGGCAGTTGTCTTTTCAACTAGGTACTTAATGGCCACTCATCATCATCACCATCTGCCTAGCCTTTTCCCAACTATATTGGGGTTGGCTTCCAGTCTAACCGAATGCAGCTGAATACCAGTATTTTCCATGGAGCGACTTCCTGTCTGACCTCTAAAACCCTAATAATACGATACCCCTTGATAAGACTGGTTGTCTGACTTATAATGGCCACTTACGATGAATATTTCTATTGACAGAAAAATTCTTGATTATTTGAGTCTAGAAATGGATCGGTCTTTAGGCCTGTAGGCTTTGTGGTCTTGTAAGACATAGATATTGCAATACCTCCTTTGAAAACATTCTGGAGACAACTTTCCTTAAGAAAAAAAATAATAACGCGCAATAATATTGGGAAGATACGAGGGTGTTAGATTCTTTTAATCAATAGCGTCCAACGCGCTAATAGAAATAGGCCATATAAAGTATTAGGTACATTATTTTATTCCAGATTCAGTAAAATCTTTGATCCGATCGTAATATTTATTCCTATTCAATTTCAAACCAAACAACACCGAATAGGTTTTCATCAAAGGGTTCGCTGGTGCCAATATTGGTAATAAAGTTTGTCCAATATGGAAAATAGGGTTAGCTGGTGCCAATGTTGGTGATTATGTTGGTCTAATATGGAAACATGTCGTAATGCGCATATATCTTCCTTTGAATTCTGGTTAACATGATCTTGGGACCTCATAATGATGTTTTGGCTTGTCCTAACGTTGGTTAGTTGGGATGCGATAAATTGATGCGATAGGCACCTCATCCATCATGTTCGGTGGGCGAAAATGAAGGGTCACTTATGTTTGTGTTACATTTAGGGAGCATGGGACGAATAAGTATAGCTTGCTGATGAGGTTGATCCCAAGTAATGATAGATAAATTAACTTAAGTTTGAAGACTGGACTTGATCTTCAAACTAAATAATATAGTGTGGGTAGGTAACTTCCAAAGTTATGGGTATTCAATCTTTTCCCAAATAAAGCTATGAAAATAAACAAGAACTAAGAGAATTCAATGAAAATGTCGGTCGTTCTATTTTCATTGTAACTATATTCCATTTTTGCATTAAGATTAGACATTTCAACAAACCTTTTACAGTCCGTTCAACCGATTTTGACTAATATAACGTCGGTAGCATGACAAATGGCAGCTGCAGTAAACAGTTGGTATTGTAACCACTTTTTTGCCTTTAATGCCATCCTTATGCCTACGGAATAGAAGTCAAAATCGGTTGAACGGACTGTAAAAAAAGGTTTGTTTAAATGTCTAATCTTATTGCAAATGGAGTATACGTACGTTAAATACTGTACGTTTTAATAAAAAGATTAAAACATGAAAACGAACCAAAAATCCGAACATCCAACAAAAAATCTAGAATGTAACAATATCCGAGAGCTTAAAATTTTTCGATGTAGTAATATTTTTGGTTTTCTGCTTTGTATTTTTGACCAAAAAGAACAAAATGCTAAAGGCTAGTGCAACACACGACTATGTCAACTCCAGCTCTAATGCGTAACAAAAAATTTCTAGATAAACCTTGTGAACAAAATGGACGAATCAGAGCCCGCAACGAAGGTAGCGACATGCAATTTCGGAGTTTCATTTAAAATATTCTGCCGCAGTTTTATTTGGCGTTATTCCGATGAAACGCGTTAATGGTATAAGAAATCCTTGGATAGTGTATCGTAATCAGCCTATAATGTTCCCATTGCTGGGACACAGGCCTCGTCTCTGTGAGAGGGAGTGGTCTCTATATATATCCACCACGCGAGCCCAGTGCGGGTTGGTAGATGTCACATGTCTTCGAATTTTTGGTTCTAGGACATACCGGTTTCCTCATGATGTTTTCTTTCACTGTTTTGAGAGCAGTGGTGATGAAATAATTTATACAAAGTAAAGCGCCTTTCTGGGTTCGAACCTATGACTTACAACTCGTAAGTCGCAGCCGTTACCACTGGGCCACCACTGCTAACTGCACACTGTATAGTGTATACCAAAAGGTTATTTTACATTCATATTATTAAGATTGAAATTTGAATAATTATGTGAATAAACTATTCTAAATAATTTTACATCAAATTTTTATTTTAATAAAGAATGTCACTTATATTTATTTACTAAACATTATCATCCTTATTAATAAACATGGAGTAAGTAAACTGACTTAGCCCCGTATTACAGAACGTCACTTAATAATCAAGCATTACTTAAAACTAGTTTCAACCAATTAAATGGCTTAAGTTTTGCCTAAGTCAGTTAAAATAAAAAATAATAAAATAAAATAAAATAACCTTTAATTCGGACAAGTAACATCCATAGTGGGTTAGTACACAGAAATCTTATGACTATGTTAGTAAAGCTTAATATTAAATAACTATTTAGCAACAAGATTATTCTGAGAGATACATCTCTTAATAATGCTATGCATTATCGAAGAGTCATATCTCCCAGCTATGATTTTCAGGATGGAGTTGGGGCTGGCTCGCACTCTGCAGAGCAATGATGCAGATTTCTGTCTAATGATGGCATGGAAGCCATCAACGTGACTCTGCGCGAACATACCAGATGCACTGCAGAAACGGGGTATCCCCAACAGCATCCTGAAACCATTATTATATTGCACTCGCAGGGCGCTGATGGCCCGCTGGGTATAATTAGTCCACAGGCTGCACGTGTAGTATACCTGGCAGTAAGCTTTAAAAAGAGTTACTTTAACTTGTTCACTACACCGTGCAAACCTGCGTGCCACCGGACCGCCAGCGCCCTACGCTCGCGCTCAATATCCACCTGGTCATCAAGGCCGTCAGTTACGTAATGCCCCAGGTACTTAAATTGATGGACCCGCTTAAGTTCGGTACCGTTCAAACTTATTGTGGGCACGGATTCTGGGCATTTGCCACCGTCAGCCTTGAAGACCAGGAACTCGCTTTTTGCGACATTGTACAATAGGCCATGCGCCTGAGCATAGGACTCACAACACGTGAGTAGTTCTCTTAGCGCCCTGACCGTTGAGCTCAGCAGCACCATATCGTCAGCGTAACTAATATTATTGACACTGACGTCATCAATGCGACATCCGATTTTCATACCGCTAAGCTCAACGATCAGGTCGTTGATGTAGAGGTTAAAGAGCTTTGGTGACGTTATCCCCCCCTGTCTCACCCCACACTCCAGATTATACGGCTCAGAGAACTTATTAGCCCACCTCACACTATTTATCTGATTATAGTACCAAAACTGGAGAATACGCAACAGTTCAGCCGGCACTTTTCTCTCCCGTAGCTTCTCCCACATGATATCATACGAGACCAGGTCAAAGGCACGGGAGAGGTCTAGAAAACAAGCATACACTGGTGTACGACGTTTTGTGTAATATTCCACCGCATACTTGAGGCCTAGAATCGCAGTTTCAGTACTTAGGTCGTTACGAAAACCAAATTGTGCATCGTGTAGGTTTAAAAAGCTGTCTAACCGCGCGTTCATCAGACTGTCCAGTATCTTTGCGATAATTGTAGCCAGGGAGATGGGCCGATAATTGCACTTGTCAGCCACGTCACCAGTTTTATTTTTAATAATCGGCACTACGATAGTTCGCATGAGTTCACGGGGGAGGTATGAGTGACACATATAGAGCGAATAAAACATAGCCAAAACTCTTGATATGTGCGGACCAGCGTACCGCAAGTGCTCAATGCTTAGACCGTCGTGACCCGGGGACTTTCCGAGTTAAACCATACCTATTTTTTTTTTAATGTAAGTTTGGCGTAACTTTATTCCACGAATAAGGGTAGGTAGGTACATAACTATTCCTGTATTAGTGGTGCAAGAGTACAATACAGTACGCTTAATAATGCATACGCTGCATAATAATAATTAAATCGCATGTATCCCTTTACCCAGTTCCCTGAAAAGTGATTGATGAAGGCAATTTTGACGTCACTGTTACCCTCAGTATTAGGCCTAGCCGCTAACCAATATAGAGCACTATCCAGCAAATTGTTGCTCCACTTTATTAGACGATAGTTGCCAGGCGAATATACTCCGAATAAATCACCTACAAAACTATGAAGAGGTAAGTAATCGAACTTTATAGGTAAGAGTGGAGACCGCAAATCAACAAACGTAATACAGGACACGACATGGGCGTACCCAGCTTTTGGCCCGGGGGGGGGGGGGGGGGGGGGGCAAATCAGAAATTTCATAAGCCGGGTCCCCCTCACATGTTTTTTTTTTCGCCTCGTCAGTCTGCTCAATGTCCTCCGCAAAATCTATGAGATACTTATTTATAAGCGCCTCAGAGATTATGCCGAGAGAGGCCGAATTCCTAACGAGCAGTTTGGTTTTCGAACCCAACACTCTTGCGTATAACAGGTCCACCACATCAACGAACACATAAGCGTTGGTTTCCAACGTGGTTTGATGATGGGTGCTGTTTTCTTCGATATAGCGAAAGCGTTTCACAAAGTCTGGCACAACGGTTTATTACTAAGCTTTACAAACTCGGTGTACCAGATCGTCTCGTGCTCATCTTACGAGACTTTTTGTCCTACCCCACTTTTCGCTATCGTATCGAAGGAGCGCTATCCTCTCCCCACTCCATTCGCGCAGGTGTAATTCAGGGCTCTGTGCTTTCTCCACTCATTTCCACGTTATTTACCAGCAATATCCCGGGAAGTAAAAAGGCACATTTGGCTCTGTTCGCAGACGATACTGCCATTTACTATTCCGGCCATCGCCAAGACCCCATAGGTATCCCGCAGTGTCCAAACTGCAGTCGATAAACTCGGCGCGTGGTTTGAAAGTGGAGAATCGACGCAAATCCCGACAAAAGTCAAGCAGTTCTCTTTTTGAAACCGCGTCTCAAACGATCTCCCCCCACCGACCGATCACCATGTTTGGCAAGCCAATCCCTTGGGAGAAGCGAGCCAAATATATAGGTGTGACCCTCGATGAGCACCTCTGAGCACATAAAGCAGTCTCGTTCTGAATGCACGTAGTAAATTATCACTGCGCATCTATACAGCGTGCATTCTCCCAATCATGACCTATGCGGGTTCAGTATTTGCACACGCAAGTCCCGACACATCCATAGGATGCAGACCTTACAAAATTGTTTCCTCCAAACGGCTACGGGATCCCTTTGGTTCGCTCGGAATGAAATCCTCCACCTAGACCTTAAAATCCAAACTATCCATCAATTCTTGCAACGCAATTCCAAGCGTTTCTTCGATACCCCCGCGAAACATCGCAACCCCTCTGGTTGTCAAATCCGCTAGTTATATCCCCTCTAAAATCAAAAAAGTCCGGCGTCCAAGGCATGTTCTCATTAACTCCGATGACCCCATAAGCCCATTACCCTCCTCCAGGAGAAAAGTAGGGTCACCAGTACAGTTTACAAACACAAATCTACATTTCAACCTCGCCGCCGAGGTCCCTTGCGACGACGACCCCCACATAATTCTCCCTGACCCTTGATCGGTGAAGGAGTGCCAGCTGGTGGCGTAGCTGAGCCTGTAGCAAATAAGAATTATCCAGATATGATCCAGCCTGTCCCTCCCTTCTTGCTGTACTCCCCCCAGCGACGCCCTAAGCCGAGGTTCGTACACCACAGGGGGAGACCTTAGCATGTAGTCACTTAATTCATTGACTAATAAAGACAGGTTTATGGCCGCGCAGCGCGATTTTTTCTAAAATTAATGCATAATATATTGTAAGTACTTAATTGTAAAGTAAGTACACGACGACGACAACGACAACGTGACGTGGCTCTAATATAACTTTTTTCGACAACATTACTTAGGCATACAAAATCCAGGGGGGGGGGCAGCTGCCCCCCCTGCCCCTCCCCGGGTAAGCCCATGGGACACGACGTTCTTCGCATGGTTGCTGGTAGTAGCAAGATGAGAGTAGCTAGGATCAAGTTAACTGGCGTGCCATTGGAGAAGCCTGTGTCCAACAGTACTGCTAAATATAGACTGATCGTGAACTTGATAAAGAGCAGTAGAAATGACATAGACGACGCAAAGCCAAACTGTTTTTAGGGTTCCGTACCTCGAAAGGAAAAAACGGAACCCTTATAGGATCACTTCGTTGTCCGTCTGTCAATCTGTCAAGACCCTTTTTCTCAGGAACACATGGAGGGATCAAGTTGAAATTAATACCAAATACGTAGGTCTACGGTTTCTTGGAGCTCTAAAAAAAATCAAGCTTCTGAGTCAACGCAATACAAAAATACGGCCAATTTTGCGACATATTTTGACACTCGCAAATAAATCAAAACCCATAGGGTACTTCTCGTTAACCTAGAAGCATGACGTTTGGGAAGAAGAAAGGTCTCAAATCCCAAAAAAAGGGTTTTTAGTTTTATGACATATAAAAATACTTTTTGCGATTACAAACTTACATTTGCAATTGAAGAATTGACCGAGACGTATATCGACGTATTCCCAGAACACGTTTTACAACTACAATGTTATATTTGTTTTTGAGATAAATTCTTCCCACCTACGGAACCCTTCATTGTGCGTGGTCCGACATGCCTTGGCCGGATTTTTAAACTTGATGTGACATATTTATAGCCGGGTACTACTACCGGAGAAACTTATCAGCGCCACACTCCATCAGGCCACTGATTGTAACAGATAGACAAAAACCGTTGACAATTTGAAATAGAGTCACGATTCTCAGCAGTGAGAGAGTGATTAGGAAAAAGAAGACCTACTACTGTTCTACGTTTATAACGAAATATACACAACAAACGCAAAACACAAGTCTCTTATCAAGGACACTAATGATATAATGAATCTTGTTTATCGCGGTCACAGTGATGTAAACCAGTGAGCCTTAGAACTGTATACAAATTAGCTAGGGTTTATGTTAATCCCTCTGAGAAGAGATAAGGGGAAGCAAAACCTTGTTTTCTTGTTGATCGGGGTTTTAAACGACAACATTGTGGAAATGCTTGTCATTCTAGGCCATTTGAGATAGTGGACTGTTAAGTTAAGACCGTGTTTCTAAAGAAACAGTCGTATAATGTAGGTACGTATTATTTGAATATTGGTCACTCTTTATTTCACGATGTTCGAAAAGCCAGTACTCACCGAATAAATTCCATTCCATTTTTGAATTTATTCGGTAAGTAGTGGCTATTCGGACATCGTGAAATAGGTCCTAAGTAAGATTTATATTTCATCGTATGCTGCATCGGTCGACGTTATCACGTCTACGCCAACTGTCGCTGAAAACCAGCTCTCGGGCTCTGTCACACATAGGGTCGCAGCATTATGCTGAGCGATAGGCGTTATGAGTGGATGTGACGCATGTTTTCCCCAACTTGCTCTTTTTAGGGTTCCGTACCTCAAAAGAAAAAAACGGAACCCTTATAGGATCACTTCGTTGTCCGTCTGTCTGTCTGTCTGTCTGTCAGTCTGTCAAGACCCTTTTTCTCAGGAACGCGTGGAGTTATCAAGTTGAAATTAATATCAAATACGTAAGTCTGTGGTTTCTTACGAGTCCTAAAAAACTCAAGCTTCTAAGTCAATGCAATAAGAACATACGGCTATTTATGCGACATATTTTGATACTTGCAAGTAAATCAAAACCTATGGGGTACTTCCCGTTGACCAAGAATCATGAAATTTGGCAAGAAGCAAGCTCTCACAGCACAAATAAAGAAAAATGTCCGAAAATTGTTAATTTGTAATTCTATCATATAAAAAAAAAATCATCTATGTCAGTCTGTCATGACCCTTTTCCTCAAGGACGCGTGGAGATATCAAGTTGTAATTTATATCAACTACGTAAGTCTATGGTCTCTTATAGTTCTAAAAAAAAACAAGCTTCTAAGTCAGTCGCAAGTAAATCAAAACCTTACTTGGGTACTTCCCGTTGACCTAGAATAATGAAATTTGGCAAGAAGCAAGGTCTCCCAGCACAGCTTTAGGAAAAAGCCCGAAAATTGTTAATTTGTAGTTTTAGGACATACATTTTTTTTTTTGGGATCCATTGTTAACTTTGTTTTTGGGATAAATTATTCTTTTCAACTACGGAACCCTTCATTGTGCGTGTTCCGACACGCACTTGGCCGATTTTTTGTATTTGTGTTCTTCCTTTGTTATGTTTACCGCAAATATACGTATTTTCTTTCTTTTCTTTTCTTTATCGTTTTCAGCAACAGCATTGGACTGCGATTCAGCAGCCGAAACAAGCACACCATCAGCAGAAACGGCAGTAGCAGCAGTTTAATCTCAGCTTATAATAGCACAGCATATTCAAATACGTTAAAATGGTCACCGTAAATAATACTAGTAATGTGCAACCTTCATTGCAATCTAAAATCAAATCAAATCTAAAAAAAAAAACACCACATTATATTTTAAGATTTTATTGCAAAAATAGGTAAAAGGCTAACGTTTTTACCAACCCTAAGTGACACTAAAATTAATCCCTAAATAAAAGTGCACTGTTGGATTTTCAACGCTAGGCTTAACAGCGCCGAGAGTTGAAAATCCAACAGTGCAGTAATGTTTAGTAATTGATTTAAGTATCATTTCACAGAAAAACTTCTAGCTACAACTGTATAACTTGCTTGTTTGAAAACTAAACTTATTTTTGTATTATTTTAGTTTTATTGAACTACTATTCATATGCGAAATATGCACACTTAGTTACCAAAAGCACTAACTTGATAAACAGAAATATAATATAATATGATACCTATACATGTATATTTATATATATCACCTTTCTGTGAATTCAGCCCCTTACATTTTCTATCACATTTCCCTACTTACACTCACAACACGACACACACATCACACCCACCCACATACACACACACCCTTACTAACCATAGAATTACAAATAATCATTAGCATAATGTTTTTTCTGGTTTTATGTAACTTGCCGCATTTGTGTACGAGTGCATAATTCTATTTAAATGTCCTCCGAAGGAGTGGAGACCTGGTGTCCTGAAATACAGGCCGTAAGGCCTAGCTTAGGCACCAGTCTCCCACAGTATAATTAAAAATATTATTATGTGTTCTTAATCATATTTTGAAAATGTTGATTTATATTGTGGTGAGAAATAAACCTTTGTCTTATCTTATCTTACTTAGGGTTGGCGAAAACGGGTATTAAGTATTCTTTAAAAATAAAATCTCATGGCAAAACTACATCAAGCAAGCAAATCATAACGGGATAGCTAATCAGAAGAATATCGAAAGAAATCATGGCCATAAAAAATCCTTTCACGGAAGGACCAACAAACGAATAGTTATAGGTACATGCACTGGCACTTTAGTGTTTATTCATTTATACACCCACACATCGGAATCAGTATGCAATATCATAGCTTTGATAGAATTTCACAGTATAATCCAACAGAAAATGTATCCGTGTATTTGAATAACTGAATATTGAAAACTGATCTGTGTTTACATTGGTATTGCGGTTTCCATGAATGTTACTATATGGATCAAAATAGACAAAAAGAAACGAGTTATTTTATATCTATCAATAGAATAGAATAGAATAGAATAGAATAGAATAGAATACAATCAATCTGCCTAGCCTTTTCCCAACTATCTTGGGGTCGGCTTCCAGTCTAACCGAATGCAGCTGAATACCAGTATTTTACATGGAGCGACTGCCTATATGACCTCCATAACCCAATAACTGGGTAATACGATACCCCTTGGTAAGACTGGTTGTCATACTTTCGGGGTTCTGACGACCCGTAACGACTGACAAAGATCCACGAATGACAGCCGAAACCAACGGCTTAACGTGCTTTCCGAGGCACGGCGGAGTCCCGGTATGTTAAGATGGTCACCCATCCACGGAACAACCCCAGCAAGCGTAACTTATCCTGATGGATCGACCCGTTCGGCTGTTATTACTTAGCCACGAGCTTCTCTACGAACTTGAGTTATTTTATATAAACGACACACAATTAAAACTTATGTAAACCTTCTGTAAAAATCTCACCGTGATAATTGAGGTGAAGTGAGCTGTCAATGGTGTCAATCCTAGCATCAGATAGAATGACAGCTCACTTTATCTAAGTGCTGTAAATCACTATCGTAGATTTCCGATATAATTTTCAATAGAAGTCCGGGCTTCTATTGAAAATTATATCGGAGATCTACGGTGTCGTTAGTCAGACGAATTAGTTCAAAATAAATGGTTTCATTTCAATTACGATTTCAATAATTTAAAAATAAATTAAAACTCAATTACGATTTCAATAATTTAAAAATAAATTAAAACCGGCCAAATTCAGGCTTTATCGGTTACCTTGGTTCTCCTGCGGATCTCTTCATTTCTGATTTGATCATGTAGGGAAACTCAAGCATAGCCCTCTACATTGCCCTTTGGGTGATAATGATGTCTATTGTGAGCTAATTGCCAAACTTAATTTGCAGTGGGCAGGCCCATTGCTTGCAGAACAGATGGCTAATGGGGCCGAAAGGTTCTAAATTGGCGACCGCATACCGGAGACCGTAGCGTTGGAAGGCCTCCCACAAGGTGGACCGATGACTTGGTGAAGGCTGCAGGAATCCGCTGGATGCAAGAAGCACAGTTCACAATCGGTTGAAGTGGCGGCGCTTGGGGGAAGCATAAGTCAGCAGTGGACGTTTGTCAGTTTAAATGATGAACCAGCCGATGCAGAGTTAAACAAAGCTAGCTCACGTCCAAACGATTTTCCGTAAATATATCGAGCTGCACTCTTCTTGACTTTACTGACTCATTAGTTCAGTGGTGGAAAGCGTTACTGCTGAGCATGAGATCCTGGGTTCAATTTTCCGGTTTGGCAATGTGTTAAGGTTTTTCCATCAAGAATTCTCAGCTGGAGTTTGAAATATCCGGTTGATTGCAATATGCTCGATATTGCGTAGGACTTAAACAAGACTGGAAAATGTAGACCTAACTCAACGTGGAAAAGAGGAGGGATGATTATAAACTTATTATTTTTTTCCCTTTTCCTAGGGTTCATCGATAGGATAGACCCTAATCTTATTATAATCTAGCCTTGTAAATAGGCTAGTAAGTAATTAAATTATAACCTTATGTCTTTACTAAGAATGTGTCCAATAGCTCTTTTCCTATTGTCTCTATTAAGGCGAATATACTTCTTTCTTTTGTTTTTTTGGCACTTTTGTACTCACCATCCACTAACACTAAACACTAACTCGAACAGTTTTGTTCTTTTTAATCTTCTTAATATGTTTGTGTGGTCGAGAAGCTGGATTGCCTCGACGTTCACATGCTGATGAAGTTCTCTTTTCGTGAGCTTCTGCAAACTGGATCACTTTTTTGATGAACTTAAATATAACTATAACCGGCTAAATGCAGAGCTTAGCAAAGCTAGCTCACGTCCAAACAATTTTCCGTAAATTTTGTATCGAGCTAGCTTCTAATGTACCTAATTGCGGACGTCTATGTGCACACAACGTTAGCGCCGCATCGCCAAGCTATGTCGTTGGTAGCTAATATAGAAGCAAATTTCATTTTAATGACGCAACCCGGCCAGTGATACCATCTACGCTCGATTTACTTCGGACAGGGCTGCCTTTCGCAACTAATGAACACGCGACTTCGTTTTTATTTCGGTATTTCGTTTCGTTTAAATGTGTTTTGATAAAGTTATTGATCGAGAATTTAATTAATGTTATAAGAAGTGTTGGTATATAACCATACCTATATTTCAATGTATTGTTACTTATCACGCCATCGATACGTTAACCAAGAAAATAAAAACCTGCATATATATACTTGTTATGTTATGTTATGTTAAAGGATTTGGTTTCCGCACTTACGGCCCGGCCACGACATTGCGCGAATTGCGGCGCGGCAAGCGTTTTATCTGTTTATTGCGCGGTCGAGACGCGCAACGCACTGTGGCTAGTTGGGATCACACGCAATGAATTAGAAAAACCGCTGCCGCTGCCGCCGCCGCGCAATGTCGTGGCCGAGCCGTTAGTCCTTCATGTGGACCATTGTGCGTGGGCCATGGCGGCCGTCGGGGGTTTATTCCAACCAGCCCACCTCCCTCCATATATATGTATACTTTTACCTATTACTAACACCATAACATAATACAATAAATTTACTTTGAAAAAAGTAAAAACCGACTTCAAAACCGAAAACGAATAAAATAACTTTCATAAAACACTTAACAGCTTCTGAAGTCGGTGTCAAGCTAAAGTGCATTGAAGAATTGAAGACACCGACTTCAGAAGCTGTTAAGTGTTTTATGAAAGTTATTTTATTCGTTTTCGGTTTTGAACACGGTTTTTACTTTTTTTAAAGTAAATTTATTTTTCCATTTTTGGTTGAATATACAATTACTTAAGTAGGTAAGCCCAAGTCGAACGAAAAGAAGAATCGTCAAAAATCCGCTTAGAAATGCCGGAGATACAGTGCATTTATGCATATAACTTCGTACATAAGAATAATAATAAGCCCTAGTATATAGTTAACCCGTCGCGCGCTAATTAGCAGACACAATTGAAATTCTATTGTTATCTGTACACATGGTGTGCAATCGACATTTTAAGAGTTAATAGGTAATATAAGTGCTTTTTTAACTTGCTCTGCTAACAGCTAGCTATTCTGTATGGTAATCTGTGGATAACGTCTTGAGTAGTGTATTTGTTACTTTTATTGCAAGTTATATACCTATTGTACGCTTACTGCTGTTTGTTATTCCTATCAAATTAAATAAAATTAAATAAATAAAATCTATTATTACTAAAACCTTTCTGAAAGTATGTAGATTACGTTAGTGAAAGAATCATCAAAATTGGTTTATTAGTTTTTGAGAAAATCGCGGACAAACAAACATACATACATACATACGGGTCGAATACAGAACCTACTTTTTTGAAGTCGGTTAAAAATTATACCCAGTCCTTTAGAAAAATAATGGTTTCTTAAATCTAATTCGAGCTTAATTAACACTCAGGGGTGGAAAGGATGGCAGTGATTGTTACGAGAGTAATAACCACACCGTGTAGTTTATTTATGCAAAATCAACAGTTATTTGAATGAATAATTACGACGTAGCAGCCCTGGATTTATAAGTAGACGCTTAATTCTACATACATTTTGGAAATTCATGCAAGTTAAGCGTGTTATCTGCATATAGCATGCCTTTCTATCAAGGTTTTACGACAAGTGGATTGGCTGTATCCTCTGAAATAGCCAATTAGTTTTATGGAGCGCCGCTTATGGCAGCCCTCACACCGCGGGGGTTTCGCTTCGTCGCCGCATTCAATAGCTTTTGTGTGGGACACTTACCTTTTGTTGTAGCGACAGAATCATGACAGAAGGCCCCCAGTTGTTGAGATTGTACTGATTTACGACGCAACCGTTGAAATTGGGCTTTTATTTTATACAGCACTGAATCACGGTGAAGTCTTTATCTAAAATATTAACGTTGTTTTATGTCGGTTGTTGTTCACAAAGGTTTTGCATGACCGATGTTCAGAGCGAGATTCTAAAGGAAAATATATGGTAGGCTTTCTGTATTTTATTTCATAAGTTTACTTGATTTGAAATGAGGAGCTCGTGGCTAAGTAATAACAGCCGCACGAGTCGATCCATCAGGTTAAGCTACGCTTGCCGGGGTTGGTCCGTGGATGGGGGACCATCTTTACATACCGAGACTCCTCCGTGCCTCGGAAAGCACGTTAAGCCGTTGGTCCCGGCTGTCATTCGTGGATCTTTGACAGTCGTTACGGGTCGTCGGAAACCCAAAAGTCTGACAATCCGTCTTACCAAGGGGTATCGTATTACCCAGTTAATGGGTTGTGGAGGTCAGATAGGCAGTCGCTCCATGTAGAATAGAATAGAATAGAATAGTTTATTTCCATCACTAAATGTTACAAATATCTCTCCATGCAGTCGCTCCATGTAAAATAATGGTACTCAGCTGCATCCGGTTAGACTGGAAGCCGACCCCAACATAGTTGGGAAAAGGCTAGGCAGATTGCTTGAATTCGCTATTTACTTATTTGTTGTTATCAGGAATTCTTTGGTTAATGGTAGTTAAATATAACTCAGTAGGTATGTAACAAATTAGTTATAATGAATATCTACTTGGTATAATGATTACCTACAAATATAACCCAGAGGGCATGTTTCACCATCTACGATTAAGTTCCTATTAACTTACTTGGCAGATAATTTTATACAAATTCTGTTCCATTTTTGAATTTATTCGGCTATTCGGACATCGTGAAATAGGCCCTGAATATCATAGATTAATATGTGGAAACAATATTTCCCAGTTAACTCAAAATACTTGACCTGGCTCAGCGCTACAATAAACATAAAATCGATAGCCATATTGAGTTTGGCTCACTAGGTAACTACTAATCGACATCACGCGCGAGTTTATCATGGAATAAGATTGAAAGTGTATCTATATTAGCCTCTTACCAGTATCACAGCTCGGTCTCACTTTTACGTATCGAATCCTGAATCTAGAGTTTACCTTTTGAGACATTTATTCCTCAAACATAATACAATTCATTTATCACGAGAAATGCAAGTTAATCATTAAATTCACGAACTTATGAATAACGGTAGATATTCTTAAATAAACCGGTAACCTAGGAATCTAGGCTTTTATAAAAAACTAAACAAAACGCAGGCCAAGCTGAGTATATCAGACTCGTTCCTCCTGCGTTTAAAAGGTAGGAAACTATCTCTGGTAAATGCCGAAGCTCGATTGTAGACAGGAAATTCGAATTCCGTCGAATTCCAATATCTCGGGTCTTGTTAAATCCGACTAAAATGCGAGAGGAACTTTTCGTTTTTGTACACGAAAGGGGAGGGCCGGAGACGGCACGTGAACCCAGTAATTAATGCGAAACAAGGAGAAATAAAACACATATTCACACCGAAATGTGTAACCGGCGGGGCGTATAATTAAAACATCACTTGGGTAGAATCGGATGAAAGAGTTTCAGATACGTTCAAACACGACGCGCTGTGGTTGGTAACGCTTTTTGTTGAAAAATTCTTTTTGGATCGTACAATCGCCAACAGAATTGACTATTTTTATTTACACTATGCGGAGCGGAACTGAACGCATTTACAGATTGGCTTTTAATACTTGATTTAAGTCGTTAAGGATCGGATTCAATTTATTTTTATTGTATTAAATAAACGTATGTAATGAATGAGGTTACAGCAGTACCAACTAGTATACAGTTTTGGTAAAATAACATAGAAAAGCTCTTAAGAACCTAAATTTGCCAAGAATTCCCAGAAACTCACGATCCCGTAGACGCCGACAGACGGAGCTTAGAAATAAATAATGTTTTTGCAGTGAATTATTACTAAGAAACATATTATATTGTGTTGAGGTAAGTTCTAAGAGTATTGAGGTAACAAGAGATTATATATTGTGGTAAGAAATATACGGAAAATAATCGGTATAATAATAACTTATACAAGGCGGAGACGAAAATACGACAGTAAATGAAAATGCGTACGTATATATAATGACGTTTCCAGTCTACATACAAAAATGTAACCAAATAATAATAGTCACTGTAGCCAGTCAAAGATAGACAAAACCCATATTCGGCCAATCATTACTATTTACAGTACAGAGGAGCTCGTGGCTAAGTAATAACAGCCGCACGGGTCGATCCATCAGGTTAAGCTACGCTTGCCGGGGTTGGTCAGTGGATGGGTGACCATTCTTTACATACCGAGACTCCTCCGTGCCTCGGAAAGCACGTTAAGCCGTTGGTCCCGGCTGCCATTCGTGGATCTTTGACAGTCGTTACGGGTCGTCAGAAGCCCGAAAGTCTGACAACCAGTCTTACCAAGGGGTATCGTATTACCCAGTAACTGGGTTGTGGCGGTCAGATAGGCAGTCGCTCCATGTAAAATACTGGTATTCAGCTGCATCCGGTTAGACTGGAAGCCGACCCTAACATAGTTGGGAAAAGGCTAAGCAGATGATGATTACTATTTACAGTACAACTATTTTATTTATTTATTTATTAAAACTTTATGCATAAGTAAAAAAATACTGTACAAAGGCGGACTTAATGCCTGAGGCATTTACAACTATTTTCTTAACGACCCTCGGCAGCTTTCCTTCCATTTTAAAAATAAATGATTAAATAAATAATTATTTAAAGAGTATTTACAACTCCACATACTTCCAAGTCGATTGAGAGCGTCCGGTCTGCATCAAGTGCAAAAAACAACTGATAGAATTAGAAATCCGTTGACTGAAGAAACACGAAGTTTGTCTAAGGACATTTACAAAATAGTTGAACTGTAGTTTGTTTGCTGCGACTGCAAAAAGCCTCAAGCGGCGGAAGTATATAACCTTATCGGTAATTATATTTTCGAGCCGTTTGGGGTTAAAACCCTCGGGCCGTGGGGTCAGAGTGCTCATGGGTTGTTCAACGAAATCTCCAAACGGCTGGCGACAGTTCCCGTGATCCAAGAGCTGGCTATTTATTAACTTGGCCAGAGCCCAGAAACTAAGCCTTGCCATACAACGTGGCAGTGCCGCTAGTTTCTTGGGTACATTAGCAGTCGACAGCGACACGGAGGAATTTTTCGACGCCATATTTTAGTTTTTTAATAGTTTTAGTTAGGCACGCAGCCGCACGGGTCGATCCATCAGATTAAGCTACGCTTGCTGGGGTTGTTCTATGGATGGGTGACCATCTTTACATACCGAGACTCCTCCGTGCCTCGGAAAGCAGGTTAAGCCGTTGGTCCCGGCTGTCATTCGTGGATCTTTGACAGTCGTTACGGGTCGTCAGAAGCCCGAAAGTCTGACAACCAGTCTTACCAAGGGGTATCGTATTACCCAGTCACTGGGTTGTGGAGGTCAGATAGGCAGTCGCTCCATGTAAAATACTGGTATTCAGCTGCATCCGGTTAGACTGGAAGCCGACCCCAACATAGTTGGGAAAAGGCTAAGTAGATGATGAATAGTTTTAGTTAGGTTAGGATATTATATTTTTAACTTAATTATTTATATTTTGAATAAATGCTAGTACTACTAGTAGTAGTGCTAGTAGTACTTAGTTTGTTTGAAAAATCTAGTTTTCAATTTCGATGTTAGGATTTATTTGATAGTTTCAAAATATTCCTACACATTAATATTGTCAGTGTTTTCATTTACTGTCTATTATCACTTCCACGTTGTATACGAGAGCGATACTGTAAGTAGTTGAAGTAAGAATGTTGAAACATGAAAATATTGGGTTCCTTGGCTTTTTAAAATGTTATATTTTCACCGTCTGAAAACCTGCGCTTTTCTTCTTATGGAGAAAAACATTAATAATATTTTTCTTTATTTCAATCCTTCTTGTATTAAAATAAAATACTTTACAATTTGCTTAGATTTTTTTTACATTTTATACGTGACTGTACCAAACTAAACTAACACATTTGCTTTACAACTTATCGCCATATTTTATGTACTTACAGAATTTTTCAGGGCCCTAAAATTTATAGAGCCTTTTCATTTATGAACTTTTATTTCAAACAAAGATTGGTTTTTTCAAGAATCTGGGTAGAAAAGTTAGGCTTAATCTGAGTTTAGAAACCTTTGAGATAACTTTGTATTTGATCAAAGCTAAACATATTAAATGCTGTTCAATTCATCCATTGAAAATTAATAGCCTTTTGTGAAAAAGATATCGAGTCAGAGCAGTGATTCCTAAAATTATAAACACAAAACTTTGCTAGAGAAATTGGTGAAATAAATAATTCATTCTGTTTCGGCGAAGTCAGAAATTAAATATTAAAAAATTAAGTTGTTTGAGTAATACTTGTTTTAGCAAATACGTCATTAAATTGTGCCGTTTGTTGTTATTTTGATAAAGAAACGATGCACTTACTTAAAATGTTCGTTAACATGAGCACTTATAACTAGGTGTATACATTGCTTGTACTCAATATTAAGCATGTCAAGACAAAAGTACTCGTAATAGTGTTGGACCGTGTTCATCTTCTTCCAAGCTCAAACCTACTCGACGGCTATAATCCGAGTAAGTCAGCGAGTTCGTGTATCTTGGGTCTTTGATCACGAATGAGGTCAGCTGCCTTGAGGAAATCCGCCGAAAGGCGAAAAGTGCAATGACCAGTTTAGGGAAAATTCAAAAGAACCGTGGCATCCATCGGAATACCAAAATTGACTGACTTGAATCGTACTCTAGTTTTTCCATCATTTTTTATGGCTCTGAAACGTGGTTCAGTAAAAGCCGCGAAAGCAGTAAGATCGATGCTTTCGAGATGTAGTGTTGGCGGAGGCTACTTCGTATACTTTGGACCGCCATGAGAACGAATAATTCCATATTGCAGAATCTCAACATTACCAAGCGGCTATCTAAAATATACCAGGAGCGTGCCCTTAGCTTTTTCAGATATTATGCGTTCATCTAAGCGTAATCTGGAAAGGCTTATGATACTGGGCCGGGTGGAAGGAAAACGCGCTCAAGGCAGAGCAAGATGGTCAGACGCGATCAAGAAGGCTGTTGGAGGCAGCATTTACCGAGCGGTCAACGCTGCAGAAGAATGCATAGCTTGGAGACGTACCGTATGTGGTCGCTATCCTCAGCATGACCGATGAAGAAGAAGTCACCATTGCATACCATTACTTACCTGTACCACAATAAGATAGGTTTCCGTTCCAATTTTGTGCACTTTCCATTAAAATAACCACAGAACACAGTTTGTATGTAGGTAGGTGAGGAAAGTTATCTCTTCGGAGAATTTCTGCTGACTTTTCTAAGGGTATCCTAATGCGGTGCCCCTGATAACGCGACCATTTTCTTTTTTTGTGAGAATCAAACTAATAGTTTCCCGAGGGCTTATAGAACGTAATAAATTTTATTTCATCTTGACGTATCTGCCTTTTTCTATTAGTTGCGCAATTGCGATATATCCGAGCGGAATTGATTTCCTTTATAAAACAAAAAGGCCCGTTTATCTTTATAATCTTTGAGGTTTTTTATACTCCCGGCCATGAGTTACAGAATAGCAGATTATTAACTAAATTACTTAATGATTCGTTAATTTCAGTAGCTCTAAATAATCAAGTTATGATAATTACACATATTTTTATTAATTTACTCTGCTATACTGTAATTTTCTTATGCATTCATTAGGAGCACGTCACACCAGTCTCTAATATCTGATTAAAATCTTAAACGAAACCGCACAACTTTAAATTAATGATTATGCGTTTTATGTGCCACGAACAATAGCTGCAAATTAATAATTTTATGCGAAATAATTTGCGAAACAAATTATCGGCCGCTCTACAGTTTAGAGTCAAGCTCGAAATCCTTAACATAGCTATAATATTCTTAATAAATTCATAACAAAATTAGAACATCATAAAGCTATTGTCCTTCGGTTCATTACTTTAGCCGTAGGGATTAAACATTGCCGTTAATTCGCTTACGAAGACAATAAGTAAAGCGGACCCGTGGCCCTTTAAAATGGTAGAATCACCAGTTATCAGAGACCTATATTCTAAATCCGACCTTTGCTGTTCACAATCGAAACCGAAATGAAATCCGGGGGGCAAGAGGTCACACGTCGCTGGTGGGTTGTTCTGTGTGTGTGCGTGTAGAATTGTAATACTAAAACGTGGTCATTATCCATGCAGTGACCCTGGATATGGGACAGGCGGAGACAGGGGTCCCTTGACACGAGAAGCAAGATTAGTCCCACATACAAAGTTTTAAATTAAACGCGGGGCGTGGATGGAGGATAAAATAGTGTGTAATGCGTGGGTACTTAAGCGACTTGCACGTTGTTTTATCTTTGTGCTCTCATAATTATTTTACTGGCTTTGTTCTCTCTACGACTGAATAGCTGTAGTTTAGAGTTAGTCTCGCGTTGAATCACGTAGTATGTTTATCTAAATTATGATTAAGTAAACAGTACTCAGTGAATACGTAACATTTCAAATTAACGTTTCAGTGTTGAAATACGTTTGTGTTACTGTAAAGTGAGTTTTATTTGTTTTGTAATGTATTTTTAGTTTGTTTAGTGTGGCTGCTATTTGGTTTATCTAATTGCTGAAAATAACTTGGTCGAAAAGAGTGTTTTCCAAGCAGCGAAATTGTGCGGAAAGTGCCACTTTTTTACACTAGTGCTTTTTAGTTTTCAGTTTTTTTTTAACTTCTCCGTCAGCCCGACGCAAAGAGTTTTTATTATTTGAGAAAATTTTTACAAATTAGTCAAGTACAGATTATCATTCATATAAAAGGTACAATAAAACTAATACTTCATTAGCGTTATTAATTACTCTTATTTAGATTTTGATCAATAAATTAATTTTAAAAAACGTTAGCCGCTACCAATGATAATTATCACATCCTTTTATAACTAATCTATTTTAAGATGAACACATTTAAGTATTGGGGGGCCTGGTGACCCGTAACACAGGTATTGTATGCCTTTTTCGGGCACCACAAAAGTTTAACGCTATATTTCATAGATTAAGCACTTCCTGTCTACAACAACATTTGTGATGAGAAATGAATAAATTATCTTATCTTATCTTATGATAGCTGTTATTTATGCTACAAGTGCGAAAAGTAGGTGATTTCCACCGAGTGTATAAGTTGACACGAGTCGGAAATCATCTTACACACGTGTATCATACAACGTTTTACCTACTATGCATTGTGCGAGGAAACAAAAAAAAAACATATATTAAAAAAGTATTTTTCTTTTGATTTAGTCGATAAGAGGATGCTGTTGGCATTTTGTGCTTCTTGAATAACATTTTCCGGGGTTAAATTAATTGATTCGTCACATGAACTTGACATTTTTAGCAGATTTATTCACTTATTTTTTTTCTCCGAGTGAATTCAGACATGCTGTCTTAGGATTGATTAAACTCTACTCCATGAGGACATAAAAGACAGCCATAGTTCATAATGCTACAGTCAAATTTATTTTTGGGTACGGGGTCCATACAAGATTACCTATTGTCCTTTTGGATGTACATTACATTACGGTTAGCGAGATGGAATAACCGTGAATGCCCACCTTTAGTGTGTTACGCGTGTTACGAAATTACCCCGCTGCTTGACTGATGCCCGGTTTCTGAAGAATTCTTAAACGCAGTTTAAACTCGCAATAGTTATTGGTTCGACAAAATTATCTACTTTAGAGAATTCCTTCCTTTTGTGGTCCTCAGATAAACCCACGATAGTAATTCAATCGACTTTTAAGCTAAATTTTTCCTTAGCGTACAGTTCAGAAACACGATATTGAACCAATAATCACTATCGAATGGATCAACTCCGTTTAAATAGGTACCTCATAAACCGGGCATGTTTCACCATTAATCTTTTTGTAATATCTTAAATTAAAAACAATTAATCAGCTATTGTGAAAAGAGAACAATAATGAAATATAATAAACCCAACGACCTTTCAATAAATCCGAATTACAAACAATTATTTTAGAAAATTTCGATATAAAGACACTTGTGCTAGTATTAAAAATATTCTGTTCACCTCGCTAGAGAAAATGGTATTAACGACGTAACGAAGTCAACGATGTGAGCACAAAGTACAAATTTTATTACGCAGTAAAATGTGAAATTAAATCAAATAATTTTCGATATAACGCCTGCGTAGGCGGCTAGGCGCCGTAAACTGAGATGTGCAAGAGAAGGTCTTTTGAAATTATATTTTTATAATACTGGAAGTTGTTGAAAAAATTGTTTTTTTTTTGCTGATGTGTGCCTTGATTATCGTTTACGTACTTAACTGAAGGTTTACAACTTCTTATATTGCCAAAATTATCACAATTAATTTTGAGGGATTATATAGTAGGTAGGTACCTCAGAATTAAAAACGAAAGGATCAATTTCATTGTCGATGGACAGTGAAATTTTTAATGATCTTTTACCAACTAGTAGGTTCCATTGCGGACATTTGCGGTGAACCGCTTTTAAACCTTATTCCCATTAATAAGGGGTGCACCGCAAATGTCCGCGATGTACAGACTTTACTTTGTATTTTTTTTTTTCAGGAATATTATTGTATTGTAACTAACCCTAGAATTGGCCAATTACTATAGCAGTTATCCTATTACGAGTACATAGCAGCGTGTGTGCCTGTAACTGAGCAATAATGACGAGAATTTACCAAAAGCGGAGAATGTTGCAAAAGTCCAAAAGCTCAAAAGAGCTTTTGGACTTTTGCAAAAGAACTAGGTTTTCTTTTGATCCAAAAGGATCAAAAGAAAACCTAGTTCTTTAATAAGCCAGAGGTGCTGCCACCATGCAGCAATAAAAAGAGAATTTAAGTTTATATCAAGAAAAAACGTAAAAATATACGTCTCTTGGAATTCCTTTGTTCCTGGCTTAAGAAAATATCACATCTGATCTACAAAATAGGAAGACCGTTTTAACCATTACTACAGTACAAAACTATTTTTTAATGTCCCTCGGCAAACTTCGTGTTTCGTCAAATTTTAGCAGCTTTCCTCCCATTTTTAAAATAAATTACATTATGTTAAAAGAGTATTAACAACTCTATATACTTCCGAATCGATTGAGTGTCTGGTCTGCACCAAGTGCAAAAGGCAACTGATAGAAATCCGAGGACTGACGAAACACGAAGTTTGCCGAGGGACATTAAGAAAATAGTTGTACTGTACTTTATTTTATATTACACTTGCTTTTGCCCGCGGCTTCACCCGCGTGGATGTCGGAAAATATCCCACGGGAACGTACTGTCGGAAAATATCCCACGGGAACGTACTACCGGGAAATCCTTCCTTATTCCTTGTCTACAACCTCTGTGCAAAATTTTAGCTTTCTAGGTTCAAGCGCTTGGCCTGGGCGTTGATGAGTCAGTCAGTCAGGACTTTCCTATATACAGCACTAATTTTTAATTAGTACAAATACTTAAAGGGCTTACTAAAGAAGGTCTTATTATTATATATGTAAAGTCTCAATAAATAATATTCATAAACAGCAAAGTTATTAGCGTTTGTTTATATCCCAAAATGTCACTCAGTTTATGGAAATATTGTACAGGCTACATAGCATGATAATGATGATGTATAATGGCATTCATTAATCATGGAAAGCACTGCGCGTAGTATTTTCTAGTAGCAATTGTCCGAATGATTGATTCAATTATGAATTTACCAATTATGACAATTTTCGTCGACAATTTTGGGATTTTATTTTTTTGACTTTTAACTACACAAATATGATCAGTAACGGGTACCGATAGAGCTCCATTTTTTTTTTGTACTAATGAAAAAAATAGTAGTGTAGGTATATAAATATTATGATTATTTATATCTATCTCCACGTTACTTAGCTATATTATAGTTTGAAAGGTAAAGGAGCAGGTAATCGACGGATCGAGGAACAATGAGACCTTGTCATCTTTAATGGTAGAACGTGAGTAATCAAATCATTTCGACTGAAACAATAACAGCTATTAGTTCCTACAACACATCAATCACATGCAGCAAATCATGCATAAATACAGATTGTATTACTACATAAATTGAATATTAGCAAAACAATGCCTAATTATTATTCTCGATAATTCTGATGGACGTAGGTACGTTCACAATAGATCCGTTCAGTGATGCAGATCAAGTTTGATGGAGATAATGTAAAATATGAGATCCTAAAAAAGAACACCAGAATTAGTGTTTGAAAATAGAACTTTTTAAAGGGTTTTATAAATTCTTAATATTAAGAGGCTATTTCCACTGTGTTGTGGCGTGTTTGTATCGTCAGATGGCTGTTATTTCTAGCACTGTAAAGACAGAGAAGAAAATCAAAATAAACAATCACTTATTCAAACAACACTGCCGAATGTATGTAAGCGCATCTCTTCTGAACGGTTGTACCTATTTAGGCTAATTATTTTTTTGTTGTGTTTTTGTCAGGACAAGGTTTATATGACACACTTTTTTTTAGAAAATTCACCGGAAAAGTCAGAAGTTTAGATGGTATTTTTGTATGAAAACACACCGCCTAAATCATTGTAGATAGAGACATTAAATTCATCCGGGCGACGCGGGGCACGTACAGCTAGTGACCTTATAAAATATCAATCAATCCTCCTAGCCTTTTCCCAACTATGTTGGGTTCGGCTTCCAGTATAACCGGATGCAGCTGAATACCAGTATTTTACATGGCGCGACTGCTTCTAACCTCCACAACCCAGTAACTGGGTAAATACGATAACCCTTAGTAAGACTGGTTGTCAGACTTTCGGGCTTCTGACGACCCGTAATGACTGTCAAAGATTCACGAATGACAGCCGGGACCAACGGCTTTTTCATCGGCAAAGTTTTTTTCTGTTTGGGTAACTTGGCGGAGCAATCGTAACGCACACCTTAACCTGCTTTCCGAGGCACGGAGGAGTCTCGGTATGTAAAGATGGTCACCCATCCACAGACCAACCCCAGCAAGCGTAGCTTAACCTGATGGATGGACCCGTGCGGCTGTTATTACTTAGCCACGTGCTCCTTACCGTGACCTTATAAAAAATCACAATGCAATATTACTATTGGACATAATGGTGATAGAAGTACCAATTACCTTGGGACAGTAAAAGTGTTAAAGGCCTAGCTCAGGGTAAAGGATTAAGTTAATATATTACCTAAAATATGTATGAAAATACCTAAATTTATGTTCGAAATGAAACTCTAGAGTAGCATAAATAAAACTTCCAATGTTAGTTGTTATCGAAGAACGAAAAATCCAAAGTAATTTCAAATCCCTACGAACGAATCTCATTATTTTCTTGTATAACAAAAATATTTGCAATATTCAGAACAGGCTCCGATAACTCTTCAAAGTTTTCAATTTATAATGGAATACATTCCATCAAAGTTACCTTATCTTGATATTTTTATGTAGGTTATTTGAATAGCTTTAACAAGCAACTCGACAGTGGATTTGCGTAGATTGGTGTTGTGTTTTGTGGAGAATTAAGATTATTCCTTGATGGTCTTGTGTAAGAAACTAAATTAGGCATTTTTATGAACTGGAAAAATAGAACTAAAACAAGAGAAAGCCTTTGCTCAGCAAGGGGATAGGGGAACTGTCCTGCAGTTTGGCAGAAGATTTGTGAAGTACTCTTCTGTAATTTTTGTTGAAATAAAAAAAAAAAAATAAAAAAAAAATAAAAAAAAAACATATGCTGAAAGTACACTACATTACACTGAATATAATAATTTCACTTAAAAACGTATGAGAAAATTTGGAAAATTCTGTGATTTTTTTTATTGAATAACCAGGAATTATACTTTTATACACAATATATACAGGAATTATAATTAATTCAATATACATAACGTAAATAACGGACTGATTTCCTTTTTCCAGTTTTCCTGACATCATAGAGATGTAGGTAAAGTCTATACAAATCCTCGTTTACAATTGATGTCACATCCACTTTATATTATTGTAATTAAGTTCATTTTAAAATTAACAGAACTATTTTTTTTTTTAATTTGTAGCTTAAACTAAAGCTTATGTGTGTACTTTTATAGGTATTCCTCCAAATACGTACACATATTTGTTTACATTTCTGGAAACTAAGTTGCGAACGCAGATTAAATTGGATGACTTTTTTTTTTTATTGGATATTTTTAAAGAATTTATTATTTTTCTTCAAAATTTATGTTTTTATTGTTCTAAAATGAAAAGTTTACAACAAATTTGTAGTAATTAATGATACTTACATATTTTTTTCTGACTAAGCTATTAAAAAAAAACTAGGTATGCCATACGCTTCTACTCCGTTCACCTAATATACCCTATTTTTTTCAAGACGGTAAAAAAAGTCATCCGGTATATAGGTATCATTCTACATCTTTGTAAGCACATGATATATTTATATGAATGTACATAGACCTGATGTAGACTATTATTATATCATGTTACGAGACACCCTGAACATTGCTCGAAGCTACACACTGGACTTGGCGGTCCGTGCATAAGTAATGGACACGACTGACAGATATTGGTCAAATTAATTTATGCAGAAATACAATTGGATTGGCGTCTTGATTATTAATAACATGAGTTTAGATGTTACAGGTAGATTAATACACATTCACTTGGATATTACGTACATGATGAGGTACCTACATAGCAATGAGGTATACCAAGTAGCAGAGTGATGAATGCTTAAAGGGACTACAGCCGGTCGATTCTGTAAAAATCTCACCGTGAAAACTTAGGTGAAGTGAGTTTGTTTTTGCTAGGAATTGACACTATTGACAGCTCACTCCACGCTCACTTCACCTAAGTATTCACGGTGAGATGGTTATACAGAATCGCACTGCAGTAGTGCTATTCTGTAAATATCTCACCGTGAAAACATAAGTGATGTGATCTTAAAGTGAGCGGTCAATAGTGTCAACCCCTAGCATTAGGGGGAATGACGGCTCACTTCACGCTCACTTCACCTGAGTTATCACGGTGAGATTTTGCAGAATAGCACTACAGGACCTAAACGCAACTAAACGCAAGTTTTCTAATGCCTAAAAATATGATGTTATAATCTACAGCAGTAAATAAACTCAGAAAAATATGTTAACTTCAGGATATGTACGCTAGTTAGATAGATCTAGGGCCTATGCCCGAATAGCCACTACTCACCGAATAAATTCAAAAATGGAAGAGAATTTGTATAAAATTATCTGCCAATTAGGTTAATAGGAACTTAATCGTAGGTGATGAAACAGCCCGGGTGTCACCATTGTGTGGATCACCCGGAGGACACGGTGGAGCATACAGTGGAGGTCTGCCCGGCTTGGGCGGAGCACCGCCGTGTTCTCACGGAGGCGATCGGCGGCGGCGATCTCTCGCGTCCAAACCTGGTCCAGGCCATGGTGCGGAGCGAGAGTGTATGGGAAGCCGTCACCTCCTTCTGCGAAGCAGTAATGCTCGCGAAGGAGGAAGCAGAACGCGTGAGGGAGAGGCAACAGCCGCGCCCTCGCGCCCCTAGCCGCCGTAGGAGACGCCCTGGGCGGCGGGAATCGATTGCCGATTCCCGGCCACCGTAGGCGCGGGCTTGCGGACGACGAGTAATGGGCAGCTCGCCGTCCGGTAAGGAACAGGCCCGGGTCGACGGCGCGTTGTATTCCACGCGCGCCTCAAAGAGATGTCAGCAGTGACGGGGTCAATCGGGCCGATGCCGCCGGGGTCGCGGGTAGTTCGAAAGAGATACCGTGGCCCTGGCACGGGCAGTTGAAGGAGCATGGGTGGGTTTTAGTCAGTAAAAGTCTGACACGCCCTCCCGCTCTGCCCAGAGCGGGAGAAGTCATTTGATGATTTCCCATCCACAAAAAAAAAAAAAAAAAAAAGGTGGTGACACAGGCCCTTAATACCTTATCTTTAGATACCTTATTTATGTACAATATTTTTGTAAAAATATGAATGGAAATGCTATAGTAGGAACAAAATTATCACATTCATAATGAGTAAAATAACAACATTACGCCTAAGACAATTTACACATAATCTCGACGGTCGTTTCCCTTTCCTTGAGAGGTTGTCATTCGCCCTTTACACGGCTTACAAGCCACAATTTAATTATTCGCAAACACGTCGCCGTCGTCTAATGTAGATGCAGGCATGGTAACATGGTAAGGTACCTACATAGGGTAGCGGAGCGGCTGCAAGGATCGCTATGTCGTCCTGCTACCTCTTGTCTGCAGGCATAGCACATAGGTCGACAACCCAGACCAAACTTCATGGATGGCGGGCAAGTCGTTAAAGCCGAGGTATAGAAACTACAAATGTACGGATACTCGAGCTGTAGATCATTGTTGACCTACGTTTCTTTTCAATAAAACACTGAGCAGCTCGATTATGTGTGAAGTTGGGTGTGGTGTGATGCGTACGTTTAGGTAAGTAATAAAACAATGTGTCCCCTTACCTTTTACCTTTTATAATGATGCATTAGTGTTAAGAAAACTTAAGAGCTGTGTCCACCGGAACTCTGCCGACAAACTGTCCTGCAGTTTGGCAGAAGATTTGTGAAGTACTCTTGTGTAATTTTTGTTGAATTAAAATAATAAAAATAAAAAAATATATAACAGCGCAGCGATAGTTACAAAATCTAAATGGAATGCTAAAATTAAAAACCGCCAAGAAATTCACCAACTGATCACAGGATTCTCTAGCCTGTAAACTGGAGAGAACATAAATGAAGGCTGGCTGGCTGTCTTTGAAGTGATTGAGCTCTCTCTGAGTCAGTTTTTTTCATTTCCAGCGAATTTACCTGAACAGAATCTTAGTCATAACCGAGCTTTGCAGTAGTGAGCTAATGCTTGGTTGGGTGACGCTAATAACATAGAAATTATGACACGCCCGTATCTGCGTCGTGCCTTTACCCCTTGGCCAAGCGACACGCGTCTGCGACAGTGACTGCGGAGAAAATAAATGAAAGAATTTGTTTCGATCATGCCACGAGTCAGCGCGACGCGACTTCGGGAGCGTCGGACGGAAACAAATGACGAGCGTGCGTGTCGCAAATCGCATCGCTCGAGGCCATGAACGGGGACTTACTCCCCGCTAATGGTGTCGCCTTGCATCCGCTAATTCACAGTACCTTACACAGAAACAGTAGTACTTAAGTTCCCGCAAGCCGTACTTGGAATTACTTTCGTAGAATACAGTAGTGTAGGTACATTGAGTGATACGTAAGTTACGTTTTAAGCATCCTCGTGTAACATGCCTATAAGGTGAAATTACAATTCCGTGATAAACTAGAATGTATAGTTTCAGGTGTTGTGAGAATTTGGTTACGAGGAAATTAGGCTCATTTGCTCTCGAATTAGATTTCGTATTTCACTACCTACATAGCTAATATTTTATTTTGTTATGTTTATGCAGTCGAGTTTCACGCAGTAAAATTACACATAATAATATTTTATTTTAAACATTTCATCCCAAATACCCAAAATAGGTAGATGCTTAAAAGGTTTTTGTAAACGTTAGGCGAAAGTTTTTGTATTTTTGTAAATTTGTCATTTTCGTAAAATTGACATTTTTGTAAAAAGTTAGGCGTAATTTTGCTTATAATTAGAGAAACACTACTAGTAACTATTCCAACATCATCATACTTAGTTGCATCCCTTACTAATAATAATAATAATAATAAAGCCTTTATTTCCCAAAATACAGTTTTCATAATTCCATAACATTTCCATGCACATTACAATACCAATATGTATTAAATCCTAATTATATTCTACGAGTATTGATACAATATTATTTTAAATTAATTTATTTTATATTATTTATTTATTTTTGTATGGTTCTTCAATATTATTTTGTTAAATTCATGCTTTTCTTTAATATTATATACTTGATTAAATTATATTTTTAATTATATTCCAATAACACGACAACACAATACAAAAAACATTGACATTTCACGGTATTCAGGTATTCATTATATTAATTTTAATTCAATTATTGATACAAGTATATTTTATTATTGGGGTACCCATTTCTGGGTGTAGGCCTCCTCCAACTCTTTCCAGTGTTGTCTGTCTTGTGCTTGGCGAGTCCATGTAGATCCGGCCACTTGGTAGATATCGTCACTCCAGCGTCGCCTAGGTCGGCAGCGTCGGCGTTTGGCTTCATAGGGATACCGATGTCCTTTCACTCCATCTGTTATCTGTAACTCTAGCTATATGTCCAGCCCATCGCCATTTCACTCTGCTTGCTAGCTCGACGGCGTCCGTTACCTTTGTTATGGATCTAATGTATGTGTTTTTCTTCCTATCCTTCAGCTTTATGCCCAACATACTTCGTTCCGCGGCTCTTTGGAATACGTTGATCTTTTGTACGATGTCTTTTGTAAACGACCATGTTAGGCATCCGTACAATAATGTCGGCATAACAACGGAGTCCATCGCTTTCCTTTTTAGATGCATTGGTAGTTTACTTTTGAATACTTCCTTCAGCGACCAGTATTTATTCCAAGCTTTCTTTATAGCGCGTACTACTTCATGAGATGTTTGTTTTTGGAATGATACGTTTTGTCCAAGGTATATATACTCATCCACACAGCTTATAAAATGAGATTCAGTTTTAATTGGTATTTTTTCGCTATTCGTCATGGCAAATGTCTTCTGTGTGTTCATTTGCAGTCCACACTTTCTACTTTCTATGTCTAGGGTATTTAGCATATATTCTAAGTCCTTGTGATTTTCAGATATTAACACAATATCATCGGCAAAGCGTAAGTTACTTAGATATTCACCGTTTACGTTAATACCTTTATTTTCCCAGTCTAATTTTCTGAAGATATATTCTAAGAGCACAGTAAATAAATTAGGTGAGATAGGATCACCCTGTTTCACGCCTCTTCGGATATCAAACGGCTCTCCTTTGCCTTCCAGCTTAACCACCGCCTTGCTGTTTCTATAGATCTCTCTCAATATCTCTATGTATCGGTTTTCGACTCCCTGCGTCTTCAGTGCTACCCACAAAGGTTCGTGTTGTATTGAATCAAAGGCTTTGCAGTGGTCTATAAATGCTACATACATAGCTGTCTGCTTTGACGCGCGAGATAGAGACTCTCACGTGCACCGGAACTACATATAAACGCGCTTCGTTTAAATGTAGGTTTATAACAAAATGCTATACTTAATTTTTAGCTTAGTAAAACATAGCATATTTGAATACCTTCGATTTAAAGTAAATTTTACTGCACAATAAGGAACTGTTTACGTATAATCGTATAAAACAGAAAGTGTGCTGCTTTGGATTTTTTTTGTATAGAAAAAATTTCAAGTAGGTACCTAAGCATGTTTCGGTTTTAGTATAGCAGACAATATAGTCAAACATAGAAAATACAAATGATTTAACCATATTATACATTTGGTTTTATAGAAATTTTAAAACATACGATTTATCGATGTTAATAATCATTTACTTATATAAAACGATACAACGATGCATTCGATTTTAATACCTACATTATATACTTATTGTAAATGTAACCTATTCATCCGGAGATAGTAAGTAAGTAGGTACCGTACAGTTTAAATCGAGCAGTGGTGGCCCAGTGGTAACGGTCGCGACTTACGAGTTGTAGGTCGTAGGTTCGAACCCAGGCAGGCGCTTTACTTTGTGTAAATTATTTCATCACCACTGCTCTCAAAACGGTGAAGGAAAACATCGTGAGGAAACCGGCATGTCCTAGAATCAAAAATTCGAAGACTTGTGACATCTGCCAACCCGCACTGGGCCCGCGTGGTGGATTACGGCCCACTCCCTCCAACAGAGAGGAGGCCTGTGTCCCAGCAGTGGGAACGTTATATATAGGCTGTTATGTGTACAGTTTAAATTAATGTCAATGAAAACAAATAACTTTAATGTCACGCAACCACATAACCGGTATAGGGTTGTCAAACTGGCTTTTAAATTTAATAAGTTAAAAGTATAATCAATTTACGTTACTATTATTTTCACATTTCAGATTGTAAATGTGAATTGGTGTGCATTTTATTTTCACCATAGAAATATAAATAAAAACTTTTTTACAAAAAAATACAACCGACTTCCAAAAACAACACTATAAAGTGAAAAATAACTTTAATTTCGGAAGTCGGTGTCTGATTAAATGTATTTTCGTTTTTGCCACCGACTTCCAAAATTAAAGTTATTTTTCACTTTATAGTGTTGTTTTTGGAAGTCGGTTGTATTTTTTTGTAAAAAAGTTTTTATTTTTCACTTTTTAGTGGTTCACATGTGCTTACCCCTTCACAGCGTACTGGCGTGATGTTATGTTATGAACTGGTGTGAACAACAAACAGACATGAGATTGCAGCAATCCCAGTCCATTTGCTATCATTTATTGAGGAGTTCCGTTTCCTATCTCAGAAGTTCTTCATCAGATCTTCACCAAATTGAAATGGGACCACTCCAAGAAAGTACTCTTCCAAAAACTATCCAAATCGCTTCAAGTGTGCCTATAAAATTGGAAGAGTTCTCTCTATTTCTCCAGGATCCCATCATCAGATCCTGACTTGATGATCATGGGACCACCTGGGAAGTATACCCTTTCAAACAAAAAAAAAAATAATCCAAATCGGTCCAGCCATCTTCGAGTAATCGGGGAACATACATAAAAAAAAAAAATAAAAAAAAAAAAAAAAAAAAAAAAAGGTTCCGACGAATTGATAATCTCCTCCTTTTTGAAGTCGGTTAAAAACAGATTTTCACAGTTAAAATAAAAATACTATTAACACACACACACATGTTAATGTAGGTACAGTCAACAAAAGAGATATCTAGGCAGGGTATACTAACATGTTTGTATGTGAATTGCTTCATGTTCAATTTTATATAAATTACTTTGTTTTTGCAATACTTTGTTTTGTTTTATACAAAAAAAAATACAACCGACTTCCAAAAACAACACTACAAAGTGAAAATTAACTTTAATTTCGGAAGTCGGTGTCTAGTTAAATGTATTTTCGTTTTTTGCCACCGCCTTCCGAAATTAAAGTTATTTTTTACTTTGTAGTGTTGTTTTTGGAAGTCTGTTGTATTTTTTTGTAAAAAAGTTTTTATTTTTCACTTTTTAGTTGTGTATCTACCCCACACAAATTCTAATACCACTACCTGCAAAACAAACTAGAACATCATCAATATAAAAGTGGGGAAAAAATACGTATTATTGAAGCTAACTCAAAACTACCAAAGCAAAGTTAATCAATTTTATATGGGATCAACTGTGATGATGATGATCCCTCTCGAATAAAACATTTTTTTTCAAATCGGACACTCTGTAAAAAGTTAATCGGTCTAGCCATCTTCGAGTAATCGGGGAACATACATAAAAAAAATAAGAAAAAAAAAAGGTTCCGACGAATTGAGAATCTCCTCCTTTTTGAAGTCGGTTAAAAATTGTATATTGTCACGATATTGAACATGAAGCAATTCACGTTCGTAATGTTAGTATACCTGCCTAGATATCTCTTTTGTTGACTGTACCTACATTAACATGTACGAGTACAGTAACATTCCATGTGACTGTTTTTTTTTTGCATTTTCAAAAGCCTGTAGCCGCTCCCCCCACCGGTGAAGGGGTATATACACATGTACTCGTAATATAATCATTTTTTCTTCCTATCAACTTATCTACAAAATCTAATAGGTCCTTACGAAGCTCTAGTAAATCCTCATTCAGCATCATGGGCTCTCCTATTAAAAGATGTGGTACAGACCATCAAACTGAACAACTGTCTCTCGGGGACCAACATCGTAATCGCGAAAAAATTATCAGTCGTCCCATACATTTGCTCGAACAAATGTATAGGACGACTGCTAATTCAAAAAAAAAAAAAAAAAAAAACACGTCATCCCATACTTACGAAACTTCAATACCTACTGGGATGACTGATTTTTTTTCACGATTACGATGTTGGTCTCCGGGAGAAAGTTGTTTAGTTTGATGGTCTATACCACACCCTTAATTTTGGCCACATCTTTGTCAGACACATTGTATAAAAACAATAGGGTTCCGTACAAAGATATCATCTGCTTAACCTTTTCCCAACTACATTGTGGTCGGCTTCCAGTCTAACCGGATGCAGCTGAATACCAGTATTTTACATGGAGCGACTGCCTGTCTGATCTCCACAACCCAGTACTGGGTAATACGAAACCCCTTGGTAAGACTGGTTGTCAAACTTTCGGGCTTCTGTCGACCCGTAACGACTGTCAAAGATCCACGAATGACAGCCGGGACCAACGGCTTAACGTGCTTTCCGAGTCACGGAGGAGTAAAGGAGGTATGTAAAGGTGGTCACCCATCCAGGGACCAACCGCGGCTAGCGCAGCTTAACCTGATCGATCGACCCGTGCGGCTGTTATTACTTAGCCACAAGGCAAAGATATAAGGTACAAAGATATAAGTTTCGTAAATGGTATAACGAAGGATTGCTTTCGTGGTGCGCGACCCATACACTCTGTTGACGGACGTCCGACTGTTGATGAATGACAAAACTAAGGGCGCGCGTCAACTGCTTTTTTTTTTTAAGGAAGCTTGTATGTTCTAGTAGCTTCTACTCTCCTCTTTAGTGGCCGAGTGGGAACGAGAGGCGTTTCAGCAAGAAACGCGGGGATTGTGGGCGGAAGTGGTTGAAAATAGGTTCGCGTTATACTATTTATTTTACAATTTTAAAATATAGATCATAACAAAACACATATACGAACAGATTTTATTTCAGCTACGCAAGCCAGTAAATAAAAATAGAACATAGTGTACACGTATCGGAATATAAAACAGCAATGTGTTTTTATTATTTTACTGTTTTGTTTTTATTTTTTGCCCGCGGTTTCACCCGCGTAGATGTCAGAAAATATCCCACGGAAACGTACTACCAGGAAATCCTTCCTTTTTCCTTGTCAACGTTATAAAGGGAACATCACATGAGGGCTATGAATCGAAACTGTGAGTAGTAGGGCAAAGTGGTCAAAGAAACCATGGCCTCAGTTTTGATAGAAAATAAAACTGCTATTTTTAGGGTTCCGCACCAAACTGGTAAAAAAGAACCCTTTGGTGTGACTCAGTATGTCTGTCTGTCACAGCTGGATATCTCAAAAATGACTAATGCTATCAACTTGAAATTTGGAACAGTGTTAGATGACGTTTGTCCAACTATTTTGCAAATAAGAAAGAAATATTTTTTTTTTTGCAACAATGTCTGAAATGGGGTCTTAAAAATTCGTAGGGCATGTGGGGTATCATATGAAAGTACGCTGTTTGCACATTCTCAAACATTTTTTTTCTTTTTTTAGGCTAAATAGTTTTCGACTATTCATGAAAAATTAAAAAAAAAATACCAACCCTTATCTCCCAAGTTTGCATAGAGAAAAATTTGAAATTATTCTGTGTGATAGAAGTTTATGTTTATATTACAATCAATCTGCCTAGCCTTTTCTCAACTATGTTGGGGTCGGCTTCCAATCTAACCGGATACAGCTGAATACCATTATTTTACATGGAGCGACTGCCTGTCTGACCTCCACAACCCATTAACTGGGTAATACGATATTGGTAAGACTGATTGTCAGACTTTCGGGCTTCTGACGACCCGTAACGACTGTCAAAGATCCACGAATGACAGCCGGGACCAACGGCTTAACGTGCTTTCCGCGGCACGGAGGAGTCTCGGTATGTAAAGATGGTCACCCATCCACGGACCAACCCCAGCAAGCGTAGCTTAACCTGATGGATCGATTGATTATGTTTAGATTACAATAAAAATAAAATGATATCTCTAAATAAAACAGTTTTTCAGGTACGGAACCCTCGGTGCGCCAGTCCGACTCGCTCTTGACCATTTTTTTTTTTTTGTTTTTGGAAACGCTTCTGCCTGAACCGGGAATCGAATCCGTTTTTACACAAAAACAGCACCCTTTTTATTGTACTAACCGAGTTAATTTAATAGTGCTTGAGGGTGGCTTATGTTCAGCAGTGGACGACTATCGGTTAAAATGATAATGATGATGATGAACCGAGCAAAAATAGCCACATCACTATTTAATTTATATTGATATCTCCACATCATGACATTATCTTTCTACCACTCGGTTGAGTAAGGCATGCGACCGCCCGTGACCACGTCTTCTTGCTGCTGTCACAACTATTACGGTGTACTTGATTTTGGTAGTCTTCATATCTCACTCGTATAAAGCATAAGGCGTAAGGTAGCATAAGGTCAAGCAGTGATAAATTAATTGGTAGGTAGCATGTTCCTAATGTACCCACATCTCAAGAAGGCAAGCATCAAGCAAAATGGGTGCTAAGAAAAAAATAAAAACCGGCCAAGTGCGTGTCGGAACACGCACAATGAAGGGTTCCGTAGTTGAAAAGAATTGATCCTAAAAACAAACTTAACAATGGACCCAAAAAAAAAAAAAAATATGTGATAAAACTACAAATGAATAATTTTCGGACTTTTTCCTTTATTTATCGCAAAATGGCCGTATGTTGTTATTGCGTCAACTTAGAAGTTTGTTTTTTTTGGAACTCCAAGAGACCATATGACTGACTGACTGACTGACTGACTGACTGACTGACTGACTGACAACGAAGTGATTCTATAAGGGTTCCGTTTTTTCCTTTTGAGGTACGGAACCCTAATAACTGAAATTGTCAACTCTCTATGCATACCATCCCTAAACTTAATATTGGCACGCCATCGCATCAGATTGTTATCGTTAAATGGAATGGAATTGATACCGTTGACGACTCATTAAACTAACAACCTTCTTCATTATGAGATTCATATTTACCTTCCTCGTTACGTTAAATCTCCTTATTCGGTAAATTATAATGTCATAAGCATGCTTTGATAAGGCGTTTATATTAGCTTGTAATCTTTTTTGAGAAATGCTTGTGGGGGGAAAATCTTTATAGATCTTCAAAATTATAAGTAGCATTGCCAAATAAATGAAATTCATTAACCAATCCAAATCATTCTTAAAACAAGGATGCTTATTAGAGATTTTAGCCTTTTATAAACCAATTTGCCTAGCCTTTTCCCAACTATGTTGGGGTCGGCTTCCAGTCTAATCGGATGCAGCTGAGTACCAGTATTTTACATGGAGCGACTGCCTATCTGACCTCCACAACCCAGTAACTGGGTAATACGATACGCTATGATAAGACTGGTTGTCAGACTTTCGGGCTTCTGACGACCCGTAACGACTGTCAAAGATCCACGAATGACAGCCGGGACCAACGGCTTAACGTGCTTTCCGAGGCACGGAGGAGTCTCGGTGTGTAAAGATGGTCACCCATCCACGGACCAACCCTGGCAAGCGTAGCTTAACCTGATGGATCGACCCGTGCGGCTGTTATTACTTAGCCACAAGCTCCTCGGCCTTTTATAAACCGTCGCAAGAAATAAAGCAGTCCAATATTACAAAGTAATGAAAACATTTTTTTATCAATCGAAAAGGTAACCTTAAGCCGTTGATAGACTTGAGCATTCACTTGTAACAGAACATCGAGCATTCGCCATTTTTAAATTTGTCGAACTGAACAACGAACAGAGCCAAACATAGCTACGAATATTTCCACGATCATTCTAGCAAACGCTCCAGTAAATGATCGTTAAAAATGTATTCTTCACGAAAATGTTACACTTGACTTGAAAATTGCTCGGCTTGGCAAAAAGCTCGAAGCACTGTCGTTTCGCTAGAATGCTCGATAGAATGCTCGCTAAAACGCTCCATTTCAACATTCGCTAGAATGCTCATTATAAGTGAATTCTTAAGTCTATCAGCGCCTTTAACAAAATGGTACCCCAGCAAATAACGCAAAAAAAATGCTTAACAGATAAGCCTAAGTCGGGCTTTGAATCCAGGCTTTAAATCCAGAGCCCTATATAAATAGGCAGACTGAAATAATGATAATATATGTACAACTTAAATATGACTTACAACAAAACCGACCCTGAGTAATCCCGCTGCTACACGTTTATTTTCGCCATAGCAATAAAAACCCTGTCTTAAACAGAATTTCCAATACGTTAACAGAAAATATTGATCCCGGCTTTTAATAAAAGCTACGGTCACCTCTAATATTTTTCAGCATCTAAGAATAAATTACTTCTGAATCTAAATACAAGTTATAAATAATAAATCAGAGTAAAAACGTCATGAATAGTTGTGGGCTATTTTATAATTTAAAGTAGGTTAGCTATGTTTTTCTGAACTGTAATCTGATGATTTAAAAAAAAAAGAAACGTAGAGGCATAGACGAAGGTGAGAGAACAAAAGGGAGTCAAAAAGATGAAAAGTGTGTAAAAATAAAAGCTGATTTATTATTTAGAAAAGGTGTTTATTTTTGCTAAAACAACCAATTCTTCCGTCCTACAACTTTGGGGGCTCGTCCGGGATTGGAAGAATAAGAATTTTGGCAGAAATATTACGTTCGAAACGAGATTGGTTTCTCACGCATGTGGCGAACTCGTTGCCGGTCGTTTTGGGAAAGTTGTAAAAGCTGTATTTTGAAGATGCAAGACGACAAGGCGATGTTTGGCGTCGCGAACAGTTTCGGCGCAGATGGTATTTTGAAATTTAGTGGCGATGACAAGACGTATTCGTCTTCTAAATGGGCTCAGGATATTGAGGACAATTCCGAGATCTTCAGCTGGACGCCTCAACAGAAGCTGATCGTTGCCCGTAGATCGCTAACAGGCACGGCTGAGCTCTGGTTGCGGTCAGAAAAAGCCTACAACACGTTTGAAGAGCTGAAAGCTGCACTACAAAAGGAATTTCCTGATTCATTGAATATTAAAGAAATGCATGAGTTAATGAGTTCTCGTAAGAAGAGGCGCGAGGAGACTTATTACCAGTACATGTTGGTTATGAAAGAATTGGGCAAGCGGGCGAAATTCCCGGATTATGTGGCCATTCAGTACATTGTGGATGGAATACAGGATTTGGAGATGAACAAAGCAATACTCTACGGCGTCACCACCTACTCGGCTCTAAAGGAAAAGTTGTCCATATATGAAAATATCAAGAATAAGTCGAGAGTCCGTGCCAGTTTGTCAAAACAGAATCAAGAAAGTACGAGTAGTGGCGGTCGCGGACAAAAGTTGCAAGCCGCTGAACTTAAAAGAAATTGCTACAAGTGTGGTGATACATCTCATCTATCTAATTCTTGTCCGAATGGAGTAAAGTGTTTTAAGTGCGATACGTTTGGCCACATTGCACCAGATTGTAAGTCGAACAACATTCAAAAGTATGATTCGCAGTCGCAAAATCGACAGCGTCATCAGTCGATGTGTGTGAAGTTTGCGGCGAACGATGGTGGCGACCACGATCAAGATGGCGAAAACCGAATTAAAGTGTCAGTCATCAACATTGAAGGTGACAGTGACAGTGGTCCGCAACTTCAGTCGGTGTTGAACATTGGTGTTAAATGTCAACAATAAAATTCAAAACAAACTTCAAAAATCGGAGAAAATAATAGAAATTTGTGGTCAGAAAGTAGAAACATTAATTGATAGTGGAAGTGATTTAAATTTGATAACAGTAGATTTATTTTTTGAATTAAAAGTGTCGTCATACACTAGAGAAAAGTTGTTATTAACTGGACTTGGATCGTCGAAAGTAAATACGTTAGGGAAGTTTAATGGTATCATCAATATGGACGGTCATAATTTAGATGTATTATTTTATGTAATACCGGTAGATACAATGCCTTACAAGATGTTACTAGGTCAACCTTTTTTAATGACTACGACTGTGTTGTTTAATAATGGGTGTGTTAGTTTAATATCAAAAGGGGAAGGTGAAATGTTAAGGTGTTTAATTTCAGATGCACAGCAGCAACAACTGGTGAGTTATATTGCAGATGATAACATACGCACAGTTGTTATGCAAATGGTGGAAGATTATAGGCCCATGCAGGTGCAGGAGGCGCCAATCGAAATGAAAATAATTCTGAAGGATGACATTCCGGTTGCACAAAGACCCAGACGTCTATCCCTGCATGAACAGCATATAGTGGATCAACAGATCAAGGAATGGATTCAGAAAGGTATTATTAGGCCCAGTTTTTCTGAGTATTCAAGCCCTCTAGTGTTGGTTAAAAAGAAGGATGGTTCAACACGTGTTTGTGTTGACTATCGGAAGATTAATGCAAAGATGGTCAAAGACGAATTTCCTTTACCAATTATAGACGAAGGGGAGAAAACAAAAGGGAGTCAGAAAGATGAAAAGTGTGTAAAAATAAAAGCTGATTTATTATTTAGAAAAGGTGTTTATTTTTGCTAAAACAACCAATTCTTCCGTCCTACAACTTTGGGGGCTCGTCCGGGATTGTTAAATTAGTTAAATCTAATTAAAATTTTATAAATTATCTAGACGTCTTGCAGGCCATTAAGTGCTTGTATTATTAGAACTCGGAAGAGCTTTTTGATCTCCTACGTTTTTTTTTTTAAATTATAATGTACCAGAGTCGGTGATACTTTATTCGCATTAGAATCTAACTAGCCTAATTAGCTAATAAGTAATTTAAATATTACTTAAACTGCTAAAACAAAACTAAGAAATTGTCCAATAACGTCTTTCTTATTCACAATATTATGGGGAATTTAGGAGCGTTGGCTCCATACGGCATTACAAACAAACTTTCAAGTAATCGAAATTTTATCGAAATGAATGAACCGATTTTAATGTAACTTCATACACATAAAGCAGGATACCTATGTCTAAAAAATTAGTTACAAACATTTTCGAAAAATAGTGTTGCAGCTAAATTCGACCGATTTTAAATATTCCACAGAGATTTCCAATTATCTTTTTTTAAATAAGAAGATCCGAAAATGTTCTTAACTAAATCTTTAGATCTATTAATCCTGCTTATGCTTATGAAGTTTATTTAAAATCGGTTCGTTCATTTTGATAAAAAAGTACTTGAAAGTTTTTATGAAATGCCGTACGGAGCCAACGCTCTTAGGACACTTGATTCATGTGTTCTTTATAATAATTATATTAGTCATCACTTGCACTGCAGTGTAAGTTAACTCACACTGCACTAAACTAACTCGAAATTTACCCTTTTTAGTCTTCGCACTAGATCAGTGTCGTCAAGGAGTTGGATCGCCTCGACATTCACTTGATGATGAAGTCTGTGTTCACGAGCTTCTGCATATTTTAGTATTACCTACTGTGTTTACGACATCCATCTTGAGGTCCCGGTGGAGGTCGCTATTTCTAATGTACCAGGGCGCGTTGACTATACCCCGTAGTACTATATTTTGAAATCGTTGTATGATCTTCTATAACTATTATTACTATCTTTTATGGATCATAGTGCTTCATTAAATGATTCTCAATAATTTAAGACTTAATTTTAAAATTACAAATATAATTTTCACATTATATTTGTAATTTTAAAATTAAGTCTTGATGAATTTACATTATTGAAAATTTTAAAATGTGCTAATTTTTAAATAATTATCAAGAAAACTAATCACATAATACTTCCAACATAGCAGGCAAAATTCGTACACGTTCATTGCGTTATTTATGTAGTTGAGCGGACGACTTTTTCAAACCTATGAAGTAATGGATGTCAAAATGAAAGGCACCTATTTGGTAGGGGAGATATTTACTAGCTTTACCAAACAATTGACGGGCACCTCTGAATATCTTTTTAAATGTTGACAGCTTGTTAGATAGCCCATAAGATGAGGATATAACATTTTTAAATAACCAACCCTGTTTAGGGTGTACTCCGACTTACTTAACTTTTAATCATTTCTTTCAAGTTTTTGATATTTCGTCGGCTCACTGCAAGAACTCATTAACTACAAAAAATCATCAGAAAGTTTAAAAGCTAGAAATGAATAACTTATTTGCTCATTATAGAACTAATCGAGAGGAGTCTGTAGATACTTAATGATTTTTTGTAGTTAGATCTTGCAGTAAGCCGACGATTTTCAAATTGCTGTCTACCGACAAATCTTTACAAAAAGGTCAGCTTCAAATTCAAATAGCAATTAAAACTATTTAATTCGTTGATTTAGAGATAAATGCAAAATTATAACCACTTTTGGGTACTTTCCTAAATCAATGTTTCATTATATTTCCCAAAAGGCTGCAATCAATCCGTCAGATATTTATTATTCACTATCAAGACATGTTACACTATTGCACAGAATAACTTTCCGAGTCTGAGTTTTCAAAGTCGTCAGATTTAGGGAAAGCCCACAAATTCTTCATTAGATTTACCGTTTTAAGTCATTATGGATTAAGCCGCACACGATCATATGAAAATCAACGGCTCTGAAGATCACTTTATTTTTAGTCCATTTTCGAAACCGGAAAGTGGACTCCTGATCAAGGGGCACCTATCTGAAACTTTTAAAATATATTTGGCTTCCTCTACAAATACCGCACCTACTCAGCTATCATCTATTTGCCCTGCACATGCTTACTCAAAAACACTCTGGGCTCCTACCAACTGCCATTTTATGTGAGGTCCTACGCAACCATCCCGCTGTACCTAAGTAAAAACAATTTTAATTCAACAATAATTCAATATAACTGACGAAATGTAGGTGTACTATAGGTACATCTCTGGCCAACCCTTCAGGGAATACAAGCGTTTAGTTATGAAAAGTTAAAAATTCTAACACTGAAATTCTGCTACACAAGCGCTCACAAACTACGATCAAAGTAACATAGCAATCAACCTGCCTCGCCTTTTCCCTACTATGTTGGGGTCAGCTTCCAGTCTAACCGGATGCAGCTGAATACCAGTATTTTACATGGAGTGACTGCCTATTTGACCTCCACAACCCAGTAACTGGGTAATCAGACACCCCTTGGTAAGACTGGTTGTCAGACTTTCGGGCTTCTGACGACCCGTAACAACTGTCAAAGATCCACGAATGACAGCCAGGACCAACGGCTTAACGTGCTTTCCGAGGCACGGAGGAGTCTCGGTATGTAAAGATGGTCACTCAACCACAGACCAACCCCAGCAAGCGTAGCTTAACCTGATGGATCGACCCGTGCGGCTGTTATTACTTAGCCATGAGCTCTTCACTGATCAATCAATCAAAGAAACATAGCATTTAACTAAATAAAATAGAAAATAAAACACCCTGTTTAACATACACTCGGTTCAAACGCGGTCTCTCTTTAATCACGAGAGTATAAAATAAAACACCCTGTTTACCATACACGGTTCAAACGCGGTCTCTCTTTAATCAGGAGAGAATAAAATAAAACACCCTGTTTACCATACACTCGGTTCAAACGCGGTCTCTCTTTAAACAGGAGAGAATAAAATAAAATACCCTGTTTACCATACACTCTGTTCAAACGCGGTCTCTCTTTAACCAGGAGAGAATAAAATAAAATACCCTGTTTACCATACACTCTGTTCAAACGCGGTCTCTCTTTAACCAGGAGAGAATAAAATAAATAAGCCCCGACTCGCGCGAGATTCTTGTAAATCCACATGCATTAGTGGACTTTAGCGTTTAACTTACATTGTATAGATAAAAAGCTACTGAGCAAAAATTACTGTAAATACGCAGGTACAAACTTTCGTTTTTCTGGCCGAATATAAATAGCCGAATGACTTTTTTTTTTTTAAATAAATTCTCTAATACGGCTTGCATTAGGAGTATCTAAATTGGTAGAAATCGTCACGTAATGAAATAACGTTTTGCCCGAAAAAGTAAATTTCAAGTGTCAAAAGTAGCAAGGTAAAAACCTATATTAGTTTGCTCTGTGTTAATACATAATAATTATATTCAACCGTAGGTACTTCGTTTCAACCAGGTGTCCCACGACGCCTCCCAGCATTTTTTTAAAATTGTTTGTTGCAAAGTGAATCTGGATAACTTTTTCTTGTGATACTTACGTTAATTTTCTATTTGATGCTGAAGGGTATACGTAGAAGCCTCAGATATAGTAATTTTAAAATTGTGCTTGTATATGTTACCGAAAATGTATGAAACCTAGGAATTGTATACAATTCCTAGGAGATATATGCACTTCCGAGCCTTTAATACACACATTTCCTGTGAAATGTATGTATTTCCTAGGAATTGTATGCAATTCCGAGTTGATACTAGGAAATATATAAAAAGTAATACTTTCTGTGACTAAAAGAAATAAAACAATAAAACACGTTTGCAAACTGAAATCAGAATAACTTTTAATAAGGCTCTCGTTGACATAATTAGCTGTAACAATCACATCGTAAAATATAAAATAGGGCTTATTACTAATTAAACTTCAAAAATCAACTATTTATTTCTTTTTAAGGCCCATCTAGCACACAGAAATCTTCGTATAATTTAATACGAACATCAAGAATGTAGTTAATACATTTCCAATTGCTATTTAGGAAATGTATAGATTTCCTATGAAAAGTGCATATTACAAAATATATCATAGTTTTCCTATCTATTTTAGGAATTGTACACATTTCCTAGGAATTGTATATAATGACGGATCACCTAATTAATGCCTGCCGCCTAGTTGATCGTAATTTCTTGTTTACTGAATATTAATAAACATACCCTGAAAGTACACAAGTCCCGAATTCACTCGAAACATTTTCCACAGTACCCCGAAAAACTTCAAAAAAGGTAATTCTTGATAAAAATCCTAAGTAAATAAAATCTTTTTTTCTGTATCATTTTGGGACCTCGCTTGAGAAGTATCTTTGGTCTCAGCTCAGGCCAATAAACACTTGACGAAGGTGGCTATCTGTCAGGAGTGTCAGGACTCAGGAGTAGGGGGTTTAACCGCTCGATAGTATGTCTATTCGCAACATTGGTCGGAGTTATCATGGCTGTGCGTAGGTAGGTACGTGGTAAGACGCAGGTTTCTGTTATATTAGAAGACCAATTCTCATGCGAAAAACATTCAAATTTAAGTACTTAGTATGCGAACGTTCACAAAAAACTTTTACTTTTCCCAAAAAAACACTACAAAGTGAAAAATAACTTTAATTTCGGAAGTCGGTGTATTTGTCTTTTACTATTAAAATAAAACTCACCTCAAGTACTAGAAGGTAGATATATATTTCTTCTTGTGCAGATAACACTTCTAGAACACGTCCGCATTCAATGCTGTCCCGAGCCCAAGAGGCCAAGTCCTTTCCCGTCATTGCAAATAATCATTCGTTCTTATCAGTGTTGCCAGTGTAACAAATAAAATATTCCAATAATCGACTAAGATGATTTAACGATTTATTAAAATTATTTAAAACCTAACACTCGACCATCCTGACGTTGTGCATGTCCTCATGCACAAGTAAATAAATTATTTAAAACCTAACACTATCGTTTTTAGCCACGGACTTCCGAAATTAAAGTTATATTTCACAGTGTAGTGTTTTTTTTGGAAGTCGGTTTTTTTTTTGTAAAAAAAGGTTTTTTTTTCAATTTTTAGTTGTGGTACTACCCCACACAAATTCGAATAATACACTACCTGTAAAATAAAAAAAACGTCATCCACATAGACTACGTGGGAAAAATACATTGAAACAAACAGGAAGCAAATTAGGTACCTACCTAAGCAAAATTAATAAATTTTACATGGGATCAACTTTACCGGGATAAAAAGTACCCTCCCGAATAAAACAAGAACCGTTAAAATCGGACTATTCTGTAAAAATGTATGCGTGTCCATAAATAAAAATAAAAATAATATATAGGTACGCCTCGACTTGAGAACCTCCTCCTTTTTTTTCGTCGGTTAAAAAATAAAAGAATTCTTCTCTGGACTGTCTTGCATCTTTGGTTTTCGTTTCGTAGAAAGATATGAGTTTTTTTTTTCTATAGCATAAGCATAACCAGCCTATAATGTTCCCACTGCTAGGACACAGGCCTCCTTTCTTCCAGAGGGACTGGGCCGTAATCCACCACGTGGGCCCAGTACGAGTTGGCAGATGTCACATGTCTTCGAATTTTTGGTTCTAGGACATGCCGGTTCCCTTACGATGTTTTCCTTCGCCGTTTTGAGAGCAATGGTGATGAAATAATTTACACAAAGTAAAGCGCCTGTCTGAGTCCGAACCTACGACCTACAACTCGTAAGTCGCGGCCGTTACCACTGGGCCACTACTGCTATCTCTTTTTTTATGATACGCGCACATTTAACTCACATTTCACAATATTGTTACTGAATTTTCTTACAACGTACCTAAAAGATACATATTGAATAAAAACCGAAGCAAATTAAAGAATCCATCATTTGGTACTAGCTCATGGTACAGTTAAACATATTATATTACAGGTAATTTAATGCAAACTTAAACCCGACTACTGAAAAATCACGCTCTAAAAAGTATGAAAGAAATAAATGTTCTCATCTGAAATTAGAAAAAGACAGACAAATCCGGAGTCACACATAATCTGTTCGATTTCTGCCCTAGCATAACGTGACTCCGGTTTTTAATTTCTTGTCTTTTTCTAATTTCAGATGAGAACATTTTCTTCTTTCATACTTTTTAGAGCGTGATTTTTCAATAGTCAGGGTTTTTGTTTTTTAACTTACTTTTTAATTAAATTATTTTGGGGTTATAATTTCGTAATAAAGTATTTGCAGAGCCACTTTACATTTTTAAAGAAGAATAATTATTATATGTATTATGGGTAGGTTTGGAGAGAAAACAGGTTGCCCTTTCATTTGATACCCAACAAGGCATCATTAAAAAACTTTTTTTTTAGTTCATGACTTTATATCCCCTAGAGGGGCAATATTCATTTTAATGTGACGTCACATACCTTATAGCCAGCGGACAATTAAGACGCTTCTAACGATATCTCATTTGTCAAATTATGTTAAGCAATTTAGAAATTATGAGGGAACAGATGAATATACATACCGGTCAAAATCATACCCCTCCTTTTTCTTCGCCGTAGTCGGGTAAAAAATACTAAATAAAAAACCAAAGTTCGATGTAAGGTATATTAAAATTCACCTATGCTTAGAAGACTCATCCTATATGAACTGACCACAGATACAAAATGCGTCCACCCTGAAAGAAATAAAATTTTATTTTATTTTAATATTTTACGTCCCATACTAAAACGGATGGAATTTTTAAATTGATATATAAAAAAACATATTTTGGCCATCCATTCTACAGGATCAAAAAAGGATTTTGAATTTAAATTATGAATATAAAACCATCTCTATGCATTTATCTAGGTAAGGAAAAACCATAAATATATTTATGGGAAAACCTTAATGATTATAATAGTGAACAAAGGCTTTTTCTTTTTTCAGTAGGTAACTCCACTTAAAATAAATTAAAAAATATTTATAACAATAGCCTGAAAAACAGTTTCATAATATGCAAAATAACAATCCATTGAGTACCTCTAAACCTTTTGGTAAAAGTGATAGCAGAGGCTGAAGGTATTGGCTTTTTATGCTACGGGTTGCGTATATTTCCGGCTTTCCGTTATACGTCAAATATAATATTTGCATGACCTACAGATGTTTTCCTAAATATTTAATGGGTATAATAAAATTAATGTAATGATGGGAGTTTCTTTTAACCCGATTGTAAAGCCAAAAAAAAAAATATAACCAAAGAAATTAAGCTTACCAAGACCCACAATCATGACGATGACCATCCATATCAGCGCTATAGCCACGGGGTATTGGCCCTCCACAATCAACACGAGCGGTATTACAATAGCAAGTACTAACTGTACACACAAGTACATTATACTGAGCCAGATGTAATACGACATTAGATCTGGGTTTCCCTGAAAACGGTTCAAGATATAGTTATACTCCATCGGTTTAGGTAGGTAAACAAAAAAAATGAGAGCATTGGTGGCCTAGTGGTAACGATCGCGAGTTGTACGTCATAGGTTTGAACCTCGGCAGGCGCTTTACTTTGTGTAAATTATTTCATCACCACTGCTCTCAAAACGGTGAAAGAAAACATCGTAAAGAAACCAGCATGTCCTAGAACTAAAAATTCGAAGACATGTGACATCTACCAACCCGCACTGGGCCCGCGTGGTGGATTACGGCCCGCTCCCTCTAACCGAGAGGAGGCCTTTGTCCCGCAGTGGGAACATTATAAGCTGATTATGCTAAGCAAAAAAACCACGTGTCTGGTTAACCGACTAAAACAGTTGTATCTTCAATTTAGCAACTTTATAATTCGTTGTAAAACGTTGCTAAATTGAAGAGTACAACTGTGTCGTAGCATGACGACTGAAGTGTAAGGTAGTACGTTTAGTCGGTTAACCAGACACGTGTTTTTTTTTTTGTTTACCCTTATATAATTACCTAAACCTATGGAGTATAAGTAGTAGTATTTGCAACGTATTTCAATACCAAAATAAAATACCTCGTACACGTTTATAGGATAACTAAGACTAATAAATATAACCTCGTATTAAACGTACGGAACCCTAAAAAGGAATAAATTCACCTATATGCAAGTATTCTGAATTCCAAGTCCGTTTCCATGAAAATTACGAAACATCTACGGGGAATTCCAAAAGTGATAAACGTGATAAAAGCAGTGTTAACAACCAGGATAAGCTGTATCTATAAGCTTTTGGTTAAGCACATTACCAATTGATCCTATTGTTAGACACGGGCTTCTTTTCTTAGTAAAATTTACGTCAAAGGACATTCCAAATAAAATATAAGTAAGTACTTCTCCGTCTACTTTTCTTGGAAATCTTGTCAACTATTACGAGACGGTTACATAGCATTATGTTCACATAAAAAATATGATTTAGTAATATAAATTGGCTCAAAGATATTATTGACTACCGTTTGATGCCGATAATAGGAATCAGGATCCACGTATTGGGGATCAAAGGGGTCACTAAACTCAATCAAATATGGTTCGTCGACAATCGACTTCGTAAATGCTGTACCATTATTCACAACAATTTCTAGTAAATTGAAATTTGAAAAGGTTGAAATTTAACTTGTCACATAGACAAATATACCTTATCGCTTTATGTTGCCCAAACCTTCTCACAGAGAAATGGTCTATGTCCCAGCAGTGGGTACGTGGCTTATTATGCTTTATATCGTGGAAGTGACATTAAACTTTAGAGTGGTGAAGCAATTACGAGGTTGACTATACAATCTTCTGACGTCATTCTTTATACCAGGAATCACCAACTACGAGGTTGACTATACAATCTTCTGACGTCATTCTTTATACCAGGAATCACCAACTACGAGGTTGACTATACAATCTTCTGACGTCATTCTTTATACCAGGAATCACCAACTACGAGGTTGACTATACAATCTTCTGACGTTATTGTTTAGGTATACCAGGGATCACCAACTACGAGGTTGACTATACAAATCTCCTGACGTTATCCTATAAATTACCAATCTGACTCACTGATGATGACCGAAGATGAGTAAATTATGATAATTGCATTTCCATGAAGATCCATTTTATAAACATTTTACATTTAAGATAAATGATTTCATACTCACATCTAAAGCAGCCATGAGCAGCATCACAGACGCCATTACGAACATAACGGTGATAATGACGAATATTGACAGAAACACGACTAATATCAACGTAGTGATCGTCAAGTTCTTCCTATCCTTCACTAGTAACATCGCAGCGCATGTGAAGCCGAGTAACTGAAACAAAGAACTTTATAGTATTGAGGTTTTACGATTTTTCGTCTAGTTTTTAATGCATAAACAATAAGCGCCTTTATTGATGACATCCTGCTTCTAGATAGTCGGTACTATGTACCCCGGGTTAATGCCCCGGTGGCCAGTGTAGGTAAAGATAAGCTGGGTAAATTGTTCCTGTATTTGTGTGCAAGGCTTTGATACTAAGACTTATCCATGTAATTTACAGTCAGTGACCTGCATAACCCGACCCCTCTTCCCCTCTTCTTGTTTGTAAAAGGGGTCAGGTAATGCAGAGCACACCATTTATATTGACTACTAGCTTTTTCCCGCGGCTTCGCCCGCGTTATGGTCGAAAATTATCCCACGGGAGAGAACTATCGGAATAAAAAGTTTTTAATGTGTTAATCAGGTTATATACTATCTGCGTGCCAAATTTCATCAAAATTCGTTAAGCCAATTTTGCGTGATCGAGTAACAATTGAAACATCCAGACGTTCCTACAAACTTTCACATAATTGCAATTTAAATAATCTTATATACTTAGAAAAATCAATTGTTGTCAGTTAGTCTCGCTATAACTCAAAAACGGCTTGATCAATTTGAATGTTTCTTTTTGCTTTTATTTTTCTCTTTACTGGGGTGGTTCAAAAGAAAAAAAAAATAGGAAAAAAAGAAATTGAAATTTTGACAGGAAAACGTCTGACGGGTCAGCTAGTATTATATACACATATAGTAAGGTATTGTGTTGTTTTCCATAAAATCATTTGTACTATTATTGTTATCCATAATCGCCCCCCATCATAAAATTTACTTGCACTATTATCATTTATACTAATAACGCTTGTCATATCAACTTATTAGTCATAACTTTTATTTGCCATAAAATGAGTTGCCATAATAGCATGTGTTATAATCATTAGTTTCTATAAGTAACACATTACATAATCGATACTTGACCTAAGCAACATTTAATATAATTAAAAACCCTAACCCCCCCTCGTAATCCCTCACCCCCCAACCCTTAATTCCTAACCCCTAATTTTGCATGAAATAAATGGCCTCACTGTACATTAACACCCGATGTTTTTAAGTTTATTGTTGGTGAATCATTTGGTTTAGGTTAGAACAGTGATCATTACCTCTATTGCTGGTGAATAATTTGGGTTAGGTTAGGTTAGAACAGTGACCATTACCTCTATTGCTGGTTAATCATTTGGATTAGGTTAGGTTAGAACAGTGACCATTAACGCGCGAATGCGAGCGAGCGAAGCGAGCGTGCCGCGGCAGCGGCCGCCGAGCGCCAAATCCCCTTTATTGTTGGTGAATAATTTGGGTTAGGTTAGGTTAGAACAGTGACCATTACCTCTATTGCTGGTTAATCATTTGGATTAGGTTAAGTTAGAACAGTGACCATTAACGCGCGAAGGCGAGCGAGCGAAGCGAGCGTGCCGCGGCAGCGGCCGCCGAGCGCCAAATCCCCTTTATTGTTGGTGAATCATTGGGTTACGTTAGAACAGTGACCATTACCTCTATTGCTGGTTAATCATTTGGGTTAGGTTAGGTTAGAACAGTGACCAGCCAAACGCGCGAAGGCGAGCGAGCGAAGCGAGCGTGCCGCGGCAGCGGCCGCCGAGCGCTAGATCCCCTTTATTGTTGGTGAATCATTTGGGTTAGGTTAGAACAATGACCATTATCTCTATTGCTGGTTAATCATTTGGGTTGGTTAACATAATCATAACATCAAAATTGCAGGCGCTTGTACTGAACTAGCATTGTTGTGCTAGTATGGGCAAATGAATATTATGGTGAATAAATGTTATGGAAAACGAGATTATTGAAAATGGAAAATATAGCAAATAAATTTATGGATTAAAATTATTATGACACTTGACCGATTATGACCAATGAAATTAATGAAAATGATTTTATGTCATTTCATGATTATGGCAACTGAAGCGTTATGTCTAATGAAATTATGGCAAATGAAAGTAAGGCATATAAAATTATAGCATTTTAAATTATGGCAAACATTAGTAAACCATATAGTAGGATATTAGGGATTTTACTATAATATACCTAAAATATTACCGTGCCTTCTCGTCTTTATGATAAACTGATAAAGGAAGAGGAATGAGGGAGATGACGTGTTGACTGGCTATAAAAGTAGAGAAAGACCAAAGAAAAAATGGATGGATTGGGTGAAACATGATGAAGAAAAGGGGAGAAAGGGGGAGAATACCGAGATGACGGCTGATGGAGATGTATGAAAGGAGACTTGCTGCACCCACCTCAAATAAACTAGAATAAGGGTAAGAGCATTATGAAGATAAACGGAGAAAAAAAAGAGAGCTAGATCCAAGAACTACGTCATGGCAATCAAGTTTCAAAGGTCAGCTAAGCGAAAGAAACAAAAATTTTCCATTCATAGCACAATGCTGGTTTAAGCAAACTTATGCTCTTTGTAACTTTAGAAAACTTTGAACGTATTAATAAGACGTAGTTTCAAAGCTGGGTCGTTGCCACCAAAGTCAAAAGTTTAGAGAAACTATTCTATCTATATAAAAATACATGAATGGCTAAATGCGCAAAGCTCGAGAACGGCTGGACCAATTCAGCTAATTTTTTTTTCAAATATTTGTTGAAGAACGAGGAAGGTTCTTATGAAATGAAAAATCGGGAAAATTGCACGGAAAAATCTAATTCTAATAAAGTTATAGTAAGAGAATACCAAATATTGACTCGATCAGACCTGTATAAAATGCTCACATCCATTCATCAACTGAAAAGAGCTGATAATCTTCAATCGGTGCTGTCGCGGAGCGGAATGCGGGAATATTGTCATTTTCTGTATTTTTTATCTATACCTATAGAATTAACTTTATATTTTATTTATTTTTTAATTGCATAATATTTATTATATGCTGCACCGGTCGACGTCATCGCGTCAACGCCGGCTATCGCTGAAAACCAGCGCTGGGACTCCGTTTCGCATGGGGTCGCGGCATTATGCTGAGCGGTAGCCGTTTTGCGTAGATGTGACGCATATTTTCCCCAAAACTTACTTTTTACATTGTTATTTTATTTTGTTGTCCTTTGCGTCATGTTTACCGCAAATAAACGTATTTTCTTTCTTTCTTTCAAATGGCTGAATAGATTTTCTTGAATCATACTCGTAGCTAAGAACATTCTCGATCATGTCATCTTTCAAACAAAACAGAAAAAAAACTAAATCGGTTCCGTCGTTTGGGAGCTACGATGCCACAGACAGATGCACACCTCTGCTACAGTCAGGGGTTAACAAAATATATAGCTGAGGAAGATTTTGATGACGTTTTTTCTATTTAGTTTTTGAAAATACACAAGGTTGGTAATAAAAAAAATATATAAGAAATATTTAACTATTAAAGTAAATTGCTTGTCGTTCTACATTTTAATTAGTGTCAAGTCAACAGCACAATGTGTGCATTGTTGTTATTATTTGCCACACAATTACAGCACTAACAGTAATAATAGTTCACTGAACCATCGTTTAAAAATATTGTATTTTGATATTTGCTTAAAATCACATTATTAACAAGGATTATAATGACTGACGATCATTTGTCTGAAAACTATGGAGATTTTTATGCACTATATTTTTTGATGGGATAAATGGAATTTCAAAACTGCAAGGTTTTGCATAATAAATTAAATTACTGAAATTACTTTTGCATAGAGAAAGTAGTACCTATCTATGTTTTTCCTTCAGCTGTAGTGTTGCCAGTGATATAACAGCTATTAATTTCAACATTCTTCTTAGCGTGTCGATGGCAAAATAAACGCTATTTTTAATTTAAAAATTTCCAACATCGACTTTCCTAGTCACTATTTGTAAAATAAAACGCTATGTAAGAAAACACACCAAAAATAAAAATCCTTCAAACCGTATCTAGAAGGTGCAATTTTATAGCCACAAAATTCTACAACTGACTATTATGACCATAAAGTAGATTTCAGGGTAATAACAACAGATTCGTAATTTATGAATAGTCCTCCAGACCGTATGTCATGGCGACCATTCTCAGCCGGAGTCCAGCCTTCGGCGCGGGAGACATTACAGTGCACCAGTATGTGCGCAGACACAGGTGCATTCTTTCTTCCCTCACTCTCTAGTCCGATGGGACGGTAAGCCGACACGACTGGACAGAGATCAGGCGCAAGGCCAACGGCGACACGTGCGCGTGAGGCACGGGGGTATCACACCAACTTCCAAACTACTCCCTATTACTAAGAAATTCCTAATGGACAAAACCCTTTGCCCCACCTGGGAATCGACCCCAGGATCCCACGCTCAGCAGTCGCGCTTGCGACCAACGGGGCAGACAGCCGAAATTTAATAAGCCAGGTACAAACCCTAACGACGGACTGGAATCCAATTAATGTTTTTCGCACATTATCTACATATCAGATTGGGAATCAATCTGTGTCAATCCCAATCAATCCCAATCTTGATCCCGATCCTTGTCTGTTATCAATCAACAGCCGAGTTTGTCAATCAGAGTTTTTGAGAAGGCAAATCACAAGCAGCCGTCAAAGATTGTGGATCAAGGATTGAGATACATTATTGATTTCAGGCGTTAGTCTATGCTTAGGTAAAGGTAGATCCAGCTAGATGGATCAACGACCTTAAAAAGTTGGCTAGGATAGACTGGATGCGGAAGGCGGAGGACAGAGTGTTGTGGCGCAGCCTAGGACAGGCCTATGTCCAGCAGTGGACTGCGATTGGCTGAGTTGATTGGTTGAGGTAAAGGTAAGCGAGAGATAATAAGGACGTCATGTCACTACCAAGATGTTTGAAACAAACGATTTTCTCCAGCTTGTCTTGAGACATTTAATTATCTGTTGTAATTAAAAACCATCTTCTAGAAATAATTTGATAAATTGTGGAAACCTCATCAAACTCAACTTCAACTAGTTATGAAGAAAAATGTAGGTAATAATTGGCATCCCCTACCAACCAGTTCATATCCACTGATGTGAATTACAAAGTACTTACTAACCCAAGAAGTTACAGAAATCCTTAGAAATATGTCTCTTTCTTATCACTGAAACTTTTAATTGGCACTCGTCTACCTACCGCAAAATTTCAATGTTTTGTGGGTACTATGACACATAAAATGAGCGACACGGAAATTGTTACAAAATAACTAAATTTCTCATGAAAACTCTCGAGGCTATTTTTATAAAGTTGGAATTGTATGTGCTGTATTTCTATAATTTGCTTTTAGGAATCAGCTCTGAGGGTACAAAGAAGGACATTTTGAAAGGATTCAAATGCAAAATCAGCCTACGCACAGAACACAGAACGCTTACATTTCCACCTACGCTTACGCCTCACTTCAGCCACACCTAGCCTTTATCCTAGATTTCAGCTTGAGGACGCTATAAAACGGGCCTTTTGTTCTACTAACGACGTTTATGTTTCAAGATAAGGCGGAATTATCAAAGAAGAATAGATGTTCTTACAATTCCCAGTATGGCAATGAGTCTGGTCCCGCACCGCACATTCAAACCGGGAAAACATGTTTCAGTTTGCGGTATCTCTTCCACCAAAAAAGTTTCGTAGTCCACATCCATTTTATAGAAAACGTATAAAAATAAAGTTATAAAAAACGTAAAATATTAAAAATTGTAAACTCGATTAAAAGGTAAAAGAAGTGTAAAAAAATGACAAATAAAATATGACAGGGAGTTTTGTTTTTTGGTAGCTTAAAGAAAGGACGAAGAAGAAGTTTGGTATCCAGGATAAGTTCTTCTTGGTTTTAGTTACTTCAATTTTATTACACGAATGCAAGTTATTTTAAAGTGCTAATGCCTGGTTTCAGAGATTTTTAAACGGAGTTTATCCATTCGATTGTGATTATGTTATTACGTGATTATGTCGGTGCCAATGCACAGAACTACAGCATTCAGGGGGTGTTTCAAGTATGCAGCCACACGCTGTTGGAATGATCTCCCACCACCAATGCGACGCCTGAAATCAATACAATCTTTCAAATTCCAACACAAAAAGTTACTCTTACATGAACAAATGTCTCTCTAGTATTGCTTCACTGTAAGTACCTACCTCAGGTGTCATGGCCTGCAGGCTTTGGAGTGGGATCTTTTAGAGTGTGGGCTGCTTGGTAGTGCGCTCGTCTGTCCATGTGGCTGTGCTGGGGTTTGTGTTTCGCCATTTCAATTCATCCTTTTATGCATAGGAACGCCACATTTGTTTCTGTAATTTTCAGTTTAATCTAATTATTCAACTGGCACACTACGGTTTGTCAGTTATCGTCCCTTGTTTGTATCATATCCTAATTTATATCCAATCTAATTTAATTTATTTATTAGTAGTATAATTCAATAGTCTCGATGCATGAATTCATATTTTATTTTAACCAAGTAATTCTCACTTACGTTTCTTATTGATCTCATTTGTGTGCCCGAGTCTTTGTCATCATTCACATCTAACACAAATTCACTTTAAAACTTTTAAATTCACTTTTAATATGTCTAATGTTTCCGCTGACAGGTGCGCGCACAGATAGTGCATTCTGCGGCGTGGGAGTCGGTGCTGCGGTGCTGTCGCGGAGCGGTATGCGGGAATATTGTCATTTTCTGTATATTTTATCTATACCTTTAGAATTAACTTTATATTTTATTTATTTTTTAATTGCATATTATTTGTTACATGCTGCACCGGTCGACGTCATCGCGTCAACGCCGGCTATCGCTGAAAACCAGCGCTGGGACTCCGTTTCGCATGGGGTCGCGGCATTATGCTGAGCGGTAGCCGTTTTGCGTAGATGTGACGCATATTTTCCCCAAAACTTGTTTTATAAATTGTTATTTTATTTTGTTGTCCTTTGCGTCATGTTTACCGCAAATAAACGTATTTTCTTTCTTTCTTTCTTTCTTCTTATTATTGGTTCGAAATCGTGTTCCTGAACACTTCGTTAAAGAAGAATTTAGCTTAAAAGTGAGTGAATTACTATTGAGGGTTTATATGAGGACCTCAAAACCGAGCATAAGGAAGTTGTCGAATCAGTAGCTATTAAGAGTTTATCTGAGGATCTCAGAAACCGGGCAACTAATGTAAACGACCAAGGTATATGTATAAGCACCAGTGCACCAGTTATGTCACACACAAAAGTTCTAAGCTCGAAAACAATAACTTTTCTACCTAAAGTCTGCTCAGAAAACCAACAAGAAATAGTGGAGAAGAAGCCTTCTAGACACCTGTGTCACAAAACTCATGAGGGCGAATTTATCCTCGCAAGTTGGAGTTGTTTGCAGAGACTGGCTGTAAATCAAATGAGCGGCAAGGCAGGGCTTATCGCTAGGGCACGGTGCACGAGTTTGCTTGCGCTTTCATGCCACATTTTTTTAAGGAGCTCCTAGTTGGTGGCTCGAACTCGTTGGTGGCGTGGCTAATATGCATGCTATTTAGTTACTTTATTTTTTATTTAGTTTTATTTAATAGGCTATAATAGGTGAATGAAGTGGAAGCTTATGGCATACCTAGTTTTTTTTTTTAATTAAAATATTTCGAATTTAAATAATATGAGATGTCAGCAATGCTGGGGTCCGATAGGGCCGATGCCGCCAGTGTCACGGGTTTTTGAAAGAGATACCGTGGCCCTGGCACACTGAAGGAACACGGGTGGGTTTTAGTCAGTAAAAGTCTGACACTTCCTCCCGCTCCGCCCAGAGTGAAAGAAGTCATTTGATCATTTCCCATCCACAAAAAAAAGGTGCATATGATTTGAATTTCGATATATTTTAACGATTTGTTTTTAAATTTCTGTATTTATTATTGTACAAGTATGAAAAGTTTACTTCGAATGTGTAGTATTTATTGATACTTAGATCAATTTCTCACTAAGCTTTTATAAAGAAAAAAACTTTAACTTTAACTATTATAGCCTATTTTTTTCAAGACGGTAAAAAAGTCATCCAGTTTAATTTTTATGTATTTAGTGTAATAGACGATGATTTATAACGAAAACGAGCGCGTAAAAATCCATGAACAGACCTTTGGGCGTTTAGATAATTATGATAAAAATACTGCATGTATTTATTTAAAATAAAGTTATTTGAATTTTTTTTAGTAAATTATCTATCTCTGTGCGATAACAATTTTGCGATTGTCATGGGAGCTATTAATTTACGCCCGAAATTGAAATATGGAAGTTTCGACGCTCATAACTTCCAAACCAATTTTTTTTTCTGATTCTGCTTTCATACAGGGCTAGATAATGACGTGACAAATTGAAATAATTTTTAGTTTGTAACGTACACCGTCAAACAGACGAGTAATCAAACGTTCACCGTGAGAAGCAGGAGCAGGTCGCTAATCTAAAATTAAAGAAATCTAACCACTAAGCCGACGTTCACACGGACGTAAAAATATCGCGGCGATTTTTTTTCGCGCACTGGTATTTTCAACACTCTACTTAGCGCCGAGGGTTGAAAATCCAATAGTATGTTTTTTCGACGCGCTGTGAAGCACTCTGTTGTTGTTAGGTTGGATTCTCGAAGCTCAACTCAACACCGAGAGTTGAAAATCCAGTGCGCGATAAAATCCCGCCGCGATATTTTTACGTCCTTGCGAACGTCGGCTTACTGTTTAACATTCTCATCCATACATTAAATTCTCATCCGCACATTCTTCCATACAAACGTGTTTCGTGATTACTCGTCTGTTTGACGGTGTAGGTACGTGATGTGGCGACATGTCATTACAATCGAGATTGCTGTGTTATTTCTAAGTTAAGTAATAATGTTTTATTTAAATACACCTTTCGGAATAAATGATCTACATGGTGGTGAAAAGCGCATTAAATTCCGTTGCATGGTTTATAAGAACAAAGTGGTCACACAGTCGGACACGAAAAGCGGCTTTGTTGTATACTGCAGTCAGTTAGACAATTTATAGTACTAAAAAGGATCAAATTCGCAAAACACATCTTCGTTAGTATGAAACTGACAGGTGTCAAGAAAGCATTCTCTCGACGGCTGGACGTATGTAGATGTCGCAGATGGGTTGTAGAATCCGCTGTTTTACAAAACCGCTAGTTGTTTTACAAAACAGCGCCCTTATGTAAAACAACTGAACGACGTTTAGCGGTTTTACATAATTACTTAACTATAACAGGCAGGATTATTTAAACGTTTTGCGTTTATCAATGCAGCGGGTCAACGATTAGAAGTTATGTAAAACAGAGTGATATGAAACGTCAGATTGTAGACTTTAGTTCTAAATGTTGATGCTCGTAGCTCTGTTGCTCTGCACAACAATAATGGCGTCCGAAACAGAAATAAATAAAACGAGTAATATGAGTGAAAGTGAACTCCAGTGAAAACAGTGATTAGACAATTTTAATCCATAGTTTTCTGAGTTTTATGAAAGTCAGTCCTAAAAATACTAAACAGCCAAGTAACTGCGACCTACTTGGAAGTAGCGCTCGCCGGCCGTTGCGGTGGCACCGGTCGCTTCACTCGCTTGGCCCACCCGTGGTTGGTCACAGTTCTAACCTAACCTAACCAGTGTGCTCTAGCTTATAGTTATTGCAACCGATTCAGCAATAGACGCCACACTAAACGCTGATTGTGAAGTGACTGCAGATAAGCCATTCTGCAATACATCTAAACGTGGGTAGCAGTAAGTATTGTAAAATATAGCGCAATGACAATCCAGCTGAACGTTGTTCAGCTGTTTTACTTAACGGCGTTGTTATGTAAAATAGTAAATAGTGTTGTAAAACAGCGGATTCTACCATTCAAATGCGACATGGATACTAAGTGGCAAACAAAATGGTGGCTCACTGGATCTTAAGTGGTCACCGCAGCCACTTAGGGTGTTCTGTAATTCTAAAAGCGCCGCAGGCACACCCATCTCTCATTTTAATTCCTTCACTAATCATGAATGATTTTGCTGACATTCATTGTGGATTTCCATTCTTTATTACAGATGAAATTCTCTTTAAGCTAAAAGTTTTTCGTCCATGACTTCTACCTTTTTTTTTTTTTTTTTTTTTGTGGATGGGAAATCATCAAATGACTTCTCCCGCTCTGGGTAGAGCGGGAGGGCGTGTCAGACTTTTACTGACTGAAACCCACTCATGTTCCTTCAGCTGCCCGTGCCAGGGCCACGGTATCTCTTTCGAACTACCCGCGATCCCGGCGGCATCGGCCCAATTGACCCCGTCACTGCTGACATCTCTTTGAGGCGCGCGTGGAACACAACGCGCTGTCGACCCGGGCCTGGTCCTTACCGGACGGCGAGCTGCCCATTACTCGTCGTCCGCAAGCCCGCGCCTACGGTGGCCCGGAATCGGCAATCGATTCCCGCCGCCCAGGGCGTCTCCTACGGCGGCTAGGGGCGCGAGGGCGCGGCTGTTGCCTCTCCCTCACGCGTTCCGCTTCCTCCTTCGCGAGCATTACTGCTTCGCAGAAGGAGGTGACGGCTTCCCATGCACTCTCGCTCCGCACCATGGCCTGGACCAGGTTTGGACGCGAGAGATCGCCGCCGCCGATTGCCTCCGTGAGAACACGGCGGTGCTCCGCCCAAGCCGGGCAGACCTCCACTGCTATGCTCCACCGTGTCCTCCGGGCGATCCACACAATGGTGACACCTGGGCGTTTCCTCCCGCCTTATCCGAAACAGGAACCTCCCGAAACAACCGTGTCCGGTGAGGACCTGCGTCAGGCGGAAGGTGAGGACGCCGTGGCAATCAATTAACAACAAACTGATCATTTAGGCACTTTAGCTCTATTAATAAACATTCAACAATAAATAAATATGTTTGGACATATCACACAACGCCATCTAGCCCCAAGCTAAGCAACCTAATGCTTGTGTTATGGTAACGAGATGGCTGATAAACTACTTATATACATTTTTTTTTTTGTAAATACATACATATTATAGATAGAAAAACACCCACCACAATACACAACAATCGTTCCGATGAACGAAACAGCGATGGTCTAGTTGTATTGTTAGTATTTCATACAATCAAGTTTCTGTTTATATTGCCTAACGAATAAAGTTTTTGTGCTAGGCAGTTAGGTTAACAACATGTTGGCTAGATCCTTTTTTGCTGAACATACGTATCTGTTAGAACGAGTTTAATCTAGAAACGAGGTTTTCCTAACAAAAATATAACTTATCATAAACTCACGCCTTCTTCCTATAGAGGTAGGCAGAGACGCTACCTGCTACGATCCTTACATACTCCATCCTGACAAAAACGTTGTTTCGTAATATCTTTCCCTATTAACTTGTACAATGTAATTTAGGTATGTAAGTAATTATTTCCCTAAGCGGTTAAGCCCTTGTATTTAACATTTAACGTAAATCAGTGTAAAATATTGTGGCTTACAGTTTATCACGCAATTAAGGCTGGAGTGAGACAAACCTCCGCGTCGCTGTACGTCAGGGTAAATTGTGTGAAAACGCCCTTAAATCTACGGTGAGCCAACAATAAGCGTTTAATTGAATCGCTGACAATGCAATTAAGGTGTCATTGAAACATGCTAAGCATTTATATTGAATAGCTTTTTATTTTGTTTAAATTCGTATTTTACATCGATGAAAGACATTTGCATTTTACATTGTGGTCGTTTGGTTAATTACATTTTTGGATTTATTTCTTGTTTGGAACACATGCATTATCATTTTTTCAGCATTTCAGCAAGGAATAATAACTATTACTTACTGATTAATGGATTTAAAAAAATAGAAATTAAAAATAACAAAACGCCTAGCATTCTAACTAATATTATAAAAATGCGAAAGTGAGTCTGTTTGTTTCGCTTTCACGCTAAAACGGCTGAACGGATTTGGATTGGTAGACCATGACCTGGACTTAGACATAGGATACTTTTTATCCCGGTAGTACGTTCCCGTGGGATAATTTCCGACATGCACGCGGGCGAAGCCTTGGCAAAAGCTAGTAGGATCATAAAAACTAAACAAAATTATTCTAAATTTTTACAGACCAGTAAAAAAAGTAAAATGATCCTTAGTTCCGTATCTAAATCGTCTACGAAATCTCGTTTGGAAACTTCAGGATTCTACCAAAAATACACCCTTATTTGAGCATATTACCTACTGCAAAAAGAGTTAATAAATCGCTCGGTCCAGTGCTGATATGCACCGTACTATGACCATATCGGCAGGATGCCAACCGGGTGCATGCCAAAATAAGTGCAATGGTACCGCTAGATAAATAATGAAGACGATGTATGTTGTTGTTTGTAGAAATTAATTCCATCAATTTATAGTATATCTATACTAATAATAATAAAACTGAAGACTTTGTTTAGTTGTTTGTTTGTATGTTTGAACGCGCTAATCTCTGAAACTACTAGTCAGATTTCAAAAATTATTTTTGCATTTGATAGCCCAACTCTCAAGAAAGGCTATTAAACATCACGCTGCGACTCTTAGGAGCTGAGCAATAATAATAAAAAGCGAAAACGAAGTAATAGCGCGGGCAGGCGATGTGATGCGACGGGGTGGGTCAGGAGAGCAAGAAATTTCACGCGGACGAAGTCGTGGGCAGAAGCGAGTGATGATTATAATAATAATCAATCAATATTTTGGACTTAATTTGATTTGACTTTTTCTGCTGTTTTGTTTTTGATGCCGATATAGGAATAAATAGTTCTAGCTTATATGCCTTGGTTTTACTCAGGGAACCATAAGTGTTATCGAGCCTAGCAAAATCATTGAGTTTAAAAAAAAAAAACTCACTAGCAGCCCGGTGTCTGGAATAGTACCGATTAATGATGGTAGCTTCCTATGGAACCTATAACATCATCATCTCATCTGCCTAGCCTTTTCCCAATTACCTATAACGTATCTGGTGAAATATGGGTAGTCAAAATTAGGGTTCCGCGTAAAAAATGAATACCCATGAAATTGTGAACAAAATTCGATTCAAGCAAGTGTTATTCTATCTCACGTCATTCGATTTCAAGTAGGGAAAATGCAAAATTCCCTGCAAAATGGGTTATTTTATACAATACAAGTGATTATTACCAAACACAGGTATATTATCATTATTTCTTAGTTACAAATTATATTTTCCGAGATGTTTGTACCTTCTCATATTATAGATGACTAACAGCGCCCTGTGGTCTCACCCGCGTAAGTCTCGACCCCTTGTAATATCTGAATAAAAATTAAATCCAGGTCATAAACTATCTGTGTGCCAAATTTCATCAAAATCAGGTTAGTAATTTTTGCGTGAAAGAGTAACATCCATAACAAACATCCATCCATCCATTCTCACACAAATCGCGTTTATTTATAATATTGTAGGTTAGGATGAATAAAGAAGGCACATGCTTGTATAATAAATGAATGAGGAGTTCGTGGCTAAGTAACAACAGCCGCACGGGTCGATCCATCAGGTTAAGCTGCGCTTGCTGGGGTTGACCCGTGGATGGGTGACTATCTTTAATACATCTTTGACAGTCGTTATGGGTCATCAGAAGCCCGAAAGTCTGATAACCAGTCTTACCAAGGGGTAACGTATTACCCAGTTAATGGGTTGTGGAGGTCAGATAGGCCATCCAGTTAGACTGAAAGCCGACCCCAATATAGTTGGGAAAAGGCTAAGCAGATAATGATGATACTTGTGTAGTGAACCCTCATACACTGTTCCCATAATAACCTACCTACCTATTATTACCAAAGTAAGTACCTAAGTATCTACACATTCAAGCAATATAATTTATTCCCTCATTTTCAGAAAACAGTCTAGCACTGGAAAGCGGCCGAGTTTTAGTTGTTTTTAATTAATTACTCCCCAAGGCGAGGCACTCAGAGAAGATTCGCTACGGTTAAGGTCAAAGACTTGTCTATTTGTTCAAATATTGCCAAATGTTTTAAAGGTTTTGTGAAATATTTGGAAGAGAAAGTGTATGTAACCTTTGTTATATGAAAAATACTGATGAATGATTTATAAGTCTTTTAGATATAGAAGGAAAAACAAACATTGAACGTAGGATAACTGTATTAGACCTACACAATGTAATGTAATATAATGTACCTAATATTATTATACTCAAAAAAACACAGTTCCTATCTACATCGTAGTACAAGTACTCGTAGATTCGAAGTAAAATCGCGTAATGAGTCTATAAAATGTTGTTTTTAAGGTTCCGTACCTCAAAAGAAAAAAAACGGAACCTTTATAGGATCACTTCATTGTCCGTCTGTCTGTGGGTCTGTCAAGACCCTTTTTCTCTGGAAGGCGTAGAGGTATCAAGTTGAAATTAATATCAAATACTACGGTCTAAGGTCTGCAGTCCCTTGTAGCTCTAAAAAAAATTAAGAGCCTAAGAAAACGCAATAAAAAATACGGTCATTTAGGCGACATATTTGGATACTCGCAAACAAATCAAAATCTATAGGGTACTTCCCGTTGACCTAGAATCATGAAATTTGGCAGGAAGCAAGGTCTCACAGCACAAGTAAAGGAAAAAGTCTGAAAATCATTAATGTATACTTTTATCACATAAAAAATATAATAATTATGATTACAACATTTACAATTGGAGAATTGACCGTGACGTATATCGATGTATGGGAGAACATGTTTTCCAACTAAAATGTTAAGTTTCTTTTTGGGATAAATTCATCCCAACTACAGAACCCTTCATTGTACGTGGACCGACACGTACTTGGCCGGTTTTCTGAGTTCTCGCTATACAGTTTACGCATTCCTATGCCGTCATAATAATGCACATGACATAGACACAAACTCATGAGCATTACTTAGGTAAAAAAACGATAAAATTCTCTTTCCTTTTTACTTACATCACGATTTTACCTTTTCTTCCAATAACATAAAACCTCCTTACACAAACTTAAGATCCAAGAAATTCTACTAAACGTTCTCACTTGAAAGCTCAAGCTTTAGTACTTGAAAAGTGTCGGTTATCTCGACAATTAGGCCGACACATCCCCTACGGGAATAATACTCACGTAACAAGAAATAACCTGAAATAAGGTTCTTGTTCTTCTGTACTTGGCAGAGAATCTTGTTAGGGTCCCGTACACAAAGGGTGCCAACAGGACCCTATTACTAAGGCTCCGTTGTTTGTCCGTCAGTCTGTCACAGGGCTGTATCTTTTGAACCGTAAATAGGTAGACACTTTAAATTTTCGGTAGACAGATCCCTTACGAGATTCATACTCACATAACAAGAAATAACTTGAAATAAGATTCTTTTTCTTCCGTGACCAAAGGGTGCCAACGGTACCCTATTACTAAGGCTCCGTTGTCTGTCCGTCTGTCACAGGGCTGTGTTCTTTAACCTTATAGGTAAACACTTGTGTACTAACTACTATGGCCGCTATAAAAAAAAATAATAAAAAATAAATGCAATTAAAAATTAAAGGAACGTGTTTTCTTCGGCATTTTTTTACTAAAGTATTAAAAAATGTAGTGTAAATGTTGTACGATGGTACGGAAACCTTCGTGTGCGAGTCCGAGTCGCACTTGGCCGCTTTTTATTCTACTCTCTTGCGTTTTTGTTAAGAATTTTTTGTTACGCTGGAGACGGTTTGTTGCTTAAATAAGCCAATATATAATATTTAAGCCAAATATAATAATAATAAATAATAATAATAATATAATAATAATAATAATATAATATTTAAGCCAATATTTAATATGCCAGTGATAAGTAAGAAGAACTTTATTTTTGTTTGGTATTATTTATGGGAACTCCCCGTAGGTCGGATTCTTGCCAATCCCTGATCTCTGAAAGATTGCCTAGAATAGGAGGATTATGCCGTACCTAGCGTACCAAGAATGCTGTAATATTCGATTTTTACATTGGTGTGTAATTCCGGGTACAGGTTGGTGAAACACAACCTGAAATGTAGGTATACTTCGCGCAAAACTTTATGAGCTCTCTGAACGTAGGCCCGAGTACAAAACCGTGGATGGTACAATGAGTGCATAATAATTATTGTAAGATGTGAAGCATTTTTTAAAGCACCTATATGCCTACCTACAGCATTGATTTGTTCAAACAAACAAAAATAATTAAGTACCTATTAATATAAATTGCAGCCACTCGCGTGCAACTTCAGAGAGCTCATAAAATTTTGCGCGAAGTGTAACACAAATAAGCCGTCTTAATTTATGTAATGCAACATGAAATGTTGAATCCTGGAAAAGGATGCTTGGAAGGATTTAGCCGGGGCCTGTGCTCAGCAGTCAGGCAGTGTAGGCAAATATATAAAAAAAAAAACATGAAATTTAACACAACAACTAGACGAATTTGTTTCAACGTGTTTTTGTTTCTTTTTTTTTATGTTATTTTTCACCAATATGTACCTACCAAAAATCGTTTTTTTTTTTGAAGACAATTGATGTTTTTATTAAGGATCAAAACCTATTTTTTACAATATTTAACACAACTAACTATCTAGGTACTAAATTAAATGAATAAGTAAGTAACTATACAAATAAATAAATACAATAACAAAATGGCGTCGAAGTAATCGTCCGCATCGATGTCATCCGGAAATGTGCCCAGAAAACTGGCATTGTCACGTTGACTCGTCACGTGAAATCACGACCCGTGTGTTTCGACCCCAAACGGGTGCACTTGAAAAATTTACCCAACCCCACCCCCATTATTTATATACGAGTAGCAAAATCATCAACAAGGTGACCATAAGATCTGCTCAACCAAACATGATAGTGCCATTGTGTTTGTAAGGTGTTTGGACTCATTGGACATGTATTGAGAAGTGCTTTTAGATCAAGATTCCAGGGCCGCCAGACCTTATTTTCTGATTAACAAAATGTATGGGATAGAGACATTGAACGTACGCATACTTGCTAGCTTGGGCCGACGGGCAATTTTGAGGTATCAGGTACCAAAGTTACATAAATAAATTACTCACTTTTCCTAAAGTCTGACTGCTGATTTTTATGTAGGTATGTCTTACAGATAATTAATAATAATCAACACTGTCAGACACTTCCCATCAGCGGTTTTTTCCGCCAGACGCTAACTAGCTCGCAAAAAATTACGTCATCTTAATTATAGTTTGAAACCTAAAACATACATACAAATCAGCCGTCAGACTTTAACATTGTCGGCCCAAGCTAACACGTATGCGTACTTGCATTCAAAGTACTACTAACACTACTCTATCCCATACATTTTGCTAATCAGAAAATAAGTAAGCTCTGGGATCTTGGACTATATTAAACTAGGTGGTGTTCGTTATTTAGTTTAAATAATAATCATTTAATTGCAAACCAAGTATATTGCTTCTTACTTTAATTTGGGCGATGTGATTTTTGTTTTTGTGCTCTCACCATAAATTATGATTATAAGTCAATACGTGAGGATTTGTAATTAGCTTTTTTGGTGACTATAGTTTTCTTTTTTGTTTGTTTTTATTAGCTGTTTTTGTGTTCATGGTACTAAAATAAATAAACAAATAAATAATTCCTACAATTTTAATTGAAAACTTCTAAAATGAGTTTAACAGTTTGAATTTTTTTTTTTAATAGGTAAAAATTTACCCAATCTCAACCCCATTTTACAAAGCAAGATCATCCTCTGAAATTCTACTATTTACTTAGTTACCCAAAATCGCAAGAAGACCCGACCCATATACCCCACTTACAAGTATATTTTGTTGAGAGCGTCTCCTAATAAATACATGATAATGGACAAACGGTGTCTATAACCTTCACCAAGTTTATCTTGGAAACTGAATTTACTGAGAAAATGTCTGCCTTTTTATTTCCTTTTATTGGGATATCTTTTTTTAGATAAAAACCGGGATCGTTTGAAAAAAGGGTTTGTCAAAAGTGGCCTCGGTCGATGAATTGTAATGGTTCTAATAAAATGTGACTGATGACGTCAGTAAAACTGTTTTTAATCAGCTTACAAGCTTTGGTGTCGGAGGGAACCTTTGCATATTCGGCAAGATAACTTAGGTTAGGGAATCGGATTGATATAATAATAATAATAATATTCTTTATTCTTCGGACAACAAAGATCCAACGTGTTAGTAAACAATATTATAACTTATTACTAGTGTTAGTAGTTAAAATACAATAGAAAAAATAAAACTAAACAAAACAGAATAAATAGCGTTGTGAAAAGGACATCCCCAAATTAATGCTTAGTGATTGTCGTTGTTGTTGTGTGGTTGTGATGCTTGTTGTTGTGTGTTGTTGTTGATCTATATCAAAATTCGCGGTCAGTGACCTGTGCAAGTGCCTCTGTGTAAAATCTTTATATACGCGCTGCTTGTTTGTTGACTAGGAAGCTGACTCAATAGGTAGTATTGTACCCACTCATCATTATGAACAACTTTACCGTGGGACCAGATATCGTGTAAAAAATAACACCTTTTCCCTAGATTTTGACGATTTATGCGGACATAAATGTAGGAGACAGCTGGATTTTTTTCACGATTTCAGGTTTGATCCCAAGTAAAAGTTATTCATAAAGTTATTCAGCTCCCTAGAAAATAAAAAAGCAGCGTGTATAAGCATGCACGATTCTTTCTTTTTCGTGTGATTAGTGACTAACCAAGATTAGCCTAGACAAAATCCCTTTTCTGTAAAAGTTAACGCAAACGGAAAGATCAAATTGTACGGAGTTGACGGCAGCAGTCACGTGACATCTCTGAAGCTAATGTCAACTCCACACAATTTGAGCGTTGGCGTTAACGCTTACAGAAAAGGGATTTTTTCTGATTCTTTTGTCTAGGCCCCCTAGTGTGTCAGAGTTTTATGCTGCCCAAGGTCCTCTGACTTGGCTTCACACGCCGTCGAGAATTAATATCTCTCAGGCATTTCCTCACATGTTTCCTTTACGATATTTTTCTTTCACCGTTTTGATAATAAATAAATAAACGCACAATCAATCTGCCTAGCCATTTCCCAACTATGTTGGGGTCGGCTTCCAGTCTAACCGGATGCAGCTGAATACCATTATTTTACATGGAGCGACTGCCTATCTGACCTCCACAACCCAGTAACTGGGTAATACGATACCCCTTGGTAAGACTGATTGTCAGACTTTCGGGCTTCTGACGACCCGTAACGACTGTTAAAGATCCATGAATGACAGCCGGGACCAACGGCTTAACGTGCTTTCCGAGGCACGGAGGAATCTCGGTATGTAAAGATGGTCACCCATCCACGGACCAACCCCGGCAAGCGTAGCTTAACCTGATGGATCGACCCGTGCGGCTTTTATTACATAGCCACGAGCTGCTCAAATAAATAAACGCACATGAATCCGAAAAGTCAGAGGTGTATGCCTTGGGTTCGAACTCGAGACCTATGACCCCTAGTAACTCACCGTAGTATCAACCTCAATAAGTATAGTTATATGGGCAACTACTGAAAAAAACAGCAAGCTAATTTAATTATTCCCCGACAAGCCAGTGCCATACACACAAGGGTTACAATACAAACACAGCAGGTCCAGACAAAAGAGAATACTAAAAATACAATCCAGTCGTTATAGCTAATAATGAGAAACATTCCCATGACGTTTACCCTCTCTTCAACAAGTAAACAAGAGAGAATGAAAACAAAGCGAACTGAAACGGATCCCTCCAGTTATATTATGTTATTCTGTTCTGGAGTGCACTAATATTATCCGACTTTTACGCGCTCAGCGAAAAAATTCTTTTCACAACAACGTTTTACAGAGGTAGAAGAATTTCAGAAATTGTACAGTACAGCCTTTTCATACGTGCCAATGGTATTTGTGCGTTACAGAGAGCTTTGTTTTTTTTTTTTTTTTTTTGTTTAGCTACAAGGAAAACCTCTCTCCCGCGGCTCGCGCTACTATGAAAAACCATTTTAATTACAGACGCAGTATGTTTTTGTGGCGGGGCGATGTTTAAGCTACCTTTTGAACGGAATTACATAGGATACCCGCTTAAATCTCAGCTTCGTGTTTCGCTTTAAAATGGAAATGCAGGATAATGCGCGGATGAGAACGGCTTACTTGACAGCACCCTGGCAAAAAGTTAAATATATAGGAAAACTGAAAGAATATTATTTCAATTACCTTTGAAAGCTCTGGCGGGGCATAATTGTGGTAGACGGAGCAGAGGTCTCCTTGCTCCAGAGAATTTGGACGTCTATGTAATTTTACAAGCGGAACGTTTTTTGGGACAAACTCATGCCCATACTGTTAAATTGAGGGGACAAAGGGCTATTATTTTGAGAAGGACGAACTAAGATTAGCATAACATAATTATTTAATTAAGAAAAACACGAGGGAAAAATGAGAAAAAAAGATATCCAAAGCGGGTTTAGTCCGGGCAAAACAAAAGCTAACCACGGCTAATGAGAGCTCGTTAAGATAATAATTTCCTCGTGGAAGGGAATTTCTGTATAATAAATCATTTGGTTTTTACGAATCTTTGCGTTGTCATACTTTGTGAAGTATATCATGGTTAGAATGATTCAGGATTATTAGGATTCATTAGCTTAATCGCCGTTTTGATTTACTTTAATCGCTAAGATTTATTTTTGTCTAAAGTCATTATACACTTCTGGACACATCTATTGGCCCACCTTAGAGTTTAGGTTTCGATGGCCCCTACCGAAATATGATTGCTAGATTGAACAAAAACTGTTGATGCAGTTTTAAACCTGATACATTTTACCATCTTTTTCGATCGTATTGTTTTAAATTTGAATTCAGAATACCATACGACATGGAGCTACGCCTAACAAGTCGGATATGCGCCTTGTTAAAGGCAATTGATTTTTGAATAAAAAACATGTTTTATCAAATAAAGGTTAAATTTAATAACGCGTGTTGCCTCCATGGGCATCTACCACAGCTCTCATACGATTAGGCATAGAGTTTATCAACCGCTCTATGAAATTTTGAGGGATCATCTCCCATTCCTCTTCTATGGCAGTTTTCAACTCCTGCATCGTCTGGGCAACTGGCTGACGAGCCCTAACACGTCTTTTTAGCTCGTCCCACATGTGCTCAATGGGGTTCATGTCTGGGCTTCTGGCTGGCCAGTCCATAACTGTGATGTTCACATCCCGAAGATATTCCCTGACGATGCCGGCCGCATAGGCTCTTGCATTATCATGCATAAAAAGGAAATTTGGGCCCACATAGTCCGCGTATGGTATCACGTGAGGTTCTAAGCACTCACGAATGTACCTTTCAGCATTTAATGTTGGCAGCCGTGGTCCTGTAACAACCTCAAGTTGAGTTTTGCCGCTCGCGGATATACCGCCCCAGACAGTCCATGAGCCACCGCCATAAGCAACCCTCTCTTCAAAGCAGCATTGTGCGAAACGCTCTCCCTTACGTCGGTAGACCTTCTTCCTTCCATCATTGCCATGTAACACAATTTTAGACTCATCAGAAAAGAGTACACGGCTCCAATCTTGCTGTGTCCAATTTAAATGACTGCGTGCGAAATGAAGGCGCGCTGTTCGGTGGGCTCGCGTTAGTTTGGGGCCATTAGCTGGCTTGTGTGGTACCATATCGCGTTCTTTTAACCTTCTCCGAACAGTTCGAGCGCTCACAGATACTCCGTGGAAGTCGCGAAGTTGGTTTTGTATCTCAATGGAGGTAAGGTGACGATTTCTCAAGCTGGTCGTCACGATGAATCGATCCTGCCTTTCAGTTGTGACCCGAGATCGTGGCCTTCCTTGGCGACGAACAAAGCCGCCAGTCTCTAGGTACCTCCGATAAACATTTCGGACCGCAGATCGACTTAAATTAAGTAGAGCACTCACGTTTCTTTGGCTGTGTCCGGTCTGAATAAGTGCCACAGCTTGGGCGGCGACTTCAGGTGAAGTATCCATAGATTATTGATAGAACCTCACCTTAATGTTAAGAATAAGTAATGTTTGTTGCAAAACCAAAGATATCAATCACTTTTTCAAGAATTAAATCCAAGTAAACCAATAAAACCAAGTTTTCTTAGTATTCGATTGTTTGATATCAACAAACAGGCTCCAAATTGTCTTTTGTTTCTTTAAATTCTGTGTTCGAAATTCAAAAAAAGACTATTGAATGAAATTGTGAATGTGCCAGGTTCAAAACTGCATAAAAACTTTTTGCTCGACCTAATATAAAATTTTAGCTAGGACCAAACGAAACTGAAAATACAAGGTGGGCCAAAAGATGTGTCCAGAAGTGTACTTATTAATGATTATGACATCTAAAAAGAAAAATTAAATGTACTTAACTTCTTCGTCTAATTTATATTATATTAATATTCAAGACACCGCACCGGTAGACTTCACAACCAATTTAATAGAACTTTTTTCGAGCAAAAATTTTTTCGATAGAAAAATTATTCGAATTCATGCAATTCCCAACTTCCCTCCAAAAAACACATACACTTTTACGACCAACTTTTTAAGACCAACGAGCTGTTGCAAAATATTTCAGCGCATAAATCGAATAACTCCGATCCGTCAGTCGATACGTCGATACTTCGAATAAACTACATTCATATTTAAATGTATTCAACATCCTTTATTATTCATCCAACGAAGACTTTTCGGTACAAGGAATCGCTTTTTCCTACGTCCTACCCATTACCTATTGTACAAGAATGCGTCGGTAGATAAATCTTTTTCAAGTTTAATGCAAAATTTGTGTTTATGCGTCGGAGGAAAGTAAGTGGAGGTTCCTCTTTCTTATGTAATTCATTTTAACAATACTTGTTGCAGTTACTCCTGTAAAAAATTACTAACGAGAATATGGTTCCATAATGGGCTCAATCCGTTCTTTGCAGAGGTCGCGAACAATTTTTTGTATGTTACGGTAAGCATGTGATTAATTGAAAATAATTAATAATTGTCTATCATTATTAATAATTACCGAAAGTCGAGGTAAAAGTAAGAAATTAATCACATTTACCGGTGAATATTAATAATGTAACCTTAATATCGATAAATGTAATAAATTTCAAAGTTTATTTTGTATTTTAGTTCTGTACCTACCTATGAGTATTGTGGTAGGTATTATTAATAAATACCTATTGAACAAAGAAATGGAAGAAAGATTTTAATTTTTAATGTTAATTTTACGGAGTCTATGTACTTCAATCAATCTGCCTATCTATGTTGAGGCGGTTTCCAGTCTAACCGGGTGCAGCAGAATACCAATATTTGACATGGAGCGACTGCCTCTCTGACCTACACAACCCAGTTACTGGGTAATACGGTACCCCTTGGTAAGAACGGTTGTCAGACTTTCGGGCATCAGACGACCCGTAAAGGCTGTCAAAGATCCACGAATGACAGCCGGGACCAACGGCTTAACGTGCTTTCCGGGGTTTCCGTGCAGCTGTTATTACTTAGCCAAGAGCTCCTCTTTATTTTAATTATATATTTGTAAGTACACTCCTACCAACTTATCTGTGAAATGGCGAAAATTGGAACTACGGCCGTCATGTTGAAATGTCTTCGATTGTGCCGACGCATGTCATTCGATTCTGTCGACGCATCGACGGTGGCGTCCTCTTTCAGTTCACACATAAGTTGGTAGGACTGTACTGTAGTATTATAAATAAATATCTACTGAACAAATAACTTAGAATCTTATTTTATTACTTTTACCGACGAGAGTAGTGAATTATTAATTACAACTGCTAAAAGTAATGAATTTCAATTTTATATTCAAATTAACTAATCGTGAGATAATTATTAATAATGATGGATAATTATTAATAATTTTCAATTAATCACACTTACCGTAACATATACATATTACGTAGGTAACTACGTAGGTAACAGGGCTACAGTCATACGTATACTATAAAAAAAAAGAAAAAATAATAATAATAAAAAAAATTATATATAAAATAATAATATATATAAAAAAATAAATAAAAAATATATAATATATATAAATTTTTTACTCGTTGAATTGTTTTCAGCAAATACAAGATACCTAACTCTGTAACCCGAATAAAGGTTTTGCGCTCAACTAACCCAACAGACCTGAAAATCGTCACTACAATTACATCCAAGAAAGTACTTCAGACCGGAAAAATAAATAATCAGCCTATCCGAATCCCGAATGAAACCTTAACGGCCAGCTACATTACTCGTACCTACATCCTAACGACTTAACATATTGTAGGCTTTAAGAACAAGTCATGAGGTTCTGTCCCTTCACCAAGTCGGCCATAATCCCTGGCCCAACATGGGCCCAACAAAGCCCACTAACGTTATAACCTCCGTGAGAGCTTTGTTGGCTTTCAGGCAATCAATCTTTCCCCTATGACGTCACAGGTGTCAAGGTTACTTATGAACTGTTACTCCCTGTATGAATAACTTGTTCATCAATCATTGCCCATTTACGTATGAAGAATATAATGAAATATTCTATTACCTTGTTTGATGTTTTTTTTTTGGGGAAAATATTGTGTATGGTTGAGCTGTAAATTTGGTTTAGCAGACCATTTATCTGAGGTATGAGCCTTTGTATTTTATTTTTAAAAAGCAGCCAACTGCGGGTAGTACTAAATATTTAAGACTACATATTTCTTAAACATATTTATTTTCTTGTATGGGGATCCGCCCCCTTTAGTTTTTTTTTTTTAATATTTATTTTATTTTATTATTCTCATAAAAAATAAGCTTCTTCTTACTTATCAAACCGTCTCCAGTGCAATAAAAAACTCTTTACAAAAACGCAAGAGGAGAAGAAAAAATTCGGCCAAGTACGAGTCGGACTCGCACATGAAGGGTTCCGTCCCACCCACAGAACAGATAAAGAGATTATCCTCTCCTACTACCTCTTTATCTTTTCTGTGGTCCCACCGTACAGTATTTAACACAACATTTTGTATACTTTCGTAAGTAAAAAAAACGCAGAAAAAACACGTATCTTGTAAGCGGACTTAAATTTTTAACTGTATTTAATTTTTATTATTCGTAGTTATAGCGGCTATAGTAGTACACGTTCTGTGAAATTTTGTAGTGTCTAAGTACCTGTTACGGTCCAAAAGATACAGCCCTGTGACAGATAGGCCATAGACTCATAGGCCACTGTGCTAAGCAAACTCCACGATGTCCTCCTCTGCTGCTTACGGCGGGAACACGGGTATGCGTTGCGATGTCGCCTAAGCGGCACCGCAACCTACTTGTTGGCCGCTACGTCGTCGTCAGCTTACCTTACAAGCCGTGACGAGCGGCCCCTCCTCGGGTTCCTCTTCGCTTCACCGTGGGTGACCAAGCCACGGATACTGAGCCCCCCCCCCCCCCCCCACCTCGACAATGCGGGAACCCACCGGGGTGGACGGCGACCTACCCGGGGCTAAAGCTACGATTTTCTAGAAGAACGGTGACAGCCACAGCGGCTGCAGTGATGGCTGTCATGAAAATGGCACCGAGATATGACTTTACGGTGTCCAAAATGTCTATACTCCATTTGAAATAAGATTAGACATTTAAATAAACCTTTTTTACAGTCCGTTCAACCGATTTTGACTTCAATTACGTTGGTAGCATGACAAAGTGCAGATGCAGTAAACCGTTAGTATTGTAACCACGTTTTTAGGGTTCCCTACCTCAAAAGGAAAAAACGGAACCCTTATAGGATCACTCGTGTGTCTGTCTGTCTGTCTGTCTGTCCGTCTGTCACAGCCAATTTGCTCCGAATCTAATTGCCCGATTAAGTTGAAATTTGGTACACATATGAATTTCTGTGACGCAAACACGGACGGATAAAGTAAATAAATGAATTTTGATATGGGGGTCACTTTTGAGGGGCAAATAAGGAAATAAATAAATAAAAGTTTTGCAAACTATATTGCGTGACATATCAAATGAAGAGTCTTACTATGAGGGTCTCAAATATATTTTTTTTTATAATTTTAAAATAAATTGTGTTAAAGTTATTTAAGAAAATAGCCGAAAGTTGACCATTCGCCCCCACTTATCTCCGAAACTACTGAGCCTAAAATTTTGAAAAAAACACAGAAAATAGGTATTTACCTGTAGATTACAGGAAAACCACAAACCACAGACTTCTGTCTGTGGTCTTAAAATAACATGGTAAATCTCTCAATATTGTGAGTAAAACTTACACATTTAAATAATAAATAATAATAATTGCCGTGATATTTTATAAAAACGTGATGTTATAAAGGATCCGTTTTTTTTTAAATTCAGAACTTTCTAAAAATGGTGTGTATAGCGATAGTAACTGACATTACCATATTCATGTACGAGTACGGTATCAAAGAACCACTCTATAAAAATATCTACATTGCATAAAATAAAATATTTACCCAACTAAAAGCCTGGAGATAAAAATGTCCCACGTAATGTAACGTTAGAATGTCATGCGTTCACTCAGATGATAGATGCCTCTAATAGCCTCTGATTACGTCAAACAGGTCCCCTGGGTCACTATTATATTATAGTTTTTTTTTCAACGAAATAGAGGCATAAATCAGGACTATGCTTTGAAAATAAATCTGAAGTTTTTGAAATGAGAATTTCGTTTTTTTTTTTGAAAATATGGCGATATGGCGACGACGAAAACCGTTAGTAAGGCTAACGGCTAAGGGCTAATTTTACAATCGTCAGATAACTTTTATTTATGGACTAAATATGGCGGTTTGACAGCTTTTGTATAGAAAATATGTCAATCTGTCATATTTATTGTTCAGGTAAAAGTTATCAGATTATTGAAAAATTCGCCCTGGAGCGATTTCAAATGGTTCAAGCGAGTTAGTAATAGAGAATGAGAAGTTTATTAAACGATAATATAAAAATTTTGAAAAATCGAGACAAAGTTAGTAGTACCTAATTAGGTTATTCTTTATGTTTCATTTTGACATATACACTGAAATTATTCGATAAACATAATGTTCAGTTGTTGCCCACCATTAAAATTTTAGTAATTTTGCTTTATTTTAAAAAATCGGCGTGCTGAAATTAAATTCAGTAACATTCAAGATTTTCCATTAACAAGAAAAGTGATTTTTTCAGAATCGTGTTATACTAATAGAATATGCTGATGCCACTTGATCTTTAAATCCAAAAATATTTTAGCTAAAAAACGAAAAGAATAATAAATTGGTTCCAATTATGCTGATTAGTTTTGATTGGAATCCAAATAATAGCGGCGGCGCTACTGTTACATTTGATGAAATTGCTTTAATTAAAAACAATTTTGATAAAACGATAGCCAATGATTTATTCAGCCGTCTGAACAATTTGGAAAGTATTTTACAAATAGTTGAAGTATCTAGTAATTAGTTGGACATCAATCAACGTGGATTAAAGATTTTATCGATGTTCAATGCCACTGAGACAGTTTAGGGTAATAATAATTATGTATATATTTCCTTTGAAAGTGATGTCATTGGCCATTCGATTCCGGTCAGATCATGTTGTTTAACGTGTTACCGAATTCTAAAATAAGTGCAAACAGAAGTTCAAAAGTAACACCCGTCAACTTTCAACCGCCTAAACGAAATAATTTTGTTCCGAAAAAAACTGTTTCTTCTACACAGACAATAAAATACCAAATATGTGCTGCATTAGTGTTCGCCATCAACAGATTCTACCTCCTGAAACCCAACAAATTCATTCTACTCCTAAGTTACGTCCACACAATTTTTATGCCCATTTTGGTCTGGTACATTATGTTCAATGCTGACGAATTATCTGCCACTTACTTTGTCTTCAAGTATACTTGCTGTATTGAGTATATTCTTCTTATATCAATTACTATTTTCGCAAGCAAGAATAAGTTGATCAATCTTTTTCGTGATCTCGACAAGTTTGATGAGCTGTTGAACATCAGTAAAGACTTGAACGTCATCGATTCTGGATATATAAGTATCTTCTGGCTCTCTGCATGTTTAATCTACAGTTTGTGTGAATACATCGGCTGCTATTTCTATCTCTCTTTTTTCATCGACAGAACTGTTTACTGCTTCTATATCATGCTGCTAGCGCACGACTGTGAACAGATCTTATTCATTGTTCTTCTTAGAACTATTTATACCAGACTTCGAATAGTTAAAGCCCATGTTTTGAAGGTATTTTCTGCGGAGAACAGAACGAACAATTATAGAAGGAAGTTGAATAAAGTTGAAGCGCTGGCGAACAATGCGCAGCTTGATATTACTTCTTTGCACCGGGTCTACGATTTGCTTCACAAGTGTGCCGAACAACTCTCAATTCTATTATGACTTTGCCGGTAAGTTTTACGAAGAATTTATTTGTGAATTGAAGTTTATAATGCACCTTTTAGAATGTTCAAGGATTTTTTAAACACGTTTACATTGCATGAGTGGAGCACCATTTCACTTTGAAACATAATATAAATCTACTATGAAAAATCAATGTTTGGGTACAATATCATGATCATTTATAGTGTACAAAACAACTACACACACACATAGCAAGCAAGATGATATATTACTAGCTGCGCCCCGCGGTTTTATCCGCGTAGGCTGGGATAAAAAGTAGCCTATGTGTTAACCAAGGGTATAAGCTGTCTACATACTGAATTTCATCCGAATCGGTCCAGCCGATTGAGCGTGAAGAAGTAACAAACATACACACACACACACACACACTCACAAACTTTCGCCTTTATAATATTAGTGTGATGATTATGTTGTTGTTGTTATGTCTCTCATTAATACAGTAAATTAAACATTTTAAACTGTAGTGAACATGTCCATGAAGTTGCGGGTCCGATGTCCATTTGCAGATGCTGGTAATACTATTGACTGCGGGTTTATCAACGACAATGCTTCTAAAAATGATGGTAAAGGTGATACAAACAGTCACAGTCAGCAATACCGTAAGTAAGATTAATAAAACTGGTCAAGAGCGAGTCGGACTCGCGCACCGAGGGTTCCGTTCCGATTTCTCAAAAGTGTGCTATTTAGAGACATCGTTTTATTTTTCCTGTAATCTTTACATAAACTGCTACCTGGTAGAAGTTTATGTAAAAATTACAGGTAGAATCTACCACATAGAATAATTTCAGATTTTTCTCTATGCAAACTTTGAAAATAAGGGGGGACGGTATTTTTTTTACATTTTTCATCAAAAGTCGAAAACGATGCAACCTAAAAAAAAGAAAAAAGTGTATGAGAATGTGCAAACAGCGTTCTTTTATGATGATACCCCACATGCCCTAGTAGCTCCACTTCAAATTTTTAAGACTTTCAACAAACAAATTTTCAGACAAATTTTCAGGCCCTGTTGCAAAAAAAAATTATATATTTTGATTTCTTTCTTATTTGCAAAATAATTGGGCAAACGTCATCTAAAACCGTTTCAAATTTCAAGTTGACAGCATTAGTAATTCTTGAGATATCCAGATGTAACAGATAGACAGACAGACTGAGTCGCGTAATACGGGTTCCTTTTTATCATTTTGGTACGGAACCCTAAAAACTCTTTTTTAAAAAGCATTTTACCCAAGCTTAATTTGTAGATGAAAAAATCTTCTGTAAAATCACATAATCATAGTTATATCTATCACGCACCTACAAGAACAACTATACCGGTAGACAGGTAATTTACACAGAAAGCGAACGGTTCGAGCGTCAATATTTGCTCGTAAATCCGCTAAGGGATTACCGACTAGCGGTTTTCAGGTTAAATACAATCCCCGTGAGGTATCATCATCACTTCAAAATAAAAGAGATAGCGGTGTAGGCGTGTGACCTTAGAACACTATCTGGGTCAGCAGAAGGCTTGGCAACTCTACTAATAAATGATAGTAGTTGTACTACTTACGTTATTTTTGTATACTGTTGCCGATCTCGTGAGGGAATCATGTGGTAGTAAACGGATCCCTAAAAAGGAAAAAATGGAACCCTTATTGGATCACTTCGTTGTCCGTCTGTCTGTCTGAAACGAGTGAACGAACGAGTGAACGAGTGAGTCTGTCACGAAATTTTTCTCAGGAATGTGAAAAAGGAAGGAAAAAAGAAGGAAGGAAGGGAGGAAGGGAGGAAGGTGTGTGGATGTGTGTGTGTGTGTGTGTGGTGTGTGTGTGTGAATGTGTGTGTGGGTGTGTGTGTGTGTGTGTGTGTGTGTGTGTGTGTGTGTGTGTGTGTGTGTGTGTGTGTGTGTGTGTGTGTGTGGTGTGTGAGTTGAAATTAATATCAATACGTAGGTCTATAGTTCCTTAGAGCTCAAAAAAAATCAAGCTTCTAAGTCAATGCAATGAAAAACATTGTTCCTTTGAGAGAGTCTTTTGACGTCAATTCTCCATGAACATTTTTTTCAACTACAATGTTAAGCTTGTTTTTGGGATTAATTCATCCCACTACGGAACCTTTCATTGTACATGGTCCGACACGCACGAGGCCGGTTTTTTTTAAAGAGTAACTACCTATGTTGTTTCTTGATTATCCTTTCCACATGAAACTACCTTTTGGAAGGGGGTAACAATTTTTTTTTTTCTTGTAAATTTTTCAATGGTCTAATTGAAATTAACAAATTGACTTTGACTGATCCTTTTTATTTCACTTCCTGCATGCTGCTGTTTAACAGGATTCTCTCTCTTTTAAAATATGCCCCCAGTTCTGAAAATTGTATAATTGGTATTTTTTCTTGCTGTTTATTGGTCATCGCCTGACCTGGGCCATTCCTTTGGCTTCCTGAAAATGGTGAAAATTACAGAATTACAGACTAAGTTAAATTTGATTGGTTGTAGTTTGGAAAGTCTACGATAATATACCTGTTTGGTCGTGGTATGAAGTACACTGGTCTGGTGGTGGTTCCTTGCTACTACTCCAGAGTGACATCGTCGCAGGTTGCTGCTATCCGGACTTGCCTGCACGATGCTGCGAATTCTTTCCCTTTGGGTAAGTGAAAGCATAGTTTTAATCATACAACGTGTCGTTTTGCATCCTCGTCAAATTTAAGGTTGTGGTATAAACCATCAAACCGAACAACTTTTTCCATGGCACCAGCATCGTAATCGCGAAAAACTAATCAGCCGTTCCATACATTTGCGTCGAGTTTAAATTGAAGTTTTCTATGGCACAGTTGAAATTTTTTTCGTGATTACGATGTTGATCCCATGGAGAAAGTTGTTCGGTTTGATGTTTTATATCACACCCTGAAATTTGACGAGGATAGAAAACGACACGTTGAATATAAAAATTGCAATTGGATTTAACTTAGGCCCATCGTCCACGATGCTACTCAAAAGTAAAGAGTCACCTAAACGATCAATTGCAATTGATTAATTGCCATCAATTTTTACTGTGGTAATATTGTCAATCGTTTCAATTGCATTTGGTACAGGATCAATTTGCGCATCAATGTCTATCAATCACGTAAAAATTGACATTTGCAATTGATTGTTTCGGGGAAACTTATCGTGTTACAAATTCAAATTAGGAACCAATGAACAGCCAGAATGACACAGCATTTTACTAGTATTTCAATGGCGATCCATACGCGACCCGACTTACAAACGTGTTATTATCTAGTTTGTGATTGGTTGTTTCGTGTAGGTACTTACGGACCGCCATTGAAAAACTCGTGGACGATCGGCCTTATGTATATTATATTGAAAAAGAGCAGGCATTGGGTTAATGAAAGCAGAGGTGTAAGCTGGATGAGAAAAGTTAACACCAAGCTATACTTACTTAAAGCTGTACCTACTAGTGTTAAAAGCGCGCCTGCCAAAACCGTTTAGTGAATTTTATTGATATTTTTTTTCACTAGAAAGCCTTAAGGCGCGGTATTAGCTCAATATTGACAAAAATTGCTTTCTTGGATTGTCGAGTATGACGTACCGCAATGCAACTATCTGACGCAAAAAATACAGTGGACAAAGAAGGGTATATAGAATAATTTTTAATGAACAGAATAGTAAAAAATAGTTTGTTAATACCAATAAAAAATTTGGAAGTTGCTCCACAAAAATAAACTTTGGCGTCGATCATCTCTGTAATTTCAGAGATAACGACATTTTTTTTTAAGAATTTAAATAATTATATTTTTTTTTTTAATTTTAACTGGGCAATTATTTAATTTATTGTGTATATTCTGAATAATGAAAAGAAAACCCGCAAAATAAATGCACATTCACAGCTTAGTCACATCTCGGCAACACAAATATTATTTTCAATTTTCAACCTTATTTCAAGGTGACAATGGATTACGCGGTTGTGTGCCGTTTAAAATCAGTCAGTCCGCGCCTTAAAATCGAATTGTGCATCGACTACAAGAACAGCCATGTGTTATTCCTTCTAGAAATCGATTTGACAAAATCTTTAAGTGCACCTAATTTTCATTTCTGGCATTAAAAAATTGGTTATGTGTTTCTTCTTATTGGTTATCACAAGACAATTCTGATAATGCATCAAAATAGCTAAAAAAAATATTGTGGATGAAAAGCATTTTATCATTTTCTCAGTTCATAGATATTTTTTGCCACCACAATGCATTTTTATTGTTAAGTCCATCAATCATTAAAAATGATTGAATGAATGATGCATTTATTTGCAAGAATATAAGTACATAAGTTACGAAAGAAAGAAAGAAAAAAAAATACGTTTATTTGCGGTAAACATGACGCGAAGGACAACAAAATAAAATAACAATGTAAAAAGCAAGTTTTGGAGAAAATATGCGTCACATCTACGCAAAACGGCTACCGCTCAGCATAATGCCGCGACCCCATGCGAAACGGAGCCCCAGAGTTAAGTTCTTAATATCTCATGGGTTTCACTATACTCGGCATTTCAGCCGTACAAATATTTAGCTTTAATTTAAATAAAATAGTTTATTGTCTCTCCTGAAAACTTGACTAAAACACGTAGAGGTTTTGGCAAGCGCAACGACGTTATGTCCTGCATAGAACGGTAGTAGCCTGAATTACGACGAAAGTTAATGAAACAGCCCAACCAAAGGCTGTGACGCAGAATACTTAGTCTCGTCAAGTCTGCTATATTCGAGATTTTAGGATCCGAGTAAATAAATGTTAGAGAATTTGATACCTACAAAAGGCGTTATAAACCTAAATCTTCCGCCCCACCTGTTCGAATCTTCCTACAAAAAAGAAGAAAAGTCTAAAGCCTTTACAAAATACTTTCACAAATCAATGAAGTTATTTCTTTTCAGATAAAATCGAGCGGCGTAAGGTGAAAGCCTTCTTCCAGCTGACTCGAGAGAATGAATTCACTTACGCGCTAGGAGGGGTGATTAGACTCAATATGTCTTTGCCCCTCAGCTATATGAGCTTATGTACTACGTATCTTGTTATATCTATACAGTTCTCAAAATTTTTCGACTAAGGATATTTGAGATGGAAGGCTTGCGAAGTTTTGGAACGTAAAGTTTGGTTTCTAAGCAAAATTGAGTCGGTTTTAAGGTTTGAAAAATGATTGGTTTTATTAAATTATAACTAGATGTGGATTGGTGAAATTTTTATTACTAAGTATACAGGGTGGCAGGGACATCGAAACCTGTTACCATGGATTCAATACATGATTCTGGACCGTTGAAATTATTCGTCGACTATTTAAAAAAAACAACTGCTGTTTCCTACAAAAGTGCAATACCTACACGGTCAAGATGAATGGAAAAGCAATTTTTTTAATAGCCGACGAAAAATTTAAACACAGGAGGGCCCAGAATCACGTACTACTAGTAAATCCATGGTAACAGGCTGTGTGTCGATGTCACTGCCATCCTGTATATATTTTTATGGAATGGTCGTCTAGTGTTATCAAAATAATATTTATTTTATAGAAACTAAGAATGATATTATAAGTAATTATTCTACTTAGATTAAAATTGGTTTAATTTTTATTATAAGGGCACTTTTTTCTTTTTTTTTTTTATCGTGGAGAAATGCTCATGCATATACAACCACGGGGAGATAGTGCAGTTATGTGGAACTCTAACCTACTAAAACTCCACGGTGTCCTCCTCTGCCGCTTACGGCGGGAACACGGGCACGCGTTAACACTCATCCGTGAACTCGCCGAGGTTATCCGTCACCGGACCCTCACCACCGGCACACCAGAACACATTCAACGCCGTGACCACCCCAGGGACCAAACCAGCACATGGGCACCAGACGACCCCGTGTCTGGGCACCCTTAGTCCCCCTGCGACGGGTCATTGGCCCCGCCTCCTACCAATTTTCGGTCGCAGACGATAGGGAGAGCGGCCAACGTCATACCAACACTCCTCCTCCCCTGCGACCCCACCGCATCCGCCATCAGACGTTGGGACCCCGTCAAGGCCGCGGAAAGTAGGGAGAGCGATGCACCGCAATACCGGCACTCCTCTCCCGCCGCGGCCTCTAACCCTCAGCCGCGATGCCTGTCATACGACATCGCGGCCCGCCTCAGTTGCGATGTCGCCCAAGCGGCACCGCAACCTATTTGTTGGCCGCTACGTCGTCGGCTTACCGGAAAAAGTCCTGACGAGCGGCTTCTCCTCGGGTTCCTCTTCGCTTCACCGTGGGTAACTAAGCCACGGCTACTGAGCCCCCCCCGCCTCGACAATGCGAGAACCCACCGGGGTTAATTATTTTATTTTATTTTATTTTATTTTATTCATTAGGTATGGATACAGACAACAGATTAATAAAAAACAAAGAATGAGCCTTAACAATAAACAGTGAGTGAACCTGAAGTCCAATTACAACCATACACAACTTGACCAAACAATGCTTCGTTTTCAATAAAGGATTTAATTTTAAATGACAATCAAATAGAGAATCAACATATATAGATAAGAAAAAAAATACCTTTAACTAGAAAAATTTAGAAAATATTTAGAAAAATTAAAAAAAAAAACATAAATAAACAACAAATAAAATATTAATAAAACTTAAATTGACTAAAAAGGTCACGCAATGTTATAATTACTTATAATGCAGCAAGAAAGATTTGAAAGAACTAAATTAGTCGTGAAAAATGTCCACTTGTGAGCAAATAGCATTATAATTTTTACACATTCTGTGCAAAGGATTGTTCTGAGATACATTATTATTGCTTGGAGGAATACTAAACAGCTGTGGAATACGCACTGATCGAGTTGGTATTTTTATATCTAAATAATCATCCATAAGGTGGCCATCCAATGACCAATTTACAATTTTATATAGGGTGCACAAGTCACCCATCCATCTTCTGTTCCAGAGTTGCTAAAGAAAATCTTCCAAGTCGGTCAACATATTTCGGGCATTATAAGGGCACCTAACATTAGGTTCCGAAACTAGCATTGTATACAATAATGTCAATGTACATATCATTTCTCCAATGTTTTAATAACTATGTGTCCATAAAATCAATAAAAAGACCGTAACGTTGTGGTTTAGAAATCTATTTACTTTTACAGTTTGCTACGCTGATGTAGTTTGCTGCGGCGAGCGGCAAATAAGTACCTATCAAGTTGTATTCTAACAAGAAACTACACACAATATTGGATCAATAAAACTCTCATCATCATTTAACATTAAGTTACAGAGCTACGAGTACTATTGATACATTGATTACTTAAATAACTTGCTACCAATTAGGTCGAACGTCAGCCGTCGCATGTTCGACTCAAACATTTAGTTAGTCCGAGCTGGTTTTTAGAACGAAAGCGTAATTAAGGACCCTGTTGACTGTTATGAAGGGTCGAATAGCCCTACAAATTGCACGAAACACGTTCGCGTTTGATTAACTTTCAAAAGTTCCCGCACTTGGAATGCTAATAAAATAAAATTGCCTACCATCGATACAGTTCGAACTGTAGAACTAAAAATGTTTTACACCTATAAAATTTAAAGACCTAACCGCTTTTGTTAGGGTTATATCCAATCAGCTATCGAAACCGTTTCTCTCTAAGCTCTCATCACGTTCGATTGACGAGAATGTGACGTTGCGAATTTCCGATTTTCGTCTACGAATTTTCGTTAACCTGCGCCATAATCGTTGAAGCTCGGGAGATTTCGGCTATAGCGAGCGAATGGCGGGTTTGGAGGCAGGGGAAAAAATTAGTGAGATAACATTCAGCTTTATTGCCTACCGTCCGTCTCCGCCAAAATTCAGGGGTGACGTAAATGGCCCAAGAGACTTGCTTTTTATCTCTTGGAGTGGAAAACTTGAATGTTGAAGGGTTTTCGGGCACAACAAAATATTATTTAACCTTTTCATTTGGGTTGGCGGTTCGGGCCTTACCTATTTCGAGTAGTGAGTACTACATTACGAAATAGCTCTATTTATAGGTACAATATTTTTAAAAAGATTTATACCGAAGTCTTACTTGGCAGCAAACAATTATTGAATTCAAATTAAAGACTACGCTATAAATAATGTATTGTCTGGAAATGAAAGGCTTCTATAGTACCTACCTACGTCATAGCATTGTACTAAAAAAAAAAATACAAAAAATAACAATCGACTTCCAAAAAAACACTACAAAGTGTAAAATAACTTTAATTTCGGAAGTCAGTGTCTTTGGTTTTGTAATTTTGTTTTTTTCCACCGACCTCCGAAATTAAATTTATTTTTCACTTTGTAGTCTTTTTTGAAGTCGGTTGTTATTTTTTGTAAAAAAAAACTATTTTTACTTTTTAGTTGTGGTACTATCACACATAAATTCGAATACCACCACCTGCAAAAGAAATTAGAACATCATCCATATAAAATGTGGTAAAAAAAAATGTATTATTGAAGCTAACTCAAAAACTACCCAAGCAAAGTTAATAAATTTTTAATTGGAATAACTTCAAGGACCCTCCCGAATAAAACTCAAATCGGACAACTTGGTAAAAATATATGCGTGGTACATAAAAATAAATATACGTGTCGACTTGAGAACCTTCTCCTTTTTTTTCGTAGGTTAAATATGTATCTCATAAGGGCAAAGTTAAATTTAGTTGGCAACATTTGCGATAGACGTACAATGTAATACTCGTTCGTAACTAGCCTACATACATTGTTATAAAGTTAATGTTCAAGACAAATGTCTATGAGTAACTGAAGAAAAGTGAACATAGACTTGGCAAAGTTAAACTTGATTCTAATTGTAGCAATTTTATAAGGTCGTTCCCTTTTATTGCACCTATTTATTTTTAAGGAGATACATCGATAATTAAGTGTTTTTAAAATTCCTTTAAATCCAAATGTTTGTAAAATCGTTGGGATTTTCCATGTGTTATGTTACGTAGACGCCAATGCCATCTGTTATCGAGTAGCGGATCTACAAGATACGTATTACGTAGACGCTAACGCCATCTGTTATCGAGTAGCAGAACTACACGAAACGTCGATTCGTGGCAGATGTTTCTAGAACATTCCCGTAAGTACTAGAATGTTCTCAAATTATGTACTCGAACTTTCTAGAACTTACACTCGACATATAATATAAATAGAGGGTTGCCAGCGGTGTACGGCAGTTCAGCTAGGAATGCGATACAGTGAACTACAGCGAACTACAAGTGATACAGGTGATTCTGTTTAAAGTTTCTGATTACTGTATTTGTGATTATTTAAATATACGAGTAGTGTGTTTTTGGTGTAAACTGGCATAAATTTATTTATCTCGAACCCCAGCTCGTAACAATATTGATTACTGCTGTACTAAAACCGAAACATGACTACCTACGTGAAATTCCATTACATTCCATTCTTGAAAAAAATTCCAAAGTAGTCTATTTTCTGTGTTATACGATTATACGTAAACAGTTCCATAATACAGTATTTATTTTAATTCGAAGGTATTTAAATATGTTAGGAACTTACTAAGGTAAAAATTTATTTAAGTATAGCATTTGTCATAAATAAACATTTAAATAAAAACGCGTTTAAATTCCGGTGCGCGTGAGAGAGTCTTTCTATCTCGCCATCAAACTAGACAGCCTCGCCACTTAGGCCTCTGCCTCGAATTTTGCGGGCAGCGGGGCGGCAGCGGCGGCGGCGCGGGAGCGGCCGGATTTTATGCGTAAAAACAAATGGACCGGACCTCGAAAACAGCGGCGCGGAAGCGGGGCGGGACAATGCGAGACGCGCCGCCGCCGCCGCCGCCCCGTTGCCTGCAAAATTCGAGGCAGAGGCCTTACACACCGAGCTAAACCACGCTTCGATATATCCTCTCAACTCTAAGCAAGTATGTGTCTCTGTATGACCACGTTGTTCTTTAAAACTACGCAACGGATTTTGATGCAGTTTTCCCCATAATTCAGGGAATTTATTCTGGAAAGTTAATGTGTACATATAAAACAATAATATTAAAAATATTAAAGAAGCCTCGCTTTGAAGTCGTAAAAACCGTGCGGGTCAATACTTAGTTGCTAATAATATAATACACTTCTGGACACATCTTTTGCCCCACCTTGTATTTTCAGTTTCGTTTGGTCCTAGCTAAAATTTTATATTAGGTCGAGCAAAAAGTTTTTATGCAGTTTTGAACCTGGCACATTCACAATTTCATTCAATAGTCTTTTTTTGAATTTCGAACACAGAATTTAAAGAAACAAAAGACAATTTGGAGCCTGTTTGTTGATATCAAACAATCGAATACTAAGAAAACTTGGTTTTATTGGTTTACTTGGATTTAATTCTTGAAAAAGTGATTGATATCTTTGGTTTTGCAACAAACATTACTTATTCTTAACATTAAGGTGAGGTTCTATCAATAATATATGGATACTTCACCTGAAGTCGCCGCCCAAGCTGTGGCACTTATTCAGGCCGGACACAGCCAAAGAAACGTGAGTGCTCAACTTAATTTAAGTCGATCTGCGGTCCGAAATGTTTATCGGAGGTACCTAGAGACTGGCGGCTTTGTTCGTCGCCAAGGAAGGCCACGATCTCGGGTCACAACTGAAAGGCAGGATCGATTCATCGTGACGACCAGCTTGAGAAATCGTCACCTTACCTCCATTGAGATACAAAACCAACTTCGCGACTTCCACGGAGTATCTGTGAGCGCTCGAACTGTTCGGAGAAGGTTAAAAGAACGCGATATGGTACCACACAAGCCAGCTAATGGCCCCAAACTAACGCGAGCCCACCGAACAGCGCGCCTTCATTTCGCACGCAGTCATTTAAATTGGACACAGCAAGATTGGAGCCGTGTACTCTTTTCTGATGAGTCTAAAATTGTGTTACATGGCAATGATGGAAGGAAGAAGGTCTACCGACGTAAGGGAGAGCGTTTCCCACAATGCTGCTTTGAAGAGAGGGTTGCTTATGGCGGTGGCTCATGGACTGTCTGGGGCGGTATATCCGCGAGCGGCAAAACTCAACTTGAGGTTGTTACAGGACCACGGCTGCCAACATTAAATGCTGAAAGGTACATTCGTGAGTGCTTAGAACCTCACGTGATACCATACGCGGACTATGTGGGCCCAAATTTCCTTTTTATGCATGATAATGCAAGAGCCCATGCGGCCGGCATCGTCAGGCAATATCTTCGGGATGTGACCATCACAGTTATGGACTGGCCAGCCAGAAGCCCAGGCATGAACCCCATTGAGCACATGTGGGACGAGCTAAAAAGACGTGTTAGGGCTCGTCAGCCAGTTGCCCAGACGATGCAGGAGTTGAAAACTGCCATAGAAGAGGAATGGGAGACGATCCCTCAAAATTTCATAGAGCGGTTGATAAACTCTATGCCTAATCGTCTGAGAGCTGTGGTAGATGCCCATGGAGGCAACACGCGTTATTAAATTAAACCTTTATTTGATAAAACATGTTTTTTATTCAAAAATCAATTGCCTTTAACAAGGCGCATATCCGACTTGTTAGGCGTAGCTCCATGTCGTATAGTATTCTGAATTCAAATTTAAAACAATACGATCGAAAAAGATGGTAAAATGGTTTAAAACTGCATCAACAGTTTTTGTTTAATCTAGCAATCATATTTCGGTAGGGGCCATCGAAACCTAAACTCTAAGGTGGGCCAATAGATGTGTCCAGAAGTGTATTTATATCATAGTTTCGATTCTTTAGTCTAGTTTCTAATCTACGTTTTAAGGCTAAAAATATCATACTTATTATTATGATATTGGGCAAGGAAGGTGTTCGAGAGATATAATTTCACTGCGGAAAATTGTAAACATTTTCATGCGAGTGGAGCCACAGGCAAAGTTATGCTCAACAAATAAATCGCATCAAACTCATTCCAATACCTCCACCACGATTCATTACATCTGCATAAGAATCAGATAAAGAGGGATACAAATGTTTATCGCCACAAAGCTAGATTCAAGGACATTCAACCCTTGTGCTCATAAAAAGGTATCTTAGTTCTGGAATAAAAATGTAAATGAAAAATAAATAACGTCGAATCGTTTGGTTAACGATTGATATGACTGTTGTATGCAAATTTTTCATATAGGTTGGTGCTCAAACGCCAGCAGTTTTAGTAGCGTAGTTAAAGTAAGTTTAGTGTCATTAATTGTGGGAGGAGCGTAAGCCGACGTTCGCACGGACGTAAAGATATCGCGGCGGGATTTTATCGCACACTGGATTTTCAACTCTCGTTGTTGAGCCGAGCATTGAGAATCCAACTTAATAACAACAGAGTGCATTCTAGCGCGCCGAATAAACACACTGTTGGATTTTCAACTCTCGGCACTAAGTAGAGCGTTGAAAATCCAGTGCGCGAAATAAAATTGCCGCGATATTTTTACGTACGTGCTAACGTCGACTTAGTCTAATCTTAGGAATAGCGGTGTTTACATATACAGTTTGGACCACGGATTTGTGGACTGCGTTCCAAACTGCGGATGGAACTGTACGGTTTGGATTGCGGATCAAACTGTTGTACTAATTAAGATTAAAATTGTGTCCCCGGTTTGGAACGCGGGCAAATAAAGAAAGAAAGAAAAATATTTTATTTGGGACACGCACAGGAAATACAGTTAAAAAAGAGCATATAAAAGTAACAAAATAAACATTAAAAAACAAAAAAAACAAAAAAAAAGAAATCAGACTAAAAAAAAAGAGACCTGTGCGAGGCCAAAAAGGCTCCCATCTCAGCATAAAGCTGCGATATTTAAAAAATAAATACCGCAACGCTGGTATTCTGATAGGGCCTGTGTGATGCCACGGACATACCCACGGATATCAATTAAAAATAGCAAGGGGAATAAAATCAAATAAAATAAAATACAAATACTAGAATACTTGAAAAGAAAAAAAAACAAAAACCGTCAATAAATAAAAAAAAAAAAAACCGTAAACAAATCTTACATGTTGGAAGCATATGGATTACGGTCCGAACTGTGCGTGTAAATGATTTTTTGTTCGGACTAGCGTGTGGATCGTGATCGTTTATAAAAGTTTTTCCTCCATAAATACTAATTTTCAAGGTATAAACGAATGAATTCGGTGACGGACTCCGCGCTCTAAACCGCCATTATTTTGTTTTGCGTTTACACGCGATCCGCGGACAAAACTCTGGACAGGTACCTTAGCGCTGGCATGCCAGAACAAACTTTCGACCGCCGCGCGCCACTGACGTGATACGTTCCATATACCGGATGACTTTTTTTACCGTCTTGAAAAAAATAGGGTATAATAGGTGAACGGAGTAGAAGCCTATGGTAATACCTAGTTTTTTTTTATTAGCTTAGACAGTAATTGATCGCTAAAACTATAAAAAACCGGCCAAGTGCGAGCCGGACTCGCACACTAAGGGTTCCGGGCCACCGTAGGCGATTCCCGGCCACCGTAGGCGCGGGCTTGCGGACGAGTAATGGGAAGCTCGCCGTCCGGTAAGGACCAGGCTCGGGTCGACGGCGCGTTGTGTTCCACGCGCGCCTCAAAGAGATGTCAGCAGTGACGGGGTCAATTGGGCCGATGCCGCCGGGGTCGCGGGTAGTTCGAAAGAGATACCGCGGCCCTGGCACGGACAACTGAAGGAACAGGGGTGGGTTTTAGTCAGTAAAAGTCTAACACGCCCTCCCGTTCCGCCCAGAGCAGGAGAAGTCATTTGATGATTTCCCATCCTCAAAAAAAAAAGGGTTCCGTACCACAGTACAATATTAAACATAACGTATTTTAAAAAAATACGTAAGTTTAAAAAAAAAACATGTTTCTTGTATGGGGACCCCTTTAATTTTTTACTTTATTTTATTATATGTTGTTAGCAATAGAAATACACAATCTGCTAAAATTTCAACTGTCTACCTATTACGGTTCATGAGATACAGCCCGCTGACAGACAGATAGACGGACGAACAGCGGAAGCTTAGTGATGGGGTTCTGTTTGGCACAATTCGGGTAGGGAACCCTAAAAAACAGTTAAAATAAATAACAGAATATGAATACTAGAGAAGTATTTATCTTCTTCTTCTTCTTCTTCCTCTTCCTCTTCCTCTTCCTCTTCCTCTTCCTCTTCCTCTTCCTCCTCCTTCTTCCTTCCTTCTTCCTTCTTCCTTCCTTCCTCCTTCCTTCCTCCTTCCTTATTTATTCATTTTTTTTTTTTTTTTTATTAAATGGGCCTCTGATTTGGCTTCACATGTCGTCAGAGAAGTAAACAAAAATCTCTTTTCAATTCATACAACATAATTGTAGGTATTCTTGGAAGTACGAATTCCGAATGGCTATAGCATTGGACCATCATTTGGCCCTTGGGAACGATTTCTATATTGCCTGAATACGGCTCTTGTCTTGAGCAAACGATATATCTTGACCAAACACTACAGATCTCCCATAAGGCCCTGAGCAGTGATGGTGTTACGGTGAAATAATGGGGTTTTGCACATGATAACATTATCCAGAAGTTATATAATAAAAAGAATCCGGTAATATATATATAATAAAGTTATATCTATCTATTTAAATAAAAAGAGAAGTCCTGATTGACTGACTCATCAACGCCCAGCCCAAACCCTTGGACATAGAAAGCTGAAATTTTGCACAGAGGTTCCCTTTATGATGTATACAAGGAATAAGGAAGGAAGTCCCTGTAGGACGTTCCTGTGGGATATTTTCCGACATAAACGCGGACTAAGCCGCTGGCAAAAGTTAGTAATATATAAATATGTGATGACGTGAATTTTTTCGTGATAAATCTCCGTCTACAAATACCTATTTATTTAAATATTATTAACCTATTTATTTATTTAAATGTGTAAAAATGAACCTATCGTAATGTGTGGTGTGTGGGTGTGTGTGTGTGTGATGTGCGGAGGGTGTGTAGGTGGCAATGTTTGTCACATAACTACGTAGCTATACAAGGATCCATTGGCGTGTGGCCAAAACTGGAAACTGGAATTAACACCGCCATCTTGTTTTTCAATAAATTTTCACAAAACAATCACACAAATGCCACCAAATTATCGCCACCTGTAAACTTCATTTGAGCGCCAAAAGTTTCTTGTAGCTGTCTAAACGCCTGAATGGTTTGGGATCAAACTTAGCACACCATGTAGTTACACATTAAATACTTTTTACTCATTTCAGATAGGAAACGCCGACCTCATCTAGTTTTTATTAAAAATATGGTTGACGTGCAAAAATGTTTTGTACAAACCTATTTACAGAAATTAAATCATTTATAGATTTATCATTTATTCGGGTTCCTACATGAAGAAGTTCCCTAAGATTTGAGTGAACTCGCAGGCAATAGCTTGCACAAAAATAGAAGTCGTTTTCTATGCTGTAATCTAAAGGAATGGATAGTAAACGCGGTTTGTCCGAATTGCTATAACTATTGCCAGATCTTTTTTTATAAATTTCAGTCTTCAATTAAAGACATCTTGAAGTATCGTTCCATTGTGTTCGGTTTCTATTCAATAATCGGAACGACGAGAAGTTGAAATTTTCTACTATTCAAACAGAACAGGCCAGAAATGGCTTCTCAAGGTTTATGCGGAAGAGATAACATTAAATTTTATGCATACAATTTAGAAAAAGCGCAGTAAAATAATATAGTTGAAATTACGAGCGTTTTCATTCCTGTATGAACAAAAATCCTGTTCTAAATATTTTGATAGTCTAGGTATATGTATAATGGACACTGAGCATCCATATCATATTCTATGCGTGTTGATTTAAACTATTCGTAGATTAAAATACTATTTTGTTAGTAAAAAAAAAACTTTGTTCTCCTCTTAATCCACTGTCGAAATTAAACAATATTTAATTATACAACAAACACCCACAGTCCCACACCAGCTCAAACTTAACACACACACAATACTAACGATCACAAACACACCCCCACTGAATAATTGCTTATCGTCAAGCTGATCCGATATCTTCATTCTCTCCGTCTGTTTTCGGCACGTCCGAACCTTTGTCCGGAATTATGTGAGCTATTACGAGTATCATTAGTCGCAGATGATGATCCTTCCAACTTACGTCTTATCTTTTATACGGAACTCCTTTGTCCCGTAATGTGTTTAGTGCCAGCTTTAAGAAAGGCAGGAGGATAAAAATCTTATATCGTGTTAAGCCGCGTAGGTTCGCACTTTCGTATACGATTTTCTCTCAATTGTTTCCGCATTTCGGTAAGTTAATAGATTTTGAATGTTTTTACGGAAACATATTCTTTATGCAATTGAGTTTTAAAGGTAATTTTCTTTATAAAATTGCTACTTCGCAATAAAGTCCTTAAATCTACTTGGTGCAGATTTCACCAATGAAACTGAACGCGATCAGCACATCTAAACCGAGTTCAAGAGCTGTCAGTGTCAATATTCCGAAGAAAATAATGACACTGACAGCTCTTAAACGTGGTTTACGTGCTAATCGCGGTCAGTTTCATTGGTAGATTCTGCACTTGATATCCCTGTTTTCTTTTATGCATAATTCAAAATGACTTAATTCCAACCTGATCAAGATCCATTGTAATTAAGATAGCTGGTGATTGCTCCCAAAGAAAAATTACTGACCTAATTTTCCGTAGATTTTGCTATAATTAAAAATATTCATACCCAGACTACTGAAACAATTCAAGCCCTTTGATTACTGGGGATCAAATGGTACGTTCATTCTGTCACCGTAATTGGCAATTAGTGCGCTCGATTCTGTTTATCATTGCAGGAGCCCTGTTTAGTAAACCACCTCTGAGCTGAATACCAATGAGGTTAAAAATGAATCACATTTTTAATGATACCTAAGACCAGGTTGGTCGTGTTAGGGGTTGCTTTTAGGTAAACCGTTTTGAAGATCCATTCGGATAAAGAAAGAAGTGGAGTTGGAGGGATTTTGTGTAATTTGATGATCAGGTTTACTGCATTTGGTAGAAAGAATTTGAGAATCGAAAACGTAATTTAGTCATTAGGAACATAGCTTTTTCGTAAAGCGAAAAACTACTCTTTACAAAACCGTGAATATAGCAGCCTTGAAAACCACCACGAAAAAAGTAGGCCATATTAATATTCTAACATTCACTTATATTCATGCCAGCCCAAACACCACTTGTAGTCGAATAAATAACCCTAAAATATGTGGGCCGGTTTGCTCCATTTAAGATTCCAATCTCAGCCTCACTCACAAACTTCAACAAGGCTATAGTAGGTACGCAAAAGTATAACATTTACGAACATCACGTATTTCAAGAGACGGGCGGCCATTTCTCAGTGTAAGTGTTGGAAAAAATCTCTAAATGCGTCATAAATTCAGTTTGAATATGAGGACAAAATATAAACGGGCGGTGCGCGTGGCGACATGTCCCCGCGCTGGGACACTTGCAATGAAATATGCAGAAGGGATTTCAAGTATTCGCTACATAGAATCTGTGCAGATGTCGCAAAGGGAGATCTTTGGGAGTAGCCAACGTGAAACAGGGTAAAACCGCGTCCAGATCTGTGTTATTAGGATTGTATTTGTAAGACAAGAGGATGACTAGCAAATCTCTGGGGTTTATAGCTGAGGAGCAAACGAATTTTGTTTCGGAAAAGGTTTTGCTCTTGTAACCATTTTTTTGGGTAACGAGGAGGTTGAAGCTTTCATGCTAATGAAACTGTGAGCTGATGTAGCTGAACGATGCGTAGATACCAATCATCGGAATTCTTTGTACCGGTAAAATTTTGTGCAAGGAAAAATAAAGCAATTTAGACTTAGAGGCCTTTGTAACACGCCTATTTAAGCTGCAGATTCCGGCAGCCCTTAGTTTAATAAAAAATAAAGAGAAACAAGAAACAATCCCGACATTTCCATTCCCAAATCAGCATAAGAATAACAGAAACCCATACTAATAAAGACAATGTACTTACACATTTTGCAAATGTAGAGTCACCCTTGTTCACACATTTAAGGCGCGCCGCATGTACGTGTGGAGATTATATATGCTCTATTTTTATTCAAATAGCATAGAAACTATGAATTGGATTGAGTGTGATATCTACAGTGTGTTTTTTCTTTCATGTCTTATATGGTAAACAAACAGGAATGTCGAGATTTTGCTTTTGAAATAAAAAGTGTTCATACACTTAGATGGTTAATTTATATTATTCGTAGCGTATTTGATGAAATTCATGCCTATGTGTATTTTTGTTGCAACTGTCAATTTTTTCAACGCAGTCTATCGCAGTCCACTGCTGGGCATAGGTCTCTCCCAGGCTGCGCCACAATAACCTGTCCTCCGCACCCAGCCACCTTCTTAAGGTCGTTGGTCCATCTAGCTTGGGGCGTCCCACACTACGATAGCCAGTACGCGGTCTCCACTCTAAGACTCGTCTGCTCCACCGGCCATATCGGTCCTTCGACAAACATGGCCAGCCCACTGCCACTTCAGCTTAGCATTAATTGTGAATAACCATGACGTTCGAACCGTGTTTGTTTTCCAAAATAATATGAACATGTTCATTTCCTTATAGGAAAATATGTATATTTCCTTACATGTCATATTATTTGGAAAACGAAACATGGTTCGAACGACATGTAAGGCCGTCGCGTCGGTGTGTCTGTGTTATTTACCAAACGATAACGAGATTCGCAATTTTTTGAAAAAAAGGGTCGTGTGACTCAGATCAGACTGAATAAAAACCAAGACATGGCGCTGTCAGCAGTAACGTGAGGCCGGTTTCGTAAACATGCACTTAGTAAGGTATTATATATTTGTAGTATGGTGTAAATGTGTGCGTGTGAGAGTGTATGCACAGAGCGAGGTGTAGTTTTGCGCATGCTTCACTGTGTTGTTCGTAGCGCAATGTCTTGGTTTTTTAAACATTATTTTCAATTTTTTTTTTCTTTTGTTTTTTGTGTTTCACGAACTGTCTCCAAATTAAACGTTTTTCTTTCTTTCTTTCTTTATTTGGTCTGAGGTTTGTCCTTGAATTTGGCTTTGGACTAACGCAAGTCCAAAGCCTGCCCCTATTTTGTGATTAAAATTGGTTTTTGTTTTGCGAACTTGACCTTTTTCAGTTGTATGAATAATTATTAGCAAATACTTCGTTTATATTTAACCATGGATTTGCTCTTGTCTGTTGGTTTAATGTTAGTTTAGTTTGTCTGTCATCGTCACAGGAACTATCAGTTTGGAAAACTCACAACGTTTGGATAAGACGAGAAAGCAGACAATTAAACAAACAAACAGGTGATCAAATGCAATAAAAAAAAACCGGCCAAGTGTGTATCGGGTCACGCGCAATGAAGGTTCCGTAGTTGGGATGAATTTATCTTAAGAACAAACTTAACATTGTAGTTGAAAAACATGTTCTCCCATACATTCCAACTGTAAATGTAAGTTTGTACTCACAGTATTGATAGATTTACCATGTTATTTTAAGCCCACAGACTTCTTATAGGTTTTCCTGTAATCTATAGGTAAAGATCTATTTTCTGTATTTTTTTCAAAATTTTAGGCTCAGTAGTTTCGGAGATAAGGGGGGGGATGGTCAATTTTCGTCTATTTTTTTAAATAACTTTAAAACAATTTATTTTGAAATTATAAAAAAAATATATTTGAGACCCTCATAGTAAGCTTTATGTATTTGACATGCCACATGGTGTAGTTTGCAAAACTTTTTTTTTTAATTTTCTTATTTGCCCCCCAAAAGTGACCACTATATTCAAAATTCATTTATTTACTTTACCCGTCTGAAAAACAAACAACTTTGTAATTGAAAAACATGTTCTCCCCGACACGCCACAGTCAATTCTCCAACTGCAAAAAGTTTGTACTTAATCGCAAAAAAAACTTTTAGTGATAAAACTACAAATTAACAATTTTCAGACTTTTTCCTGTACTTGAGCTGTGAGTCCTTGCTTCTTGCCAAATTTTATAATTCGGTCAACGGGAAGTACTATGGACAAAACTTAAGCATGCTCACTTAAGAAAATATTCCTACGAGAGCGCAGCTAGTGACAAACGAACATTGTGCGATAGAGTCGTGAGGCCGTGCTATGCCGGAGGTGGACCGCAGCAATCATTGCTTCCGTTGTGGTCAGCCCGGTCACAAGGCCGGCTCGTGCAATGCCACGCCGCACTGCTATTTATGTGCGGCAGCTGGCAAGCCGGCCGATCACCGGGCTGGAAGCAAGGGCTGTGGTCCATCCACTAAAGCCCGGAGCAGGGGCAAGCCCTCTGCCACCGCCGTCACTGCCGCAGCCGCCGCCACGGCCGTCGCCGTTGCCGCCTCCACTGCCGTCGTCGCCGTACCCACTGCGGCAGGGCCCACACAGGGGGCTCAGGGAGGGGGTGAAATGGAATGTCAGTAATGGCTCCATTACGCCTCCTCCAGGCGAACATCAACCACTGCGCCTCAGCTCAGGATCTGTTGCTCCAGAGCATGGCGCAGTGGTCGATTAACATCGCCGTGGTCGCTGAGCCGTATTTTGTCCCGCCCAGTGATTACTGGGTGGAGGACCTGAGCGGCACAGTGACCCTCATTTCGTCGGCCGCCGCCGGTACCCTGTGCCTCGAAGCTGTGAAGAGAGGACAGGGTTGCGTTGCAGCACGGTTCGGGGAGATTGTCGTGGTAGGGGTATACTTCTCCCCGAGCCGAACTCTCGCCGAGTTCCACAACTCCCTTGCGGAGTTGAAGACCGTCGTCGTCGGGTTCCGTTCCCTTCCCGTGCTCGTCCTCGGGGACTTCAACGCCAAGAATGTGGCTTGGGGTTCCCGGTATACGGACACACGGGGTAGAATGGTGGAGGACTGGGCTCTAGAGACAGGCCTGGTCGTCCTAAACCGGGGTTCTGTCCCCACGTGTGTGCGGATGCGGGGCGAATCAGTGGTGGACATTTCGTTCGCCAGCCCCGCTCTGTTGCCGCATGTTCTTGACTGGCGCGTCATGGAGGGGGTGGAGACCTATTCCGACCACCGGTACATCCGGTTTGATGTCTCCGCCCAGACCTCGAGCGCGCCGGTCAGACAGGCCCCGAGTGGTCCGCGGTGGGCGCTGAAGCAGCTGGACCGGGAGCTCCTCCTGGAGGCCTCAATCGTGCAGGCCTGGGTGTCACCACCGGACAGGCCTGCTGACGTCAATGACGAGACTGAGTGGTTCCGGGAGGCCATGTCCGAAATATGTGACGTGGCAATGCCCCGGGTCCAGCCCGGACGCGCCTGGCGCCAGGTGTACTGGTAGTCGCCGGAGCTGACGGCTCTGCGCGAGGCATGCGTTGCTGCGCGGCACCGGTACACCAGGCACCGCAGGCTCCGTATCCGCCCTCCGGATACGGAAGCCATTCAGGCGGAGCTGTATGAGGGGTACAGAGCGGCGAAGACTGCCCTCCGAGCGGAGATCTCGCGGGCCAGAGGCCTGGCTCGCGAGGAGTCGCTGGGGACTCTGAACAGAGATCCGTGGGGACGCCCCTACAAAATGGTGCGGGATAAATTCCGCCCATGGGCTCCCCCGCTGACGCAGAGTCTCCGGCCGCAGCTCGTGGAGGACGTGGTGAGCGCTCTGTTTCCTTCGCGAGGGGAACATACTCCCCCGCCCATGGCTCCGCCTCCTGCGGTGCCCGATGCGGACTACATCACCGACGACGATGACGATGCTCCGGAAGTGACCGAGGTAGAGCTGAGAGCGGCGGTACGTAGGCTGAGTGCCAAAAATACCGCCCCAGGACCCGACGGCTTGCCAGGAAGAGCCTGGGTTCTGGCCTTTGGGGCTCTCGGGCCTCGACTAGGGGGGCTCCTAAGCGCATGCTTGGAGAGGGGCCAGTTCCCACTTCGTTGGAAGACAGGGAAACTGGTCCTCATTAAGAAGCCGGGGCGCCCTGCGGACTCTCCGTCCGCTTACCGGCCCATCGTGCTGCTCGACGAGGTGGGCAAGCTCTTTGAAAGAGTCATTGCAGACCGCCTCGTCGGGTGGCTGGTGCAGGAGGGGCCGGATTTGGCGGAGAGCCAGTTTGGTTTCCGCAGGGGGCGCTCTACGGTGGACGCCATCATGCGCGTGCAAGCCCTCACAACGGGGGATGCTGTGGCCCGGGGTGGGGTCGTCTTGGCGGTGTCTCTAGACATCGCTAATGCCTTCAATACCCTGCCCTGGAGTTGCATCAGGGAGGCACTCCGGTATCACCGGGTGCCAACCTACCTCCGTCGAGTGGTCGAGGCCTATTTGACGGACAGGGCCGTCATCTACCCCGGTCATCAGGGAGAGTGGAACCGGCGAGAGATGTCGTGCGGTGTCCCACAGGGATCTGTCCTGGGGCCACATCTGTGGGACATCGGGTACGACTGGGTGCTGCGCGCCGACCTCCCTAGCGGCGTCAGCGTTGTATGTTACGCTGACGACACGCTGGTCCTGGCGCAAGGGAGGTCGCACCAGGCGGCGGCTGATACCGCACGGTCTCCTGTGAGGCGGCGAGCCTCCTTGCCGGATTACCGCCATGGGATCTGGAGGCAAAAGTTCTCGCGCACGTGTGGGAGTGGCGCGAGGAGGCGAAACGCCGGGGCGTAACTCCGCTGCCGCGAGAAATCACAGTACAGCGGACAGAGCTCCGGCGGGATCTCATGGCGACATGGAGAGTGCGATTGTCGCAACCCAGCGCTGGGCACGCCACAATTGCGGCGATAAGTCCCCTCTTTGAGGAGTGGTTGGAGAGGCGCCACGGCGTCCTCACCTTCCGCCTAACGCAGGTCCTCACCGGACACGGTTGTTTCGGGAGGTTCCTGTTTCGGATAAGGCGGGAGGAAACGCCCGGGTGTCACCATTGTGTAGATCGCCCGGAGGACACGGTGGAGCATACAGTGGAGGTCTGCCCGGCTTGGGCGGAGCACCGCCGTGTTCTCACGCAGGCGATCGGCGGCGGCGATCTCTCGCGTCCAAACCTGGTCCAGGCCATGGTGCGGAGCGAGAGTGCATGGGAGGCCGTCACCTCCTTCTGCGAAGCAGTAATGCTCGCAAAGGAGGAGGCGGAACGCGAGAGGGTGAGGCAACAGCCGCGCCCTCGCGCCCCTAGCCGCCGTAGGAGACGCCCTGGGCGGCGGGAATCGATTGCCGATTCCCGGCCACCGTAGGCGCGGGCTTGCGGACGACGAGTAATGGGCAGCTCGCCGTCCGGTAAGGACCAGGCCCGGGTCGACGGCGCGTTGTGTTCCACGCGCGCCTCAAAGAGATGTCAGCAGTGACGGGGTCCAATAGGGCCGAAGCCGCCGGGGTCGCGGGTAGTTCGAAAGAGATACCGTGGCCCTGGCACGGGCAACTGAAGGAACACGGGTGGGTTTTAGTCAGTAAAAGTCTGACACGCCCTCCCGCTCTGCCCGGAGCGGGAGAAGTCATTTGATGATTTCCCATCCACAAAAAAAAAAAAAAAAAAAAAAAAGGCCGTGCTATGCGATTATCGCCTTTTAAGTGGTCATGCGGAACTTTGGCCCATATCTACCCTATACGTTTTGATTTATTTTTGCCGTTTTTTTTTTATTGCGTTGACTTAGAAGCTTGATTTGTTTAGAGCTGCAAGGAATTATAGACCTACGTATTTGATATTAATTACAACTTGATACCTCCACGCGTTCCTGAGAAAAAGGGTCATGACACACTGACAGCCAGACGGACAACGAAGTGATCCTATAACGGTTCCGTTTTTCCTTTTGAGGCACGGAACCCTAAAAATAATTGGGGTTTTAATAGGTGTGTATAATATACGGTAAAAATGAAGCTGACATTTACTACTTACCGGTGTAAAAAGTATTTCTTCCTGTAGGTTTTATAAAGAAAGAAAAGTTTTTTATTCTGCACAACAAGACGCACATTACAAAAAAAAAAACATGAAATACTAATATTACAAAGTAGCCAAAAAGCCACATTTTCTATAACAAATATGTGATTAAGATTACTAATAAATGGTACGTAAACTAGTATCCCACGAAAACAGAACCACATCATTCCTAATCTACCTCTACAAATGGCACTGTTTAACTCATCCGGAAACTACCACCCACTAAAATCACTCTCTAAGAACATTTGCAATCTCTTAAACCTAGATTACAAAATTAGCAAATAACTTAGCTTTGGATTACTTAAAGGAGAACAGAGCAATATGGCACACTTTTGGCTAACCTCACTAGCATCGCCTGGCTCAAAGGCTAGTCGTAAATAAAGGATAATTAGTGTCGCACAAAAGCCATTGCGGTATTAATTACGAACCAGATCCATCTAATAATCCACTATAATTGCATTTCATGGCGCACGTATACCGTACGGATACGACGTACCCTACGGATACGGATACGTATACGGATGTTTTGCGCGCCGAGTTGGCAATAGAATTGCTTGATATTGTCGATGATTATATTGTCGATTATAAAGTCTAAGTTAGTCACCAAGTAGATACGAGTTTAGTTTGATACATCCTCGTCGAAGGTCCTCGTCGTCGGAGGAAACTGTTTGCCTTGCCCCCGGAGGTGCGCACTCGTCGGGTTCCTGCTGCACCCACGGCCCGAGCTGTCACATTGCTGAACTCTTTGCTCACCCAGCACATAGATCTGGATATCTTTCATGATAAGCCGTACCAAGTTTGTAAATATATATATTTGTTTCTATGTAAGTTAGTATAAGTTTTTTTGTTGTATTTTTTTTTTCCTATTTTTAGTTTTTAGCTAAGTACTAGAATATAAGTGATTTGGTCGTAGGCACTGTAAACTTATGTTTTAAATAAATAAATAAATCGACTGTAGTCTGTACTGTAGGCGTCATTTGAATTGCACTTACGTACCGCTTTCTATACGGCGGACTCTAGACGATCAATTAAATTGCACAATAACACGAATTGCGCAATGATTTTGACCATTCATGGTTAATATTGAAAATTGCGCAATCACACCAATATTTTAGAGGCGAAAGTTTATGGGTGTGTGTGCGCAATATAAATATTGCGCAAACTTATTGTAGGTGTAGTGGCCGCCATAGACACCTTCAACTGTTATGTTTGAGACACAAAATTTTTCTATTGTTACCGGCTTCTAGGAGGCCGATCGACAGTTAAAAGAACTGCACGACATTTTGGTAACTGCACGATTTTTGGTCTACGGAGCATTTAAAATGCACATTCTTATTTCCACGTCTAGTTATTCTTCTGGTAGCTCAAGAACGAAGAAAACCAGATTGCTGAATACTCATAAGTCACAGGCTGAATCCGGTCTTTCCATTAGTTCTACTTCCTATCTCGGATCGACTAAAGTCACGCGCACTGTGATCGACTGATAACAAAAAAAAAAATTATTCGATAAGTGATCCATAATTTCCACAGAGAAACTCAGTCTCCGCTGTGTTTATGTAGTATCTAATATAGTTATATATATATATTTGAAAACTATTACTGTCCTATATAAATTTCTCACAATTCATACAGGATTGTTATCCTAGTTTTCAAATTCAGTCACTACATGACATGTTGTTCTATTCTAACTACAGTGCATACATAATTTCCGCGTAGGTATACATGTATACCAGTTCTCCTGCCATACGGTGCTATACCCGAACTAAATGTCAACATTTCCCAGTATAACACAGAATCAATGAATCAGGCACAATACACTCGCAAATTGAACACAATTGCCGCAGGCGTGCGCACAAAGGATATTCAGCAAAGAGTACGACAGAAGGAATTCATCATCATCTGCCTAGCCCAGGGGTCGGCATCGAAGAGCCAAAAGTTACAATTTATAAAATTTCCCAGTTTTTAAAGAGCCACTAAAAGTTTACGATAGTATTGCATATACATAATTGATTTAAAATAAACAGCTTTAAGTACGAAATAATAATAATAATTATTAGAAACAGAAAAGCCGCACGGGTCGATCGATCAGGTTAAACTACGCTTGCCGCGGTCAGTTCGTAAATATACATTCGATTACATAATCAGAACTCTTGTCAATCCCGGAATCCCGGGATTTTTTCGATACAAATTGCAATCCATAAACTGGTCGATCCCGGAATTCTGGGATTTTTTCGATATAAAAGCCCATTCCATATTAGCTAACACCTCAACTTAAGGTAAATATGCATCCGATTATCCGATCTCTAGTATTATATACGAGTAATACATATATTATACTACTTACCTATTAATTTTGTATCCGTATTCAAAGAATCTTTCAGTCCAATTCACGCAGCCATTTTTTTAAGGACCTAACATAAAAACGAGGTACTGATAGAAACTTATACCTACGTAGTCCTACAGATACCTATCTGTCATTCCTACATCAGAAGCAAAATAAAACCGTATTCATGAACAAATAAATGTGAGATATCCCTCATGTTTAAACATTATGTGCTAAAAGATTCTATTATACAAGCTCGTCTTTTACCAGATATTATGATTCTTGGAAAACTCACATAATAGACAGGCGGTTCACTGGAGCCTGTAAGAACAGTTTTCGGTGAATCTCAATGAATCCGGGTTCTGAGTGGTCTGACCTAACCCTTTCTCGGCTCCGTAAAGTTTATTCGAATCTACAATTAGTTGTATTTAGTAGCTTCATATATTAAATTAATTGTTTTTAGGAATAATTATAAGATACACACACATTGTTTTGGGGGGTTGGTAATCTGAGTGACAAGATTTCCTAGGGCAGATACCATTCTCTCACAAAGGATTTATCAGATTAGTATCTGATAAATCCTTTGTGAGAGAATGGTATCTGCCCTCTTGCTGCAGCTCTTGCCAGCGAATTCGCCCGCGTGGATGTCGGAAATTATCCCACGGGAAGTACTACCGATATAAAAAAGTAGTCTATGTGCTATTCCAGACTATAGGTTTATTTGTGCCAAAGGAAATAATAAATTAATTATGGGCTAAATATATGAAAGTGCTAAACAAAAAAAAAGTTATATGCCGTTAGAACATGTTATTCTCTTCATTTTCACTAAGGGACCAAATCTGAAGGGCCATTCCCTGCGCTGTTATAAGAGTTTTAAAAATACTGTTTCCAGTATGTATAAGAAAGAAAGAAAGAAAGAAAGAAAGAAAAAAAGAAAGAAAGGAAGAAAGATAGTTAAAAGAATAGTAGTAAAAAAATAAAAGAAAACCAGAAATAAATAGAGAAAAACGTATTCTTTCAGAAAATACTTAGCTTTTTTGAATGTTTGAAAGACGATGAATGTTCTCATTTCATCCAGATCCGTTCAGCCGTTCTGGCGTGATTGAGTAACAGAACCAAACATCCAAACGTTTGCATCTAATATAATATATTTTAATTATTAATTATATAATAAAATAGTAGGAAGTAGGATAGTAGGATAATTTATTTAATTGGTGAATGTGAAATGCTATATGGTAACGGAGCTAACAGCCCAGGTGAGAACACGCTGGACATATATTTACGTATCGTCACGCTTAGCAATGATCTCTAGGTCTTTTGTTCAGCTGTGGGTTGAGATAGGCTGGGTTATGTACAGTCAGCAACAAAAATCGATTAACACTTGCAGTTTTTTATTCATAATTATTAAGCGAAACATTTTATTACAGTCGGAACAGAAGTACTCAAAATTTTAAGAACATCAATTAAACGAAAAAAAAAGCAGTTTATCGAATCATTTTGTTTTAATTTAGATGATGTCAAAAAGTAGCAGTGTTAACCGACTTCTGTTGCTGACCGTACACGCAGCTTGACAGAAACTTACTTACTTTTATTTTACTCAGATTATTTGGACTGAATTTCATCATATACGTAGGGCTTCCTGGAATAATTATGATCAAAATTTCGCCGAATCATTCAAGCTGCATCAATACATCAACAATGCCGTCTGTGGCGTTATCATTATCTGAGACGTCATAACAATGCATATTACTGATATCACGGCTTATTGCAGACTAGCTGCGCCCCACGGTTCCACCCACGTAGACCGGAATGAAAACTCAAACTCAAACTCAAAGCATTTATTTCAAATAAACCAATTACAGGCACTTTTGAATTGTCAATGGGTCGGTCAGTCAGAAAGATGAAGCTAGTTGCCCATTCCAAAGCGTAGTAGATCCCTATGGAGAAGAACGGGTAAGAAACTCCACGGACACTCTTTTAAATCATAATATTTTTACATAATATTGGTTACATCGTTCATGTTGAAAATATACATGTAAGAACAATGTAGAAAGACGTGCACGTTAAAAAGCGTCCGTAATACATAGATAAAAACTAAAACAACTAAATTAAATATTAAAATTAAAAATAAGACATGGCAGCTAAGAGACGACCAGTCCCAACTGACGGCGCCCGTTCACGAACATGACGCATGGATCAGCACCAATTAGCTCAACCATTTTGAAGGGAACTTAATGATCCAACACACACGCCACCATCAGCGAGACAAGTAAATGAAAAGTAGCATATATAGTTATATCCAGGATATACTCGTAACTTATCTACATACCAAATTTCATCCAAAAATCAGCAGAAGTAGTAAACATACAAACACACCCCCACACACACACATACACACAAACTTTCGCCTTTATAATATTATTTATATAGTGTGATATACACCCTACATTATACATACTTAGCGGTAGGCTTATAATCTATCACTAGTTGAGTAGCAATTAATGCTACTATGTGAATTAATTCTACTTAAAGATAATTAGGTCTAATCCTTACGTAATTAAACTCAACGTCTCTTTACCTGTCTATCCGTTATTGCACTTTATCAATCATTCTACTAATTAGGACATGATTATAAGATCCAGGTTTAGTCAATCTGACAAAAGTATCGGATCAAATTGACGCCAAAATTGATTGTGAATTCACCGCTCCATCGTTCGTTGACAATATGTATTCCATCGAATAAATAAAAAATAAACTACAACGTACAAAATACTAGAACGTTATGTCAAGTTCATTAATATTTATTCACGTTAGGTAGGTAAATACCTAATAATATGATGATATGATAATAATGTCCATTAATCTTTAAGCTATCCCTCGTCGACTTGATCCGTTCAGGGGGCCAACCACCACTTCTTAAAGCAGTATTATTTTAATGTTACTTCAGTGTGAGAAAGAGATGGAGCTATACAGGACGTCTAGCTCCATCTCTTTCCCACACTCATGTAAGATTAAAATAATACTGCTTTAAGAGGTGGTGGTCTAGCTCCAGCGCTACCAAGAGCACGACAATTCGTTGGTAAGCTAATATCATTAAGACGGTGATATTAGTATTCGAGCAAGTCATGGAATATACAAAACTTTTATTATACAAACCGACCGTATGAAATTCATAGAAATTGTACCCCGTATAATATTCGAACAGATTATCACAATATTAGCTAGTAAATAGATCACTGTATAATTATGAACTTCGTTAGTTTATAATCTAACTCATGAGATTGTAAACTGTGGATAACTTGTGATTGTACCATAATGCTTACTATTGTAAGCATTAATTTCCGATAGTTTATAATCTATCCACGTCTAACCGTCAAATTGTGAACTAGCATCATACAAATTAATGCGAAGGAACGCACTTTGCGCGCTGATTGGTTGAACATTATCTGCCTCACGCCGCAATCTTTGGCTGTCATCTATCATTCGCTGTCATTCATTCGTTTGTCACCGAACATAAACAAACAGATGATTTCATGGTCGGTTGGTTTTTAATAACTAAAAGAGACAGAGAACATATAATAGTAAAATAAAACTAAGATTAAACAAATATAAGAAGTAACCGTGATAAATAACTGTTAGTTGCTGGGCATAACCTAAGTTATACTACAGGTACGTATAGTACCTAGTGATTGATTGTTAACATTGTTTATTAAAAAAAAATATTGAATGACATACTTGATCTCAAACAATTAAATGTGCATTTCCTTCATTTGACTCCTATGTTTGTTTTTACTCTATGAACACAGAATGAGCTACCGCTAGACGGTTTGACACGGATAGATTATAAACTATCGAAAATTAATACGTTATATTGTAAGCATTATGAATGGTACAGTCACAAGTTACCGACAGTTTACAATCTCACGATCACGAGATAGATTATAAACTAACGAAGTTCATAATTAAACAGTGACATATAATAAAACATCAATCTAATTGCAAGAAGAGGCCCGGCAGTAAAACATGTAAAGGATTTCATGATAATAAAGTTAAAAGTCATATTACTTCTTAACTTTTCTAGATAACAAGAACAATCTTATTTATTAACCTCACATTCAATCTGAAAAATGGCGTCGCTTTTCAAATAATTTGAGTTTCCCACAGATTTTGCACTTTTTAAAATTGAATTTCTTGCTCAAAAATAAATTATAATTAAAGACATTGAAAGACGCATATTTCTGAAATAATACAGTAACTAAAAAAAATATTTGACCCTTATTGGTGCACAGACTTGGTCTTTGGCTAACATCCAGAAGTCCAAACTCAATGTCTGCTAACGAGCAATGGAGCGCAGTAGGTATACTATAACGGTAATAATGGTATCGTTATCTGATAATGTGAAAACGCATTTACGACATTTAAGTAATAATCTTAGATCACACCAAAGATATCAAAGACACCAAAAACTGTAAAAATAAAGAAAAAAATCGACCTAAGCAAAACTAATTCAGTTGATTAACTGCAAATATTTTACACTGTGGCATGGATTTTCCGCGAAATGATCGGCGGCGCATCGTAAGTAAACAGGTCGTGCTGCAGGTGGGTGAGGCGGAGGTAGCGTTTCAAAGGCCTAAAGGCCCGAACCACCCAGCCTTAACGGATCGTGATCGAAGCTCAATACTGCGTTCCAAAACAAAGATATCTGATGTGGCTCAAAGGCTGCCCAACTTAAATGGGACTGCGCAGGACATATCTGCCACATACTGGACAATCTGCGGGCCCAAATATCACAGAACTGGTACCCAGAGACAGTGAGGCGGGATCGCGGCAGTCCACGTTGGAGATGGCGGGACGAGCTGGATAGGTTCCGTCAAAGAAGACGCACGGGCTCGCGAAAAATTGAAGGCGTGGGACAGAGAAGGCTACTAAAAAAATAAATAATCAAATGCATATTCCCTAGTAGCCTCAGAAAAACAAAAAACTTTTTTACAAAAAAATACAACCGACTTCCAAAAACAACACTACAAAGTAAAAAATAACTTTAATTTCGGAAGTCGGTTGCAAAAAACGAAAAAACATATAACCAGACACCGACTTCCGAAATTAAAGTTATTTTTCACTTTGTAAGTGTTGTTTTTGGAAGTCGGTTGTATTTTTTTGTAAAAAAGTTTTTTTTGTCTTTAGCTTCAATAATACGAATTTTTTCCCCACTTTTATATGGATGATGTTCTAGTTTATTTTGCAGGTTGTGGTATTAGAATTTGTGTGGGGTAGGTACGACAACTAAAAAGTGAAAAATAAAAACTTTTCCAAAAAAATACAACCGACTTCCAAAAACAACACTACAAAGTGAAAAATAACTTTAATTTCGGAAGTCGATGTCTGTTTATATGTCTTTTCGTTTATTGCCACCGACTTCCAAAATTAAAGCTATTTTTCACTTTGTAGTGTTGTTTTTGGAAGTCGGTTGTATTTGTTTTTGTAAAAACAACACGGTTCTGCTCGATTGTCCTCTCTGTAACCTCTTACATTGTTGTTAATTTTCTTAGCTAAAGACCGCTCTAAAAAATTGTCAGAAAAGTAACGGTATTGATTTGAAAGGAACCTCAAGATGCTGAATGGTATTATGTATGTCCGAGAGTGCAATAATAAACGAGAGCGTTGTGTAACCGTACACTTATCCCCTGACCGAGGATACGCGAAGAAGTCTGTCGTGTGCTGACGTCTTTATCGACACTATCCATCGTACTCTCGACCGTCGTTTGCAGGCCATAAAACATGTCCTTGTTTAATGCCTCATAAACTATGAGTATGACTTATCTTCAACTGCTTAACTGTCGTCGTTCTAGGTGGTAGGTTATGATAGTCATAGATATTATGTGGATAAAAATATCAATTCGGATTTACTTAAAGATATTTTTTTTTAATTTTCAAGGAAAGTAAGTTTTTAGTAAAAGAGGTGAAAGGCATAATTATAGTACTAGAAAAAGGGACCTATTAGCTCAACCAGGTTTTAGACTAGCTAAAGTAGACTCGTCGTTCATGGGGTACTGTTTAAAATGTTACAATAAAATACCTCCACACATACTTCAACTCAATGAGACTAAATTCAAATCTTGCATAAATCGCACACTATGCAGGCAGGCATATTATAAGTTTGGGGATTACATAACTGATAAAAATGCTTGGCTCAATTCTGGTCCTGCTCCACAACCACAACTAATTAATTAACATTTGAAGATACTGTTGGAGCTGCTGAAGATTGTAAGACTATCATTGCATTGTATAGACTCAATCTCCTTTGTATTATATAATTGCATAGCACATGTGTGAGTACTATGTACATACTCTAAAGCTACCATTTACTGGGTACGTCTTTGTTTGACTTGAATGTGCCCTGGCAGCTGAGAGTATGTGACGCTCACTCTAATGTCTCGCTGATGGTGGCGCGTGTTGGATCATTTAGCTAATCCATGCGTCAGGTTCGTGAACAAGCGCTGTCAGTGAAGGCTGGTCATACCTTAGCGGCCACGGCTTATTTTAATTTAATTTAAATATTTGAATTGTTTTTTTTTTTAAGGACGCTTTTAACGTTCTGCATCGTTCTCACATGTAAAATTTCAACATGAATGATGTAACCATTATTTTGTAACCATATCTTGATTTAAAAGAGTGTCCGTGGAGTTTCTTGCCCGTTCTTCTCCATAGGTACCTACTATGCTTTGGAATGGGCGCCTAGATTCATCTTTTTGACTGACCGACACCTTGACAATTCAAAAGTGCCTGTAATTGGTTTAATTGAAATAAATGCTTTGAGTTTGAGTTTGAGTTAAGCGAGCCTATATTACAGGTATAATATTCTCCTAGGTTCATCAGGCAATGCAAACATGAAATTGATCGAAACACTGATCGCGGCATGGGCACTGTAAAGGCATTTGACATTGTTGTCATTCTACAAAATACCAAAACTTTTGGCTTTTTTGGTGACACTTACCCCAAATACAAACTATAGATCAACCCAAAGCATATACAAATAATATTAGGTCTTTACCTATGAAATTGCCGCTCTGCAGTACTGGCCATTTCAAAACAAAATAATTTTTGTTTGGCTAAGAATTCTCATTTCAAATTAATTTTATTTTAAAAACATGGATTTTTTTTCCAAAAGTAGTCATTTGTTTATTGATTAGTGTTACATTTTCATCGCATTTCAATCTTTTTCGTCTCATGGATACGTTAAAAATTCGAGTAATTATGGAATATGAGTACCGTCGTGGCAGCAACGCGGCACAGCGGCACGCAACATCAACGACGTTTACGGAGCTAACACTACAAACCAACGCACCACTTGTTATTGGTTTGCTCGCTTCCGTTCTGGAAATTTCGACCTGAAAAATGAACCTCGCGGTCGTCCGAAGACTTTGGTCGACAATGACGAATTAAAGGCGATTGTGGAAGCTGATGATACACAATCTACGGCTGAATTACGAGTAGCAGCAGCTTTCGACGTTAGCGTCAAAACAATATTGGTCCATTTGCGTCAAATTGGCAAGGTAAAAAAGCTTGACAAATGGGTGCCCCACAAACTCAATGATCGCCAGCGCGAAGTACGCGTCGAGACGTGCCTTGCACTGCTCAACAGACACACAAATGAAGGAATTTTGAACCGCATTGTTACCTGCGATGAAAAATGGATTCTGTTTGATAACCGCAAGCGCTCAGCAAGTTGGTTGGATCCTGGTTCAGCACCTAAACAATGCCTTAAACGAAAACTTGCCCCTAGAAAAGTGATGGTCACTGTTTGGTGGTCTAGCGCCGGTGTGATTCATCATAGCTTCTTACCAAACGGGTTGAGCATTACTTCAGATGTGTACTGTGAAGAACTGAACACAATGATGGAGAAGCTGGCACATCTCCAACCAGCATTGGTCAATCGCTCGTCTCCGCTGCTCCTGCACGACAACGCGCGACCTCATACTGCACAGCAGACGGTCTCCAAGTTGCAAGAACTGGGGTTGGAAGCTCTCCGTCATCCGCCCTACTCACCAGACCTTGCGCCTACAGACTACTACTTTTTCCAGAATTTGGATAACTTCTTGGCGGGAAAAAAATTCAATACCCGAGAGGCAGTACAAAATGCCTTTGAAGAATTTGTTGCCTCCCGTCCAGCTGATTTCTTTAAGAAGGGCATCAATAAACTGCCACTGCGTTGGCAAAGATGCATTGATTGCATGGGTGATTACTTCGATTAATACAAATAAAAAATGCATGAAAAAAATTCGTTTAAATTTTTTCATACAAAACGGCAATTTCATAGGTAAAGACCTAATAGATAAGTTATGCTTAAAAAAAGAATATTAATTTAACATTACGTAACGTCTCGCTTAACTCGACAACGCTGGCTCCATATTCCTGCAAACAAACCCAGTCAACATTTTCAAGGCCTTCTCTCATGAAATCTGATATGAAATATGCAAAAAGCGTTTCTGGGTGCCCTCGATACAGCGTAGCCGGCAGTATTATGTAAAACTGGAGATACTAAGGTGACTTTATTGAGTTAAGTTACCTGCGATTTGTGTTACTCTTCTATTTTGTCGGGTTAGCGATCGTGAAGGGTTTCTGAACCTTCTAGTCTTGATTAGATAATCAGATTGAGGGAATAGAATACGGTGCCGTTGATAGTGCCGCCTCGAGTTACCTTTTGATTAAAGAAAACTGGAGGTTCAATCCTATACTCAATCAATCTGCCTAGCCTATTCCCAGCTATGTTGGGTTCGGCTTCCAGTTTAATCGGATGCAGCTGAATGCCGTATTTTATATGGAGCTACTACCTATCTGACCTCCACAATCCAGTTACTGAGTAATACGATACCCCTTGGTAAGACTGGTTGTCAGTATTTCAGGCTTCTGACAACCTGTAACGACTGTCAAAGATCCACGAATGACAGCCGGGACCAATGGCTTAACGTCCTTTTCGAGGCATGGCGGAGTCTCGGTATGTAAAGATGGTCACCCGTCCACGGACCTAACATGATCGATCAACCCATGCAGCTGTTGTTGCTTAGCCACAAGCCCCTTTTACTATCCATACTAATTTAAAAATGCGAAAGTAGCTCTATCTGTCTGTCTGTCTGTTACCTTTTCACGCCTAAACCACTGAACCGATCATTATGAAATTTAACAGATAGCTGAGACTAAAGAATAATATAAGCTACCATATCCCGGGCGAATTCCATTTTCTGAAATTTCCGGTGGATTTTATAAAAATTTTCGTTCATTTATACCTTGAACTGATAATTACGAACACAGCAAAAAATAAATCGGCCAAATCGGTTGAGCCTTTCTCAAGTGATGTGCTTACTTACATTCATAGAAGTATGAAGTACAAAATACATGCAGATGACGCAAAGGCCTAAAGACCGCAAAGGATAATTAAATAGTTGTACCTGACCAAACCACTTTGGCTGCAGCTACTAAAGCACCTAGTCGCAGTTTAGCTAAACACTTTATGTACAGCAATGACATTTTTCACAGCGTAATTTGCATCGTTATTGCGGTGCACTAAAAACCATTTTCCTCTCACCCAAAATATAAAACCTCACCACTTTGTACCGTACATATTAGTTTAGGAGCCCCCGAATTCCAGACACACGTTTCCCTACTTTTTATATCTAATTTAAAAACGTCCAGCTTATTAGACCAAATGTTTTGTGTAACCAAGTGTTTCGTTTCAGCAGTTAGTTCATATTCTAGACACGAGGGGGAGCTAGGTATGCATTATTAGCTGGTCGGACTGCTTGCTTTATTATGCATGCCGTGTCTTGCGACCGGCTTTTGTCTCGTCTACCAGCATGCGGTCTTTGTCAATTAATCTTGTTTCATATAAAGAAAACTACTGTTGTTTCTGTAGTTAGATTAAATAAACATGCATTCTATTGTTGAATAATCCTCACTCATTTTTAAATTCTATATAAAATACGTGACTACCTAATGCCCGGTTTCTAAAGAATTATTGAATGGAGTTTAAACTCATAATAGCTATTGATTCGGCATAATTATCTATTTATGCGAATCCCTTCCTTATGCTTGGTTTTTGAGGTCCTTAGATAAATCCTCGATAGTAATTCACACGACTTTTAAGCCAAATTCTTCCTTAAATCGTTAAGGTGTTCAGAAACACGATTTCAAAGCAACAAGTGTTTTCTTTGTGTATTATGTAGACTGACTTTGATGTCAGAGGAAGCAACTTTATATCCTGTCCAACGGCAAAAAGCAAAAAAATACATTAATTTAACACAGACTAAAAAGAACACAACTTATTTTACAAAAGAAAAAAAGTGTATTGCGTTGTAAGAAATTAGCATTGGTCCGGGATCCGCCAGAGATCCCAGAGTTATCCAACAACTAATAATATGATGGATGACCACCGCGTGGGTATTTTTTTTTGCTATGTATTTTCTGGTATACAATAAAGTATATATAAATAAATATACCTACCAGGACCTATGAGAAATTGTACAGGATTAAAAGAGCTTGAATTTAAATAACAACTGCACTGCGTTTTGGAAAGAAAACACCAGGTACACAGGTAGAACGAATGAAATAAGATTGATCGCAAACAAAACGCAGTTTTTGTGTGCGAGCAATTATTTGAACAATCAAAAGACAGAGTCACAATAAATATATGAGCAGTAAGGAAACTATGTACAAACGGACGAAACGGCACACACAGACGCGCGCACTGATGAGACCCCAAGCGATAGTCGCGGTGCTCTCAGTATATTTATTGTGGCTTAGAAGTCTCTCCGAAGCGCGCGTCTGTGTGACATACCGTTTCGTACTCGTAGTTTCCCTACTGTCTATATTTATATATGGCAGTGTTGCACGAATTAATTCAACAGTGTAGGTAACAGTGTAGTGTAGGTATCTATAGGTATGTACAATGCATGTCACGAAAGATGAGACTTGACGAGCGCAGTATCGTGCCTCCCGCGCTCTTTTCGCCGCCCCAATGTCGCCCGTACCTTTCCCGTCTCAGACCTCATACCTCTAAAGAGACCAATAAATCAGAATAATCAGTATCAGAGAATAATAATCTACTGCGCAAGTCAAACTACGTGGTGTGTCAAGTCTCATCTTTCGTGACACGCATTGTATGTCTCGACGGAAAACAAAAGTGCCAATGAACAACGTCAAATTATAAAAATAATAGAACTGATCAACGTTATAAAGACAGCAATCAAGATTGAACGCGCAGAGGGAACGGGAGACAATCTGAAAATGATTATGATGGTACATAATTGCGTTAAACGCTTTTATTTTGTCCGCTTTACGACAATTTGGGAGAAGGCAGAAATATTTTTACTACGAAAAAATTCAACATTTAAAAAAACGAAAAACCCGACTGCAAAAACACATAACTGAAAAGAGAAAAACAAGCATTAAAATCTTTAGAATTTCAGTATTGCAGGCGGAAACCAATAACCTGAAATATGGTGTAGCTTTTCGCCGCCTGCGATAACAAAATTCTATAGAATATAATGCTTATTTTTTAACCGACTTCAAAAAGGAGGAGGTTCTCAATTCGTCGGGACCTTTTTTTTATGTATGTTCCCCGATTACTCGAAGATGGCTGGACCGATTTAGATTTTTTTTATTTTGTTCGAGAGTGTATACATCACAGTTGGTCCCATATAAAATTGATTAACTTTGCTTTGGTAGTTTTTGAGTTAGCTTCAATAATACGTATTTTTTCCCCATTTTTATATCGATGAGGTTCTAGTTTGTTTTGCAGGTAGTGGTATTTGAATTTGTGCGGGGTAGGTACACAACTAAAAAGTGAAGAATAAAAACTTTTTTACAAAAAAATACAACCGACTTCCAAAAACAACACTACAAAGATAAAAATAGCTTTAATTTCGGAAGTCGGTGGCAAAAAACGAAAATACATTTAACTAGACACCGACTTCCGAAATTAAAGTTATTTTTCACTTTGTAGTTGTTTTTGGAAGTCGGTTGTATTTTTTTGTAAAAAAGTTTTTATCTCTTTTTAGTTAATGTGTTTTTGCAGTCGGATTTTTTGTTTTTTAATTGATTAGTTATGTTATTGTGTTTATTTATGGATTATTATTATTTATTTATTTATTAAAACTTTATGCACAAGTAAAAAAATACTGTACAAAGGCGGACTTAATGCCTGAGGCATTTTCTACCAGTCAACCTTAGGGTGATGCAGAGAGAAAACATGGCAGGTGCAGCATAAGGGATATAGATAACTCGAAAAAGAATAAATACTAATAAATAAATACATATATACATACATATAAACAGAATAAACTTTGTCAGGAGAAATAACGATAGGTAGAGGAGAAAAAGAATCCAGCAAGAATCAGCGCTGAGATGATTCTGCCAACTTTATACGAATATGTTCACGTGCCTTCACTTTTGATTATGTTGTCTGCAATAAAGATTTTTATTATTATTATTTTATATTTTAATTGTCTTTGACAAATCTCGGTACCCTAGGGTCCCGGACCTTTGGAAGACGTACGAGGGGCCGAAGACAACACGTAGAGGCCCCTTAGACAATTTTAAATGATGAGGAGGCACTAACTAACGATTATCCCTGTCTGCACTATGCAAGTGCACTCAAGGACAACCCCCGGTTGGTGCAGGACTATTGCAGAACATGGAAACAAAACATATTGGACTATGGGTTTGGGTGTCTATAGTGGATACCTTGAACTATGGAAGAACTATGTTCCCTGCCTGACCAATGTTATATTTATACACAGATAAAATGGCAGGGGGTGACTTTTGGAAACGGTCGCTAGCACATAGTGACGTAGCGATAAGGGGGCAATATGTCCTGAGGTGCTTGAGGAGTGGAGAGGCATTCCACGGCTATCAGGACAATCCCTGAAGTACGGTCAAGATCCCTACCAGCATCTTACTGGAATACTTCCTTCCTCCGAGCACTTTTGCTCTTATTTTATTTTACTTACTTATTTTTTATTATTATTAAAAGTTTTTTTTTACTACATTTATATACCTACGCTCAACTACTAAAACTGGTGGATTTTCTACAAATCAAAACGGACCTGAAACTTAGTACATGCCCACTAACGAGTCTTGTAACTTTTAACCCCTAGACCACAGATTAATACAGATGGGATACTCCGCAAAATCATTTAAATAAAAAGCGACTCTTGCTACGACACAATAAAGTGCAATTCAGGTCGCACAACGCCTACCTACATTCACCTATAAGTTGCCTCTCTTTCTATCGCGTAACTCTTATACCTTCTGACTCGTTAGGGTTGTCTTCTTTTACGACGCGGCCCTTGTGTGAGTATCGAACTAACGTCCGAGCCGGGGCCGGTGCGCGGCAGCCCGCACTGAATTGACCAAGTGAGATGAGCCCGCCGCGTACTTGTAGCTTCATACCTAAACTGCGGAGTGTCACATCTGTATTAATCTGAGCCTAGACCAAAGTTAATAATGGTAGGTAATTTACAAAGTCTTTTACCCCTCGAGCGTAGCGTACCGTTTCAAGTTAACCTATTTAAAAACTAGCTTAAGATGCTTATTGTGAATGAGGTTAAGTGGGCTACCATTCTCAGTCAAATCACGAGGGTACTTGGCTGGTGTGACAAAAGCGACCAAGCCAATCTTTTCTGCTGGACAGGAATATCTTAGAGTAACAATAGGGTGTGTTCGAATAACTCGAGAACGACTGGACCGATGTTCATGGTTTTTGATTTGTTGTATTTTTTACCGTCCCGAATAGCAGAATATCTATTAAAAACATAGGAAAATTCACAAAAAAAATATATAAAGAAAATTAATTTTCTCATACATGAGGACAGGGTATCACGTCTGTCGGGAATATTTAATTGTAATTAGAATTCCAAATTCAAATTAATTTTATAATCAGTTGTTCATTTGTTTTCCCGCCGAACGATTTATTGAAATTTTGACAGGAAAACGTCTGTCGGGTCAGCTAGTATTTTATTGTGGCAATATTGTGAAGTTCTAGACCAAAGTCACCTGCACAGAACACACTGGAACACATTTTCAGTGACGTTAGAAGATAGCTTCGGCCGGTGTGCTTTCTCATCTAAAAGTCCTATTATAATACAAAGTAATTATTTAGTTCAAGGAATGCTCTTGTGAAGAAATTAAGTCTCGATGTTTTGTCGTTTTTTGATTATTATTTGGGCGTTTTGTATCAATCTTGTAACGGTCAACTGATGACTAATAAGTGCGATGTTTTGAACACGATTTGTCTGTAAATATAAAATAAAAATAATAGAAATTTTAAAATAGTTATTTTACGTTGTCGATAGCACCGTTATAATCACTGTTTCTGAACAGTTACGTTTATTAAAATAATAGCGGACCACTCACAACAAAAATCCAACGTCACGCCGTGTTCCCAGGCGGTCACCCATCCAAATACTGACCGCGCCCGATGTTGCTTAACTTCGGTAATCAGACGAGAACCGGTGTATTCAACGTAGTATGGACATTGGCGATAGCAGTGGCAAAACTATGAAACTGTATCAATGAACAATGAGTTAAATTGAGTCAAATTACTATCGTAATGAAAGATATTCATAAAAAATTACATAAGAAAGATGACCGATATTAGTTATTACGATGTTTTGAACAAAGTTTCGTTTGTGAATATTGTTTACCTGAATATTACAGTTTATAGACCTTTTTTTTTTGGATTGGAATTCGTCAAATGACTTCTCCCACTCTGGGCGGAGAGGGAGGGCGTGTCAGACTTTTACCGACTAAAACCCACCCGTGTTCCTTCACGGGGGGTTATCCGAATTTTCCTAGTTTAGATTTAATTTTAAATGGTCAAATTAGTGTATTAAGGTCCTGAAAAAAATATATGGCATAGATACATCCTTGCTTTAGGGAAATTAACGGTTCAAAACACGATAAGTTGTAATTTCCTCGATGAAAAAAAAATCTGAAACATGGTCGATTTCAAAACCATTTCCCGTTTCATTTTCTAATTACAGCATAAAATTATATGAAAATTGCATGTATCATGAGGTAATCGTATTTCAGAGGGAATTTAAAGGTTGGATTTTTGAGTTTAATAGATTTTTTTTACACAAACTCAAAATTAGTAAATCGGGCTAAATCCGCTCACGCTCAGAGCCAAAGAGTATACTTATAGATTCTCAGAGTCACAAAATACTTTTTTTTATATAGGTAGAGAGTCAGAGTCCTGCGGGACGTCATCGAGGTTGGACCTGTGTCAAATTTTTTAAAAATTCGCTCTCCCTGCAGTTGTTCAAATAAATTCAAATAAAAGATGAACACATTAGATATTAAATTGCGACAGCTCCGAAAAAATATGTCGTAATTATATTATAGTTTTAATTCATAATATCGTTTTCGAAAATGTGATTATTTCTATGTGGTATGATGACGCGGACGTTTAATTGTCATCTTACGATAGTGTTAAGACACATTGCTAATTACTATCGATACAATTATAGTCAAATGCGAGTAGTTTATAATTTTTTATCGTGGTCCTTTATGAAGAAGTTTTAAAACACATTGTTCTAAGACTTTTTCATCAAATTCATCCATATTACTATATTCACTCTCCATTGAACTGTCTTCGCTACTACCATATCCTAAATTAACATATTATAAACACAATGTGTCCGTTTGTCGGTTGGTTACCAATATAATCAACTTTCACTCTGGCAACAACAATGAAAATTAGAAAAAAAATTAAAATGTGCGGCAGGGACCACCGTCAGGAATGAGGTCCTTCTAACGTATGTTTTAAAACACAAACACAAAATTTTCACAGCCACTGTCTTGAATTTTCATTTTGACTTCACTACCGGCTTTGGCTCCCTCGAAAACCATGAAAACGACACCCATGATGAAAAATTCGAAAATTTTCCCCTCTCCGTCCTCGTCTGTCGTCGTTTTCGTCCTCTCTATCTTTGTCTGTTTCAAGATATAATAGAAAGAGACAGAGAGAGAAAGTCGTATAGAGGGGGCATTTAAACGCTTTTTCGTAACGTGACGATTTTCTACCAGAGAATTTTGTTCCAATAGCTGTTTCAAACAGAAGTACTATACTAACATGACCTAATGCATGAACACGATAAAAATCGTAATGATATTTTCTCAAATAGAGGAGCTATAGCTAACACACGAATATTTTCTCGTATCGTTTTGACTCTGTGTGAACAGACGTTCAGTTTTGAGCACAAAAAGTCAAGTATACGATAAAATATCGTGAAAAATTGCGCCGTGTGAACGTAGCCTGGTTAGGCGGTAACCGTATCACTCGGTGCTCATGTTCCAAAGCAAGTTCGTCTATGACGTAACGTATCTTTGTTGGTTTGTAACTTTAAACATACGAGTATTTATTGATACTTGCATTAAAGCCACTTTTTTTGTTGTAAATAGTTCGATGGAACGGCAATTCGATATGTCCGGGGACGGTTTAAAAATATACTAAATTAATTTTGGTGTTCTAAAATAATAAATTCGATAATTTATTGCTGTAGCAGTAGATACGTAATAAAGTACTGCAATTGTTCCTATATATGTAGCTGTCAATATTTACGGATTTTCATAAGCGGCGGCAAACATCAAAAATAAAAGAATATGGTTATAGTGTAAGGAAACAGTAAGACCATTTTTAGCCTAAACTACTTAATAAAGAAAAAAAAACCGGCCAAGTGCGTGCCGGATCACGCACAATGAAAGGTTGCGTAGTTGAAAACAATTTATCCCAAAAACAAACTTATCATTGTAATCCCAAAAACAAATCTTTTTATGTGATAAAATTACAAATTAACAATTCTCGGAATTTTTACTTTATTTGTGAGAGCTTACTTCTTGCCAGATTTCATGATTCTAGGACAACGGGAAGTACGGTTTTGATTAATTGCGAGTATCAAAATATGTCGCATAAATGGCCGTATGTTTTTATTTCGTTCGACTTGAAGCTTGAGTTTTTTAGGACTCCAAGAGACCATAGACTTACGTATTGGATATTAATTTCAACTTGATACCTTCACGCGTTCCTGAAAAAAAGGGTCTTGACAGACTGACAGACAGACAGACGGACAACGACGTGATCCTATAAGGGTTCCGATTTTTCCTTTTGAGGTACAGAACCCTAAAAATAATATAAAATTCTTATATTCACTGACAGAGAAAGAATTTTTAAACAAATTTCTTTTGTAACGAATCAGGAATAAGGCCAAGATATTCGAGCGCAGTAGGCATTTAGCGTTACCTCCCTCCCCGCGTGGCGTGGCAAGTCACGCGATTGTCTTTTACATTGTGTTTTACTGTCACCTATATCGTCGTAGACAATGACCGACACCGATCATCATCATTCTCCTGCCCTTATCCCAATTTTTTTGGGGTCGATGCAACTTGTTTTTTTCTCCATACTTCTCTATTAATCGTCATCTCGGTAGTCACTCCCTTTCTAGCCATATCATCTTTCACACATATCATCCATCGTTTCTTTGGTCTTCCCTTACTCGTATGGCCATCCAGATTCATAATCAAAACATTCCAGACGAGATTTTCTTCATTTCTCCGCATCACATGCCCATACCATGATTACCGATTTCCACACACACCGACACCGATATCAGCACGATATCTACCGGCGAAGACAGTGCGGGGTGAGAGTAGCGGGCATTCTTTCACTTGAGCAAACTTTTTCGCACTGCCGACTTCAAGACGTCGATACCTAGTAATGTGGTTGTTTGTCGCGTCGTCGCGATGGTCATCGATATTCACCAATATCATGGGGCCGATAATAATTGTACCTATCGGTATCGAATCGGGTTGGTATCGTTATCTGATAATGTGAAACCAAATTTACGACATTTTATGTAATAATCTTAGTTCACTCCTCCGTACACACCATAAAATGTAAACATAAGGAAAAAAAAACGATCTAAGAAAAAATAATTAAGTTGATCAACTGCAAATATTTTACACTGTGGCATGGATTTTCCACAAAATCATCGGCGGCGCGTCGTAAATAAACACGTCGCGCTGCATTTGGGGGAGGCGGAGGTAGCGTTTCAAAGGCCTATAGGCCCGATTAACCTGGTCTTCAGTTGAAAAGCTGATTTTATCTAATTCATTAATGAGATTTTTATAGCATTCAAGGCCCTTATATTGAGTTCTGAATTATGAGGAAGTATTCACTCTCCACACCTACATTTAAAACAGCTGCCTATAAATCCATAAAGGCTCCTTCAAACAGACGCGACCCGCGATATAATCGCGCGCGACACAAAGGCACCACGTGTCGCGTGACGAGTGGTGCGTTTGTGTCGCGCGCGATTATATCGCGTGTCGTGCCTGTTTGTAGGAGCCTTAACACGCTGTAAAAGTAATTTATTGAGCAATTTTAGCCACAAAACATCGTAAAATCTAGCCATAGACAACTATTGTAGAGAAAATATGCAAAATTATGGACACAGATAACATAAATTGTGAATGGTATGCGGATCATTATACTGACAGTGAATATTGAACAAAGTAGGTAATGTATGTGTATATGCAAAAGCTTATTGTTTTGTAGATAACAGGAACAGGTTTTGTTTATATCATTTGATATTTTTGAGTTTATTTTTATTTATTTGTATACATAATATATACGTATAATATGTACATGGTAGGTATATAAAAAAGGAGCGGAAGGGATCATAGAGCATCAAAAAATTCGTCCACATTGCTGTCAACAGGAAAAGTGCCCAAAAGGCTGGCAGCACTGCCACGTTTTATGGCACTTATGATTCTTTGGCCAAACAATAGGCCAGCCCCTCTGGTCATGTGAGGAATCGACCAACCGTTTAGCGATGTCTTGAAAAAACAAGTGGGCACTCGGACCCCATGGCCCTAGTGTTTCAACCCCAAACGGCTCGAAAATATAACTCCCAAAAATGTTTTAATATTTTCGTCGTTTGAGGTTTTCCGCGCTTTTTTTTATTTTTTTTTTGTTATTTATTTTTATATTGTGTTTCATTTGTTTTACCATGTAGTTTGCAATTTGCAGGTATTATTTTATTGATACATCATCAATTCATCAGTCTATAGAAGTCCACTGCTGGGTCTAGAATTCACAATTGCGCGGCATTTATCTCAATCCTAGGACACAAAATTTTTTCTTTCCGAAATTCCAGTATGATAGATAACATGTTATTTCACTCCATTATGTTAAGATTTTGCACACAATGCAGTAGATAAACACAATATACTTAAAATCTGTTGTTACCAGTCAAACATAATACAATATTGAGCTGACAGCTAAAATATAATAATACTAGCTGCGCCCCGCGGTTTCACCCGCATTATGTCCTAACCTAGGTCATGGTCTACCCATGTGCCAAATGTCATCCAAATCCTTTCAGCTGTTTTAGCGTGAAACCGTAAGTAACAAACAAACAAATAAACTTTCGCATTTATATTATTAGTTAGGATGAGCAAGAGGAAAACTACGGGTCCTTGTAAACATCTTTATATCTGTGGCGGAGTCTTAAAACGTTCCTTACGAACCATATTTCAAGTCGCTTCCAAACCAGGCTTCCGTTCAGTGGCCAACCTCCTTTTAAAAGCTCACAAAATAGGATTTCAAAATATTAAAATTCTTAAAATTTTGTGGACGTAATAAACTGCCCAGTTTTGGTCATGTGGTTTCTCTTCAATTTTCTAGGGTGTAAGCGTAAGAAACTAATAGGTCTTTACCTATGAAATTGCCGTTTTGTATGAAAAAATTTAAACGAATTTTTTTCATGCATTTTTTATTTGTATTAATCGAAGTAATCACCCATGCAATCAATGCATCTTTGCCAACGCAGTGGCAGTTTATTGATGCCCTTCTTAAAGAAATCAGCTGGACGGGAGGCAACAAATTCTTCAAAGGCATTTTGTACTGCCTCTCGGGTATTGAATTTTTTTCCCGCCAAGAAGTTATCCAAATTCTGGAAAAAGTAGTAGTCTGTAGGCGCAAGGTCTGGTGAGTAGGGCGGATGACGGAGAGCTTCCAACCCCAGTTCTTGCAACTTGGAGACCGTCTGCTGTGCAGTATGAGGTCGCGCGTTGACGTGCAGGAGCAGCGGAGACGAGCGATTGACCAATGCTGGTTGGAGATGTGCCAGCTTCTCCATCATTGTGTTCAGTTCTTCACAGTACACATCTGAAGTAATGCTCACCCCGTTTGGTAAGAAGCTGTGATGAATCACACCGGCGCTAGACCACCAAACAGTGACCATCACTTTTCTAGGGGTAAGTTTTCGTTTACGGCATTGTTTAGGTGCTGAAACAGGATCCAACCAACTTGCTGAGCGCTTGCGGTTATCAAACAGAATCCATTTATCATCGCAGGTAACAATGCGGTTCAAAATTCCTTCATTTGTGTGTCTGTTGAGCAGTGCAAGGCACGTCTCGACGCGTACTTCGCGCTGGCGATCATTGAGTTCGTGGGGTACCCATTGGTCAAGCTTTTTTACCTTGCCGATTTGACGCAAATGGACCAATATTGTTTTGACGCTAACGTCGAAAGCTGCTGCTAATTCAGCCGTAGATTGTGTATCATCAGCTTCCACAATCGCCTTTAATTCGTCATTGTCGACCAAAGTCTTCGGACGACCGCGAGGTTCATTTTTCAGGTCGAAATTTCCAGAACGGAAGCGAGCAAACCAATAACAAGTGGTGCGTTGGTTTGTAGTGTTAGCTCCGTAAACGTCGTTGATGTTGCGTGCCGCTTGTGCCGCGTTGCTGCCACGACGGTACTCATATTCCATAATTACTCGAATTTTTAACGTATCCATGATGACGAAAAAGATTGAAATGCGATGAAAATGTAACACTAATCAATAAACAAATGACTACTTTTGGAAAAAAAAACCCATGTTTTTAAAATAAAATTAATTTGAAATTAGAATTCTTAGCCAAACAAAAATTATTTTGATTTGAAATGGCCAGTACTGCAGAACGGCAATTTCATAGGTAAAGACCTAATATATGCTTATTGATGGATTCTAAGAATAATAAGATGACAGCTAATAAAGGCAAGGCTGCTGCGGCAAGGCTCCTGCGGAGCCCAACGAAAAACTGCGTGTTGCGAAGCCGAATATTCCGATGTATATTTCCCAACTCCACTACAACACTGACGCGGAAGACATCGTGACGTACGTGCGCCAAAGGTTGAAGTACGCGCCGAGAGTACAGCTGCTGGAGTCGCATCGCAACGTCAACTTTAAGGCGTTTGTGGTGCGCATACCAACATGTTACCTGCACCTGGTGATGGACGAAAGCTTTTGGCCGCAGGATGTGGTATGGCTTTCGCCGACAAGTGCCACCGGAACGCACAAAGACTTACTGTACTACTTAAGTGATACTAACATAGTTATGAAGTTTGATTTACTAACAAAATTGTTACTACATTATTATGTATACTTAGGTTAAGGTATGTATCTATGGGTCTTTGTTACCTGAAAATAAATGGTTTATTTATTTATTACAAATTAAAGAAGATACTGCGCCAACTCTAAATAAATTGACAATTTGTAGGTCTTCATGACGTACGGTGCTGAGACGTAGACTCTCAAACAGGAGGCTGTGTATAGGCTGAGAGTTGCACAGAGAGCAATGGAGCGTTCCATGCTTGGCATCAGGCTAATAGACTGAGTTCCAAAAGTCGAGATCCGAAGACGAACGAAAGTCTTCGGTATCGGAAAGCGTATTATGGAACTCAAATGCAGTTGGGCAGGGCACCTGGCAAGGCGCAGTGACGACAGGTGGAGTAAGGCTGTGACAGAGTGGCGTCCAAGGATTGGAAGACGAGATGTCGGTCGTCCGGCGGTGAGATGGGCGGACGACATTGTTGCCATTGCACGCAAAACCTGGATAAAGCTGGCACAGGAGCGTGGGGATTGGCTCAAGAAAAGAGAGGCCTATGCCTAGCAGTGAGTAAAGTCAGGCTGGCATACCTGACATTTTGTATAGAACTTACAATACAATAATAATTATTATGTAGATATGCGCCATACTTCTGCTCAAACAATAAACAACGCTGAATATTTTCTTAGACAATTTTCCAGAAAATACAGCTCTCAGACATAGACGTAATTACAGATCATGTTCTTTAGAGAGTTTTCCTTGATATATTGAATCTAGCTAATATCAAGCACTAGACTAACTAATAGCCGGCAAACAATAATTTGTATAATTTTTTACTAATGATTAACGAAGAAATGGAGTGCCACCTTGACGAGAAATCCTCAATAACCTAAAATAACGAATTTGTTTAGTTTTGTCATGCGCATCTGTTCGTTGGTCCATCTGTATATCTGTAGGTCCGTTTGTCTGACTGTCTCCGTCACAGGCTTTTCAATCGCAGACTATAAGTGCCCAGCTTATTCGGAGAACTTACATCAGCAAGAACAGTGTTTCTACAGCTGAATTTACAGCATAATCTGCAGCCTAGTACACCGTTCCCACTGTTAGGATACAGGCCCTCTGTCAGTAAGAGCTCGGGCCGTAAAGGTTCCCCAATTTCCATGAAGTTTTCATTGTTCTAATAGAGTCGCATCGCGCCTCTCTGCGGAAGCCTCAATCCACCACAAGTCCGGATTGGTGGTAGATGTCATATGTCTTCGATTTTTTGCTTCTTTTGTCTTCTCTTGCTAGGTTATTGTTAGGGTTCTGTATTTATAGGACTAAGAAATAAGGCATATATCGTAACAGTATACTATCTTCCTATGATTAACGTAATTAACCGACTTCCAAAAGGAGGACGTTATCAATTCGACTGTACGTTTTTTTTTTTGTGTGTTTTTGTTGTTGACCAATTTTGAAAATTCTTTTTTTGTTTGAAAGGGTATGCTCTCGAGATGGTCTCATTGTTACCAAGTCAGATGGGATCCCATGGAAATCGAGGGAAACCCTCAAATTTTACAGGCACACCTATAGTTTTCCTACACATCTTGAGACAGAATGATCATTCTAAACAAATAGGTAAGCTATGATACAATCCTTCTACACTTGTAGTTCTACTCTATGATCATAACTAAAATAAAGCTTTTACCTACTAAGCCTATCAACTACGTTGGCAAATATTATGTTTTTTATGCAGAGTTAGTCTGTCGCGGGCCATTACCGACTAAAGAATGTTTTGCGAACAAAATGCGTATGAGTAATTGAGACACATCATTCAGCTCATAACGAGACTATTTCATGTTCAAGTGCTGGGAACGTTATTCATGTAATATTATGAAAAAAGTAAATAAGATGTCTTCAAGAAATGATAAGTAGGTACTTGTTTTTTTTTTTTTGCTTTTTGTTTTAAACTCTCTTATTATTTTCAGCCTGCGATGCCTCATTGGTGGGCAAAATTTTTGAAGAGAAAACATTTTCAAGTAGGGGCAAAATTAATTTGTTCGATATCGTGTTTCTGAATTCTTCGTTAGGAAATTATTTAGCTTAAAAGTCGAGTGATTTACTTCGGGAATTTATCTGAGTACCTCAAAAAAAAAAAAACAAGAATTTTTCAGAAACCGGGCATTAGGAATAAAATACGTTTGCGTGTTGATGATTGACAAAAAATATTTATTAGATTTCTAAGTTTATTGGAATTTCTCAGTATTTTATGCCTGGTTAATGGCAATGGGCTCGCCCCCCTATTAGAATGAAATAGAATAGAATAGAATAAACGTTTATTGTCTCCAATATTACAGCTAGTAGTAGTGGTACATACACAAAACTATAATACCGGAAGCAAAAGGTTTAAGCGTCAGCATTATGCTTAGGTCCCCTGGTATTACAGTACCAGTTGCCAATATATTTTATGTATAGTATTAAAAATAAGAAAAAAAAAATCTAATAAAAAATAAACCGACCCGACGTCCAAAAAAAACACTTACTAAAAACTTTTTTACAAAAAAAAAAAACAGCCGACTTTCAAAAAAACACTACAAAATAGCTTGGCAACTGATAGAAATCCGAAACACGAAGTTAGCCGAGGGACATTAAGGGAATAGTTGTACTGTACATGGGACTTAAACATAACTGGTGAAATGTGGGTGTAGGTACTATTTGGTACACCCACAGAAATATAAATATAAGGCACTATTATTTAGATTTCTACCTCCTACACCTCAGCCTAACCCTTCGGGAATATAGTCGTGATGTTATGTTAAGCTGTGTGTGTTATTTTTATAAACGACACTTTAATACATACATGCATAAACTCACGCCTTCTTCTCATTGGGCTAGGCAGAAACTACAGAACGCTACTTGCTACGATCCTTACATACCTACTCCTTTTGCATCGTTTACGTTCATACACGCACGCCGGTTGCGTCAATATATAATAATAAAAAATAAAAAAATATATTTAAAAAAAAAAAAAAAAATAATATTAATGATAAATATATATATAATATATTTTTTTTTTACTATGTCTTCCTAGGGCGTCCCCTCCCAATACCGATAAATGACACTTTAATGTCACAAAATAATACTTATAGTCAGTAAATATTAGAATCACTTGCTTTTTTTTTTCATTTTTACTTTACGTTTTAAAAACCTCCATTAGAATATCATTTCATTATTAAATGATTAATTTACCCTTTACTTTTTCACTGTTACTTCCACAAACTACCTACCTACCAGTAAAAGGCAATGAATCACGCGCACGTATACCAGACAAGCTACATCATAACATACGACTGCTTATCATTCTTGAATTTAATCTAATATACGATTATTTGCTTAATGTCATAATGCTTTTAACGATGCCACAATGTATTGCGCCCTCATATTTCTTTAAGATGTGAAAATAACTTCATTTTTCTTACTTTCGCGCCGTTTCCAAGCGGAAATAGCACATTACTAAACACAATAAAAATGCAACATTAGTCGTAAGACACCACAATAATACTAAAAAAATTGCTACATTTTTATAAAACTTTTTTGTATACTATGTTTGTAGTTTTGGCCAGGACTAATGACGCGGGAGCAAGTGACGTACAGTTGGCCGTATGAGAAGCAGCTCGTCCTTAGGTCGACACATACAGCCTTCAGTAGCAATTTCCCATTGCTTGCGAAGGTTTTCGTTTTTAGTGAATTAATGAACTTTTAAAAAAAAATAAAGAACTTTTAGTTTAAAGAAATTTATTTTAAATATCTAACCCACTAAATCTTCATGTTCTAGCAAAAGATGGCAAAATTAAAAATTTTGCTGACAAAACATTTACCCCCTTATTCAAAAAAAAACTAAAACGCTCATGTTCCTGACGTCACATCGGGCCACACACAACACCGCGATCGCGGGCTTCCCCCGCCTCCACTCGCTCGCCGACACCTTGAGCGTGCGCACACATATCAGTCGTCTCCTGCTGAAATCGTATCTACATATGTATCTCAAGAAGTATCAACTCACGCGCAGAACAAAGGTAAATATTATGATGTCATTTCATTATTTGACACATAGGCAATATTTTAGGCAAAAAAAAAATAGGGTTTTCGCTTTAGATTTTGATATAATTTATTAATTGTTTTTATTGGCGGTAATATAAACAAATTGTTTTTTTTTGGGTATTGAAAAAAACTAAGTCATGTATTGTTCTAAAACAAAATTCGTAATCTAGCCTAGTCTATCCACTTTAGGAAACAGTCTTTAGTTGACTATCGGTCCATAGAAATATTTTGTGTACAAGCCATGTATAAGTAAGTGGCTAGACGCCTCGTCACGCGCCGACAAAAAGTCTCAAGGACAATCCATTGACGTCACGCGGGGGAGCCGGGCGCGGGAGTGGTCATCATCTGAATCTAGTAGTTTTATTAAATAGTCAAGACCACCAGCAGCACATCTGGAGCTTGATACTCAACACTCTATAAACTTATTTTATTTATAAAAGTGTTTTGTCTTCTTCTCTCAAACTCAAATCTTAATTCGAAAGAAATTGGCAAAACACTTCACCATCCATACCTATTATTCATAATACTAATAGTAGAAATACGAAAGTAACTCTGTCTCTGTCCTTTACACGCCTTAACGGCTGAACGGACTTGGATGAAAGGCATACGGATAGTCCATGACTTGGATTAGGCATAAGATCATAAGATTTTCTTATCCCGGCAGTACCTACGTTCCCGTGGAATAATTTCTGCATCCACACGGGTGAAAACGCGGTCAAAAGCTAGTTTACAGATAATTGTAGCAAATTAAAATCTTATTTGAATAATATTTTAAGTCAATTTAGTTTCTTTTACAACCTTTTTATTTAGGAAATTCTTGTATTATTTTACGATGAATGATATATATATTTTTATTGAAGCATTTTATTATTTTACAAAAAGTATTGTTTTTCCTACTATATAATATTATAAATGTGAAAGTTTGTATGTTTGGATGTTTGTTACTCAATCATGCAAAAACGGCTGAACAGTTTTAGATGAAATTTGGCACACATAGTTTATAACCTGGATTCAAACATAGGATACTTTTATCCCGTGGGATAATTTCCGTCATCCATGCGGGCGAAGCCGCAGGCAAAAGCTAGTAAGACTATAAACAAATCCTCCCTCATAAAATATTTCAACACATTAATTATTTTCATTTATAAAATGAAATAGGTAGCTGAAACACTTATTTATTAACATGAATGAGTATCTTCCACACATTCCGCTGTAGGTAAATGGTGATAAATTCATTTCAATTTCCATCACCATACCTAGCTGGTGGAGGAAAATTGCACCAAATCTGCTCATTATTTTTGTTGTAAATATGTTGATCCCTAGTAAATAACTGCCTATCTTTCCTGTGCCAACACATTTTTTGCAATAACAGAAGGCGACAGAGTGAGACAAAGTTTTATTTACAGCCTCCATATTTTTCTGAAGCCACCCAAAAGCCGATAGAATAAAGACATTAAGGCGCTATGACCCGACAGAGACAGCGCTTACTAGTTTTTGAATCCATGGGAAACATAAAAAACAGTGTTTCAAAATTCTGAAAAAAAGATGTATCTTTAAGGATCTGGCGGGATAGCCAATCGGTTTTAATAGCACGATTAGTTTTACTTTACTGGATCGAAAAAAATCCCAAACTTACCCCTTTTAAAAGGTAGTAAGCTTAACTGTTTAGCACAATTCGCTGAGTTTGTCGTGATAAAATGATTAAAATAAATACTATATTTAATTTTGGTAGGTACCAAATACGCGAGGCAACCCCTCGCGAGCCTACTTCAGTTCAGTATGCGGCTCGTGCTGGATCATAGGGCCTTAAGATAAGAACAATGACATTTTTACAGTACGCCATTCGGCATGAGACAACTTCGTGGACAGAATTATTTCCCTAATTCAAAATGTTTTAAACTCCTGCAACCTTCTGTTTCCCTGGTACTTTCGGCCGTCCCTTATCATTATTTAGTTTTTATTACTGCTTTGTGTTTTTTTACGACAAAAGTGACCGGAACACCTACCTTTTTTGTTTCAAAACATTACCTACTCTTTTTTTTCGCCCAACAAAAATATTTTTATCTCACGATGAAATGCTTAAATAAAAGCTGTTTCGAATAACAAAAAAAAAATCCTGACTGAAAATAAGATCCTCAGATCCTCGAGAAAACTGTTTGTATTTTACTGTATTTTAGACATCCTGGACTAGTGCCAAATACTTGTCATTCGTAACACCCTTTTTATTAACTAGCACTTCGCCCGCTACTTCGTCCGCGTGGATTTCACATTTTCTCCTACAAATTTTACCACCCCCTTTAAATGGTAGTATTAATTATTGCTATTTCTATTACTTATTTACATAAGTATTCGAGCCATGTTTCAAGTTTACAGATTATTTTTTTTTTTTTTTTATTTAAACTTTATCTCCCCTTGTCAACCCTAAAGGGGTTAATTTTTTTTAAATCGTTTCTGACGTTTCCATTATTTTGACTTATAGTTTATTTTTACGATACCAATTTTCGAGTTAATCAAGCCACGCAGTAAAATCCTCCCCTGTTAAATTGACTACCCCATTGCTCCCAGTTAGGGTAAGCAAATTTTGGAAAAACCGCTAGCTAAAAGCTATCTACATACCAAATTTCATCCAAATCGGTCCAGCAGCTTGAGCGTGAAGAAGGCACAAACATACAAACACACACACACACACTCACTCACAAACTTTCGCCTTTATAATACTAGTGTGATATTATATAATGTGATATGAACCATTTTCCAAAGTAAGATAGGTACCATATAGCTGCAAAATATTGCTTAACGTAAATAAATATTGATCACAGAAAATGCAGGTAATGCAACCTTCACGATTCTAAAACCAACCCTTTAAGAAAATTGACCGTTAACAAGAGGTAAACATAAGAGAACAACAAATAAAAAATTACATATATTTTTAGCAGAGGGCAACTTCCCCTTTGAAAGTAGTGGAAGAGAGGGCGGTCCCTGAGGGCAAATTAATGCTTTGAATACACAGCCAAGTATTAAATTCTGTGTACAAAGGCTAAAAGGCGAATGTTGTGGACATTTTCTTTAATTATTAATGCGACGATACACGTGTCGTAATAATTATTTTGACCTTGATCCTATTTGAAATTCCTGTGATCCGAGGCAAGATAGAGCAAATAAAACATTAAGCTGAGTCTGTTTAGGTAAATTATAAAGTATAAGAGACTATACCTGTTAATCCAATAAGCATATATTTATAAACTAGCTGCGCCCCGCGGTGTTACCCGCGGTTTATGAGATACACTAAAACGTGTATTATTTTATCGGTGAGAAAAGTATTCACAAAAAAATTGCTCATCCCACGGGATTACTACATTTTTTCAGGATGTAAAGTAGCCTATGTGTGCTATGTGTATACAGGGTGTCTGCTACTTCCACACCAAATTATATCAAAATCGGTCGAGCCGTTTGAGTTTGAAAGAGTAACAAATATATTTGAATTCCTTGCTCATTCCACGGGAGCACTACATTTTTGCGGAATAAAAAGTAGCCTATATGTTAATTCAGGGTATAAACTGTCTACATACCGAATTTCATCCAAATCGGTCTAGCCGTTTGAGCGTGAAGAAGTAACAAACATACACACACACACTCACAAACTTTCGCCTTTATAATATTAGTGTGATGTGATATACAAGATGTGCACCGCGGTTTAAAAAGTAGCCTATGTTAATCCAGGGTATAAACTATTTACATACCAAATTTCATCCAAATCGGTCAAGCCGTTTGAGCGTTTGAGGTAACAAACATACAAACACACACACACACTCACAAACTTTCGCTTTTATTAGTGTGATTATATAATATTAGTGTGATTTTATATTATTGGCTGCTGCTGTTTGCTGCACGCTTTGATGTAAGCTGTAAGTGCAGTAAGCAATAGGATAAAAAAAATATATATATTAAGTCCGTCTCAGTCAGATAATACAAAAAAAAAAATATTAGACAGGTATTTTTTGCTTTATCATATTAATAAAAAAATACTTGGATAAAACGCGTCAAGCGCATAGCTACTGCGTCACAATTCGAGGCGTGACATCATGCCACATTATAACTGAATGTATTACCGTGGTCTTTTGATTACGTACAAAAATAAAAAATACGTGTCCAATATTTTGTAATAATCTACGTGACAGACAAAAAAAATTTAGTTATCATCCCTTTTGTTACTTATAGAAATAAATAAGACTGAATTTGGTTTTCTTATTTAAATTGACGATGTGGTTCCTCCACATCGACAATTTAAAAAAGAAAACCTCTAAGCAGGAACGAATATGATTAATTCTCACTTAAAGCATAATGCCAAAACAAATGCTAGACAATCTATAATGCTTATGAACAGGCGACACTCTACCAAAGAAATAAGTCACGCCTGACTAAGCAATCTAGCTGACCGCTGACGGCCTAACTAATGAGCCACCATTGATTGATGACGTCACAGGGCTTTAGCCCAAGCTGAATTACTAACCGAAAATCACAGGGCAACTAGATAATGTGACAAGTAATAGGTAGCTACCTTTGTTCGTTAGCTGTCACAGCCAAATCAAGGCCAAAGAAATTAGTGTTCATTATTATTAATTTATTACCTAACAAATGCTGACCCGCGAGACGTTGTTCTGTTAAAATGTAAATTTCAATTTTTGCCTTTTTTTTTTTCTTAACTCTTCCGTCCTTGTATTAGAGTAAATAAAACATAAAGAAATATTCAAATCTGTAAAGCCATTTTTGAGTTTTAGCGAGACTAACGAACAGTAATTGATTTTTATATACAGGCTGAAATGTTAATGGTTGTTTCCTCTTAAAAGGTCATTGTACTCATCATTATAAACAACTTTTACTATAGGAACAAACCTGAAATCGCAAAAAAAAATCTGCTGTTTAGTACTTTTATCTACTTTTTTTATCTATAATGTAGGGAGCAGTTGATGTTTTTTTCGCGATTTCAGGTTTGGTGCTATAGTAAAAGTTGTTCATAATGTTGAGTAAAATGACACTTTAAGAGGAAAACAACCATTAAAATTTCAACCTGTATAAGAAGAAGAAGAAGAAAGAAGAAGATTAAAGATTATTAGATTTACTATTACTAGGTTTTTTTCCTTTGAAATAAAATTAGGAAAGACTATTTTTCCTGTGAAAATTTAGAGTACCTAACTTTATGGAGATTGTGATTGACTTATCTTTACAAATATTCTACATACTTTTAGTTGAGTGGACCGTTAGAAATATGTATTTTTAATATTTAATAATAATAAAAAAAAACTTTATTGCTAAACAGATTACAAAGACTTACATAGGCCCCAAACTAGGAAAGCCTGTAATCAAGGCACCAAGGAGGGTTTACCGTTAAACATTTATTTTAAAACATGTTCGGTAATAAAAGTAAAAAAGGTTTATATATTTTTGAAAGAATAAGTATTAACGTTTTGAAGGGTATTATACCGCAATAGCAGTAATAACAAAAAAACTTCAATTGTGTCTCGTTAGTGTCTTTCAATGCGTTAATTAAACCTACTTTTTGTGTTTATACACTTCTGGACACATCTATTGGCCCACCTTAGAGTTTAGGTTTCGATGGCCCCTACCGAAATATGATTGCTAGATTGAACAAAAACTGTTGATGCAGTTTTAAACCTGATACATTTTACCATCTTTTTCGATCGTATTGTTTTAAATTTGAATTCAGAATACCATACGACATGGAGCTACGCCTAACAAGTCGGATATGCGCCTTGTTAAAGGCAATTGATTTTTGAATAAAAAACATGTTTTATCAAATAAAGGTTTAATTTAATAACGCGTGTTGCCTCCATGGGCATCTACCACAGCTCTCATACGATTAGGCATAGAGTTTATCAACCGCTCTATGAAATTTTGAGGGATCATCTCCCATTCCTCTTCTATGGCAGTTTTAACTCCTGCATCGTCTGGGCAACTGGCTGACGAGCCCTAACACGTCTTTTTAGCTCGTCCCACATGTGCTCAATTAGGTTTATGTCTGGGCTTCTGGCTGGCCAGTCCATAACTGTGATGTTCACATCCCGAAGATATTCCCTGACGATGCCGGCCGCTTGGGCTCTTGCATTATCATGCATAAAAAGGAAATTTGGGCCCACATAGTCCGCGTATGGTATCACGTGAGGTTCTAAGCACTCACGAATGTACCTTTCAGCATTTAATGTTGGCAGCCGTGGTCCTGTAACAACCTCAAGTTGAGTTTTGCCGCTCGCGGATATACCGCCCCAGACAGTCCATGAGCCACCGCCATAAACAACCCTCTGTTCAAAGCAGCAATGTGCGAAACGCTCTCCCTTACGTCGGTAGACCTTCTTCCTTCCATCATTGCCATGTAACACAATTTTAGACTCATCAGAAAAGAGTACACGGCTCCAATCTTGCTGTGTCCAATTTAAATGACTGCGTGCGAAATGAAGGCGCGCTGTTCGGTGGGCTCGCGTTAGTTTGGGGCCATTAGCTGGCTTGTGTGGTACCATATCGCGTTCTTTTAACCTTCTCCGAACAGTTCGAGCGCTCACAGATACTCCGTGGAAGTCGCGAAGTTGGTTTTGTATCTCAATGGAGGTAAGGTGACGATTTCTCAAGCTGGTCGTCACGATGAATCGATCCTGCCTTTCAGTTGTGACCCGAGATCGTGGCCTTCCTTGGCGACGAACAAAGCCGCCAGTCTCTAGGTACCTCCGATAAACATTTCGGACCGCAGATCGACTTAAATTAAGTTGAGCACTCACGTTTCTTTGGCTGTGTCCGGCCTGAATAAGTGCCACAGCTTGGGCGGCGACTTCAGGTGAAGTATCCATAGATTATTGATAGAACCTCACCTTAATGTTAAGAATAAGTAATGTTTGTTGCAAAACCAAAGATATCAATCACTTTTTCAAGAATTAAATCCAAGTAAACCAATAAAACCAAGTTTTCTTAGTATTCGATTGTTTGATATCAACAAACAGGCTCCAAATTGTCTTTTGTTTCTTTAAATTCTGTGTTCGAAATTCAAAAAAAGACTATTGAATGAAATTTCATTCGTGTTCCTCAAACATTATATTATATTTTTACAAGTTTCTAAAACTCACAACAGAATTTTAAAATTAAGTATAATCTCAGGCGACGCGCGACGTAAGGATCGAACCTGGACCCTGTTCACGAGCCAAGCTGTTATACTGCTGCGGCAATCAGTTACTTAATCAGATGCATAGAGTATAGTTATAGATTGGGAAATCAGATGACAAAATAATAGGTCACTTTTGACAGCTCATATAATTTTTTATGCCAAAGAGAGACAAACATAGCGGGACAAAGAGGGACACCTTCATGTCAAATCGGACCATCCATCACATCATTCAAGTTCGCTGTGTCGTTTCATTAAAAAATAGATAATGAAGAAAATTGAGGGTAAGCTTATAATTTTGTTAAGTAAAACATGACGTCGTCGCATCATAGCATAATTACTCGTCTGCTTGTGCTGTTCGAATAACGACATATTCAATTACATTAAAAGCATGCCTCGATTGAGTAACTTTTTAAAAGTGAAAATAATAGTCCTTTGGGAACAAAATCAAAGTTTAAAGAGTATTGCTCGAGAATTAAATGTCGACGTAAGTGTAATCTAAAATAAAGTCAGTTTATATTTTATTTTACTTTTTTTCCATTAGAATTCTAACTTTTTAATTTACTTCCACATAGAGAAACACAGTTCGTTTATGGGTGCGACGGTATCAAGAAACTGGTGAAGTGAAGTGTAATCGCCAAGGGCCACGTCCGATTGCTTACACAAGTCAATCCAGCCGTCATCGTGATATTGTTAATAGCCATACCACGGATTCTTTCAGAAATACCCGATCTAGTGCTATAAGACATGGCATTTCGCTTACCACTGTCCGAAGACATTTACATGCAGCTGTGATCCATAATTATAAACCTGCCAAAAAAATGTAACTAACCGAAGCTCATCGTCAAGCCAGGGTAAGATTTGCAACTCAATGTATGAATTTTTATTGGGAAAATGAAATAGTCATTTGTACCGACGAAAAGACGTTTAAGTCCGATAAAGATGGACGTAAAATACTGTGGAGAAGACCAGATGAACGCTACAACTCTCAAAATGACCTTTGAGGACTAGTGGCAGGTTATCGCTGGGTAAGCAATAGTTAATTTAATTAATTACTAACATCTACCAGCTCACTTGATTATAATAATGAATACTGCTTATTTCCTAAATTAAGACTCAGTAGCGCTCTGACTATGTTAATAAAATGTTATTATTAGTAATAATAATAACGTATTACTATAAAAATAATTTATTTATTAATTATTAATTTATTATCATGTAATTGTAATGATTCATAATAATTATGATTTTCTTTATTTCATTTAAATACATATCATTTATATTTTTAAATATTTTTATAGATAACAAAAAAAAAATAGTAGCTCACCGGTATCGGGAACAGGGTCCAAGCTACCGGTGGTCAGGGCTATTATTATGAATAATTACATGATAATAAATGTAAACAAAGCATAAAAAGAGTTTTTGCGGTGTAACTTTTACAATGACCGACATAAAATATATAATTATTACAATAGAAATGCTTTACATATTTATATGAAAACTAAAAATGTTTTATTTTTACACCTGTAATTGACAAAAGTATTTATACGTATACATTTATAAAATAATATAAGAATAAGAATAAAAATCCTTACTTCAATATCTACTCGAAAACTTCAATACCTACTCGACGCAAATGTATGGGACGGCTGATTATTTCTTCGCGATTACGATGTTGGTGCCATGGAAAAAGTTGTTTGGCTTGATGGTCTATACCACACCCTTAAATTTGACGAGGATGTAAAACGACACGTTGTATATAAAAAAAAAATCAAAGTATAGGTATATATACAAAAATAAAGTAAAAAAAATATATATATATATTATTTTTTAATAGGATCTGCAAAATGAAATTGATAAAAAACCAACATGACAAAACAAGAGAATGACAATGGTGCCGATTCTCTTGTCACAAATGCCTCTAAACTAGACTAAAAATCACCAAAATTTAGTTTATTCCTGTCAAACGACGATTTCCCATTCTGAAATTGACTAAAGTGACACAACTTAACTATATTTTAGTTTGACAGGAGATTGTACGGAGTTATTAGTTTAGTGAAAATGGCAATTTTGCTATTCTGAATTTGACTGGTTATCACCTAAAATTTTAATTGTCAAACTAAATCAGACTATGTTTAATCGCGATTAAAAAGGTGTGGAACAAAATTAGTTGACATGAACTAAAATTCACACCAAGACCTTGACTTCGGGTGCAAAAACCGTAGTGTATTTTTTTCTTTTCTTTTGCATATATCTCGGAACCGGTGTCCTATCGCAAAAATAATGAAAATTTGGCCCCCCTTTATAGTAACCCTTAAACCCCTATGACTCAACATGTAGGTACCAAAAAAAAAAAAGGTACCTAAATCCACGTTGAAGCTGCCCCCTCCCAGCGCCTCTCCAGTTTTAAAAGATATCTGACCTGGTGACAGCGGCGATGTCGGTGAACGAAATATGACAAGCCTTGTCACTTCATAGTGATTTCGTTACTTCCAATTAAAGCCACCGGGTCAAATATACTACAGGCACTATACCACGCGGAGTCACGATTGTCAAACTCGATTTTAGTTGTGTCAAAATTGTTATTAAATTTAGAGGTTTTTTTTTTGCAGAATAGCTCTAATATTCTCATAGCAAAAAGTAAGGAATTTTAGTGATAGTTTAGTTAGTTTATTTCGGTGTACAACAGAATCGGCACCATTATTTTTTTATTTATGGTATACTTAGTAATATTTGTTTGTTTTCAGGATATTGGAGATGGATGTCTTCGACAGGTCCTGGAGAGCTTGTTGAAGTCAGCGCTCGAATGAATGGCGAACGTTACTTGGATATTTTAAGAGACGTGATGATTCCAACAGTGCGCAACGTATACCCTGATGGACATATTTATTATATTCATGATAATAGTTCGGTGCATCGGTCAAGACCGATTACAGAGTGGTTTTCTACACAAAGAGACTTAACTTTGATTGATTGGTCATCTAAAATCCCTGACTTAAACCCGATAGAAAATTTGTGGGGTCAAATGGTGTTTAATTGGGACTCGAGTAAAGTAAGAACTAGACAAAATTTATATGAAGAGGTTATGAGAACTTGGGAATTAATGCAATTAAGTGACATTTGTTTTAATATGGTAAATAGAATGAGATCAAGATTAGAAGAAGCTATAGAAAGTGAAGGTTACCCACTCCGTCATTAGTATAGGTTTGACCCCACCAGTTACAGTTAAGTTTTTTTATAGTTAATTTTTTTGTAAACAGTTTGTAAAATCTCGAGAGATGTAAAATGTTGTTCTGTTTGTTTCAAACCCGAGTAACATGTTGGTTCTCTTGTGAAATCATCAAAACTGCACCTTTTGAATTTAAATATTTATTAGTGGTCCATTCGTATGTTTTTATACTTATCCTAGTTATGCAGGGAAACCTATTATTAGCCATACTATACTGTAATTCACATACTCTGTAACATACATTAAGTATATCGCTGTTGGTTGCCTAAATAAAGAAAATAAAATAAAAATAAGACTAAATTATCAGTTTTATCAGTAAATCAAAATTTGTTAATCTAAATTGGATTAAGTAATATATTAATTATTACCAATCAATCTGCCTAATTTCAACGAAATCTCCAAACGGCTGGTTGACACTTCCCGTGACCCAAGGGCTGGCTTTTACCTTGGCCAGCGGCTTAACATTGCCATACAACATGGCAATGCCGCCAGTCTCTTGGGTACTTTACCAGTCGACAGCGATGCGGAGGAATTTTTAGACGCCATATTTTAGTTTTTTAATAGTTTTAGTTATGTTATTTAATTTATTAAATTTATCTGGCTAGCCTTTTCCCAACTATGTTGGGGTTGGCTTCCAGTCTAACCGGATGCAGCTGAATACCAGTATTTTACATGGAGCGACTGCCTATCTGACCGCCACAACCCAGTAACTGGGTAATACGATACCCCTTGGTAAGACTGGTTGTCAGACTTTCGGGCTTCTGACGACCCGTAACGACTGTCAAAGAACCACGAATCAGCAGGGACCAACGGCTTAACGTGCTTTCCGAGGCAGGGAGGAGTCTCGGTATGTAAAGAATGGTGACCCATCCACTGACCAACCCCGGCAAGCGTAGCTTAACCTGATGGAACGACCCGTGCGGCTGTTATTACTTAGCCACGAGTTCCTCATATTAATTCTTACCATAAGAATAATAAATAATACTACATATAGAAGTGAATCTCCTTTATTCCGAAAGACCGCATATATGCACCTACTTCCCCTCTCAACCCGCAACACCTCACTATCGCCCTACAGTTACCACCAGGGCTGCCTAAGTATGCTGATGTTGTCTTTGTTGTGTATGCGCATGACAATTTTGTAATAATATCGTAAACTATTATTGTTAAATGGGTATCTTGCACGCGCGTGGAATCGATGTCAATAACTACAGAACACTAATTTCATTGATGTCACAGAGATGGCGCGCACGTAAACATCGTAGTATATCATCCTTTATGTATAAAGCATGCAATATACTACTCGCGAAAATGATCGAAGTTAAGCGAATACGAGAAGGGCACTTCAGTTCGCTTCGCGCAACCGTTTTAATCGGTTTCAACTTCGACCAGTACTTCGTCGAAGCAACTTCGCGAGTAGTGTAGTGCAGGCTTAATATATGTCGCTTTTTATACACTTCTAGGGGGTGAGATTTCTGTGGAGCTGACTGCACAATTGCAGCTTGCAAGCAAAATTGTTCCAAAATTGGAAAGGCCTGGCGTTTGTCGATGGTACCTATGAAAATTATTTTTCTTCATATTTTTTTTTTCGTAATTTTTTTCGATGTTTTAGCAGTTATTCTGCTATTCGGGGCGGAGACAAATCCTACAAATTCAAGATTGTAAAAGTCGGTTTAGCCGTTCTTGAGTTATAAATGGTGTAATAACCCGACTTTGTTGTATACAGATTTCTTCGTTAATGTTTTACCATTAAAATCGCCAATTATTCCTCGTCAACCAACGAGAACAATATACATAATATCACAAGAACTAAAACCGACAAAACACTTGAGATCAACTCCTTTGAAACACGGTCAGAATACCGGCCGTCCCTAGCGAGTAACCTTTGTTCGGGCAAAGGTGAAGAGACTGAAACAATACAGACTCTGGCAAATAAACGTGTGAAGATATCCTTTGAGTACACGGCGAGATTCTAACAAAAACATTTGCCTCTTGAGTTGGGTGATAGTCGCCCTTTCTATGGAATAGGAATGTTACAGTTGAATATATTATATCATCATCATCTGCCTAGCCTTTTCCCAACTATGTTGGGGTCGGCTTCCAGTCTAACCGGACGCAGCTGCATACCAGTGCTTTTCATGGAGCGACTGCCTGTCTGACCTCCACAATCCAGTTACTGGGTAATACGATACGCCTTGGTAAGACTGGTTGTCAGATTAGGGCTTCTTACGACCCGTAACTACTGTCAAAGTACATTATATGACAGCCGGGACCACGGCTTATTGTGCTTTCCGTCTTGGTATGCAAAGATGGTAACCAATCGACGGACCAACCATGGCAAGCGTAGCTTAACCTGATCGATCGACCCGTGCGGCTGTCATTACTTAGCTACAAGCCCCTCCATAGCTTCCAAGCCAAAGTTGAAATTATGTATGTACGAAGTTTTAGTGACACTTTGAATGAAGACAAAAACTCAATTATACTAGGTATTCAAAATGAAAATAAAAAGTAAAAAAAAAATCTGTCTGAAAAATGCATTAACTACTATTATAAACCCAAAACCCCCATGGGGAGGGGGGGGGGGATTAGTTGCGAACCCCATAATAGGTTCACAACTACTTAGGATGATTTTTAACCGACTTCAAAAAGGAGGAGGTTCTCAATTCGTCGGAACCTTTTTTTTTTTTTTTTTTTTTTATGTATGTTCCCCGATTACTCGAAGATGGCTGGGCCGATTTGGATTTTTTTGTTTTATTCGAGAGGGTCATCACAATTGGTCCTATACAATAAAATTGATTAACTTTGCTTCGGTAGTTTTTGAGTTAGCTTCAATAATACGTATTTTTTACCGACTTTTATATGGGTGATGTTCTAGTTTGTTTTGCATATAGTGGTATTAGAATTTGTGTGGGGTAGGTACACAACTAAAAAGTGAAAAATAAAAACTTTTTTACAAAAAAATACAACCGACTTCCAAAAACAACACTACAAAGTGAAAAATAACTTTAATTTCAGAAGTCAGTGGCAAAAAACGAAAATACATTTAACTAGACACCGACTTCCGAAATTAAAGTTATTTTTCACTTTGTAGTGTTGTTTTTGGAAGTCGGTTGTATTTTTTTCCATCGAATGATGTTTTTTACGTTTATATATATAATATAAGTATTAATTTATATACCGATTATGTAAAGGGTTTTTCCTTATGCACACATGGGGTGCAGAAAGCCTTCAAGGAGTAATAAACTGACAACAAGGTGGTGCACCAGAGTCACCCCTACATTTAGTATCACCACTCCTGGCGTTATAATTATTTCATATTCTTCGCAATTTAACATAACATAACATCACTGTGCCTGTAAGGCAGAGGTATACCTATCTATAGTACACTCACAATTTGCAGTTATTTTTAAGTCCCATGCAACAGGGGATGAGCCTATTGCCATCAACCGGGCACAAATCTAGACTCCGGGCTGTTACTGAGAAATTCCTGACGGAAGAACCCAATAACATTATCCGACCTGGTAATCGAATCCAGGACCTCACGCTCAGCAGTCGCGCTTGCAATCACAAGACCACCGAGACAGACCACAGATCGTCTCTATTTTTTTACCTAGATTACGTTTTTAATTTAGATTTATAGGATAACATTCTAAACAAACGACGAAAGCACCCCCTTAACTTAACCAAAAGATTAAGCACCTCTGCTTCCCTCTGAAGATTAATAAAATCTTAATCTGGAACAGCATGATAAACGCAATGGTGAGGTTATTCGATTAAATGAATGGTCCCCTAGGTGCTGGTTACCACAAAGTAGCAATAAAACAGAATGGATCCTGGACTCTTCCAGTTATCCCGTTTTGTTTCGTGATAAAAGTCCTGAAGTTAATTCAGCTGGACGCTTGTTTAGAGATTGCGAGCACTGAGATAGTACCTAAGTCAATTTATTTTTCATGGAAGAGAAAATCTTGAGATTTCTTGAAGCTACGTTTGTAAGGAAAATGGGACGGGTTCAAAGAGTTTCGTGTCAATATAAATCTTATAAGAGCTTAAATGTGATTCTGTAAATTCTGATCAAGAGGATTATTTTCTCAATAATTTTGTCAGAAGTAATAATTAAAATAATTATGAAAAGAAGATTATTCTATTTTTTAGGTATTAAAATGACGCTGCTCGAATACCCCACGGTATTTTTGACGACTTTCTCTACAGAAAGAAAGAAAGAAAGAAAAAGTATTTATTGTGACTCGCACAGGAAGATCACCAACTAAACTAAAAACACAATAATAAAAGGATGAAAACAAAAAACATAAATAAATAAAATGAAATAAAAGAAACAGACAGTCATGTACGAAGCCAAAAGGCCCCTATCTCAGCATGATGCTGCGATATTTAAAATAAGTGTCGCAGCGCTGGTATTGATAGAGCCCGCTGTGATGAAATACGAAGATAACCTAAATAAGCCACTAAACTTACCTGCTGACAGAAATCTTACCACTATTCACACTAATAGCAGTGTCCAGACCGACCGAGCACAGCTCGCGAGGCAGCCTCGCGAGCTAATGCCTTGGCCGGTGTGGACGTGGCTCGGGTTGCTTCAGGCGTATGGCTCGCAGTCGAGGGGCGCTTGACCAAGGCAACGTGCGCCCAAGGCAGCCCGAGCCACGTCCATAACGGCCGAGGCATTGGCTCGCGAGGCTGCCTCGTGAGCCGTGCTCGGTCGGTCTGAACGCGGCCATTGGCCAAATATAAAACGAAGCTAAGAGCCGCTTGTATTTAAACTAGTGAAAACTTAAAGCAGGGAATTAACCAAAGAGCTTCCCAGAAATGCTACTAAAACCTCATAGAGGCTATAGCTAAGTATATGTCACGTGGCTAGTGACGTTATAGTGGTATAGCGGTCCGGGGAGCCGACAATCCTCTTATTTCCCGGCCGTCGTCCGCAGCGACCCGCACTTACACTAGTGCAGTGCAAAGTGGACCCGATGCACTCGAATGCATCGACATTATTAGGGCTGCTGTCAATAAAATGTGTGTGGTTTAAAATTGGTCTAAATTTAAAATATTTATTTTGAGCTCCAACAAAAAAAAAAGATAAAAATTGAAGATACGGATTGAAAAGTCAAAATACATAGGCATAAAGGATTTTGAAATACGAATGAGAATAATTATGTACATTATGTAACTTACAAGTTTTCTATTTTATTTTGAGATAACAAAGCATATAAAACAAACAGTTGTCACGCAGTGATATGAAAGCTAAGCTAACTATGCAAGACAACCAACCAACACAGATCATCTAAACTGTAAAAACGAAAAAAAAACACAAACAAAAATATTTCCTAAAATCCCACCCGAATATTCTTGTGCAAACAGAAATGAATTGCCGAAAACAAGCAATTGATTCGGCTAAACGGCGTATAGTATCCGTAAACAGGATATGTGAGACAACCCTAGCTGTTACAGTGACTACTCTTTCTCGTGACCACGTGAAATCGAGCGAGACGCATTAGTATCGATAAAACCGTACAATGATGTATGTACCTACATCGATTCTATTTAATCGAGCAAGAAGCATTGCGATTGACCTATATGGCTGTTACGTACCTATTTATTTGTACAATAGTGTTACACTCCTACCAACTTATCTGTGAAATGGCGAAAATTGGAACTACGGCCGTCATGTTGAAATGTCATTCGATTGTGTCGACGCATCGACGGTGCCGTCCTCTTTCAGTTCACAGATAAGGTAGGATTGTACTTATTTTTTTTTTTAAACAAAAGCTACCAAAATAAAGTTATAGAAAGCAAGTATGTCAAAATTTGGATATTAAGACCCAACAAATGTTCTACCACATGACTTGTTATTTTTTTTTATATTAGCCTACACTGTCCTACTGCTGAGAAAATGCCTCCCCCAAATCCTTCAAAGCATCCTTTTTCAGGGCCACCTCGATTCAACCCTTGCGGACTTGCGGTACTCGACCAGGTCGTCTCGCTACCTCTTCCTGGGCCGGCCGGAACTTACCCAGCTAAATAACTTGTATAATATGTACCTAATATTGTCTTGATTCGCAAGTATTGTTGCTGATGTAAATACTATGATTCACGTAAATTGTGGTTTATACAATTTTACAAATTGATATTAAATTAAGCCCCCTTTAAGACGACGATAAACGACTTAAATAATGATTTTAAACTGAAGATCACGTTGCACGAGTAGTGTTAATGATTTAGAAAAAAATATATGATAAATGAGAGCATTTTCATAATAACTTATTAGGTGAATACTTATTTTAGATTATGTTTATATTGTATAGTGTAATAATTTGTAAAATTATGTCTAACACGGAATAACTGAGAATCACGCAAAAACTATTAAGCGTATTTTTATGAAACCTTCACCATTTTAAAGATAATCTAATTATTTATCTTGTATAAGTAGTGTGTTTTCATATAATGTCTTTTGTTTTATTTATAATAAATTAATAATGCGTCTAATTTGATATAGCGCTCCTTGACGGGCGACTCCTATAAAGCTGATTTCAGACTACGCTATAATATAATAGCATATAGTATATAGCTCATAGCACAACAATATCGCGCTCCATACATTGTTATGGACACGTTCACATTGTACAGTACTATATATTATTGGCTTGCTATACGCTATAAATTGGTGCGATGCGCTGAGTTCATGCTACTCGTATGCTATATCGCGCGCCGCTATCTTTTCATCCATTTCATCCATTGTGTCGATCGTGATGTGTGCTGTGCAACTGTGCACACTCTTCAAAGATCGCGATCGACTGAGCTTGCGATAATATCGCGTATGTGAACGTCATGCTATATAGTATAGCATTAGGTCTTTCTTTGGTATACTTTATAGCACAATAGTATAGCGTAGTCTGAAATCAGCTTTACTGGGTGGACGTACGACGCGTTGCGTGAGCTCGGCACAGAACACGCAAGCTATTCCGGGCCCCAACCACTCAAAGCCATTGCCATATCGACTACTCATATATTCTACTACAATAACAACAATGCAACTCTTTCAGTACTGTAGGGAGACTGTAACTAATAGCTATTGAATTCAAAACAAAAACAATTACACGTTAAACAATCATTTTATTTTTAGTCAAACCTTTGTGCGTTTTTTAGCGACGTTTAAAGTTTGAACTAAACAAAATAAACAAACTTTTTATTTACGAGTACATGTTGATCTAGAAAATTAATTAAAATATTACGGTATTCTACAACTACGATGCGATGTGACAATTTGTCGCTTCAGTGCGCCTCGTATCGGTTGCATTGGCGAGAATGTTATCGAAGCAACATATAGTAGGTACAGTTGACAAAAGAATTAGGTTTACAGGCCATACAGCTCAACATTTTTCCACTACGCTGTCAGTTCCCATTCCAAGTGTAGGTATATGAATGAGCCCGCAGACCCACAGTCCAACACGTTGGTTTCATTCATCAAAGTTCGCGACGCTTTTGAAGCCGTTGATGATCGAAAGAATCAATCTGCCTAGCCTTTTCCCAACTATGTTGGGTCGGCTTCCAGTCTAACCGGATGCAGCTGATTACCAGTATTTTACATGGAGCGACTGCCTATCTGACCTCCACAACCCAGTAACTGGGTTATACGATACCCCTTGGTAAGGCTGGTTGTCAGACTTTCGAGCTTCTGACGACCCGTAACGACTGTCACAGATTCACGAATAACAGACGGGACCAAAGGCTTAACGCGCTTTCCGAGGCACGGAGGAGTCTCGGTATGTAAAGATGGTCACCCATCCACGGACCGACCCCGGCAAGCGTAGCTTAACCTGATGGATCGACCCGTGCGGCTGTTATTACTTAGCCACAAGCTCCTTTATCGAAATAATTTGATCGAAATAATGTGTCCATGATCGAAATAAAAAAAAATTACAAAAAAATAAACAACTGACTTCCAAAAAACACTACAAAGTGAAAAATAACTTTATTTCGGAAGTCAGTGTTTTTGGTTTTGTGTTTTCATTTTTTGCCACCGACTTAAAAATTAAAGTTATTTTTCACTTCGTAGTGTATTTTTTTTGGAAGTCGGTTGTTTTTTTTGAACATCATCGACACAAAAGTAGGAAAACTATACGTATTATTGACGCTAACTCAAAAACTACCAAAGCAAAGTTAATAAATTTTACATGGGACCATCTGCAAAGTATATCCTCCCGAATAAACTAGGAATCTTTCAAATCGGCCAACTTTGTAAAAAGTTATACATAAAAAAAATATGCGTGTCGACTTGAGAAACTCCCACTTTTTTCGTCCGTTAAAAAGTGCTCCCTGGTGAGGGCGCACCCTTAGCATTCAGGAATAAGGATTTTTTGTGCAAAAAGTTTTTAAACTGAAGACAAAACATAAGTTCTGTCAAAGACAAAAATACTCAGCATGCACAATTGTACAGCACTGAATAAAATTAGATGCAAGTTAGCTGCTATAACACGTACGAGTAGTTATCGGTTTTGTTGACTGTACTATTGATTAAATCAGTTACAGTGATACGTTCATCTAATTAAAACCAATAGAGGAGGAAAACGTAATTGAAACAGAATATTCTTGTATATTGACTTAAACTGACTTTCAATAAACATTGCATAACATCAAGCCTTTTTCCCAGAAGGTTTGGCAGAAGTGTAGGTATTACAACCATGTTTCGCCAGCTGCAGACGGTTCAGTTAGTCTTAGTAATAGGAAGCAAGCCATTTACTGGCATAAGCATAATCAGCCTATAATGTTCCCAATGCTGGGACGCAGACCTCCTCGCGGTGAGAGGGAGTGGGCTGTAATCCACCACGCGGGCTCAGTGCGGATTTGTAGATGTCACATGTCTTCGATTTTTTGGTTCTAGGACATTCCAGTTTCCTCACGATGTTTTCCTTTGCCGTTTTGAGAGCAGTGGTGATGAAATAATTTACACAAAGTAAAGTGCCTGTCTTGGTTTGAACCTACGACGCGACTCGTAAGTCGCGGTCGTTACCACTGGTCCATCACTGCTCTCTAATTACCATTGCCAGCCATTTACTGTGCCCAGTCCCATATAAGCGGCTGTTACTAAAAAATCTGACAGCCACTTTGCCAGACCTGGGAAACGAAACCAGTATCCGCACTTGGATTAATATTATTATACAAACACTGATTTTTATTCCACCTCCTAGAAATTATGAATTCTCCTTCACATACTATCAGACTTCACTATAAGCCATCATCATCATCCACAGCCCGACTTCACCCATGCTTGTGTCAGCATCAACCAGGTTTTGCCCACGACGGCAACAATACGACTGACATCTCGTCTTCCAGTCCTTGGACGCCACTCTGTCACAGCCTTACTCCACCTGTCCTATCTGCACATTGCCAGGTGCCCAGCCCAACTCATTTGAGTTCCACAATACGCTTTCCGATATCGAAGACCTTCGTACGTCTTCGGATTTCGACGTTTGGAACTCGGTCTATTAGCCTGATTCCAACCATGGAACGCTCCATGCGAACGAGCCGTGGAGCATTCCACATCTCAGCAAAGTACGTCATGGTGGGCAAAACGCACTGGTTATAGAGGCGGAACTTCATACTATAAGCCACATACCTACTATATAAAACATCAAACTATCCTAGACTGAACGGCAGTCGTCCGCGCCCCTAGCCGCCGTAGGAGAGACGCCCTGGGCGGCGTAAATCTATCGCCGATTCCCGGCCACTGTAGGCGCGGGCTTGCGGACGACGAGTAATGGGCAGCTCGCCGTCCGGTAAGGACCAGGCCTGGGTCGACGGCGCGTTGTGTTCCACGCGCGCCTCAAAGAGATGTCAGCAGTGACGGGGACAATTGGGCCGATGCTGCCGAGGTCGCGGGTAGTTCGAAAGAGATACCGTGGCCCTGGCGGGCAACTGAAGGAACATGGGTGGGTTTTAGTCAGTAAAAGTCTGACACGCCCTCTCGCTATGCCCAGAGCGGGAGAAGTCATTTGATGATTTCCCATCCACAAAGTCGTCCAGTTTGCCTGACGGTGGTGACCGGTATAGGGTAACTGCTATAGTAATTGACCACGTTTTAGTAACTGGCCACTCATTAAAAAAGAGGTAGAAACAAGGTAATGCAAGCAAGCTCATGAATGAAAAGGACCAAAACAATATTTTTCGTCCTTTTCATTCATGAGCTTGCTTCTTCTCCTTGTTTCTACCTCTTTTTTTATGAGTGGCCAGTTATTAAAGCGTGGCCAATTAATATAGCAGTTACCATATAACATTTCAACAAAGATTAGATTAACTGGGCTTAGTACGCTCCTCTCACTCGGTTTTTCTTTAAAGATTAGGCCCCGTTCCCGCTGTCTCTGATAATGATTTATGTTAGGGACACATGTAATACCTACATCCATTAATTCTGTCGCTGTTTAATTTTTTGTCGGGGTTAAAGTACTTAATGTCTTTGAAAATGTAGGTAAAATGGATGAAAACAATGGTTTACTTAAATCAACTAAGTCTATCGCAGTCCACTGGTGGACATAGGCCTCCTTACTGGGGAGAGACACTGCCAATTTATCCCGCTAGGAGTCGCGTCGACCCTGGTGTTGTGTACCTATCAAACACAATATCAAGTATCTATTGATTACACTCACCGATGCAGAAGGTACCATTTCCTACCGCTTGACCGTAGACGTCATATTAATGATATATGTTACTTGTTTAATATTGCAAATGGTTCAATTGACTGTCCTGAACTAGTTTCAAAATTAATGATACGAACTAATCAGATGGGGCTGCGGCAGCGACCACTTCTACATGTACCTTATGCCAACACTAATTATAGGCGTAATGCATTCTTTCTGAGAGCCAGTCGGAGTTTTAACGAAATTTGTTGTGAGCAAGACATTGACCTTTTCTGCACCAATGCAAGCACACTAAGGAAGCTCTTAGCTAAGTCATTTTTTGTACAAGAGGCACCTGCCTGCATGTGAACCGTTTGATGCCCAGATTGGCTTAAATTAGTTTCACTTACCAACTCTGAGGAAATAACTGTATGGAATAGAATATAAGTCGCTGTTTTGTTTTGTTTTGTTTTGTTTTGCTTATAATGTAGGTGTTAACGCCATTACTTTCTTTATTTTATATTTCATGCCTAATTACTGGCAACTCTAATTAATTAGTATCTGTGTAACATAAAGTTCCTTCCGCTTTCCTTCTCCCTTCCACAACCCTTATAATGCCTAAGTGAGAGCGAGAAGGAAGATCCGCAATGGCGCGCATACGCTGCCGCCAAGAAGATCCGCCAGTTCTCAATCAACATCGACGCCTGTTGGGTAAAATTAATCCCAAGTCGAAAAAGGACTCATATTTTCACCGCGAAGAACGAAGATTGCTATTGAACAGTGCAAGTGCGTGTATGTGTGTTGTGGAAAGTGCAGATTCTCGTCCGTACGTGATATCCTGGACGCGCCAGCCACGTGGCTAAGGAAACCCTTCTCGTCGTGTCGCCATAGCTCACCAGGCAGGTACCATCATCATTTTCCCACACCACCAAAACACCTACTTGTGTCACCGAACCGCCCCTCATACAGTCCACTAAGAAAATTTCGATTTTCACCCCAAGGCTTTAGGCCGCCGCAACAGTAGGTATAAGTACAGATAAGATGTAACTTAGACTATGAGGGAGTAATAATTTTGTATTTATCTGTGGAGGCTTGTAAATAGCAATTTAGTTTTATATTATTGTTATTATAATGTTATTAGTCTGTAAGCCTTCCGAAAATAAATAAAATAAAATAAAATAAATATTTTTTTAGGGTGAGAGCACGTTTATTTTTTACCCGACTACGGCGAAGCAAAAAGGAGGGTTATGATTTTGACCGGTTTGTATGTATGTATGTTCATCTGTTCCCTCATAACTTCTAAACTACTCGTCATAATTTGACAAATGAGGTGTTGTTAGAAGCATCTTAATTGTCCGCTGGTTATAGGCTATGTGAAGTCAGGTTAAATTGTAAATGGCGCTTTCTAGAGAACATAAAGTGATGAGCTAAAAAAAAATATATTTTTTAATAATGCCGTGTTGGGTATCAAACGAAAGGGCTTAATTAGCACATTTCAAAAATATATATATATTAATAGCTATTTCTTGCGGCTTTGCTTGCATGCACCCGATAATTGAGAATAATTTCTAAAATCATGCCTCAGATGTGAGCCATTTCTCTTGAAACCTACCCAAAATACATATATAATAATTATTCTTCTTTAAAAATGTAAATTGGCTCTAACCTAAACGAAATTATAACCCCAAAATAATTTAAATAAAAAGTAAGTTTAAAAACTAAAACCCGACTGCTGAAAAATCAAGCTCTAAAAAGTATGAAACAAGAAAATAAATTAGAAAAAGACAGACAAATTAAAAATCCGGAGTCACACGTCATGTTTGGGCATAAAGCGAACAGATTGCGTCTGACTCCGGATATTTTATTTGTCTGTCTTTTTCTAATTTCAGATGAGAATATTTTCTTGTTTCATACTTTTTAGAGCGTAATTTTTCAGCAGCCGGGTTTTAGTTTTTAAACTTCCTTTTTTTAATATCTCTGAAAACTTTCAACAGATAGACAGCTGATGGTTACCTGCGATAATGGCGTCATCTATAATTAGGTTTGCCTGTTCCTTCCCATTACCTAATGATAATAATGTGTAAATTCTTAAATAAACCAAAAGCGTTAACAAAGAAAGCAAACTATCTATGTAAACAAATAAATAAAATTGAAGTGTCTGTTTGTCAAATCAAAATAACAGCTTTTTACTAAATACATATGAAAGTATATACGATACTCATAACAAAAAAACAGTTTTTAAAATTTTTGTCTGTCTGTCTATTTGTTCCGGCTAATCTCCGAAACGGCTGGACCAATTTTGACAGGACATTCACTGGCACGTAGCTGATGTTGTAACGAGTAACATAGGCTACTTTTGTTTTGGAAAAAAGAATTAGGGTTCTGCGCAAAAAAAAATAAAACCCATGAAATTGTGAAACAAAAAGTCCGATTTGAAAAATTCTTTTTGCATTTGGTAGCCCAATTCTCGAGGATGGTTATAGGTTGTTTAATATCACGCTACGATCCTTAAGAGCCGAGCAAAAAGAAAAAAGTCGTAGAAGTGAAAGAATGATAGGCGAAAACGAAGTACCTAATAGCGCGGGTGAGCGATGCAACGGGGGCGGTTTGGGGGACGAGGGAAGTTTTATAAAATACTAACAATTTGTGGGATTTACTATTATTTTAACGAAATTAGATACTCTATTAAGTAAATACTATATAATACAATACTTACTTTACAATTACCATGTAAAAGTAAAATTCTAATATTAAAGTCTCTTTAAAACTGCAATTCCTTCTGAAAATACACTCGTGGCCACAAAAACCGGATTACTTCCTCATCCTGCCACGAACACGGTCTCAAATGCTCTCAAAACAGTAGTGATTACTTTCTGAAACAGCCACTACACTCACTAATCAAACACATGCGGTGCTTAAGTGCCTCACTCTAATACAGTGATCCGCACTTACTGTGACCCACCTACATTCCGATTGTACCGGTGTTGTGGTCTGGTAATGGAGAATTAGGTCTTTTTTTCTGCAACTAGGTGTAGAATAAAGGAAGACTGAAGTAATTGGAAATGGTTGGATTTTTGTGAATCTAAACAAATACGAAGATGTAATATGTTTTATTACCCGACTGCGCCAGAAGAAGGGTTATGTTTTTCGAAAGTATGTATGTACTCGTATGTATGTATAATTGTTTGGCACGCTCTGCGGCCTGAGCGGCTCGATGGATTTTGGCTTGAGAGGTGTCGTTAGATTCGTATTTACTGTGAAAGTGACACGGGGTATATCAAAATATAAAAAAAAACAAAATGGTGGATTTTTGGCGCCAAATTATGACTTAATTTTTTTTTTTTTTTTCTCAAAACCAGCCGACTGTGGTATCAAAACAAAGGGTATTAAAAGGTGATTACAAAAATATACACAACTTATATGGTTAAAAGCAATTCGAAGAGACATGTCGTAAAAAAAAACGTACCAAGAACTAAATCACCCGCGAAATCTTTAACTATCAACTGATAATTTAATAATCTGCGTAATCTTAATGTATTTGTGTGTCATGTGTATATAGGTTAGTATACAAACTCATTAAATAATAAAACAAAAAAATTAAAAAATGTTATGTCCCGCCTGCTTCCAACATTTATTTAATTTAAAATGGGCTTGTTTTTAGCTTTTCGGTTTTTAAACTTAAGTTTTTTATTTTTATTTTTTTTAATAACTTTTTTTTATTTTTGTAATAACGTTGGTATGGTTTAGTCGCAAGAGCTACGGCTGAGCTGTCTTGGATTCGATTCCCAGCTCGCGTAGCATGACGACGTTTTGTCGACGGAAGAATAGACAAAATTACATATTGCCATGCTAATAACACCCAGTTTCTGAATTGAGAATTTGAAGTTGAGAACGTCCTAATCTGTACTTAAGTATAACTTAAACATTTTTTCGTTTCTGAATTAAGTTTTTTTAAACTCTAATCAAGATTTGAGTAATATAACATCATTTACTCAAATTTGAAAGAAAGCATGCTTAACTCATGCTTAAGGCCGTCAGTTGCGTTTCTGAATTAAGAAAAATGTGTTTGACAATACTCAAAGCATTATCAACGTCAAGTTGAGCAGTTGAAAGTTGACACACCAATTTCGGCTAATCAAACTGTAATCAGCTATATAATAACTAGTGATTTTGATCATAATGAGTGACGACGATACTTCCCTGTCGTCTTTGGAGATGCCTCAAGGCAGACAACCGCGCAGAAGAATAGCAGGACATCGGCCTAGCTTGTTCATCACGCTAAGCGATGAACAATTTAAGAGTCGATTCCGCTTTTCGAAGGAGTCGGTTCGGTTTATTTTTAACAAAATAAAGCCTAAACTAACCTGTCGTATTCAACGGCAGGACTGTATTTCTCCCATATTCAGCTACTAATAGCTCTTAGGTTTTATGCGACTGGTAGCTTTCAAGCTGTTGTGGGGGACACCGTGAATGTGAGCAAGGCGACGGTGTGCCGCGTGGTAAAGAGGGTGACTAGTGCCATAGCATTGTTGAGACGGCAATATGTTCGTATGCCCACTGCGCAGGAGAGACCATCAGTGGCGGCACGATTTTTTGACATAGCTGGATTTCCTAGTCATAGGTGCTGTAGACTGCAGTCATGTAAAAATGAATTCACCAGAAGGGAGCAGAGCTGAGCTGTATAGGAACACAAAAGGTTTTTTTTTCAATAAACGTTCAAGCCATACAACAAACGTGTTTTTTTTCCCTTTTTGTAGAAAATGGTACGGAACTCTCCGTGCGCGAGTCCGACTCGCACTTGACTGGTTTTTGATTCTATAGGGAAGCTTCCCAAACGCTATTCGAACGAACGAGTGTAGTGTCTCAGATCTTTATGAGAGTGGGAGCTACATGGGCATTTGCCATGACTTTTGTCTTATCCATGTTCATTTTAAGACCCACTCTTTCGGAAGCTCTGCTGAGGCCATCGAACATTGTACTGAGCTCCTCCATAGTCTCAGACATGGATTACTACATCGTTGGCAAACCGAAGGTCAGTGACGTACGCGCCATTGATGTTGATGCCTAGCCCTTTCCAGTCCAGAACCTTGAAGACATCCTCCAGTGCAGCGGTGAACAGTTTCGGAGAGATAACGTCTCCCTGACGTTATCAAGAGACAGAGGCTATGGCTTTAGTAATGCACTTCCAGGCTTCCTGTTTCTTGTGGATATGGTATGCCCCTGTCCTTTTGCATTCTATTACACTTTGGTATCTGAAGCAATAATAAATAAACGTAAAATGATATGTTGGTAAACATTAGGTAGGGGCCGGAAGGTTCTGGAGTGGCGACCGCGTACAGGAACACGTAACGTAGGAAGACCTCCCATAAGGTGGACCAATGACCTTGTAAAGGCCGCAGGAATCCGCTGGATGCGGGAAGCATAGAACCAATCGAAGTGGCGCTGCTTGGGGAAGGCCTGTGTCCAGCAGTGGACGTCTTTCGGCTGAAATCATGATGATGATGATGATGAAACATTATACGTTATTATCTCGTTATTACGTACTTACTTTGTTATTATTGAAAGAAGATTTTCTTTCTTCTCTAGAGTATAGCTAGGCGATCTCTTTTTCTTATCTCTATCCATTTTAATTGGTATAAAACAGAATTCCAATAAAACTTGTGTTTTGACTTTCAGTTTGACATTCACGATTCGGTTCACAGAATCACGTCGAATTGCTAAAATATACATATATTAAATTGCTAAAATATGCATTAGCAACTCTAATAACATAAATTTGTTGAAATTATGCCGTTATATAAAATTCACTTACTTTTTAAGTCTGTTTTAAATTTATAAGAATAAAATGATGTAATATTATGAGTTTTTGAAAAGTACCGGTTTTTGAATGTAAATTGGAACGTCTTAGCTTTGATCAGGAATATTTAAGTAAATGATCAGTTGATTATGGTTTGACGAAATTCGATTTTAATTTGTGAAACGCAAAAAACTTAAGCGCATACTTATGTATTTGAGAATAATCAGTTGAGATTTGCTACTTTTCTCAAATCAGAAACCGGGTGTTAGACGCGTAGAATCCTTAGTAATATTTCTACTATCTGCCATTTTGTCTATTCTTCCGTCGACAAAACCCGTTTCTATGGCGGTCATGCTAAGCGTGCAGGTCGTGCCAAGTGTTATTGGGTGTTTTCAACCCTAATTTCTCATTTTCCCTGCCATAGTTCACGGGGAATTTAGATTTGCCGTCGTTTGGTTTGATTTCCGAAATCAGACCAAACCACGACAAGTCTAACTTAGAGAGATGTATTGATGATTCTTATGGTTATAGTTACGTAAATACATATTTGTTATTGTAGCAAATCATACCTTCGAGACAACCATTTTAATTCGGCAGCATTGTATTTCTCGGAGGGACCACGGGCGCAAAAACTCCCCGTTCCAGGGGGACTACGGCAGGGACCACGGGTAATAAACGGAATTTCTTAATAGCAGCCCGGAGTCTGGATTTGTGCCCGGATAATGACAATAGGCTCGCTGCCTATTACAAGGGACTTAGAAATAACAGGCGAAATGTGGGTGTACTGTTTATTTTGAAATTTTAATTTCTTCCTTTTTTCAGGCAGCTGTGGACAAAATACAATACACAAATACAAAAATTTAAAACATAACAAAAATATACACTAATATTTATGACGCAGGCAGATTGTATAATTCGCCATTATACATACGGCGTCGTCCGTTTATAAACGCTCGCAGTTATTAAATATGCCGAAGGAAAATTGGCAACTCGTTCAATTGTTATAATTTCGACATTGATTGCTATTGTAAGTTCAGTCGGAACTGTGACTAACCACGCGCGATCCGAATTGGTCGCAGTAACTAAGCACCCCGAACAAATGGGTTAGGTTAGGTTAGAACTGTGGGTCGCGGGTAGTTCGAAAGAGATACCGTGGCCCTGGCACGGGCAACTGAAGGAACATGGGTGGGTTTTAGTCAGTAAAAGTCTGACACGCCCTTCCGCTCTGCCCAGAGCGGGAGAAATCATTTGATGATTTCCCATCCACAATTAGAACTGACCAACCGCGTGCGAGCCGAGCGAGCGGTGCCGCGGCAGTGGCCGGCGAGAGCCTTGAGAAATAGAACTAAATACTTCAATTTGACGCGGCATTTTGTAAACGGTGTTTGAATTATCCATCAAAATAAATGTTGTGGCATATATTATATAGTGACAAGGCAATTTACATTTTGCCTTCGGCATATTTCAAAACTGCGAGCGTTTTTAATCGGACGACGCCGTTTGTAAAAAGCGGAATCATACAAATCGCCTGCGACATGTCGACCCATCCGTAGAACAGAGTCCGATGTCTGAATGAATCAAAAACGAGTTAAATAGCTAGACGAGTTAAGGAATACGAACTCTACGTACGTATGTACGTTTTTAGAATTTTCGTATCTTATTTAGTTTCGGAAATATAGAATCGCAGAAAGTTCAATTTAACACTAGCTCCGTGTAAAAACGCACGAAGTAACTCAGGCCTCTGCCTCGAATTTCGCGGGCAGCGGGGCGGCGGCGGCGGCGGCGCGTGAGCGGCAGGATTTTATGCGAAAAAACAAATGGACCGGACCTCCAAAACAGCGGCGCGGAAGCGGGGCGGGACAATGCGAGACGCGCCGCCGCCGCCGCCGCCGCCCCGCTGCCCGCGAAATTCGAGGCAGAGGCCTCAGGGACGGCGCGCGAGAACAGGGGTGGCGCGAATTTTCCGTCCGTTCGTCAGTCCGGCCGCTGTTTGTTAGATGGTCATGTGTTGTTTTTGTGTCATGTGCTTAGCTTTTCGGTTTGATGAAACAAATAATTTATCAAGTGTTTTGCATGAATAAATATATTATTATTATCATAAACAAAAAACCTATTATAATCATATAAAAATGACCCATGTTAATTTAGAGAACGTCACTTAATTCAGACGTCTCCGTAAAACAACGTATAATGTTCACTACGGACCTCCGCTCTTAAGCCATAAAACGTCCTATGTTGATATGGAACTCACTATCTCATGAAATAAAAGGATAAGAAATAAACATTATATAGAATTTAACTACGCTGGAGCGTTGTTACGGCATACCAAAACATCTAAATGTTAGGTAAGTCTCACCGCTTAAGAGTTACACAAGTTAACAGCTTCTCTAACCTCTACTGAAAACTATCAACCCTACAGATCGAACTTTATTCTACGGATGAGTCGACATATAAAACATAACATAGAAAATAAACTAACACACGCGAAGTGTCGCACAGCCTGCCGCGAAAACGTCGGTAGACTACACCCTTCGGCCAAAACTCTTCCTTTAGGAACGTGTCGAGATGGTGTGTCGGAACCCAATATTAAGGTACACCTCTGCCTACAGCCTTCCCTCCGGGGATTACAGGCGTAATGTTTTGACTATAGAAGGTTTACAAATTCGTTTGTCTATACTCGTACAGACGTTCATAAAATAAATCGAAGTCCAATTTCATTGCTAAAATACACTGTATTCCATAAAATTACAGTAATAATAACATAATAAAATTACTATCAAAACGAGTTTCAGTCCTTATATCCAATAAGTTGAAAAGGAAAACCGGGTCTCATTACTGATTCGCTCAGTCCAAATGAAGTCGGCTCGTGTCAACATGACTTTAGGGATACGAAATTTTATAAAAAAAGATTAAGGCCCTGAGGAGGCTGTGCCGCTGACGGGCCTAGCCAGGCGGAAAATTTATCGATTTATATTTTCCGGTTTTTTATTTTTAATAGAGAATTATAAATAACCTACTGGCCGTCTGTGTTTACGTTCTTTCTGTGTTTTTAGGGTTCCGTACCTCGAAAGGAAAAAAACGAAACCCTTATATGTAGGATCACTTCGTTGACCGTCTGTCTGTCTGTCAGTCTCTCAACACCATAAAAATATATTATTTATTATTATATCTATGGTCAAGACTATTTTTCTCAGGTACGCGCGGAGTATCAAGTTGAAATTAATATCAAATACGTAGGCCTATAGTCCCTGAGTTCTAAAAAAATCAAGCTTCTACATCAATGCAATAAAAAATAAGGTCATTTATGCGACATATTACCCATATGGTAATACTTCCCGTTGTCGTAGAATCATGAAATTTGGCAAGATGAAAGGTACGGCACAAGTAAACGAAAAAGTCCAAAAATTGATAATTTTTGTAATTTTATCACATAACAAAATATTGTTTTTGGAATAACAATGTTAAGTTTGTTTTGGGATAAGTTCTTTTTAACTACGGAACCCTTCATTGTGCGGGTTCCGACACGCACTTGGCCAGTTTTTTTTTTGTTTTTTTTTTTTGACAATGACGAAGACTTTATGTTGAAGACATAGTTGTGAAAAGGCTAGGCAGATAGATTGACTACACAGCTAATAAGCCTATCAGAAAAATTAATGAAATTGAAACAAAAAGCTTTAGCGTGAATAACATTAAAATACTGAAACCATGCTAATAGTAAAGCAATTTCACTACTCTACTCATCACTACTCTTGATGAAAAGATTAAACAAAAAAAAAACAACTACGGCGCTAAATAATCGCGGCAAAGCAGTGCTATGCTATATCTATACAAGAACTCTGAAGGGGTCATTGCGCTCATGCTCATGCTGAGATGGGAGCCTTTTTGGCCACGCACAGGTCTCTTTTTTTTTTTAGTCTGATTTCTTTTTTTTTTGTTTTTTTGTTTTTTAATGTTTATTTTGTTACTTTTATATGCTCTTTTTTAACTGTATTTCCTGTGCGTGTCCCAAATAAAATATTTTTCTTTTCTTTCTTTCGTTCTTTCTTTCATCATAATCAAGAACCTGAAATCGCGAAAAAAAAATCAGCTGTTCCCTACATTTATGTTTGCATAACTCATCACAATTTAGGGAACAGCTGATTCTTTTTTCGCGTTGAGTACAATGACCCCTTAACAGATTTTGCGTTATTTAAGTAAAGTACACGTTGTTAATCCTCATAAAGTGTTTAGTGAATCAATAGACGGACAAACACTCTCAAATCTTAGTGAACACGTTTATTGGTATAAAATAATAGAGAATGTCTCTGTAGCATTTCTATAACCAATAGTTGCATCCGTTTTTTCAGGAATTCTTATTGTTTATAAAGTCCACCACAGATTAACCTCCTACAAACAAACACACGAAGCTATCCATAAACATTGACACATATATAAACGGCAGTCTAGTATTCAATCCTCCACCACACACAATATAGTCCGTCCATCTCACAACCACACGAGTGGTCATTGAATGTCCATTGTCTGTCACGGCTAATAAGCCTGACAATGTGCTGAATTCTCGACCAGGATGTCTGTCTCGACCATCTTGAGTATATTGAGGTTGTTAGTAGATAATATTGGTGCCTAATTGTGTAAAGCTAGTTTATTTAGTCCTGTTTTCATGAAAATTATGTACCTACTTAAAACATCACGCACAATGGTTCACATGAAAGACTAACTGCGGAAACCAAATCCTCTAACTTAATACATAGTAGGTACTTACTTAAAACAATAAGGACATTCTTTGGTGGATAAATAATTATGTAGATCATCATCATCCGCCTAGCCTTTTCGCAACTATGTTGGGGTCGGCTTCCAGTCTAACCGGATGTAGCCGAATACCAGTATTTTACATGGAGCGACTGCCTTGTACTCCACAACCCAGTTATTGGGTAATAGGATACCCCTTGGTATGTTTGGTTGTCAGACTTTCGGGCTTTTGACGACCCGTAACGACTGTCAAAGATCCACGAATGACAGCCGGGACCTTTCCGAGGCACGCAGGGGTCTCGATATGGATTGTCACCCATCCACGAACCAACCGCGGCAAGCGTAGCGCTAAATATCTATCATGCCAAGCAGATATTCTCTTTAATTCATACTAAACTGGTTTTTCGGAATTAACGGAAATGTTCGATAGTAATTTCAGGCTGAACAGATCCTCATATTTCACCAAATTAATTTCCAAAAAATACTTCATCGTACAACCGCACAGAGAGATCAATTAACTTTAACGAAGCAGCTCTAAAGACCCCTCAGCGATTAATCCATTGTACGTTAAGGAACTCATTTCAATAATCATTTTAATTATTATCACCATAAAAATTTAATTCAACGTAGATTAATAGGAAATTCCTTTTGAATTCGTCGACCGTTCGGGGTCCAATTTGTGATCTTATTTGACCGAGATCAACAAAATGAAAAGTATTCAAAGGTAAAAATTCAGAAAAGAGAGAAACCGGAATGAAAACGAGCGACGACTTTCTACCTAAATTATATGGCCCCTGTGTACCTACTTTAACTTTGTATTAAGAATCAGACAATAGATTTTTCTAATTTCTTTATAAGAAAAGTTCTCGTTTATTTTTCAGGTGTCATTTCCAACCTGATAATACAGGAAGGAAATGAAAGGAATTAGGATTTGTTTACTTATTTAACCATTTATGTGTATGTATTTAGACAAAGAAGTTGCTCAACGCACCGAGAGCGCCTGGAGGTGCTATTGGGCAATGAAAGATCTTCTATAAGTAGATCTACCACTATGTCTCAAACGGAGAATTATGGACAACTGTATTCTCCACATTCTTACTTAATGGTGCTCAAACCTGGTCTTTGATACTTCAGCAGAGGTTCGAGGTTTGCAAGCGAGCCATGGAGTGCAGTGTCCAAGGGGTTTGAATTTCAGACCGTATATGGAACACAACACTGCGCGCAAAAACCAAGGTCACGGACGTTACCCAGTTTGTCTATTGTTTTCTGCTGGTAAGTAGCTACTTACCAGCGGAATTTTTTTTATTTCTATTGGTTTATTAAAATTCGGACCATCCTGTGCAAAAATTCATTCATGAAGCTTCATGTATGAATTTTTGCACAGAATGATCCGAATTTTAATAGACCAATAGAAAAAAAAAATCTCTCGTTCGTTTTAATATCATCTTTGCTACCAGATTGTATTTTAAAAAAATTGTTAGTAAATCTATTTATACAATAACGTTTAATGTAATTAAATATCTATAAAAAACGAAAAAGCGGAACCGTATACGTGTGTCAAATTAATGTTGCTATTGCAGTGGCATGTTATATTCAAGACGTCATGAATAATTATAATAATAATCTATTCAAATAAGAAAAAAGCTTATTTTCACTTTTAGTGTTTATTTTTGGGAGTCTGTTGTTTTTTTTTTTTAATTTTTTTTTTTTTTACTTTTTATTGTGCCTACCCCATACAAATTCGAGTACCATTCGGCAAAATAAATTAGAGCATCATTCACATAATAGGTTAAAAATGGGAACTTACTTAAAATAAAAGGTAAGATAAAAATTGTTCAATCTAATGACTGCCATTTAACGAATGAAACCAAATAACGTCGTAATAACACGTCATTTAAGTTACATCAAAGTTATAAAACTCAAAAGCTAATTAAATCACTTCTACAGTTGTCTAGAAATACAAAATATAGGGTTGTTACGTTTGAGCTTCATTTATAGCAGTTTTGTGCCACATTTTCTTGAATGTAGATAAAGTGGATTGCTTGATAGTTATCGTGGCATGTAGGTACTATTTAATTTTATTAAAACGTATTTTTAAAGGCAGGATAAAATGGAGCAAGTTTAGGGGCTCCTTGCACCACAAATAATTAAATACTTTTACAGTCCGGCCGTCGAAAGAATATGTTCTTGACACCTGTCAGTTTCATACTAACGAATATGTGTTTTGCGAATTTGATCCTTATTACTACTAGAAATTATCCAACCGACACGAGGCAGGAGCGCATTCTCTCGTTGGCTGGACTGTAGTAATTTGTGGCCACCGGGCCTTGAAGTTGATGAGTGTAGTATTTTTAAGGTTCCGTACCTCAAAAGGAAAAAACGGAACCCTTATAGGATCACTTCGTTGTCCGTCTGTCTTATTCCAACATTGCCCTGCAACCAACCCGGAGTTTAAAGCTCGACCTTTGTCTTTCAAAAGAGCATGGTTTCTGGTATGAAAGATCATGTGTCTGTTGTAGCAAGTGGAATTCTGTAGTGTTTGCCTACCCCTACGAGAACAGTTATTAATTTATTAAAAATCAATCTGCCTAGCCTTTTCCCAACTATGTTGGGGTCGGCTTCCAATCTAACCGGATGCAGCTGAATAGCAGTATTTTACATGGAGCGACTGCCTATCTGACCTCCACAACCCCGTAACTGGGTAATACGATACCCCTTGGTAAGACTGGTTGTCAGACTTTCGGGCTTCTGACGACCAATAACGACTGTCAAAGATCCACGAATGACAGCCAGGATCAAAGGCTTAGCGGGCCTTCCGAGGCACGGAGGAGTCTCGGTGTGTAAAGATCCACAGACCGACCACAGCAAGCGTAGCTTTAACGTGACGGATCGACCCGTGCGGCTGTTATTACTTAGCCACGAGCTCCTCTTATTTATGAATATATCTATGAAAGTAGGTTTTAAGGAAATTTTCTATTAACATTCATTCTACGTCCCAACCCTACCATTAGCTGGTTCCCCGGAATGTTTGCCCCGGTGGGAGCGACCTCTCATTACACTCAGTAGTCGGTACCTGCATCCCTTTAAAGGAAACTTATTAAAACTTTTTTTCTCAGAGACGCGGAGTCCTTCAATGATAAATAAAACTTGAGTTTTAAATGAATTTTCTTCAATTTTATAATTTGACATTTTTGGATTTGCGGGGAGGGGACCAATACTTGAAGTTGTTTGATAAAAAAAAAATATACGTGTCGAATTGAGAACCTCCTCTTTTTTTCCTTGGTTAAAAAGTGTGTATAACTGCAGGAGAGTATCGATTTATTATGATTGATTAATTGATGAAACTATATTTTTATGCATTTGTTTTTTTTTTTGTTATCGTGATGGCACAACAGGCAATTGGTACAAATGCACACCTACTTATGAAAAAGTCTTTGTTTTTATTAAGAACTGACTCTTGCCCGCGGCTTCGCCCGCGTGGAGGTCGGAAGTTATCCCACGGGAACGTACTACTGGGAAAAAAGTATTCTATATCCTAATCCAGGTCATGGTCTACACATGTGCTAAATTTCATTCAAATGCATTCAGCCGTTTTAGTGTGAAAGCGTAATAAACAAACAAACAAACTCACTTTCGCATTTATAATATTAGTTAGGATTAGTTATGAAGTTAGGATTTGGATTTATCATTTTTATTTTTCTGACCAGATAATTTCAAAATGGGAGTATTTTCTCATACACGTTTTTAGACAGTGGTTCCGGTTCAAACAGCTCTTATGGCTAAAGCTATTTATATATTTAGTCTATGGTCTATAGAACAATCACATCTGCTTACCATTTCTCACAATAGGTACCTGAAGGCGCAGTGGTACAAAAATAACAATTGACAATCACTCCTTTTGTTAGTCTAACAGCTACCCACACATACAAAATTTTGCGAAAGAGGATAGTACAGTTTTTTCAACATCCTTCATTTAATACACGAAGGGAAACGGTCAAACGGTAATCGATCGATTCACTTTGCGAAACACATTCGGGATTACAAAACCAGCCGTCTTGCTTAGTAAAGTATTTCAAAGGGCACGGACAAGTCGTCCGGAACAAAATGTATTATTTATTTAATGTTTTAATATTTACCGCGATTTGTCGAGCGGACTTGGGACTTTTTGATAGGTATACCGGAAAGGAAATTGAGGCAGCAAAAGCGAAGGAAATTCGATTGAAGAACGCTACTGAGTAAGATTTTTATTTTTAATTTTGGCTTATGGTTATCATCCTATTTGTGATTGTATCATTCGAATAGGTGAGTAACGGACAAATTAGTTTTTGTTTTATTTTTAACATCACATTATGAAGTTCCTAGGCTACTAAGACATCTCTAAAATCAATGAATGAGAAGTGTCTAACCTTCCTGGGTTGATGTTCAAAATCCTGTTGATTTACTATGGCATCACAGTGTTCAAATATCAAATAAATGAAGATTTAATACAGTGACACCTTTCTAGACGATGTTCAATAGACATAATGCCGTGTACTCCCTACGAAGGCAGCCGGGTTGATGGTACGTGTAACAACTACAAGTTCCCTACGAGAGGCTCCGCTAAAGGGCCTTATCTGAGGCTCCTGAAACCAGATTATGCCAACGGTAAGTGGTACTTGTTAGATTCGGATATTTCTACTTGCTGAAACCTGGATATCTTATCTTTCTGGAAAACAGTTACGAGTACGCAAAGCGAAAGGATTTCAGCATCATGTCATTATGACTTTTTTTACCGTCTCGAAAAAAATAGGGTATATTCGATGAACGGAGTAGAAGCGTATGGCATACCTAGTTTTTTTTTTATAATAGCTTAGTCAGAAAAAAATATCTAAGTATCAATAAATACTACAAATTCGTTGTAAACTTTTCATTTTAGAACAATACAAACATAAATATGGAAGAAAAATAATAAATCCTTTAAAAATATCGAAATTCAAAACATATGCAACCTGCATTATAATTTGAATTTTCATTTTTTTTTAATAAAAAAAAAAAACTAGATATGCCATAGGCTTCTACTCCGTTCACTGAATATACCCTATTTTTTTCGAGACGGTAAAAAAAGTCATCCAGTATATTGATATATTGATTATATATTGATATTGATTATATATTGTTATTATGTTTTTATAATGAGAGCAAAACATTAATCTATCTTTAATTACCCCTGAACGTCAAAATATTAATAGTTAGTCTACCTATCTATAGTAATAAATGGTGTTTATTTTTTTTTTAATAGTGTCAATCAATCTGCCTAGCCTTTTCCCAACTATGTTGGGGTCGGCTTCCAGTCTAACTGGATACAGCTGAATACCAGTATTTTACATGGAGCGACTGCCTATCTGACCTCCACAACCCATTAAGTGGGTAATACGACACCCCTTGGTAAGACTGATTGTCAGACTTTCGGCCTATTGACGACCCGTAACGACTGTCAAAGATCCACGAATGACAGCCGGGACCAACGGCTTAACGTGCTTTCCGAGGCACGGAGGAGTCTCAGTATGTAAATATGGTCATCCATCCACGGACCGACCCCGGCAAGCGTAGGAGCTCCTCCTTTTTAATAGTGTAATATCTAAAAAAAATTGCAGTTCAAGACAGGATATTATTTCTATTATTTCGTGAATACGACATCCGTTGCACGCTCATATGGCACTAATGTTGACTGCGTTAGTGCCAGCTAGCTACAAATAACTAACTCCAACATAACAAATCATCATCTAATATTTGCAGGATGTCCAGTATTTAATGAATTATAACCTTAAAATAGCATATAATAGACCTTATGAACGTCCCAAAAAAGAAAAAAAATATGTGCCAAGTAGTGTAGTAGAAAAAAATACTGTGCAATTTCTAGTCACACTTTTAGTGCCTCTCTATCGGCATAGTCAACGTACAATATTATAACAACACATAACCGATGGAATTCATTCATTTGTGGTCGTGGTGAAGACGAATGTAAAATAAAGGTTAGTATTTTTTTCTAAAAAATCTTAGGTATGTGTACTACATGAGTAGTACACAAGTAAGTAGTAAGTAGTAGTAGTAGTAAGTAGTGTTTGTAAGTGAAAAATAAGTATTGTTAATGTCAATATTTTGATGAAATATTCATGTTTTAAGGAAAGTAAAAGTAAAAAAAACAAGGAACATTTTTAACCAATTTCCTAAAAACTATCATCTAGCCTATTAAGTATATATTCTATTTTTCTATCTATTTAAATGGCAGCTCTAATCAGCACAAGCATCATCGGTATCCTTTTAAAAATAAAAATTACTGAGAGAAATATTTTTATTCAATATTCCGTCTACAATACTTCCGTTAGACACGATTTCCAATATTAGACATTCACTAAATATTACGCAAGATATTAAACAAGCTCAAGTTTATCGTAAGCTAGAGCAATCACTACAAAATAATATGGCTTCTCCCCCAGATCGCAATATCCGAATGAACAGGAATGGTGAGCCGCTTCCCTCAGCCCGGAAGGTCAGAACGGAACTACACTCCACCGGGCGTGTCACTGATAAGGTCACGTTCAATGCGGCTGCTGTACATATGCTGGAGTTCATACATCGAGATATTAGTATCATGGATGGACCACGTAAGATGTTTTGGACAAATTTATTATTATTATAGGCATTAGTAATTATGGACCTACTATGGACATTTCGTGAAAAGTCTTCAGAATTACATTGCAAACTCTAAAGTTCTATCAAAAATCAATTTATTCAAATTATTCTGACAAAATGCACTTCTTCATCATCATCTTCCTGCCCTTATCCCATATTACTTGGGGTCGGCGCAACACGTTTTCTTCTTCCATTCTCCCCTGTCAACCGTCACGCTATCATTCACTCCCTTCTCTTTCATATCATGCACTATCATGCACATCAAAATGCACTTCTTGAACGAAAGAAATAATGAAAGTCAGCTCTTAAAACGCCCGGCTTTCACCACTTCCTCATAAATGAGAAAGTGGTGAAAGCCGGGCGTTTAAAATCCAAAGTCATATTTTTATGCATGCATATGACGTGCAAACTCTTGTATTCATCTAACTGGTAAGTATACATCCTCAATATCAGTTTAAGTATTATCTTCCAACATAATTATTTCATCTTGACTCCAATATCAATTACCAAGTTCTACCTTCCAGTCGACTACCTCAGACGCAGGCAATATTGCTGTTCGCCGATAGGTGATAAAGACTCGAAGTGTATTCCTATACATGTGCCCGAAGACGACCCGTATCTCAAAGTGACTGATATACGCTGCCTTAACTTCTCTCGAGCGGAAACTTTCCAAGACTCCGGTTGTACTCCCGAAATAATACTTCCCGTACAGGTTAGTACTTACTCAAAGTCTCGTACACACCACGATACAGCAAGCCATGCATTTCCAGTATCAGCTGATCTCGTATTGTGTAGCCTTTCCGTACTATTACAATTCAGCTTATACTGGAGACGTATATCTTGCTGTTTCTTCGTGTGTACAACTCCCAAAGTTATGTATAAGTTCTGTGATACGTGTGAAAATGATCTCACTGTGAAGTTCTGTTTAATACGACCGTTTCTGTATTAAGTGACTTAAATGTGACTTTATCATTCTTGGGACATGAGTACGGAATGCTAATATTTAGTAGCGTGGAGGAAATGTTAAAGACGATTTGCCTACCTCAATGATTATTTAATCGTATTGTAGAAAACGCAAAGGAAAATATACCCAGAAATGAGAGGTTAGGGGTCATTCGGCCCACTATGGAACTGGGCCCGCGGACCAGTTACCCCTTTTAAAATTTGATAGTGGTAAACTGGGCCCACATTCTGTTTTTAAAAAATTGGTTACGATAAAATCAGATTTCAATAATGGGTAGTACATGTCAATTAAATCAGAGACTAAGGGGGTAAAAGGAACAAGAAAACTAAAAATCTAGTTAAGAAATACCTACAATAGGTAAAACTGAGTGAAATAAAAGGTTTTTATTATTATTTTTTATTTATTATTCAAAATAAAGTGACAAAAACGTTATTCTAATAGGATCTCGAAATTTAAACAAAATGTGATGCTATTTTTTATTTAAATCCCAAGTAATTGTTGTGATGCTGGAAAACAACTAAATTTTTAGAATAATCAGCAAATAAACTAGTCTACTAACTAGTTTTTTTTAAATAATTATTAATGAAACTCAAACAAAATTTATCAAAACAATCATAAACTTAATAATAAAATTAAAATAACCAAAATAATAACAAATTTTGTCCACCAGAACTCAAAACTCAAATAATTGAGATTCTAAAGTATTAATTAAATGACAAGTAACTTCAGTCTTTAATTATTAGTAATGAGACTTAAACATTAAATAATAGGTCTTTACCTATGAAATTGCTGTTTTGTATGAAAAAATTTAAACGAATTTTTTTCATGCATTTTTTATTTGTATTAATCGAAGTAATCACCAATGCAATCAATGCATCTTTGCCAACGCAGTGGCAGTTTATTGATGCCCTTCTTAAAGAAATCAGCTGGACGGGAGGCAACAAATTCTGCAAAGGCATTTTGTACTGCCTCTCGGGTATTGAATTTTTTTCCCGCCAAGAAGTTATCCAAATTCTGGAAAAAGTAGTAGTCTGTATTCGCAAGGTCTGGTGAGTAGGGCGGATGACGGAGAGCTTCCAACCCCAGTTCTTGCAACTTGGAGACCGTCTGCTGTGCAGTATGAGGTCGCGCGTTGTCGTGCAGGAGCAGCTGAGACGAGCGATTGACCAATGCTGGTTGGAGATGTGCCAGCTTCTCCATCATTGTGTTCAGTTCTTCACAGTACACATCTGAAGTAATGCTCACCCCGTTTGGTAAGAAGCTGTGATGAATCACACCGGCGCTAGACCACCAAACAGTGACCATCACTTTTCTAGGGGTAAGTTTTCGTTTAGGGCCATTGTTTAGGTGCTGAACCAGGATCCAACCAACTTACTGAGCGCTTGCGGTTATCAAACAGAATCCATTTTTCATCGCAGGTAACAATGCGGTTCAAAATTCCTTCGTTTGTGTGTCTGTTGAGCAGTGCAAGGCACGTCTCGACGCGCACTTCGCGCTGGCGATCATTGAGTTCGTGGGGCACCCATTTGTCAAACTTTTTTACCTTGCCAATTTGACGCAAATGGACCAATATTGTTTTGACGCTAACGTCGAAAGCTGCTGCTAATTCAGCCGTACATTGTGTATCATCAGCTTCCACAATCGCCTTTAATTCGTCATTGTCGACCAAAGTCTTCGGACGACCGCGAGGTTCATTTTTCAGGTCGAAATTTCCAGAACGGAAGCGAGCAAACCAATAACAAGTGGTGCGTTGGTTTGTAGTTTTAGCTCCGTAAACGTCGTTGATGTTGCGTGCCGCTTGTGCCGCGTTGCTGCCACGACGTTACTCATATTCCATAATTACTCGAATTTTTAACATATCCATGTTGACGAAAAAGATTGAAATGCGATGAAAATGTAACACTAATCAATAAACAAATCCATGCTTTTGGAAAAAAAAATCCATGTTTTTAAAATAAAATTAATTTGAAATTAGAATTCTTAGCCAAACAAAAATTATTTTGATTTGAAATGGCCAGTACTGCAGAACGGCAATTTCATAGGTAAAGACCTAATATTTTGTTCAAAACATAATAAATAAAAATAATAATAAAAACCTTTTATTTCACTTAGTTAACTACCTAGTAGGTATTATTTTTATTTATTATGTTAAAGTCTAGTTAAGAAATACCTACAATAGGTAGATACCTATTGTAGGTATTTCTTAACTAGACTTTTTCTTAAAATTAGGGTCGTAAAGGACAATAATACAAACGATCTTTACGCCCTAATTACGTAAGATAAAGTAAAGCATTTTTTACGATACATCGTATAGTAAAAAAATCGAGATAAAGCTGTTGAAAATCCAGGTCGTAAAGGGTTTTTTTTAAAGATAAGGTTATTTTAAATATACCAATCAATAGAGCTTTCGACGCTAATTGCAAATATGTATAAAACTAATTTTCGGCAAAATATCATTTACGACAATTGAAATTTCCGGTATCGATATGATTCATTATACTATATCGTATGGTATATTGTATCTATACTCTATCGTTTCTTTGGTAATAATAACAATAACCATTCAATTTAATAACATATCCGCGGCGCGTCACACATACTTTTCTTATTTGTATTTGGTATTTTTCTTTCCGTTTCCACCATTATCTATTCCGATCACATTCTGAACGTAGGTGTTAATATAAACATAAATAACTGACGTAGAAAAAAATCTTAGGACCTTGAATGAAATACCCGTATTATCGCTTTACAAACATGACGTAATATGAGCACACAGCTGTCATGGCCGCCCTGATAAAACGGGATCTATAGGAACTTAACGTTTTTAAATGTTTCACTAGATGGCGCTACTGATGTCAAATTTTAGTAGATCATTAATTAATATAGGGCAACTCAAAATGTTTCCAGGGCAGTTTCACAGTTATTGATTGATGATTGTATATCAATATTATTAAATTGTTTATCATTGTATCACTGTACTATTTATTGTTTGAAATTCAGACGAAAACCAATTACGTCGCTATTCAACGATTTTTACATAGTTCTTATGCCCCAACTCATCTAGAATAGGTTTTCGACTGTTGCATAACGTGTAGTTTTATTTTTTATACAGTAGTCATTTAATTTTATCTATAATATTATTATCTTAATCAATGGTCAATATCAATATTTTAATTGTAAAAAAAATCACTAGATGTCGCTGTGCCGATGACGCGACTTTCTGAATCGCGGTGTTAAGATCCTCCGCGAATGAATGACCCTCTTCGGTTTTGTATTTCGAATTAAGACCTTACTTCATAGGATCATTTCTATAGTAAGCTCTTCTCGAGACTTTCACACTATGTGAGTCCTCACAAGTCACGTTGATGAGACGTGGCGCGGTGCCCTGAGCGTGAGGCGGGCGGTGGTATACCTATCACCAGCCCTCGATGATCGTTCACTCCCTTCGCAAGAAGGGAGCGTGGGGTACTGTCGCTGTCTGAGTGGCTTTTTTAAACCTTATAAACTCTTTGATTCCTAACCTAGACCTACCTGTAGGTACCTAAAAGTATTATAATACTGACCGCTATTCAAATTATTTCACATGGTTATTGATAGATTTTAGTGAGTTTAGAGAACAGTGTTCAGAAAGATCATGTTATTCATCACATCGAATAGAACAATCAAGTCAGTTACCCGCTGTGTAATGTTTTAGATAAACTACCAAACACCCGTGATTGACCTCTCAACGATATACGGAGTGGATTATCAAGGACTAGCTAAAGTAAGAAAATATGAAGACGGCCTTTTGATACTCGAGAAAAGAGAAAACCGTTACTTGCCCGCAAATATAACTGCTAACAAACCGTATTTATCATCCGAAAAGTTGGAAGATATGAAAAACAATATAATATCAAATATTAAAGACGATATGATGACTAAACTAACAATGAAGATGATTGATAAGAATTATACGGTTGCAAATATGACGACCGATTTACTGGCCAATATGTCATCCGACATGTTAGGCAATATGGCTCCTAACATGCCGAATATGATGCCTGAAATGATGCCTGATAATTATAACGACATGATGTTTGAAGTCATGCCAAAAATAATGTGGAATTTCACGAAGAACATGAAGAAAAATATGACTAAGATAAGGATGACTAATATGACTGCAGACGTGCTGGTACATACTATTGCAAATATATTGGCTAATTCAATGGTCGGTATGGTATCGGATCTGGTGACAAAGCTAGAACCGCTTGTATCTGAAAACGTTTGTATACAGAACAATGATACTGAATCCATTTGCTATCAATTTGGTGAGTTTTGTTAATCTGTCTATAGGTATATCATGATTAAACTTTCCAATAAGAACCCAAAATACCTTGATCTTTCATTATCTATTCCAATATAAATTCAACGTTAAAATAAATACAATTAGTTAGTAATTTAAAATACACTGATGATTGGAAAATCTCTTATTCCTTGTGCAGGATTCCCAGAGGTAGGAAACTATGACCTCAGAACTACAGCCTTAACAATATACTTCATGAGAGAACACAATAGGTTGGCTAAAGCTCTCCACAAGATCAATCCTTGCTGGAAAGACGACCGCCTTTTCAAGGTAGCTAGACAGATCAACATCGGAACAGCTTCTCACATCTTTATGTATGAGTTGCTACCTGTTTTATTAGGTAAGTCACAAGTTGATAAAGTTTGCTTTATTTCCTGATTACTGTTTCGAACATAACACAGAAATTTTTAATGAATGTAATTTGCCGACTTCAGCTTTTGTTAATTACATCTTGTCATGAAAACTTACTAACTCATCATCATCATCATCATCTGCCTAGCTTTGTTGCCAACTATGTTGGGCTCGGCTTCCAGTCCAACCGGATGCAGCTGACTACTAGTATTTTACATGGAGCGACTGCCTATCTGACCTCCACAACCCAGTTACTGGATAATACGATTTACCTTGGTAAGACAGGTTGTCAGACTTTCGGGCTTCTGACGACCCGTAATGACTGTCAAAAATGTCAAGAATGACAGCCGGACCATCGGCATAACGTGCTTTTAGAGGCACGGAGGGTCTTGGTAATATGTAAAGATGGCCTTGGTCACCCATCCACCGACCAACTGCGCAAGCGTAGCTTAACGTGATCGATCGACTCGTGCGGCTGTTATTACGAGTACGGAGCCACAAGCCCATCCCAAAAAAACTAACTACTACAAAACAAATGAAATACAAGGCACGTGGGTAACCTAGGTAGATCGTAGATAGGTAGGTAAGGTAGGTAGGATACCGAATGAATATAATATACATCTCTTTTTGACTATTTTTGTAGGTTATAGAAACATGCTGAACTACGGGCTGCTATCAAAAAATGTGGAGCACGTGAGTACTTATGACGCAGAAGCGGTGCCCCTCGTATATGCGGAGTATGATATCGCTGTCAGATACTTCCATACTTTATTGGATGGCAGAATAAAGTAAGTGGATCTATGTTTATGTAGACTCAACAAACAAATTCCTATTGGAAACTCATTGATAACTTCGGCTATCTGCAAGCTTCTTAAATTTTGATTGAATAATAAATCAGATGTCAGAAATAAAATACTTTCTAATACCTATTAGTGTTTCAATTTCAGGACTTACACCGAAGACTATAATTTTAAAGACGAGTATTCCTACAGTGATACACTCTTCAGATCTGGCCTTCTTGAGAAAGGTAAAATTTTGGAAGAGCTCAACCGCGGAATATTCCATCAGCATGCCGCCATGAATGACGATGTCCAAGATCCTGACGTACGATATCTTATTAATTTTGTCATATGGTCTTACTCACCATCTCTAGATAATAACGCATCATCGTCATCATTGAGAGCCCGACTTCACCCACTGCTATCTCTTATATGCCAGTTCCTTCCATCATCATCATCATACTCCTAGGGCAGGAGAATGATGATGTTTCGCCGACCCTAAATAAATTGGGGTAAGGGCTATCCGTATTGATTTGGGGTCGGCGCAACATGTCTTTTTCTTTCATAATTCTCTATTAGTCGTCCTCTCGGTAGTCACTACCTTTATAGCCAAATCATGTTTCACACAGACCATCCATCGTTTCTTTGGTCTTCTCCTATTCGTATAGCCATCCACATTCATAAGTACTCAAAACTTTCCTGACGACATTTTCTATGACAACCGATTTCCACACAACTTTACAGTCAACGGTGTCCCGCCATTGTCACCAAAAGATTTAATGCAAATTCTGTTCATTGTCCTATTAAAAGTACAAATCCGAGATGGGCTGCAGACTAAAAACTGCAACCGCAAACGTTACCGTCATTTATACGACATGCCGCTGCTATCACGACATTAACTTGATACGCGCACACAGTTCCACGTTTTCGTTTTATATAGATATTTTAATTTCATTACCCATTATGATTTAATGATTTATTTACAATTTTCTAAAATAGCATCTTGAAGCAACCTGTAACGCAGAGATTACACCAATCGAGTTTTTTTTCTAGAGGTTTTGCAAAAAATTCATACATGAAGCTACTCACAGCTGGTTTAGTACAATAGACCAACGATGATCAAAAAAAAGTTATCAGTCAACAACTTCTTACCAGCTGACATACTCGTAGAACAATAGCTTCATGAATGAGTCGTTAGCGTAGAGTGATCGTAATTTTGTTTATTATTTTATTATTTAGTTTATTTATTTTTTTTTTCAATTTATTAATTATTTTATCTTATTATAATTTTTATGATTACTGACCACTAGGCCTTCCTGTGTCTTTAATTGGTGTCGCTATAGCTGCCGCACATTGCATAAACTGCATGACATTTTTAACCGTCTTGAAAAAAATAGGGTATAACAGGTGAACGGAGTAGAAGCCTATTGCATATCTAGTTTTGTTTTTTTTTTTATTAGCTTTTACAGAAATTGATCTAAGTGTTAGTAAATACTACAAATTAGAAGTAAATTTTTCATACTAGAACAATAAAAATAGAAATTTTGAAAAAAAATTATAATTCGTTAAAAAAATATCGAAATTCAAATCATATGAACCCTGCATATGATTTGAATTTCGATTTTTTTCTTAATTTTTTGAAAAAAAAAAAACTAAGTATGCCATAGGCACTCCTCCATTCATCTATTACGAGTATTACCTATTTTTTTCAAGATATGTAGGTATATAGATATTATCGATTCATAGAAACGTAGAGTCGCTTGCAGTTTGCGGTTGCAGTTTGCAGTCTGCAACCTGTCTCGGACTTGTACCTTCATCTCGTAAATGTTGCCTATCCGGATACTGTGAAACAGACCCTAGCCCAAGTTTTAGTATTTCCTTGTTGTGTATATATACCATGAATGTTTTTATTCCTAGATTGCTGAAAATTACTACGGCAAGAAACTTCAAAGAGCCCATGATTTACCAGCTTTAGATATACAAAGAGGCAGAGACATGGGTGTACGTGGTTACAATGATTACAGACACCTGTGTGGATTGAAACCAGCTAAGAAATTCCGGGACTTCACAGATGTTATGGAAATTGAGGTACAATCACTATTACCTACTACTGCTACTTTCGATACCAATTAACCGCGTACGTATTTGCAAGATCAACTGAATGTTGTTTTGAATGTAATTTTACAATTGCGTTGTTATGTCATCGATATACAACGTGGCGTTTTGCATCCTCGTCAAATTTAAGCGTGTGGTGTAGACCGTCAAACCGAACAAATTTTTCTATGGCACCAACACCGTAATCGCGAAAAAATAATCAGCCGTCCTATACATTCCGTCGAGTAGGTATTGAAGTATTCTATGAAATAGTTGAAATTTTTTTCGCGAATACGATGTTGGTTCCATGGAGAAAGTTGTTCGGTTTGATGTTGTGTATCACCTGAAATTTGACGAGGATGCAAAACGACACGTTGTATAAGGTGACTGGTAAATAATTACCGATATGATTGTACTCAAGACAACAAACAACTTTTACTATGGGACCAACCCTGAAATCGTGAAACAAAAATCAGCTGCTCCCTACATTTTAACTAGTGATACCAACATAAATCTAGGGAACAGCTGATTTTTTTTCACGATTTCAGGTTAGGTCCCATAGTAAAAGTTGTTTGTTATCATGAATACAATCATGTGTTTAAGTATCGGTCACTAATTACCAGTCACCCTATATAGTTCACCGTCTAAGTTTGATTTTCAGATAAACTAAATACAGATATTAAATAAAGATTGTACTAGGCCAAACTGTCCCTAAAAGCTTTACGACCAATTAATGCACCAGACACAACAGTTTGGGCTAGATATTCTAGGGTGGACAAAATAATCAGCTGTTAAACCTCCAGTTCCAATATCTAAAACCAAAACGTTAAACCTACTGACCAATTTGATCCACCAAACAAGTATCCAATTGTGCAACCAGTCGTAAACCGCAGATAGGCGAATATACTCTGCCACTCAATACGCTACGATTCATTACTGACAAACATACACAAGTTGGTATGCCAAGTTCAGATGGTTTACTGAACATGCATGAGTTCATGAGTTATAGGAATATTAGAGGAGCATTAAAAGTTGGCTATTGATTATCGATTCTTTTTGACGATCAACGCGTGTGCATTTGCTTAAAAAAGCAGCCAAGTGCGAGTCGGACTCGCAAACGAAGTGTTCTGAACCACCGTACAACTCAACATATTTTTATTGTTTGTTTTTATAGAAGCCATACTAAGTACAAACTCTGTTACCTTACGTACCATTCAAAAGATACAGCCCCGTGACAGACGGACGCGACGGACAGACAGCGAATTAGTCTTAGTAATAGGGTCCCGTTGGCACCCTTTGGGTACAAAAAAAAAGTTGAGAGGTGTCAAGGGACACCCGGATGGAACGAAGTTCCTTTCGATTAATTAGTGAAGGAATTGTTTACTTTTTTTTTAAGTTATAATAATATTTTTTTTATTATTAACAAATATAATGTAATATAAACTTAATCTTTCTATAAGAGAGAGAGAGAGAGAGAGACAGACAGAGAAACATGCGCACGTCGCACAGCTTACAATAGCTTACTATAGCAAAAAGTGTCGTTACAACTTTTCGTGAGAATTTTTTCCGTCTAGCCCCCTTTCACAGCGCGCGATAAGGAACTTCGTTCCAACCCTAAAAACACGATGTCGATCATTCTCTCTTCTTTCTGTTTCTAACAAATTCACTCGATTTTGTTTGGTCACACAAGTCGATCGTCAAAATCGCGCAAATCTGTAGGAAAATATATAAAAATAGTTCAGTTAAAAAAAAAAATGTATGTCATTTTGGATCTCGTAAAATGAAGGGACTATAGTTATACATTTTAGTTTTTCCTCTACAGTTCTTACCAAGTCTCCCAGATTGTCTTGTGACTTAGTCTTCTCCAAGCTCGTCTTAAGCTTCCTCTTTAATTAAATTGCATTCGCTTATATCAAGTTGCTTATCAAGTCTGCAGTAATATCTTATTACTAAGACTAAACATTAACTGAAGCTGCTTCAGTCTTAGATGAACGTTTTGAGACTGTTTATGTCGCATTACATGTAGCTTCTGAGGAAATTGTTTTGTATTACTTGGCAACATTGTTATAAAAGCCACAAAAGCTAGCTCCCTTTATTTATTTATTTATCTTTGCACAAGACATTTAACAGCAAATATTTTATAGCAATAGTACAGTTAAAGTGAAGATACATGAAAAGAAATATATGCTTTAGACTGCATGAACCATTGAGACACTGCTGGGTTCTAATTGCTCTGACGTATGTCTATACAGGATAAGTTTTTAAGTAGTAGGTACGCAAATTTTCACAGGGTGTTCTACCCATGAATATGAACAACTTTTACTATAGGAACAAACCTAAAATCGCGAAAAAAAAATCAACTGCTCCCTACATTTTGACGAGTTTGGTGTAGATAAATGTACTGAACAGCAGATTTTTTTTTCGCAATTTCAGTTTTAGGCCCATAATGAAAGTTGTTCATATTCATGGGTAGAACACACACCCTGTGAAAATTTGCGCACTGCTTAAAAACTTATCCTGTAAATTATGTTACCCATACTTCTATAATAGTATTATAAATACGAAAGTAACTCTGTCTGTCGGTCTGTTTGTCTGTTATCTTTTCACGCCTGAATAGATTTTCTAATGAGCGAAGCTGCGGGCAAAAGCTAGTTATGTTATAACCATAATTTTAGGTCATTTCACCTACCATTGTTAGTTGTCTAACCGAATGCAGCTGAGTACCAGTATTTTACACGGAGCGACTGATAATACGATAGTCCTTGGTAAGACTGGTTGTCAGACTTTCGGGCTTTTTGTCGTCCCGTAACTACTGTCAAAGATGCACGAATGACTTGGTATCTAAAGATGATCACCCATCCACGGACCAACCGCGAAAAGCTTAGCTTAACCTGATCGATTGACCCGAGCGGCTGTTATTACTTAGCCACAAACACTATTGACCTTATTCTTATAACGTATGCTTCTTCTTGATTTCTTCCGAACTAAATCTTATTTCCAGAAAGTGGAAGCACTAAGAAAATTATACGAGAATGTGGACGACGTAGATTTGTTGGCCGGTATCATGTGTGAGAACGAAATCCAGGGCATCCACGTGGGCCCCACGCTTTTTTGTATTATGACCAAACAGCTCCACATCTTCAGGTACTCTGACAGGTTCTGGTTCGAGAGAGGGGACCAGTTCCACAGCTTTACTTTGGGTAAGTTTTCTAAGCAATTATTTCAACGAAATCTCCAAGCGGCTTGTTGACACTTCCCGTAACCCAAGAGCTGGCTTTTACCTTGGCCAGAGGCTTAGCATTGCCATACAACGTGGCAATGCCGCCAGTCTCTTGGGAACTTTACCAGTCGACAACGGAGGAATTTTTCGATGCCATATTTTAGTTTTTTAATAGTTTTAGTTATGTTAGGATATCATTTTATTATTTTAGAAGGTTCCATTTCTATTCTACTTTTAAAGACCATAGCGTATGAGGTGTTATCAAAAACCCTCCAATTATTATTTTGTTGAAACTCTTTTTTTTTCATGCCTTAAAGCTCCACTTACATGGTGTAAGTTCCTGGAACGTTCAAGAGCAATAATTGCATGCTATAAAGCACGTTCAATTTTATAATTATTGAAGAATTTCATGCAAGTGTTTACACGCTTATGACTTCCATAAAATGGAATACAATGATTGAATGCAAGTTTTGCCATTCAATAAAATCATGCGACTTACACCGAGGCAACAAAATTGCAAGGCGATTATTGCATGTGTTAGATTTGATATAATATATAATTATAAGCGTATATATAGCTACTACGCAAATAGCAAGTCTTAAATGTCAGAATGGTTATTGGTTATTTATTGTGTATGAAAGTATTATGAACATGGTGTGTAAGGGAAGGATTTCATAAAGAATAGCACAGAAAGACAAGACTAGATATTTATTATTTCAATTAGGCTTGTCAATAATTATTCGTCTTAAATGAGAAAGCTATTGTACGTTCGCAAAACTAGGTCCTCATGGAGAAGAAGGACAAGAAACTCCATGGAAACAGTATTATAGTATTCTATCAACACATTTCTTATATTTTCACAATTTATAGTTATCTCAAACAGTTAATTCTATCACTCAGAATAATAGCAACACAATAACAATATTTAAGGTATAATATGAAATTACATAACTTACATGACACCTGGTAAATATATTTCACATCACAACGGCACTAGCACTAGCCACTTGAACATCCACTGAGCAACTGCCTCGAGAATGTCATTACAATCCTTTTTATATCCTACCACCCCTTCCATTTATCCCTTCCCATCAAACATCAACTGACAGTATTGTATCAATTGTTTCAAACAACCTGTTATATTAAAATAGCAATATAAATTCTAAGATATACTACAGTTACTATTAAATATTATTTAATTATTTATAGTAACAACATCTGTACGATCTTGACAAGTTAAGAGTGGTATATTTCGTAAACACAATAACTAATCAAATTAGATACTTCTACATTGGTCTCAAGCTTCGTAAATGTGACAGATGTCAATATCCAACAAACAGTTATTCTAATAATCTAAAGGTTGTTTTACAATGATTCGATGATTTTAATCACAACCGAACTAACTTCCGGAATCAAGGTAATCTCAAGTATTTATTTTTAAATATTAGACACATAATAATTACATTTATCTAACACGGCCATACTGACAAGTACTTCGCTCTCGAAGTACATTAGATACCGTTTTTCTACAATTGTAATTTACTTTGGTTTTGTCATTGTCATTTTTGTTTTGTTTTGTTTTGTTTTGTATTGCCAATTGCCTAGACGTGTCAAGTCCCATCCACCCGCTGCCAGTGGGATAGACTTGCACCAAGCAAATGACCGACCAGCGGAAACACTCACAGTCATAGTCACAGTCAGCTAATTATAATTATGTAATACGGCCATACTAACATGTATTTCGATCTCGAAGTACAAGATAATTATCATTATACAAAAACAATAGTGTGAAACTTAATCACATCTTACTGTATGCGGCCAAACACCCGCCGTCGGTGAAGCTCAATCACCCGCAGTCAGTGAATGCCAGACAACAGTCAAGACAAGCTCTTTTTGTATTAATTAAATAAGTAATCAAAACAATATACCGCTCGGTCAACCTGACAATATCATTGCAAATTGTATTGATCATCCTTATTACATTTTCTATTAAATAATTGCAAATATTTATTATGGTCCCTCTGTTGGTACCTTACTTTTTAGTAAAAGGTTATAATAATACGCCAAATCAAAATTATCAAGAAACACGGATCAGTTCCGACAAAACTATAAGTTTATTTTAGCAATACTATTAGTAAGCATTTTGAAAGTGAAAAATAATAAAATAAAGCTAATTATTAATAATCTTCAACCTTGTCATATTTGTTTATCAGCAAGCTATGTGATATTCGCTATTTCTTTCATAGCATAAAAATACAATTATGTTTCATTTACTTTATGACATTACCAACTTCAATTTTGTAAAGTTTCCTCCAAAGCCATTTTTTAAATTTGTGATCAACAGAGCAATAATATTTACAATTTTAAAGTAACTTTCCGTGAACACTTGCATTTTTCTTTTTCGACCATACAATTCTCAGCACGTTTTCATCGTTATGATGAGGGTTGAGTCAACGACCCGCCGTTACCAATGATTTCCAGCAGAACACTATTGCTCCAACGTTGATCATGAAAATAGCAAAATAAAATTCATTAGAAATATGTCATGTGAGACTGAGCACTATCCCACTTCTGATGTTAGATTTGATATAATATATAATTATAAGCGTATATATAGCTACTACGCAAATAGCAAGTCTTAAATGTCAGAATGGTTATTGGTTATTTATTGTGTATGAAAGTATTATGAACATGGTGTGTAAGGGAAGGATTTCATAAAGAATAGCACAGAAAGACAAGACTAGATATTTATTATTTCAATTAGGCTTGTCAATAATTATTCGTCTTAAATGAGAAAGCTATTGTCCGTTCGCAAAACTAGGTCCTCATGGAGAAGAAGGACAAGAAACTCCATGGAAACAGTATTATAGTATTCTATCAACACATTTCTTATATTTTCACAATTTATAGTTATCTCAAACAGTTAATTCTATCACTCAGAATAATAGCAACACAATAACAATATTTAAGATATAATATGAAATTACATAACTTACATGACACCTGGTAAATATATTTCACATCACAACGGCACTAGCACTAGCCACTTGAACATCCACTGAGCAACTGCCTCGAGAATTTTTTTTTTTTTTTTTTTGAAATGGCATCTCGTAGTGTGACCATGAGAGGTCCCGACTACTTAACCGGACTTTCCTGTTGGTGCCTTTAAGCGAGCTCAAAAGCCTCCAGCCAGGGGCATAAATACTAACTAAATTATAAACTAAACGACTGCGCACTAAGGGCACCCCCTGTGGGGTACGGACCTCGGCTTAGGGAGTCGTTGTCATTGACCAATGATATACAAGGCAAAGCAATAGGCTGGATCAAGTTAGGGGAATTATTATTATCAGGGGAGTTTAAAGCTACAGGCTCAGCTACGCCACCAGCTGGCTCGATTAAACCGATCAAGGGACATGAATTTACATTTACGTTAGATGGTCTTAAACGCGGTGGGCCTCGGCGGCGAGGCCGGAATGTAGATCTGTGTTTGTGTTGGACTGTGCTAGTGTCCCTACTACTTTCCTGGAGGAGGGTGATAGGGTCATCGGGTTCAGTGAGGGCATGTCGCGGACGGCGGATACTGCTGATTCTACTGGGGACATAGCTAGCGGCTTCGACAACCAAGGGGTTGCGATGTTTCACGGCGGAATCAAAGAAACGCTTGGAAAGGCGTTTCAAGTACTGACGGATGGTCGGGACTTTAAGGTCAAGGTGGAGGTCCGCGTTCCGAACGAACCAGGGGGCTCCCGTTACCTTTCGGAGGAGACGGTTCTGAAGGGTCTGCATCCTATGGATGAGGTGGGGCTTTGCATGCGCAAAGACTGGGCCCGCATAGGTCATGATAGGTCGAATGCACGCTGTGTAAATACGCAACTTGCACTTAAGGGACAACTTGCTGCGTGCATTCAGAACGGAGTGTAAACGGCCGAGAGCAAAGTAGGCCCGCGAACGAACCTGCTTTATGTGCTCTGAAAATGATAAATGACTATCGAGCGTCACACCTAAATATTTGGCTCGCTTTTCCCAAGGGATCTGCTTGCCAAACATGGTGATCGGCCGAGGAGGGGCGGTGAGCCGATTACGCCGTCTCGTAAAGAGAATGGCTTGGCTTTTATCGGGATTGACTTCGATTCTCCACTTTCGAAACCACTTGCCGAGGGCATCGACTGCAGTTTGGAGGGTGCGAGCGATCGAGTCAGGGCGAATTCCCTTGGAGAAAATGGCCGTATCGTCTGCGAACAGCGCCAACTGTGCCTTTTTACTCTTCGGGATATCGCTGGCGAAGAGGATGAAAATGAGGGGGGAAAGCACAGAGCCCTGAGGGACTCCTGCGCGAATAGGGTGGGGGGAGGAAAGTGCTCCTTCAATGCGATAGCGAAAGGTGCGGTTTGACAAAAAGTCTCGTAGGATGAGCACGAGACGATCCGGCACACCGAGTTGGTACAGCTTATATAATAAGCCGTTGTGCCAGACTTTGTCAAAGGCTTTCGCTATATCAAAGAAGACAGCACCAGTCATCGCACCGCGTTGGAACCCAACGCTGATGTGCTCGACAATACGGTGGACCTGCTGCACGCAATAGTGCTGGGTTCGAAAACCGAATTGCTCGTCGGGAATGAGACCCTTTGTCTCGGCATAATCTCTGAGACGCTTATAAATAAGCCTCTCATAGATTTTGCCGAAGACGTTGAGCAGACTGATAGGCCGGTAGCTAGAGGGCTCGCTCTTAGGCTTGCCGGGCTTAGGGATACCGATAACGGTAGCCTGTTTCCAGGCGTGAGGAAAGATATTATTACCCATGGCACCATTGAAGATGATGGTCATGAGCATAATCAAACGGGCAGGGAAAAGTTGGAACACCCTATTGGTGATTCCATCTGAGCCGGGGGCTTTACGGTGTTTTAGACCCTTGATTATCTCGTGCACCTCGTCAGGAGTGACGGGAGGCAGGGGACAATCAGGGTCCTCAACGGGGGGGAGGGAGGCTCTACGTTCGACTTCAGCGTCAACCTCAGAGAGGTGGGCTTCGTCTACTGGTTGAGAGCTGGGTGAGCACTGGGCCTCAAGACTATCGGCAAGGCATTCGGCCTTGTCGATATCATCGAAAGCGATGGTATTGTCTGGGCGTACTAAGGGGGGCATAGAAGCTGTCTCTGAGGACCTGAGTTTCCTCTGTAGGTGCCAGAAGGCCTGATGAGTTGGCTCGAGCTCACTCAACATCTTGTCCCAACGCGTGGAACGCAGTTCCTCTATGCGTTTCTTTACAGATTTCTGCAAATAGCGCATATGGACTTTGTTCAAGCGGCAGGGAAAGCTGCTGTAGGCACGGACAGCCGCGTTCTTCTCATTCATCAGGGCACGTACATCGTCCGGCAGCTTCCAGCGATGGTCATCCACCGCTGGAACCTCCCTTGAACAATCGTTCAGGACTGATTGTACGTGCTCCGTGAATGAGTCGATCGCAGCTGTCGTGTCAGCGAGAGAGTCAAACTGATCAGGAATAGAGTCTAAGTGGGGGGATGAGGAGGATTTCAGACATTCGCTTACTTTCCTCCAGTCCGTCACCAACCGGGTGGGGAGAGGTTGAGAGGGATCGCGGAGACCTATGCGGGGGGCCAGATTTAAGATCACGGGACGATGATCAGACGTTAGTTCATGTATCGCCTCTATAGAGTCCAACCGAAGGTTGACATTCTTTAGAAGCGCCACATCAAGTACGTCGGGGGAATGAGCGGGGTCATGGGGATAGTGAGTGGGAGTCATTGGGGCAATGACATCGAAACCCAAAATGGGACAGAGGTCGAACAAGTGTCTTCCTCTAGAAGTGGTGGTGGAACTATTCCAGGAGGTATGTTTGGCGTTGAGATCGCCCGCTATGATAACGGAGTCACTCAAGCCGAACAGAATGGTCAGATCGTCAGAGAGGGATTGGAAATCCTCTGAAGTGCGGGGGCCGCGGGGGGGGAGGTAGACCGATACAAGAGTGATCGGCTGGTGACCTGTCATGCCTAAGCGGCAGACAGACACTTCTAATCGCGAGAGAGGGGGAGGGTCCATAGGGATGCAGTATAGGGACGATTTATAGTAAATCATAGTCCCACCCTTGTGGCACCGAGACCTGTCATTGCGAACTATGCGATAGTTGGCAATCGACGGACTTCGGTGATGGGGCTTCAAGAACGTTTCCTGTAAGAGGAAAACGTCGATATGGTGGTCGCGGAGAAAAGTGGCGATCTCATCGCGTTGGCCTGCAAAGCCATTCGCGTTGAAAAAGCCTAAGTTTAATGATCGGGGTTTGATCCTAGCTATGATTCCTTTATCCATTATTTATTTGAGTTGTTGGAAAAGGAATTCAAGGCTTGCGTAATCTCGGGATACGCATTGAATATATTGATGATCCTGGGCAAATCGCCGACATTTCTGGCGGCGGTTAGCTCAAGAGCCATCTGTCTAGCGCGGGGGGTATAGAAAGCCATAAAAGTGCCAGCAATAATGCTGAACGAGTCAACATTTTGGCTGAGCACTGGCATGGTTGGGGGTATGGTAGGGGGGGGAGGAGCCAAAGCGGCGGGAGGGGTGGCTTTAGGAGCGGGCGCGGACGCGGGTTTAGGGGGCTGAGAGAGAACGGCTGGGGGAGCGCGGGTTCTCGGATCCCTAGGAGCGAGCGGGGGAGGGGGAGGGGGTTGGGAGTACGCCAATGCAGGGAAAGCCTGCTGGTGGTGTAGGGGAAACCACGGGTTAGGTCGCTGCGGACTTAGCCGGGTCGGCATCTGGGAAGATGGGATGGGGAGTAGCGGAGGGCGTTCTCTCTGCTGACGAGCGTCTGCACGCTTGTTCAGCTTTGAGGAGGAGAAGGACTTTGGGGCTTTGGGACAGCCACGGTAATTGGCTGGGTGCCCAGATTCGCCGCATAGCACACAGCTAGGCGGGTCGGTGCACAAAGAACGATCCTTCGAACGCAAACAGTCCGAAGTGCCGTGGTCCCCCAGGCACTTGACGCACCTGGGTTTCGCGTGGCAGTTCCTCTGCGAGTGGCCATACAATTGGCAGCGGTGACACTGACCAATGATGCCACTCTTCCAGGGTTTCTCGATTTCGAAACCCGTGAGGTTACAGATCGATCTGACCTGGAAAATAGGGTGGTACCCCTCGAAATGGGGACAGATAACGAGGACCATGTCGTATGCTTCTCCTGCCCTGGAGCGGTGCATACGATGGACCTCATCCACCGGGATAGATTGCGACAGAAGGTCGTCTTTGATTTCAATGACGGAGAGCTCCTTCGGGATCCTGCGGATCACCACTCTAGTCTGGCGCTCCTCAGGGAGAGTATACGTGTGGAAAGACACGTTCCTCGACCTAAGGAGTTTCGTGAGCTCCCTAAAGTCATGAGACGTAGGGATGCTCACTTTGATACCCTGCTGGGTAGATCGTGCGGCGGTGTAATTGATCCTAAGATCGGTACACCAACGCGAGACGTCTGTCCACTTCCCCTTGTCCTGGATGTACACAGGAGGGGGGGAAGGTGCCTTCTTGGGGACAGAAGACGAAGCGGGGGGGGTGGCGGTGGGGGCAACTGAGGCCGTGGGATCCGCGGTCGGAGGGGGGGGAGGGATAGCGGTGGAAGCCGCAGAGGGAGGAGTGAGGGAATCACCCACTTTCCTTCCCTTCCTAATCTGGGCAGAAGAATCAACGCGATTCTTCTTCCTCTTCCTCTTACCTTGGACGGTGGCGAAACCATCGTCCTCAGCGGAGGAAGGGGAAGAGGGAGGGCACGAGGAGGCTGACTGATCCTGAGCAGGTTCAGAGTCGGATGCCTCAGAAATGTAAGAGTAGGGAGAGGTGGGTCTCCCGGACACCGGGGAGGTGTCCATAGAGTCACCTGAATCCTCACAAGGAGGGACGGGAGTGGGCTCTAGGGCATCGCTGAAATCAGCGATGCCTGAGACAGAAGGGGAGGGGGAGGGGGGGGGTGGGGCCGGACCGCTGAAAAGCGGCTAGACGCGCCTTGAGGCTCTCGTTCCTCAAGACTGCGTCCAGGAACACATCGGGCTCCTTTAGGAGGAGCTCCTTAAGAAAATCGAAAAGGTGCTCTCTATCGAGCGACATGGTCACGACGCGACAACCCTATATCTAACTCCCCGGGTGGGTTGGCCCGGGGATGTGTAAGTCTCCCTGCCGGGTGCAGGCAAGGAGGTGTGTACCTACGGTGTGCCCTAAGCTGTGTGTACCCGTCGCCAGTCTTAATGTGCGAACGGGGCCCTAACCAATCTAGCGCGAAGGGTGTAGACACACCCTAAAGACACTAGGTGCAAGCTGTGAAAGGAAGACTGTACACCAGTGCCGACTAGGAGATCCCCCAAGGCCGGTTAACACTGGGACCCGTCCAATTGACTGCCTCACCCCGAAGGGGTTCGGCGGGTGTATTGGGTCAACACCCCACTCGGCTTCGTTGGCACCGTAAGGTTTCCACCGAGGACCACGAAACTGTGGATTTGCCCCGAAGGGGCCTAGTGCAGCTAGACACGTTTCGACGATAACGTTAAAGAAACAATAGTCTTGAAAAAGACTCTTTGGTGATCATAGATCGAGGAATTAATTAAATAAATAATTAATTCCTCGAAGGATCGGACGTAGTCGGGGCGACTACGATGCGCGCCGCGAGAGCGCAGCGCAGTGACGGGTGGGGAGCGATGACTCAGCGAGCCGGGGCAGCGGGAGGGAGCGGCAGCACACAACCGCTCGCAACGGCAGCCAAGCGTCGAATCCAAAGAAGTGCCTCGAGAATGTCATTACAATCCTTTTTATATCCTACCACCCCTTCCATTTATCCCTTCCCATCAAACATCAACTGACAGTATTGTATCAATTGTTTCAAACAACCTGTTATATTAAAATAGCAATATAAATTCTAAGATATACTACAGTTACTATTAAATATTATTTAATTATTTATAGTAACAACATCTGTACGATCTTGACAAGTTAAGAGTGGTATATTTCGTAAACACAATAACTAATCAAATTAGATACTTCTACATTGGTCTCAAGCTTCGTAAATGTGACAGATGTCAATATCCAACAAACAGTTATTCTAATAATCTAAAGGTTGTTTTACAATGATTCGATGATTTTAATCACAACCGAACTAACTTCCGGAATCAAGGTAATCTCAAGTATTTATTTTTAAATATTAGACACATAATAATTACATTTATCTAACACATGCATGTTTTGCCTCGTCTAAACACAGATTGCACGTCCTTGTACAAATTGATATAAGTATTACCCGTATTTGCGCTGCCAAATATTTCATTAAATTTTATTGAACGTCTTGTTTCGTTCGCTCATGTTTGAATGATAGCAAATTTTCATGCCAGAATTGAATGTGATTTTACTGTACGTGCTGTATACTAGCTTTGAACGACAACTAACTTCCCCGTATCGTGCAACAATATTGTACGTGTTGTTTAGACGGTGCCAGATATTTGCCCTTCAATTATATGGTATGCCACAGGCAATAAACTCGCGCCGTGTAAATGGAGCTTTACATTTTATATTGACTGCGGAAAAGTATATTACATAGAAAATAATTTAACAAAATAAACTAGATTTTTTTAAAGCCCATTTATTTTTATTTTCGAAAAGTTCCTATAGCAGCTTACCCAATCTCCACAGATCAACTGCATGAAATGAGAAAATCCAACATGGCGCGTCTCACGTGCGACAACGCTGAGGGAATCAAATACATCCAACCTCAGGCCTTCATGAGTGTTAGACTAGGGTAAATAAACTTTAGAGTTCAGTAAATGTTTTACCTAAGTCTAAATGAATGTAACAGCGCAGTTACTGGAAGATCTCTCATGTGAAAACTGTAATTGGCCACTAGAGGATTAGGAAGAATAGGGAACATGCATGTTATTCAAAGCTCTTTCAATAGTTAACTATTACTTGTTTAAGAGTCAAAAGACAAATTGCTTTTTTTTTTTACATTTTTAACGCATTACTTTACAAACGTTTACTTTATATTACGTTTTTTTGGTGGAACGGAATGCAAACTCAAACGCATTGTCTTCGAAAATGTCGGAAATTACCTCTGAATAAATGAGAATAAATCTTTAAATAATCTTTTCTTAGCAAACTGTTTGAATTCTGACTGAGGTAGAGTTAGTAAGTAAAATTAAAAAAAAAAAAAACAAAAGTAAATAAATTATTAAAACTTATTTCAGAAAAAAACACGTAAAAATTGAATATTCCAGAATTAAGTGTATCGATGGTGTCTGTACACACGGCTACACATCAAGCTATACATTTTCAGTTTACACTGACCTCTCATTGTAAGGAAATCCTATACAATGCGAGATCAGCTTATACTGGAAATAACCGAACTGGACTGGACTGGCTTGATCTGTAGCCGTGCGTACTAATGAAAAAATCATTGTATCACAAACACCAGTGCCTTCCAAACTAGGTTACATTAAAAACAAAAAAAAAAAGCGTTGGATTTTTTTGTTATAGTGAACTTGTAAAAAACATATAAAATGAACAGTAGAAGTAATTTAAAAATAATAAAAATTTATATAAACTACAATATTATGCTACATATTTATCTACCATTGAAATGTTAGTGTGTGTGCAGGCACGAATTTGCACGAGTGATTGTGTATGTGTGAGTGAGTGTATGTATTAATGTATGTACAAGTATGCGTCTGTGTTTTTAAAATACCTCTATTTGATTGTTTTGAGGAGATCTTCAGTCACCTGGTAATTTAACTTTAGTAATTACGATTTCTGCTTGAATAAAGTGCAAAAAATAATTTTATTTACATGATTTTTGGCTAAAAAAGAGATGTAAACAAAGCAGTATCGTAAATTATGACGTCACATTATGGCCGCAACAATAACGGATGTCTGAACTGTAGTAAAAAATTGTTGGAGTCTATTCATTGTTTTGAGTAACAAACAGGAGTAAAAGACTTGTAATCTCTTCTTGGGCTTATATTACTGTGGTTTATTGATTAAAAAAAAAAAAAAATACATGCATATTCTCTAATAGGCAGCTGCATCTTCCATTCCAGTTAATTAATCCAGTTAATTCCAGTTAATTACAAATGATTAAGATCATCGATCTCTTTTTAAGCATTAGAATCATGGTAAGTACGTACCTACAATAGATACTCAAGGATCCAATTATTATTGTACTATATTATGATTATTAATTCAACACCAGCCACGGTCAATAACATAGGACGCGCTAACTAACTAACTAAATACCTTATCTGCCTTACTACTAAATAACTTATATGGCAGGCGTACAAACTTCTTTCATAATACCCAATTTAATAAACCAAATACCTGTAGACATTAGAGACTCAATGAATCGTAAAAACATAAAGGGTAAGCTGAAAGAGAGAGAAATGATGTAATGCTGTAAAACAGCTGTTATTCTGTTCATAGCGCGTTGGTCAATCTCAGGCCATGCGATGCTGGCAGACCCCAGAGGTCTAATTGTGTGCTTTCTTACACCAATGTTGAGGAACTTCATTTGTAAAATAAAATAAATAATAATATATTTTTTTTTAATATTTTAAATGTTTTTTTTATTTTATGTTTTTATAAAAATATTTAAAAGTGTAAATACGTATGTAAATGAAATAAAGGAATTAATAATAATAACTACGTTATTAAGAATGGCGTACTCATTCAGAATAATCTTTCTTTCAGAAACATGCCAGTCCCGTGCAGCCACATTGAAGGTCCCGACCTAACTATATGGAGAGACAGTCACTGCCTGAAAAACAACGAATATACCTATGAAGCAACCCAGATGCCTATGGGTTACAAAAACAAAGAAACGTTCGATGGGAACAGTAAGGAAACTGTTTCTGACTTCTCTTCGTTCTTTGATGATCTCCTATCGAACAAACCTTCCTCAGAAGGTCAAGGTTACATCTTAATGTAGCCTTGTGCACAGAACTACCTATTTTATTTAACGAACGTCCATCGATACGGTCGACGGGGTCCCAAATTTAAATAGTAGTAGTAGTAGTAATAGTAGTAGTTTTTGTAGGTTTAGTTCCATAGGTTTTAATGTCACTGTTGTTTGCAAATACAGATAGGCGATGGTTTTTGCTTGGTACGAAATTGCCCACCGCTACTGATTGTACCACCTTTAGTTTTCCGACGGCGTTTTCCAAGCACACGGTTTCTACCAATTCCTCACGTTCCTGCGGTATCTGAAATGCCATCTGCATAGCCATGATTGGCTTTAGATCCAGGTCAAGATCACCGTAAGGTCCATCAGGACCTTACGGTGATCTTAACCTGGATCTTTACCTGTAACTGCCCTGACCGCATCCTTGTCGAGATCACCGCGACGTTGCTGATTTACCTCTTCTCGAAAAAATACCACCTCTAGGTGAAGCTTCTACATCTCCGTGAGTATCTCATTCACCGGGACCTGGCTGGTGCTGCTTCCTGCGTTGACTGTTGTTGAGATTTCCGCTGTCCCCACCGCGTATATTTTCCATGACCTTGTCTGCTATATTTGTTAGATAGTCTAAGGTTTGGTCATGACTGACTGTTTGCTGGGGAAAAAGTTGGAAGTCGAGAGATCCACAAATTGTGTAATGTATCTTCTGATGTTTTTGCGTTGCGACCTAATTCACGCATGCGTCGCAATAACTGTGTTGGCTTTTGCATTCTTAGTTCCATCTCGCTTACCAATTTCTGGAACCACAGAACAGATAAAGAGATTATCTTTTCTGTGTTTGGAACTGTCTTTCGGCACTCTCTTCGAAAACATGTAACAGTCGTTCTTTTAACGTTTTATACTTAACTGATTGCGGGGGTGACAAAATAATGTCTGTTGCAGTGCTTCCCGATCTAGCCTTATAACCACAAAATCGTAGGTTACTTGATCAACTAACTTCTGCGGTGCCAGCACGCTCTCAACTTGATCGAGCCACATCCTCGGCATATCGACCCAAAACATCGGTAAACGTGACATTACAAAAATGTTTGCTAATTCTGCTGCGGTCACACCACTTATTACCCCCTATAACCCTACCCTATACCCATATTATTGTTCCCTGTGGTCTAGTTTTTCCTGCCTCCGGCATCTTCATTGGAGTTTGATGCATCTCGTCCTGCTGGTACTGCCGGCTTTGGGTTGCCGTGACAAACCCTCAATTACGCACTGTTTTTTTTTAGGTTCTGAAAAATTCAAAAGGGTTCGGGTTCACCACTGTAGGCTCACTTGCCTATGCCTGGGTTTGCCACGGGAGTACTGCAACACTGACACTGATGTATTAAATAAAAACACTGTTTAATCATCTATAGAATGCTTATTTAGTTCCCGAAATCCCAAATTCGGACACACTCACATGGATCGACCAGCGCGCAGTAACTGGCGATCGCTGCACACACATATTTTATCTCTTTTACACTACAAACTGCTGACATTCATACTTAAATTGTCCTTACATTGTCAAGGATAATTTATCAATGGTCAGATAAACATTATCTGAAGAATAAATATGACAGTTTGACATTATTACCCGACTACGGTGAAGCAAAAAAGGGATATGATTTTGACCGGTATATATTTATGTATGTATGTATGTGTGTTCATCTGTTCCCTCATACCTTCTAAACTACTTATCATAATTTGACAAATGAGGTGTCGTAAGAAGCGTCTTGACCGTCGGCTGGTTATAGGCTATATGACTTTACATAAAATTGAATATGGCGCCCTCTAGAGGACATAAAGTCACGAAGTAAAAAAAAATTTTTTTTATTATGCCGTGTGGGGTATCAAATGAAAGGGCTAATTAGCACATTTCAAAAATATATATATTGTTAGCTATTGCTCGCGACTTTGCTTGCATGCGCCCGATAATTGGGAATAATTTCTAAAATCACGGCTCAGATGTGAGCCAAACATATTTTCTCTCCAAACCTACCCAAAATACATATAATTATAATAATTATTCTTCTTTAAAAATGTAAAGTGGCTCTGCAAATACTTTATCACGAATTTATAACCCCAAAATAATTTAAATAAAAAGTAAGTTTAAAAACTAAAACCCGACTACTGAAAAATGACGCTTTAAAAAGTATGAAACAAGAAAATGTTCTCATCTAAAATTAGAAAAAGACAGACAAATTAAAAATCCGGTGTCACACGTCATATTAGGGCTTGAATCAAACAGATTACGTGTGACTCCGGATTTTTAATTTCTCTACCTTTTTCTAATTTCAGATGAGAACATTTTCTTGTTTTCTATACAAAACCTGTCAAATCATAATATTATTCCTTAGATAAATTATATCTGAGTTTTGAAAAATCAGCTCTTAGGATGATTAGATGATAGCAGGACGTACTCATTTAAAGATTTTTTTGAAATTGCAATTTGTTTTATTCATAATCGGATAGATGAGTAACTTTTTGGCGAAAGCCCTAATTTACGAAAGCTTCTTACATAAAGGTACTAAAGTTATCCTGTTCATCAAGACAAACAAAAGTCCTATTGGTATTAAGTTTAAGTTTGAAAAACCCATTACATTAAACTTCTTTGAATGAGAAAACAAAGGATTTCCTTTTAGCTTCCAAAGTACAGTCTTGAAAGATACATCATTTCATTCTCCAGCCCTGATTCCAATTTATTTGGGGTCGGCGCAACATGTTTTTTTCTCACATACCTACTTCTCTAATAGTCGAATAATCGTCATCGCGGTAGTCACTCCCTTTCTACCCATATTCACACAGTCCATCCATAGTTTCTCTGGTCTTCCCCTACTCGTAAGCCATCCTCATTCATACTCAAAAAAATCCTCATTCCTCCGCATCACATACAACCGATTTACTCACAACTTTTCAGTCACAGGTGTCACTTTCAGCCTTCCTCTTATATACTCATTTCTTATCCTATCTCTCGAAAACTAAGTAAATATGTAAGTAGATTTTACTTTGAGGTTTTTTTTTAGACTGTCGAAAGCAGGCTGTTAAAATTCTAGGAAAAAAGAACCCGATTGAATTTTTTTTTTCGGTAAATATAGATGAAAGGATTACCAAGAAACTGTTTAATTCAATGAAATTATTTGAAAGCTGCCAGATAAGGAAAGTATCATTACCTTATATTCTGAAGTTGTTTAAAAATAAACAACTTCGGAATATAAAGTAATGATAATTAACAGCAGAGAAGGCACCACATTTTTATCTGCACATTACATTACACATTTAAACATACATAAACTCACACCTTCTTCGGATGGGGTTAGGCAGAAACTACAGAACGCCACTTGCTACGATCCTTACATACCTCTCTTCTTCTTTCTTTTTGCCTCGTTTACGTTCATACATCAGAGGCGAGTTTTTATACTTAACCTACTCGATCACGTTAACGTAAACTTCAATTTGTACTGAAACTGAATAAGCGCCGTCTGGTGACTATAATAGGAAACACAATTATTCCATACAATTTTATTATTTTTTTTTTTTACATGGGAATCCCTGCCTCTCAAACTAGGAAACCTGTATCTTGCTCTCAAGATTGAGAGTGATTCAGCTTAAAAAGTGATGCTAAGTATAATAGTAGACTGTGTCGATCTACTTGAGCGACAATGGATAAGAAGCTAATTAGAGTAATATTATATGTTTAAATTGACGTAAGTTAACGTGAACGTAAACGCGATTGAGTACCTAAGTATAAAACTCGCACTAAGGCCTCGGGTCATACAAGCAAGCCGGTTGCGAGTAATACGCACCTGACTTTTCTGAATAACATCACCAATGAGGTCTCCCTAGGGCGCCCCTTCTGGCGTTTCCACTTACATCTGCCTTACCTTTTGTTAGTCGCGTTTCATTCATCCTCTCAACATGACCAAACCATCTACGTGTAAGCATACTCTTTTTAATGTTCGTCACTGCATCTTCTACACCGCACTGTTTGCCATAACACAATTTCTCAGACTATAATTATTCATAGTCACACCACACATGCCGCACATTATATTGTTCCTATAAAATCCATTCTCTCACACTGAGAGTTGCCAGTAGTCATAGTTTCGAGTTATTTTCAAACTGTTCACTATTCAGTGGTCAGAAACGCGAGAATCATGAAAACTGTGAACAAATAAACGTCGAAAGTATCCGTGAAAACTACTTTTATTGCAATAAAAATCCAACGCTTTAACTGCACAAAAATAGTATTTTTCGTAAAAGCTTTCTGATGCTCTTTTGCTTCGAAGTGGCTTGATATTGCCTGGATGCCTGGAACTCTGCCAACCCTGTGTGATGCAAAAGGACGCAAACGTGTCAAACTTTATTCTGAAAAAATTTCTTAACTATGTCTTCAGTATTATCCAGTTTATACATAAGTGAGAAGATCGGAATTGGTGAGAGAATCGCAAGATTTTTACGACCGATACAAAAGTGCATTTTATATGCCAACACCTGTGACGTAAGTAAATATACATTCGATTCTATAATCAGAACTCAAAATTTGTCGATCCCGGAATCCCGGGATTTTTTCCGATACAAAAGTGCAATTCTACATAGCCAACACCTCAACTTTACGTAAATATGCATCCGAATATCCGATATGTAGTCATAAGGGGTTATTTGGTTGCAAATTACCTCTCCTACTTACCCTTAATGGACTGCCGACTTATTACCAATAACGTTGTTTATCTACAAAACGTTAGTAGGTAATACTAAACTTGGATGTATGCTGTAAACCCGTACAGTCCGCGAGGCTAAGCTGAACTTTGCATTTGTGTGATTGATCACCAAAAGAAGCGGAGTTGCATCGCGCAAGGGATGCACCGCGCCACAGGCCGATTGCCAAAAAGCAGTATAAACCGGTTTTAAACCAAGCAAAGGACGCGTCGCGCTCTAGGCCGACGTCACATCTACACTATCTATGTGCACTCACACAAATGCAAAGCTCAGCTTAGGCCTTGCGGACTGTACCTACCTACGCAACAGAAAATGTTTGGCTGCTAAAATCACAGGATCATAGACTAACTGTAATAACAACTGGAATGCATTCATTTTTACCTGGATTGTATCTAGAATAAATAGTATTCTATTCTACCAAAACTGCGTATAGCTCGTTGTTTTTACGTACTTATTTGGTATAAAAGTATGGTATGGTGGTGGTAGTGGTGGTGTGGTGGTCTGGTATGGTGGTATTAAAGTATTATAATAGGTTGGGGAAAAAGTTTCTTCGCATTTTTTAAGAAAATTCAAAACATTTTTTAATATACATTATTTACATTTATCTAAAGTATGTAGGTACCATTTTGTTCGATAACTTTTTGCCATCTTGTAGATAGGGTCATGATCCCATTGCTATAGAAATTTTGGGACTTCTGATCAAAATACCGCGACAAGTGGTTTTGGCAGTCCTCTCGTGATGTTAACCTGACACTGCCTAAAGAATTCTGAAGAGACCGAAACAGGTGGAAATCTGAAGGTGCAAGGTCAGGACTATACGGCGGATGCATTAACACCTCCCAGCCAAACTCTCTTAATTTTTGCTGAGTGGCTAAAGATGTGTGAGGTCTAGCGTTATCATGATGAAAAACCACACCCCTTCTGTTGATTAATTCCGGCCGCTTTCTCTCAACTTCTTGCTTTAATCTCATCAGTTGTTCGCAGTAGAGTTCAGAATCGACGGTCCTGCCTGGTGGTAACAGCTCATAATGAATAATGCCCTTCCAATCCCACCACACACACAGCATCACCTTGTTGCAAGTTAACCCGGGTTTCGCCACAGTCTGTGAAGCCTGACCGGCCTTTGACCATGACCTTTTTCGCACGTTCTTATCGTACGTGATCCACTTTTCATCCCCAGTTATCAGCTTCTTCAAAAATGGTTCGGTTTCATTATGTCGTAATAAAGAATCACAAATGAGTACACGGTTCATTAGGTTTCTTTCAGTGAGCTCGTGAGGTACCCAAATATCGAGCTTTTTTGTGTACCCAGTTTTTTTCAAATGCGCCAAAACTGTTTTGTGGTCAATTCCCAGTTCTTCAACTACGTTGTAACTACTGATATGCCGATCTTGCTCCACTTTTTCAAAAATGGCATCCATTTAATCCGTAATAGGGCGACCAGAGCGACGTGCATCTTTGACATCAAAATTTCCGGATTGAAAACGCTTAAACCAAATTTGTGCTTCTCTCACAGACACTGCACTGGGTCCATAAACATCGCAAATTTTTTTCGCGGCTTGCGTTGCATTTTTACCTTTTTTGTAGTAAAATTTTAAAATGTATCGAATTTCTTCATTAGATTCACTCATCTTGACAGTACGAAAAACAAATGAAAATCACACATTTTCCTAATTTGAATTTGGAATTATGTTCTTTAAAATTTAAACTTTCAATGATACCAAAACCAGCCAGATACAAATAGTATAGCCAAAGAGATTTTATTTTAAGTTCATACATACTACAATGCGAAAAGACTTTTTCCCCAACCTAATATGTTAGGTTTCAATTTATTAGTGCATAATAAGGATGATGACTAAAAATTTTTTATGTCCATCATGTAGGTAGATTATTAAAAACTATTGGACACGTATTTTTTTATTTTTATACGTAATCAAAAGATTACGGCGGTACATTGAGTTAAAATATGGCATGACGTCACGCCTAGCTAGATTTTATACGTAGAAGTGACGTAGCGAGCCCCCACTCCCCAACTTTAATGCGTGTTAACTAAGTCATCTTTTATTACAAAGCAAAAAATATGTGTCTAATACTTTTTTATTAGCTGTCTGACGGACTAAATAGTTATTTTTTTCATCCTTATTGTTGGATTTGTAATGGCAACATTAACAGTTATTATTATTTAATATATTTTAAAACTTAGTGCAAAACAGTTTGATTGTACTGGCAACACCGAAAGATTCGAAATGTAAAATGGCGCGGAAACGCAACGGGCCCTTCTTGTACGACGACAGTATGACGTTCCGAGTGGCTGTGTCGGTTAAAATATTCTTTGTCATAGAATTGTTGGAGATCTACTGTAAATTATTAAAGTACTATTAAATGTAATTATTACTCTAATGTCTCGCTGATGGTGGCGCGTGTTGGATCATTTAGCTAATCCATGCGTCAGGTTCGTGAACAAGCGCTGTCAGTGAAGGCTGATCATACCTTAGCGGCCACGGCTTATTTTAATTTAATTTAAATATTTGAATTGTTTTTTTTTTTTTTTTTTTTTTTTAAGGACGCTTTTAACGTTCTGCATCGTTCTCACATGTAAAATTTCAACATGAATGATGTAACCATTATTTTGTAACCATATCTTGATTTAAAAGAGTGTCCGTGGAGTTTCTTCTCCATAGGTACCTACTATGCTTTGGAATGGGCGCCTAGCTTCATCTTTATGACTGACCGACCCCTTGACAATTCAAAAGTGCCTGTAATTGGTTTAATTGAAATAAATGCTTTGAGTTTGAGTTTGAGTTTGGTAACCTATTAGCTTTTCTTGTAAATATGGGAATACTGTACAAGTACAGTGTACACCGAATTGTCCGGTAATTAATGGATAATCTTGGTCCTTGAAATAGCATGTAATAGACTTTAAGGCCGTTCGAAAAATAATACAAAAAAAAAAAAATATCTTATGATACGATTTTTTAGAATAAAATACTGTGCAATTTCAGGTAACACTATTTATTGCATCTCGTGGCTAAATAATAACAGCCGCACGGGTCGATCCATCAGGATAAGTTACGCTTGCCGGGGTCGGTCCGTGGATGGGTTAAGCCGTTGGTCCCGGCTGTCATTCGTGGATCTTTGACAGTCGTTACGGGTCGTCAGAAGCCCGAAAGTCTGACAACCAGTCTTACCAAGGGGTATCGTATTACCCAGTTAATGGGTTGTTGAGGTCAGATAGGCAGTCGCTCCATGTAAAATTCTGGTATTCAGCTGCATCCAGTTAGACTGGAAGCCGACCCCAACATAGTTGGGAAAAGGCTAGGCAGATTGACTATTTATTGCATCTCTGTTGGCATAGTCAACGTATTATATTCTGACAACAAATAACCGATGGAATTCAATAATTTGTGGTCGTGGTGAAAAAGAATGTAATAAAAATTACTTAGTCTTTTTTTCTAAAAAATCTTACCTTTAGTGGGATTTTTTTTTTTAGAACGGCCATGAGGTCTATTACATGCTATTTCAATGACCAAGGCCGGCCCCTAGGTGTACACTGTACTTGCACAGTATCCCATATTTACAATAAAAGCTAATAGGTTCATCCTGTATAATATACAGGATGAACCAGGAAGGTTTGACAAAATTTAAGGATGTGGTACAAACCATCAAACAGAACCACTTTCTCCATGGAACCAACATCGTAATCGAGAAAAATAACCAGCTGTTCCATACATTTGGGTCGAGTAGGTATTGAAGTCTTGTACGGAACGGCTGATATTTTTTTCTCGATTACGATGTTGGTCCCATGGAGAAAGTTGTTCAGCTTGATGGTGGTTGTTCACTACACCCTTAATTTTGACCACACCTTTCTGATACACCTGTATACTATTTATTTCAAGGTTATCCATTAATTACCGGATACCCTGTATAATTATTAAATACTAGCCGTTGCCCGCGGCTTCGGCCGCGTGGGTGTCGGAAATTATCCCACGGGAACCTATTACCGGGTTAAAAAAATTTGTATGTATTAATCCAGGTTAGAAACTATCGGTGTGCCAAATTTCATCCAAATTTGTTCAGCCGTTTTTGCGTGATTGAGTAACAAACATCTTCGCAAACTTTCACCTAGTATAATAATATTAGTAGGATGTTGAGACTATGAGATGAATATAGAATTGGATGTTGACAAAGAAATGTAAATAAATGATAAAATATCTTGACGTTTCATTATTTTCCTTATCCCTGAAATATCGTAAACATTTTGTTATAATCTTATAATACTTAATATAATAGACAGTTTATAGTTTGTAATATTGGGGAACTATAGGATCCATTTGGGGATTATTACCTATTTTGAGGTTAAATATATTCGAAATTACATCAGTTGAACAAAAGTAAGTAAAAATAATAAACGAATATTTTTTTAACATTTGATCTTTACATTTCAATTTGAAGTAGAATATTAATGAAAAACAGACGCCAAATAACGCAGGTGTTGCTTCTTGCTCGGATGAAAATCAATTTCAAATATTAACAAAACAACCGATGTTTGAAGAGAAACGAAGTTTAATATAACTGTTATGATTTGTTTTTTTATATCATTTAGAATGTAAATATCGTCAGTTTGTTTTTTCATCTCATTAAGTACCTACTTCTTTTGTTTTCAATAACAAACACCTAGAGTGCGGATAGTGAGAATGTTTTGGCGCCTGAATGACATTATTGGCTTTCAAATTAGTTGTTGGAAATCAGGTGAGCTACCTACCCGTTATATTTGATCCATTATTTACGAGATAATGTAATAAAAGAAGTAAGACCAATCAAGTAACTTGTTAGCAGATCATATACAGGTACTTAGACCGTGAAACGAGCAAAACTTTAGAACTCAAGGCGTCCCAAAATCCTCCCTATGTGTGTTCAGCTATTATTTATACTCGTAGTTTAGGAGCTAGACGGTTTTTAATATTTTTAGTGAAATTCTCACTTGACTCGACTTCAGACTTTTTTCTCTTTCTGTGCCGCATTATTTGCAAATATTTTCTTCTATTATAAATCCTTAAATTATGGTCTGCTATTGAGAAAAAATATTATCTGTCTAAACATCACTTGTGACAAAAATTTTGCTCAAAGGAAAAGTTTTTGATTCGTTCTAGATTTTCAGTCTTTAAAAAAAGAAAACAAGAAGTATGGCAGTGACCCCAGCTTCAGCTTTCCAAAGCAATACGAATAATAAATACTTTTCGGGATATTATTTGGAGAAATTGGAGTTTGAACAAGGTAGGTAAGGCGAAATATAAATTTTAGGGTACCGTACCAAAATGATATTCATCATTATTTTTTATTTTTATTTTCATTGATATATTTTTTTTTGGTATTCTATTCTATTCTAATGATAAAAAGGAACCGTGATGCGACTCAGTCTTTTGTCTCTCTGTCTGTCCGTCTGTCACAGCTGGATATGTCAAGAACTACTAATGCTATCAACTTGAAATTTGGAACATTTTTAGATGAGGTTTGCCCAAGTATTTTGCAAATAAGAAAGCAATATTTTTTTTTTTAATAGGGACTGAAAGGGTGTGTTAAGAATTCTAATTGGGGCTACTAGGGCATGTGGGGTATCATATGAAAGAGCGCTGTTTGTACTTCTCAAACATTTTTTTCTTTTTTTTACGCCGGCTAGTTTTCGACTTTAATGAAAACTGTAAAAAAAATACCGTCCCCCGTCTCTATCTGCGAAGTTGTAAAGATTACAGGAAAAATAAAACACGGCACACTTTTTCAGAAATCGGAACGAAACCCTCGGTGCGCGAGTCCGACTCGTTCTTGAGCGGTTTTTTTTTCATACTTGGTAGTCGTAAAGTATTGCATGTGCTTCCGCTTGGAATAATCCATTTTTCATTTCCCTATCACTATTTCATGGTAGCTCGAACTGCTCTCGTAATAAGACTTATTTTTAAAATAATCTTTAAATCCTTCACCCTCCTTCCTTCTTCTTTAAAAAAGATAAGCAATCAACATAAACAAAGTTAATACTGTAAAAGTTAAATAAACGACTGAAACAGCCTTACCTCCTTTGTTTGCTCATACAATTGAGCAAGAAGCTACTTTACTTTAATCAATTCTGTTTCACAATGACGGGCAGTGGACATTACGACTATTGTGTTTGCTTTTTTAACCGACGAATAAAAAAGAAAGGTGTTCTCAAGTTGAGATGTATATTTTTTTACACGTTAGTGCAATGCGATCATAGAAATATAAAAAACAGGAGAAGTGGCATGGGGGCGCGCCTGTGTCCACGCGTTATGCGCACGCTGTGCCTTTACTCGCCAAATGGCCGTCTCCGCGAACTAGTACGCTTTCGACCGTGGTCACGATAAATTATAAAAATGCCGTGTTGTTCAGTGGTTTCCTGCAAAAACCGAAGTGATATTAAAAACTTCGTATCTCACGGGATCACTTACCATATGTAAGTAAAAGTATTTTACTGTATTTATCTTTAAAATCATAAAAAACAACAAATCGTAAAATATTTCTTGCTTTTACTACGTTATTTTTGTTTTCAAATATCGCAGCGGCTGTACTATTTTTGCAGCAAATACATTGCTCCTTAACCACTACCTTAAGTATGTCGCTAAGCGACTGGACAAGCAATGTAAAAATAACAAAACGATACTTTATTTACGCGGAGCGTCGCATAGTACAGCCGCTGTGTCTTGCGGCGAGATAGTGATGAGGTTAAGATCCACTAAAGTAGGCTATCGATAATAATGTCGATTGCCCAACGAATATTATATTGCTATTATAGTTTATTTTTCAATTTGTCAACCGTTTTAGCCCGGTTGGAACACTTGAAAAGATGACGTTTAAGTACGGTTGGCAAACCTTTGAGAATGTAAAATAATCTTTTTTACTGTTTTTGATTATTTTACAGCGTACCTAGTAGAGAAATGCATAACCAACGGTCGTAAAGTAAGTTTATTAATGTTTAGGTGGAGTGTTTTTGGGTTTAAATTATCGCATCTTTGTGCTATTTCCTTACGTTTTTTTGGTTTTGGTATTTTACTTCCGCTAAAGTCTTTAACTATGCACCACAAGATTCAAATGCGTTGTAGTAATCGGTATGGTTCAGATAAAATATTAGTGATTTTAGCTTAAAATAAGTCAACATATTCATGCTATTTATTTGTTATGCATGAGTATGGTATGTGTTTGTTTTCATATATTTAACTATTTCTTAACTAAGGGTTTTTTTTTAACAACAAAAGCCTATTCGCCTGTTGCCTGCTACCTGCTTACTCATCGTGAGGTTAAGAAGTATAGACCACGCCTTAGGTATGTGAGCGGTGGGATGGAGGAGCAGGGGCGCATTACTCAGTACGTGCGTTGCGAACCGCCGCCTCACCCCTGTCTCAGCGGCCAACTAGTTCCTAGACTATAGCTTAAGATACTTATTATGTAAATGATAAATAAGTTCTTATAGTACCTTTTTAGCTTCCCAAAAGATACAAATACAAAATAAGAATGGATTGATGCCACAGTAAGGCCACCTAACTGGTTCCCAACAAAATATAGCACCATATGCTCAATTCAATTTAAGGCAGAAATTTTCCAGCCTCTAAAGAAAACTCGCAGGCTTTTTGAATGGGCAATCCCAAAATTAAGAGTACGTCAAGTACTGAACAAATACCTCCACTTTACAGGTCAGTGAGTAAACACATCATAACAGGGTTCAACAATTCCTATGGTTTCACAGCCTAATCCAACTTAACCGGATTGTTTTAATTTATTGATTCGTGTTTTTTTTTTTTAATATACATTTTTTTTTTTTATTTAAAATGTATAATACTTTCTGGACATATCATTTTTTATTTTATTTTCAGGACCCCAAATTTTTCTTGTACAGTAATAAATGGAAGTATCGATAACTTTCCGTTTTAGTCAATCACTAGCGTATATGTAAAATAAATTGCTTTTTGCACAACACAATAATAGCGACAGATGTTTTTGTGTGAGTAAGTTGTACGGTGCATGGTAAATGCACGCTGTGTGTGACGAGTTAAGGTTTATAATTGATTGTGTAGTATGTTCTGATTTATGAATTGCAAGTGTGTGCGCGACTTTGTATCTATTGCTTTTATTGAACTACATGTGTAGTAGTGGCGCGGTGGTGGGGCCAACCTAGCGACATCGGGTTCTGATACATTTTCAACTACCGGGCATATCTCCTTCTTTCATATATCTATGAATGCGATGCTCCGTTGCGTTTTTGCTTCGTGGCATTTCAACGACGCTTGCTCAGAATCAGAATGTTTTGTTTGTAAACATAGGTTAAATTACAATATTGTGCGAGATGTTACAGATAGGTAGATCCTCTATGTTTTGCCCAGAGGCGTACAAATATAAAAGCTCGGTTCTAAAAGACATTAAAATCCTCATGTCCTAAAAAAACCGAGCAAGCGTCATTGAAATGCGTCGACGTAACGCATTGGCAACGCCCGTGCGGCATCGCTCTTAGAGTTTTATACTGAAGGAGGCTTTTTTTTCAGTAGTCGCCCGGATTCTGGGTTGTGCCCGGTTGATGGCAATAGGTTCGCCGCCGATTAGGGACTCAAACATAACTGGCGAAATTTGGGTGTACTCTCCCTATCTACTCGGAGATTACAGGCATGATCTTATATTTCTTAATTATTTCAGAAATATTGATGCTGAATAAGGAGAATGTAACAGAACTCTTTGTTTATAAAACAAATGAATTCGTAGCTTTTGTCCACGTGGAGTCAACTCAATCTGCCTAGCGTTTTCCCAATTATGTTGGGATTGGCTTACGGTCTAACCGGATGCAGCTAAATACCAGTATTTTACATGAAGCGACTGCCTATCTGACCTCCACAACCCAGTAACTGGGTAATACAATACTCGTACCCCTTGGTAAGACTGATTGTCAGACTTTCGGGCTTCTGACGACCCGTAACGACTGTCAAAGATCCACGAATGGCAGCCGGGAGGGGGGGGGGGGGGCTTAAAGCGCTTTCCGACGCACGGAGGAGTCTTGATATGTAAAGATGGTCACCCATCCACGGACCAACCCCGGCAAGCGTAGCTTAACCTCATGGATCGACTCGTGCGGCTGTTATTACTTAGCCACGTGGAGTCGACTATACCATTAAATACATCCTAGGACACTCGGTAACTGTAGCTTCCTATAAGTGAAAGAATTTTCGGAATCGGATCAGTAGTTCCGAAGATTAGCTACTACATACAAACTCACAAATTTTACCTGTTTATAAAATGCCCAGCGATATCGGGAACAGGGCTCCAGAGAGAGGAACGTATTTAGGATTAATAGTCGTACATAAAGTATGGCAGGTTTCCGAAGAATTCTTAAATGGAGTTTAAACTATCAATAGCTAGCTAATTCGCTATTATCTATTTAAGCTAATTTCTTCCTTATGCTCGGTTTTTGAGGTCCTCAGATAAACTCTCGATAGTAATTCACTCGACTTTTAGCTAAATTCTTCCTTTACGAAGTGTTCAGAAACACGATATCGAACCAATAATTACTATCGAATGGATAGAAACCTCAGAAACTGGGCATAAGTCATGTATCTTTAAATTTTTTGTCACACTTTACAACTACAAATAAACTTTATTAGTTATTCAATTAAAATCAGACTCTTCAGATAATTTTTTTGGATGGCACTTTTTCGTATTTTATAAGGTTATTATTTATTTATATATAAGGTTTTTTATTTATAAGGTTATATTATTCATGCATCTGTTTCGAATGCAACCGACCAACTACAATTTAGACGGATATCTGTCATGAGCTCATCACACGGCAAATTACAAGTAAAACCGCCACGCTACAAAACTTATCGCATACAAAAAGCCTCTCGCTTACATTTAAATACGAACTGATATTAACAGAATCTCAGAGCAGTAACAAAAGGCATAACTTTTAATTCCAATCCGCTAAAACTCCATTGTATAAACACAGTTGCACTTAGTTAAATATTTTCCTAACCGTCTTAAGGCTAGTTAATCAAACCTTTCAACTAAAAGCTCTCGAGAACTTTCCAAGATCTCTTTCGCGGTAATAAAATAAATTAAAAAAAACTCTTAAAGTAGGTAGGTACTGTAGTGCAGTCTTCATTTATTCAACGGGGGAATTGAGGTAATTTCCAGAAGGAAAATTAAAAAGAAACGAGCTTATCTTGGCAAGTCCTCGCAATTATAGCATTGCTAAACAAGTTAGGTTTTTGCTCCTACTTCCTCCAGGTTTTTAGGGTTCCGTACACAATGAGTGAAAACGGGACCCTATTACGGAGTCCGAACTTCTGACTGTCACAAGGCTGTATCTTAGTTAGCCAGTTGATATTTCACAGAACATAAGCGTTACTGCAGCCTCTATGATCATCATCTGCCTAGCCTTTTCCCAACTATGTTGGGTTCGGCTTTCAGTCTAACCGGATGCAGCTGAATACCAGTATTTTACATGGAGCGACTGCCTATCTGTCCTCCTCAATCCAGTTACTGGGTAACACGATACCCCTTGGCGAGTTTGGTTGTCAGACTTTCGGGCTTCTGGCGACCTGTAATGACTGTCAAAGATCCACGAATTATAGCCGGGACCAACGGCTTAACATGCTGTCCGAGGCACGGTGGGGTCTTGGTATGTAAAGATGGTCACCCATCTACAGACCGATACTATACTCTACTATCATCTTCCTGCCCTTATCCAAGCAAGCAAGCAAGCGCCATGTTCGCCGCGGGCCGTGTGCCCTGCTGACAGGCGCTGCTGAGGAGCCGGTCGGCCGCCGCACGCACCGCCATATATCGATCGGCCAATTCATTGGTGGCCGCAGTACGTGAGTGGAACCACAGCCCCCTACATATAAGATGGCATTCCTACCACACGCCGATAACCTGATTCGTGCACGCGCGCGCGCGCGTGTTGTGTAATATGTCTTATTTATGATATTGTATGTGTGAGTTGTGTTTGTTTATTTAAATTTTAAATATGTAATTAATTTGTTAGTTTATATGGATTCATATCTGGAAATAAAAGATTTCATTCCATTTCATTTTATCCCATGTTACTTGGGGTCGGTGCAACACGTTTTCTTCTTCCTTTCTCCCCTGTCAACGGTCACGCTACCATTCACTCCCTTCTCTTTAATATCATTCCTCACACAATCAATCCATCTTTTCTTTGGCCTTCCTCTGCCTCTCCATCCATCAACATGTCTATTCACCACTCTTTTAGTCACATACGTTTCGTCTCTCCTCATTACATGTCCATACCAAGACAAACGATTTCCTTTCAACTTTTCTGTCACTGGCGCCACTTTCAAACTTCCTCTTATATACTCATTTCTTACTTTATCCAATCTCGTCACTCCACACATCCATCTCAACATTCTCATCTCCAATGCATGCAATTTTTTTTTCATCCGTCTTCTTCATTGCCCAGCATTCCGATCCATAAAGTACGACAGGCCTTATCATGGACTTGTAAATTTTCCCCTTTAACTTGAGGGGCATCCGTGGGTCGCAAATTGTTCCTGTAACCTGTCGCCATTTCTTCCATCCTGAGTTGATCTGGTGCGTTATGTCTCGGTCTACTTCGCCATCCCCTTGGACAAGCGACCCGAGTTACCGAAAGTCGGAGCAGATCGGTAAGGGCGTTCCGGCAAGAGATATAGGCACAGAACCGGAGAGACCGCCAAAATCACAAAACAAATACTCTGTTTTGGTCCGATTTACTCTCAGGCCAACGGTCTCCAGTCTTTTCTACCACACCTCCAATCTGCTTTGGACTTCTAAGACACTCTCGGCAACCAGCACAAACCAGCTCATCGGCGAACAGCATGCACCAGGGAGCCTCTTTCTGGATATCCGAAGAAAGTGCATACATTATCAGCACGAAGAGGTAAGGGTTGAGTGCAGACCCCTGGTGCAAGCCGATAGCCACATCGAAGCTGCCAGAAGTGCCCACTGTAGACCGGACTTGGGTACTGCATCGACTGTACATCGCGCGAATCAACTGCACATACTTCCCTGGCACACATTTTTCCTTAAGTGCCCACCACAAAACTTCACGAGGCACTCGGTCGTATGCATTTTCGAGGTCAACAAATACCATGTGAAAGTTTTTATGCGCACCTCTGTATTTCTCGCACAGCTGGCGGATAGCAAAGATGGCATCTGCCAGGTTATTCCTCGACCAGGCATGAAACCGAATTGGTTTTGCGAAATTTCACTCTCTTCTCTCAGTCGCCTTTCAATAACTTTCTCCCAAACCTTCATACTATGTGACATTAGCTTTATTCCTCTATAATAGTCGTTGCGCTCCAGCACATCACCTTTGTTTTTAAAGATGGGCACCAGCGAACTGTTACTACTATACTCTATCATCTATACTAATATTTAAGAGGGATTTGTGAGTTTTTATGTAGTTAGTAATCTCCGGAACTGCTGATCCGATTCTGAAAATTCATTACTAATGGGAAACTGCATTGTCGTGTTTCATAGCATATAAGTTATTTTAAAACAAGAAATTTCACGCGTACGAAGTCGCGGGCAGGAAATAAGAAGCTAAACTATACTTCTATACTAATAATAGGTCTTTACCTATGAAATTGCCGTTTTGTATGAAAAAATTTAAACGAATTTTATTCATGCATTTTTTATTTGTATTAATCGAAGTAATCACCCATGCAATCAATGCACCTTTGCCAACGCAGTGGCAGTTTATTGATGCCCTTCTTAAAGAAATCAGCTGGACGGGAGGCAACAAATTCTTCAAAGGCATTTTGTACTGCCTCTCGGGTATTGAATTTTTTTCCCGCCAAGAAGTTATCCAAATTCTGGAAAAAGTAGTAGTCTGTAGGCGCAAGGTCTGGTGAGTAGGGCGGATGACGGAGAGCTTCCAACCCCAGTTCTTGCAACTTGGAGACCGTCTGCTGTGGTCGCGCGTTGTCGTGCAAGAGCAGCGGAGACGAGCGATTGACCAATGCTGGTTGGAGATGTGCCAGCTTCTCCATCATTGTGTTTAGTTCTTCACAGTACACATCTGAAGTAATGCTCACCCCGTTTGGTAAGAAGCTGTGATGAATCACACCGGCGCTAGACCACCAAACAGTGACCATCACTTTTCTAGGGGTAAGTTTTCGTTTAGGGCATTGTTTAGGTGCTGAACCAGGATCCAACCAACTTGCTGAGCGCTTGCGGTTATCAAACAGAATCCATTTTTCATCGCAGGTAACAATGCGGTTCAAAATTCCTTCATTTGTGTGTCTGTTGAGCAGTGCAAGGCACGTCTCGACGCGTACTTCGCGCTGGCGATCATTGAGTTCGTGGGGCACCCATTTGTCAAGCTTTTTTACCTTGCTAATTTGACGCAAATGGACCAATATTGTTTTGACGCTACCGTCGAAAGCTGCTGCTAATTCAGCCGTAGATTGTGTATCATCAGCTTCCACAATCGCCTTTAATTCGTCATTGTCGACCAAAGTCTTCGGACGACCGCGAGGTTCATTTTTCAGGTCGAAATTTCCAGAACGGAAGCGAGCAAACCAATAACAAGTGGTGCGTTGGTTTGTAGTGTTAGCTCCGTAAACGTCGTTGATGTTGCGTGCCGCTTGTGCCACGTTGCTGCCACGACGGTACTCATATTCCATAATTACTCGAATTTTTAACGTATCCATGATGACGAAAAAGATTGAAATGCGATGAAAATGTAACACTAATCAATAAACAAATGACTACTTTGGAAAAAAAATCCATGTTTTTAAAATAAAATTAATTTGAAATTAGAATTCTTAGCCAAACAAAAATTATTTTGATTTGAAATGGCCAGTACTGCAGAACGGCAATTTCATAGGTAAAGACCTAATATTATAAAGAGGAAAGATTTTTTTGTTTCTTTGTTTTTTTTGTTTGTACCGAATAGGCTCCGATACTACTGGACCGATTATAACCAGTTTTTCACCAGTAGAAAGCGAATTTATCAGGAAGTAACATAGGCTATTATTTATTTTCAAAAAACTTAAGAGATCTTTAAGAAAACTGCAATATTGTAACCCAAAGTAGCAAAATTTTGCCTATAAAATTTTTAATTTTTAAATTTTTTTTTAATTTTTAAAATTAATTTTGCGTGCGCTGAGAAAACTATTGATGATACATAAAACGTATGTACTACATGATTAAAGTACTCATTATTACCTTCAAAAACGTCCGCGGAACAATATATCTAACTATCATAGTTAAGTCACAATAACTTTGTGTTCTAAAATGTAATAAAATCGTCGGTAGAAACGAAAGTTGGTTACATTCATATCGTAGTATTAATTCTTATTCAAATAAATAGTTTTATCATCAAGGGTATTTATGTAGCAGTAAAATACTGTTTAATTCATTCGAATCGGACATTTAATTTCGAAGTTATCACGAAAATAAAAAAGCCATACGCGTTCCGTTCGACGACGCGCTGCCGCGCTCCAAACTCAGTATTTTCATTCTTGAGATCAAACATGAAGAATGACGTGTATCAGGGTTTTTCGAAAATCTACCCATAAGGGGGTGAAAAGGGGTAGTAAATTTTTCAGGGGAGGATTTTACTGTGGAGCTTGATTAACTCGAAAATTGGTAAAAATAATCTTTCAGTCATGTTTTGGAAACATCCGAAACGATTTTTAAAATTCCACTCCTCTAATCATGAAAACAGTTTATATGAAAAATCTTATTCAATGGGTAATTAACTTGAAACTTGGCACAAATACTTGCCTAAGCAAGTAATAAAGTTTGTCATTAATAGTTTTTCCCCCCTAGGCGACGGAAGGGAAGAGGGGCAAGGGAGGGGCTGGTGAGGATGTGAAAGGGAGGTGAGGGGCGACGGGATGAGTCGGGGTGGTGAAGGAGAGAGGGGGAAGGGGTTGTAGTGAAGGGGGTGTGAGAGTGGGTGAGAGGGAGAATGAGAGGTTAGCGGGAAGAGGATGCGGTGAACGAACGTGCTAATCTCTAGAACTACCAGTCGGACTTTAAAAAATCTTTTTGCATTTTATAGCCCAAATTTAAAGGAAGGCTATAGGCATATTTAACATCACTCTCGGACCTTTACGTGGCGAGCTAAAAGAAAAAAAGGCAGAACGAATGCTAAGCGAAAATGAAGTAATAGCGCGGGCAGGCAATGCGATGCGACGGGGTGGGTCGGGTGGTACGGCACCCCAGTTCTTTTCGCCAGTTTTCTAGAAAAGGGCAACGTACTATCAAGTTAATCTTTTACGTTCCGTCCGACCAGATTAATATCAAAAATACAATCGTTGTGGGCATTTTAATTAGCAGCGTCTGTCCACCTTAATTTAAAAGTGGCTTAATTGAACTGTCAGGAATAAACTATAAACGTCACATCGATATTACCGACAATGAGCCTTTGTGCTTTACTTTTATGTAAGTCTTTTTGAACTTTTGATACAAAAAAGTTTTTCCAGGAATTAATTTTCTCTCTCGAAGGAAAGGTGCTTCTCGCGAGTATTGAGTCGGTTTCAATTTGTAAACCGATAGCGAAGTTGATTAAACGATACAAAAACTCCTGTTACCTACCTTAGATGGAGGATTTTTTTAACAATAATAAAATGTTAACATTATTTAGACTTTCTGAGTTTATCTGGGACAATGCAAACCTGAAGGCCTAGACAAAGTAACCTTCGATTAGCGATGACGCTAGTAGAAAAGCTAAAAAATGTATGGGGTTGACATAAGCTATCGAAATGTCACGCGATCATGTCAATGTCACTTTGAAGCTATAGCGATTGTAGAAATAGAAGCACTCCGAAGCGAGTGCCTTTTGTCTAGGCTCCCTGGACTTATAGTCATTTTAACTGAAATCGCCAACCCTTCTTGAACAAGCGTGGTGATCAATGCTCGTGTCTTCTCTATATGAGAAGAGACCTTTGCCCTGCATAATAGGCTGGTATTATTATTATGTCCTCTATGTCATTTAAATACTTATAAATTACATTATCATTATTATGTATCATAGTTGCCACGACTAACGTACTAAATTTCAAAAATAAATTTCATGAAAGTGAAGTAGGTAGCCGTCAAGGGATTTAATTTACGTATTTTTATTATAAAACAAAAGCTAAAATTATCTCTCTCAAATACAAAATAAAGTCAGACACGCAAAATGTTAGTATCTTTTAGTTTTTAATAACGCAGTATAGAATATAAAATTTGCCAGCAACAGATGGTACGAATGTCGGGTCGCTGTACTGAAAATAATATTCATACGAAGAAAGCTCAAAGACTAACACCACAAGTCGTGCTTACACGGGCTGTGCTTTACACAGTGTTCAAAATACATTGAAGTTTAGCCAAAATACCTGTTTTTGTTTGACTTAGTCCAGCCCGCAATGTGTTAGAGTTGCGGAGATAAAATGTAGGTTTGTCGATAGTTAGTGATGTAGTTTCACGTAAATGGTACTTATGCAAAGCTGGTCTGAGTAGGTTGCTAAAGTGACCCTGACAGGCTTTTAGCCGCACCCGGCGAGGGCCCAGCAACCCTTGCCGTGTACCATTTAATTTTGAACAGTAATATCGTGTTTTGTTATTAAATATTTCTATTAACCGTGATTTTCAACGTGGGAAGTTAAACTAACATCGTTATTATTAAACTTTATTTAGTTTCGGCTTTAAGTATTAATATTTGACGCTTACATGCTCGATATTTTATAACGGTGTTTGCTCTGGTTCTAAAAATAACCTTTTTAAGTGTTTGTTGTACAAAATCTAAAAAGAAACTATGTTTGCAATAAGGAAAAGGTTACTATCAGTATTTAGCCTAAGAACTTGAAGAACAAACCACATAATCGTATGATTTTAAAACCCTATTCAGACACCCATATCACCCCACAAAATCTTTTTTATAATTCCGCATAACATTACAGCAAAAACATCCTCGTAACATAACCATAGTCCAATGGTTATTACGTAATGAAAACTCCGCGCGGTCACACCGTACCTGAAAAAGAAAGACGCGGGCGTCATCTAAGCATTTCATTTAAAAATAATGCGATCCTTCCGGTATACTGGAGATTGAATGGCCTCTTTTGCCCGGAGATACCCGGCCGGACCACTGGAAGGGTAAATTGGTACATTCAGAGGCCACATTTCGGACGTACAGGCCATTATTGAGGTCTCGGACGGGGAGGAAGACGCCGATTTTGTGCGGACTCTCAGTCAAACGCTTATTTACCTGCGTGGCCGGTATAACGCCTTCTTTGTGCCATCTAATGGAAAATTTATCTTTGAATGTGTAATGGACCAAAAGATAGAGGTGTGCATTTAAAATATTTTCTTGGAAAGGACACACGAGTAAATAAGATTATAACTTCGTTAGGCAAACAGTCTTTATACAGTTTGTGTGTAAGTGGTTTCTTGGGATACCTAATTCTCTGAAACGTTATTATATTGAATTTTGCTATTATAAAATTGTAATACATGTTTCATAAGAATAACAGAGTTTGAGAGACTTGCGTTATCATTAGGAGTGCATCCGATACCGATATCGATGCCGATATATCCTACTAATATTACTCGTATAAATAACCACTAAATCGCCCGGCTCCCCCGCGTGTCGTCATTAGGATTGTCCTTGAGAAATATGAGACTTTGTCGGCGCGCGACGGGGCGCCTAGTCGCGCTTGTACACAAAAAAATTGTATCAACGGACATTCAACGAATGACTGTTTCCTAAAGTGGATAGACTAGGCCAGATTTAAAAAAAAAAACAGTTTGTTTATATTACTGCCAAATGTTTGTTACTCAATTACGCAAAAACATCAACTCAGCCAATCGCAGTCCACTGCTGGACATAGGCCTCTCCAAGGTTGCGCCACAACACCCTGTCCTCCGCCTTCCGCATCCAGTCTGCCCGAGCCACTTTCTTCAGGTCATCGGTCCATCTAGCTGGGGGGCGTCCCACACTACGCTTACCGATACGCGGTCTCCACTCTAGGACTCCTCTGCTCCACCGGCCATCGGTCCTTCGACAAACATGGCCAGCCCACTGCCACTTCAGTTTACTTACTTTGAAAGCTATGTCGGTTACTCCGGTTCTTTTCCGGATAACTTCATTCCTGATTTTATCCTTCAAAGAAACTCCGAGCATAGCCCGCTTCATAGCGCGCTGAGCGACCTTGAATTTGTGGACCAGCCCGACCGTCAGTGTCCACGTTTCAGCACAGTATGTCATAACGGGCAGGACGCACTGGTTGAAAACCTTAGTCTTCAAACATTGCGGGATAGGTGACGAAAAGACTTGACGAAGTTTTCCAAACCTGCCCAACCCAACTGGATCCTTCTGTCGGCTTTTTTCTCAAAGTTGTGTCTACCGAGCTGGATGACTTGCCCTAGGTAGACATACTCCTTCACAACTTCAAGAAGCGACCCTTCGATGTGGATTGGACTCGGTAAGACATGTGAATTGTACATGACTTTCGTCTTGTCAACCCGCCGAGAGGCTCCATTTAGGCTGTGCAGCATCTGGTCTAACTGTTCCAGCGTCTCTGTCATTATGACGATGTCATCGGCAAAGCGAAGGTGTGAGATGTACTCGCCGTTCACGTTAATACCCTGTCCAGTCCAGTCCAGCGTCTTGAAGACGTCCTCCAACGCATTGGTGAATAGTTTCGGGTATATCACATCCCCCTGTCTCACCCCTCTGAGCAGTTGGATGGGGCTGGTTTTCTGATCTTGGATCTGGACAGTCATCGTGGCAGCGTCATACAGACACCTCAACACTTCAATGTAGCGCCAGTCAATTGGACATCGTTGCAGAGAGGCCAGAACTGCCCATATTTCGATGGACTCGAAGGCTTTCTCGTAGTCCTCAAATGCCATACATAGCGGCTGGTTGTACTCCTCGGTCTTCTGTACAATTTGCCAAACAGTATGGATGTGGTCTACGGTACTGAAGCCTTTTCGAAAACCGGCTTGTTCTGGTGGCTGGAACTCGTCAAGTCTTCTGGCGAGACGGTTCGTGACGACCCTCGAGAACAGCTTGTAGATGTGGCTCAGAAGTGAGATGGGTCTATAGTTCTTCAGCAAGGTTTTGTCATCTTTTTTGAAGAACAGAACCACCGCACCTCGGCTCCACGCCTCGGGCTTTGTACCCTCTTGGATGACGGAGTTGAAGAGACTTGCTAGCTCTCTTAGGACTGGAGCCCCGCCTGCTTTAAGGAGCTCTGTCGTTATTCCGTCATCACCAGGTTCTTGTTGTTCTTTAGCAGCTCGAGAGCCGCCCTAATCCCGCACAGGTCAACATCCGGGATGTCCTTTGTGTAGTGGCGCGTTAATTCGGCTCGGTGGTCATCTGTATTATGTTCCGCTGGTTTCACCGTCCGCGTTGAGTATAAGTGTCCGTAGAAATCCTCGACTTCCTCGAGTATCTCGGACTTTGAAGTCACGATTCTGCCATCCGCAGTTCTTAGTTTCGTCAGATGGGACCTCCCTAATTATTGAGCGAACACTTTCGACCCTCGATTCTGCTCAATCGCGACCTTAATGTCGCGGGTGTTGGAGCACCGAAGGTCGTGTCGCATCAGCTTTCTAATTTTTAGGTTTAAGGCCCTCTTATCTGACGAAGACAGCTGCGTGGATGGCAACTCTCGTCTTTCCCTCATAAGTCCGAGAGTCTCCGGGGAAAGTTTGGACACCTTACTTATTCGCTGCGACGGGAAAAGTCTGCGGGACACGTCGCATAGTGCTTTGACCACCTCGTCGGCTTTCTCGTCAACAGTGCCTGTGGTTTCCAGTAGGGCAAATCGATTTTTTAGTTCCAATTGAAACTTTTCAGATCCTAGAGCGGCCTGGAGCTGCGTAGGTCGGAGAGTAGGCCTCATCATGCGGATTCTTCCAGCATTGATATTTAGAGTGCCTTGGACAAGCCTGTGATAGCTTCCGGTGTTAAACCTGCTGATCACGGAGACATCTCTAAATATGTGCCTTTTATCTGTCATGATGAAATCTATCTCGTTCCTAGTCACGTTATCGGGGCTCTGCCAGGTCCACTTCCTTTGGGGTTTCTTTTCAAAGAACGAATTCATCAAGAAGAGCCCCTGCGACTCCAAAATAGTTGACCAACATTTGCCCCCTGTGATTCCTGCGCCCCAAGCCGAACGGCCTGACTTTCGGTTCGCCGCGTTCTTGTACTCCCACTTTGGCGTTGAAGTCCCCCATAACAACTTTGTAGTGGGCCTTTGTCGTACTGTGCATTGCCTTGGCAATATCCTCGTACATGGCGTCAGCTGTCTCGTCAGAGCATGTCGAAGTCGGCGCATATACCTATATCACTTTCAGGTAGAACCTGTCAGTGAGTTTTAGTACTAGGTACGCTACCCGTGTCGACACACTACTGATTTCTACAACGTTACTAGTGAGTTCCTTGCTGACCAGGAAGCTGACACCGCCTTGGGAGAGCTGATCACCTTCGCGGAAGTAGAATACGCAAAAACGGCTGAACGGATTTGGATGAAATTTGGCACACAGATAGTTTATAACCTGGGTTAACACAGAATAATTTTATCCCGGTAGTAGGTTCCCGTGGGATAAATTCTGACGAAAGCTAGTATATCGGCGATGTTTTTCATCTGTTTATAACCCATATAGTGGCAATACTGTTGACGATATGGCTAAATACGAGACTGCGCAATGTCAGCATACTGATTTTCTGACCCAATTGACACTAACCATGGATTCTGTAATTAAAGCTTTAAAGAAACTTTACCCTAATAAAGGGCCAGGGCCTGCCGGACTGCCTTCCATTTTTAAAAATAAAATGTGACTTTTTGTGGAAGCCTCTCTCTATGATTTATAATAATTAATTGAGCACAGGTTAATTTCCGAAGGCGTGGAAGCACGGGTAGTACCGATTTTTAAGTCGGGTGACAAGTCCGCTGCGAATAACCATAGACCAGTATCTATTTCCTCTGTTTTTGGCAAGGTGTTCGAAGATTTAGTATACCCTACTCGCCCCCTATCCTACCCTACCCTACTTTCGTGGCATGTAAAACAAACATTGAAGCCTGAACAGCACGGCTCCATGAAGGGCCGTCCGACTGGAACCAATCTTGCGTGCTTTGTATCGGATTTAGTCAACACCGTAGACCGTAAATCATAATATGTATATGTAATCTACACTGATTTTAGCAAGGCGTTTGACAAGGTGGATCACAAAATGTTAGATAACAAATTACACACAATCGGAATTGCAGGAAACTTGTTGCACGGGTGTAAGTCTTACCTTGTTAAACGCACAGCTAAAGTTGTGGTCAACGGTTATTCGTCAAACCTGTTTCTGACACTCTCAGGCGTACCTCAAGGCTCCCATCTGGGCCCGTTGTTTTTCAGTATTTTTATAAATGATGTGGCGTCTTGTTTTATACACTAAAAGATATACTTATACGCGGATGATCTAAAAATTATAAAACGAATTGAGTGTAATAAGGATCTATATATACTCTAAGAAGACTTAGACTGTTTTTCCCAGTGGTGTTTGGACAATAACATGTTACTTAATGCTCACAAATGCAATCACATACATTTTTCTAGGAAAAAAGAGCCATATTTTTGTAATTATTAAATTAGTGACCAAATTATATAAGCTTCGGTTTAATATTCACGTTGATAAAATTGTTATTAAAGGGTTCAAGATGTGGGGTTTCATTCTGTGTAACTGTAAAGATTATAAGCGCATGTCAACTAAAATTGCAACCTTTAACTCAATAGTCAGATCAGGCTTAGAATATTGCATGCTGCAATGAACTCCATTCTAAGAAATACATAAACTTCGTTTAGAATCAGTGCAGAAAAGATTTCTTTGGCACTTGTCATATCACTGCATTATAGCCAGAAATCTAACCAGCTACAGCTCACGCTTGAAACATTTCAAAAATTTGATTTGATTTTGATTTGAAAATTATGAGTCTGGAAAATCGCCGTAAGATCCTAGATCATCTGTTCCTATACAAAATAATAAACACTCTTATTGATTGCCCGCGGTTACTGAGTCAAATAAATTTGAATGTGCCTTACAAACTTGCTCGTAAGTCTAGATATCAGTTGCTTCGCGCTAAGAGCTTTATAACCAATCTGGGTAATTTTTCCACCATTAACAGAACGCAGATTCAATTTTGTCGCCTGTCATGCTCACCCAGCGTAGATATTGATATGTCTTACTCTTTGCATAAAGTCAAGCAAGCCTTGCATAGGGCATTATCATAAAAGTGAAAATTAATATTGTTAGTATTGTAGTTTTTTTGTCTTTTTCACTTTTCATAGATCTATCTAAATATGTAAAATATGTTTTGTAACTGCATTTCCTACTCCTATGTTTAATGCATGCCGTGGCAGCCTTTAATTAAGGCTACACTATAAAATGTAAAAATAATATGGGTATTTTAACAAGTATTTTTGTGTATCTTTTGTTGGTTGTCCTTAAATAAATAAATAAATACTTCGGGTTTGCCGATATATCGGCGGCATCGGCGATATTTTTACTATCGGTATAACGATACTTTTCAAATTTTGCGCTTCAAAAAAGTAATGTAAATGCGCATGCTATTTCGTCTATTTCATTGTAAACGAGGCACGAACAATGACGTCTTATAAAACCTGAAAAATTATGAAAACTTAGTAGAGTTCTGTCACATCGGAGAGACTATTTTCCACCGCAGGTCTCATTCAAACAGACTTGTAAAATCACCTATCTCCGCAAAACTTGACTATACTTTGTTTTTTAAATCACACACACACACACACACACACACATACTTACAAACTTTCTTCTTTAAAATATTAGTGTGACTAACACTACACTTACACACATTCTATTAAAGGCGTCCTCTCCTGTATACTGTGCCACTCTTGACATCGAAGTCTGTTGCAACCAATGGAAATTTCATTTATGTGAGAATGCTGGTATCCATAACACAAGTTAAATCTTTTTTTGGATACCAGAGTTCATACTATTTTTGTATACGCATGGTTTAATAAAAATTTATTTTATTTTTATTTTTTTTTTTTTTAAATAAAAAATCTTATTAATATAGATTTTAATTACTAACACTATTAACCTTAATTTTAATAATTAATAATCTCATTCTAAGTCCCTTCCAACCAAATCCCTTTTCTACTATTGGCTCTTTTCATGATACATGCATGCCTATCCAATCAATCATTTCGTTTTCTGCCCGAAAAATCCTTTTTCCGTTGTACTACGTACAGTAGGTCAGACCCAGTTTCGTAGCAAAATCGCCCGCTACAAAAACACCAAACAAAGTAACGAGGTAATACAAAGGAACGTTGTTCAGTTGGGTCAGAGGTATTAAAACTACCGTTTGGGAATTATATCTATATAAGCTGCTGAATTAATCCATCAGCTCATCCTCTCGCATTCTCTGTGCCTTTCCTAAAATCGTCATCACATCGTCTAAGGAGGATATTACACTAATCATATCTAGGATCTATGAGTCCAAGATACAATCGTGGCAATGTAGAATAGAATATACATAATATGAATCATTTGTCAGCTTCAATAATTTTTCTATATTTCATACTTAATAGAGGAAATATACCTACTGAAGCTCACAAATGATTAATATTATGTCTACTACATTGCCATGTAACTTTGACTCATAGATCTATGATCCTAGATATGATAGTGTTATATCCCCATAATTCTGTCTTCTGCATTGAGTTTGTCCCAGCCGCCTTTTTAAGGTTGTTGAGACATTGGTCTATCCAGCTAGGGGCATCCCGCGCTTAATAGTGTAGATAGCTGTAATATCAAGTATTTCTTTTAGCAAAATATCTCATGATGTTATTTGTCATGTAGGCCATCGAATGTTAATAATATGAGACGTTGACAAAGATTATTGCTGTCATACTTGTAATTAGGACGCCTAAGTAATTAATTACGAAGCTGGGGTCTTGTGTCCTTTCTTAACCGCTCATACGGTTTCGGTGTGAATCGGGTCCGTGAGATTTTAAATATTTTTTTATTATTAACGTTGTTCCATCACTATTAAGTAATTTTTTTACTATTACTTAATAGTGATGGAACAACGTTAATAATAAAAAAATATTTTCCCGGTATAGAACCCATACCACGCACAATATTAGGCAAATTACTCACGGACGAACCGTATGAGGGGTTATGTTATCGTCATAAATGTTATTATTTTCTTGGCAAGTCTAGGCCCTGTGTTAATAAAGCGCCTTTCATTTGACCTCCAAGTGCTATTATTATACAGGGTGTAATAAGACCGTCACATAGCTTTTATTTACGCATTCTGTACATCAAATTAGGTAACATTGAAATATTTTTTTTTACAAAAAAAAAAAAAAAAAACAACCGACTCCGAAAAAAATACACTACAAAGCATAAAATAACTTTAATTTCGGAAGTCGGTGTCTTTGGTTTTTTAGTTTTGTTTTTGCCACCGACTTCCGAAATTAAAGTTATTTTTCGCGTTGAAGTGTTATTTTTAGGAGTCGGTTGTTTTTTTTTTTTTTTTTTTTGTAAAAAGTTTTTATTTTTCACTTTTCAGTGGTGCCTAACCCACACAAATACGAATACCACTCTGCAAAATAAATTAGAGCACCATTCACCATTAGTTAAGTGGGAAAAATACGTATTTAATTATTGAAGCTAACTCAAAAGCTACTCATCAGAACTTGAAGATATTTATATGTTTTTTTTTTCATGCATCTCAGGAGTATACCATTTCAAATAAAAACTTTATAAAACGGCAAATATACGTCGCGCTAAGCCGTGTCAGAAGTTTGGAGGGAGTAGTTTTATGTTGATGGAGATAAGGAGACTACGAAATCTGACTTCTGACAATCAAGGCCACACTTAACATACAACTCAAGTAGCGCAATTTGAAGCGGCATATAAATACCTATAATTAAAATCATTTATAGCCAGTGTGCACCTAATGTCAATTCCAATAAGCCCAAACACGGCTAGAATACATTGTTTTATTACTGAGTTCCGGTGCCTACCGGCTTCTTCATCAGATTGGTTTTGATGGTACCATTTTCATCAGCACCATTTATTTAAAGCTTCGTCATAGTCTCTTAACTATCTTAATCGAGATATCTTATCGCAGTATAATTTTTGATGAGTTCCCTCAATTCCTCACAGATCCCATCATTAGCACTGGATTTTGATAAAAATAGAACCTATCTGGAAGTATATCCTTTAATATATATAATATAAAAAAAAATTTCTAAATCGGTTTATAAATGACGGAGTTCTAGGTAACAAACATAAAAAAAACATACAACCGAATTAAGAACCTCCTCCTTTTTCGGTACGTCGCCTAAGTCGGTTAAAAAGGAGACGGTTCGTTAGTATGTTTTTAGGGTTCCGTACCTCAAAAGGACAAAACGGAACCCTTATAGGATCACTTCGTTGTCCGTCTATCTGTCAGTCTGTCAAGACCCTTTTTCTCAGGAACGCGTGGAGGTATTAAGTTGAAATTAGTATCAAATACGTAGGTCATGATTTCATGAAGCAAGGTCTCACAGCACAAGTAAAGAAAAAGTTCGAAAATCGTCAATTTGTAATTTGATTACATACATTTTTTTTTAGATTTCTAGTTTTTCAACTACAATGTTAAATTATTTTCAACTACGAAACCCTTCACGCACTTTGCCGGTTTTTTTTTCTATGTTTGTTCGTCTATAATTTCGTCAATTGTGGACCGATTTTGAAAATTATTTTTTCATTTGGCAGAGTTTGCGGTAGAAGCTTGCGCGATAGTCCTATATAATTTTAATTAACTTTGCTTTGGTACTTTTTGAGTTAGCTTCGATAATACATATTTATTTCCCTTTGTGTGTCTTGATGATGTTCTATTACTTCCTGTCACTGTCGGTTACATAGCAACTAGTGGTACACGAATTATATATGGTAGGTAGATAGCATAACTAAAAAAGTGAAAAATAAAAGCTTTTTACGAAAAAAAAAACCATATTCCAAAAAAAAACACTACAAAGTGAAAAATTACTTTCATTTCGGAAGTCGGTGGCAAATAAACTAAAATACGGATCCAAAGATACTGACTTCTGAAATTAAAGTTATTTTCACTTTGTAGTGTTTTTTTGGAAGTCTTTTTTTTTTGTTTAAAGTGCTTTGGTGTACAAAAATCCCTGTTTACGCCAGCGCGCAATGTTACGCACGCAAAACATTCTGCTTATGGGTCCATGCAATGGTACAAAAAATTAAGGTGTATTAAGTTACTTGAGGAGAGACGAAACGCATGTGACTAAAAGAGTGAAGAATATACATCAACATGTATATTCATCACTATTTTAACAACATGGATGGAGAGGCAGAGGAAGGCCAAAGAAAAGATGAATGGATTGTGTGAGGAATGATATGAAAGAGAAGGAAGTGAATGCTAGCGTGACGGTTGACAGGGGAGAATGGAAGAAGAAAACGTGTGCGCCGACCCCAAGTAATATGGGATAAGGGCAGGAAGATGATGATGATTAAAAGTTACTGAAGTAATAATGTTTAAAACTTGTTTTCGTGAAAAAATAAATTTAATGTTGACCTTCAATATCTCCATAACCAAAAGGTTATAGGAAAAAAAAACCGGCCAATTGCGTGTCGGACTTCGCACATTTAAGGTTCCGTTACATTTAGGGTTAACAATATGTTGGTATTTGTTAGTAAAATACGTGATAGTAAGCATTTTCACCATACTCGTATTTCAAGTTCATAGGTCAATGGTAAGTTAAAAAATTCTTCGGAACTTAATTTTGTATAAAAACACTGATAACACTGTTTTGTGTGTTTTGTTTAATTTTGTGTTGTGTTTTGTATTTTGTGTATTTTGTTTTGTGTGTTTGTGTTTTGTGTTTTTGTGTTGTGTGTTATTTTTGTGTTTTGTGTGTTTTGTGTTGTGTGTTTTGTTTTGTGTTTTTGTATTTTGTTTAGCTGACTTTGGTGGATTCTCATTCCTTTGTTTTCAAATGTTTTTTAAAACAAAAATTTACTATTTATCTACTCAACGAGTTCTAAACAACGATATCCTACTCGATGGGGTAGGTCAAAGTTTTTTTCACGCCCCCCTTCATCTGCATGGGCCCCCCTTAAAACATGTAAAAATTTTTTTTCACAATTTGTGTGGCTTTGAGTCAACAAGATGCATACTGTGAAAATTTGAAGACTGTAGCTCCAACCGTTAGGCTGTAAAACCTGTGTGACAGACGACGGACAGACGGACACGTGAGTGACAGCAATAGGGGTCCACTTGGACCCTTCGGGTACGGAACCCTAATTACCTATCACAAAGACAGACAGAACTGTGACTCTCGGCTTCTTTTTCACCGTTGTATTTGGTCAATAGCCAGTTTAAAATGCCTTTTTTCTTATTTTCAAAATGCGATGCAGGTATGAATAGGCAAACTAGCTGTTGCCCGCAACTTCGTCAGCGGTCCAGGGTGAAAATTAGTCTATATCCTTTTCCAGGTCATGGTCTACCCATGTGTCAAATTTCATCCAAATCCGTTCAGCCGTTTTAGCATAAAAGCGCATCATACAAACAAACTCACTTTATATCGCATTTCAATACAAAATAGCAAGGTGTGACCCGCCTGTAGAGTGCGATATTTCATTAAAAAAGCGGCCAAGGGCGAGTCGGTCTCGCACACGAGGGGTTCTGTACTACCGTACAATGTTTAACGCTATAATAATATATTATTTAAAAGAAAAACGTTACTTGTAATTTTAACCTTTATCTACTTACTTTTATTTTTATTATTTTTGTTTTATAGCCGTAGCGGCCATAGCAGTACACACTGTGAAATTTGAAGTGTTAATCTATTATGGTTCACAAGATACAGCTCTGTGACAGACGGACGGACGGACAGCAGAGCCTTGGTAATAGGGTCCCGTTGGAATCCTTAGGGTACGGAACTTTAAAAATGTTCGAAAGTGCGGTCCACCTAAATGTGCGTCAGCCTTTAGTTCACAAATAAGAGTGGTTTACGCTTATTGATAATTAGATGGAGACACCACCGAAAGGTTTAATCATCTTGTTTATGAAAGGATCACTAAATTAATTTAATGGAGAGAATTCTCTATAGGCTACTGACGAGTCATCTTTCAGTGGATCGGGCTTCGACTCAACGTCTTGAGACGTTCTCCGAAAAGCTTTAGCCGCAGGGTGGTAAACATATACGTCGTAATAGAATATTTAGTTTTCACGGAAAGTTATGCGACACCAAGCCACGACCGCCGCGCTATGCCTCAAACTTCGATAAAATAGTCTCCTAAATTCTAAGAAGTTTTCGTATTTAACATTGTTTATACAAACAATGTTAAATACGAAAACTCAAAAACGACTCTTCTTTACTTTGAAGTGGCTGATAGACGCACGAGAAGGCCCATCGTCGACGAAGCTACTCAAAAGTAACATATTCTGTCTCCTGTTGTAACCCAACCTCCTGCTCCTGTCCCTCGTTGGCTAGAGCTGACAGCTTGAAATACCTGGGTCTTCAAATTGATAGTGGGTTAAAGTGGGACAGGCAACTCGAAGCGCTAACAAGCCGAACAATGCGCCTCGTCTTTATCTTTAAATCCCTAAGAGATTCTGCTGACGTCAATATACTAAAGATGGTCTACTATGCGCTATGCCAGTTGATCATCGGTTACTGTATTACTGCTTGGGGTGGTGCAATGAAAACTAATTTCTTGAGAGGGATTGAGAGATTGAGTAATAAGTTTTTACTAGTAGTATTCCTTCAAATCGAAGATTTCTTTTGAATATTTGCGAATAATTGCGAATTATTGCGAATACTTCCGAAGTTTTGCAACGCTACTTATAACCTTGTGATTTGTCATGATACAGTGTTGAAATTTTGTACATAGATTCATTACATAAAAATACTAGACACGTGTTTCGGGTTTCGCATATACTAAAACTTATGTTGTATTTTAATGAGACGGTCCGTAGTTCCGTACACGACGTGACTAACTAAAAACGCGTAAAGACATCGCGAGGCGTGCGCCGCGAATGGTTCGTCACGCATGCTTCAACCGGAGGCATGCGTGCACCATTTATAGCATGCCTGTTGAGCGGCATCGCACAACAGCGAACGATATTCACTGTAAAAAAAATGTCCTATTACGGCGGCTATGTGTCATATCTGTCATTCTAATTCGTGCAATGCTCGCGTGATTTGTGTATGCGCATCCCCTCACACGAGCGCGGTGTGAATCTCATTTTACCTAAAATTGTACGTGGTATGAGTTCTATACCAAGAAAATATTTTTTTATTATTACTTAATAGTGATGGAACAACGTTAATAATAAAAAAATATTTTCATATGCTAAACGCTCATTCCTTTGAGCACACGGAAAGATGTAAAGGCGCGTACATTATAATATCCATGCACACGGAACGTGCAGCTCGCACTCGTTTAACGAGCTAATGCGGCGAATGCTCACAGTGAGCCCACCCGTCCACTCAGCCCGAGGCATACGTGACGAACCATTCGCGGCGCACGCCTCGCGATGTCTGTACGCGCCTCATTGTGATTTTTTGCGTCGTGTACGGAGCACACACGTTCACACAGTATGAGACATGCATGATGAAACATTCGCGGCGCACGCCTCGCGATGTCTGTACGCGCGTCATTGTGATTGTTTGCGTCGTGTACGGGCCGCCATTGAAATACTAGTGCTGTTACATTCTGGCACTTATTGGTGATTTGAATTTGTAACGCGTTACTTTTGAGTGGCACTACTCAAAAGCGCTCCGCTTAGTACGCCTAAGCAACCTAATGGTTCAATATATCTTGCTCATGTGTCAAGTGACGATTAAAGGCAGCAGCTAGGTGCGATGCGACAGCTAGTAGAACAATATTCATGAAACTTTTATAGATATTGTTTTACTGAGTCACGCTGTCGCGTCAATTAAAATTTAGTTGCATTACAGAATTCGGCGAAAAAGAGAAAAAATAAATAAAATAATTTTAAATTTACGTTTGTAGATCTAAAACTAAATAAAGATCATTTATAACAGAAAAGCACTCGCACTCGCTTAACAGCACAAAGCGAAACCAAATAGCAATCAAATTAACTAAAATTGGATAATCCAGATATTGCTTCAATTGGGTTAACCTACCCTTAAATATTAAATCTAAATCTAAAAAGATACAGCCCTGTGACAGACTTACGAACAGCGGAGCCATAGCAATAGAGTCCCGATGGCACGATTTGGGTACGGAAACCTAAAAATGGGCATAGAACTTTTTTACAAAATAATGTTTCATCTTAACAATGAGGTGACTTTTACACAGTAAGTTTTTATTATATACGCAACCCGCTAGTTTTAACAACTCGCTGGGTTTTTATTATTCGCTACACCGAACTGCAACTTGTGGTCCACCGAACTATGATGCGGCCAGATCATGATAAAAAAATGTGTCGTCACTGCGCTGTTTCCGTCATATCTTTATGATATTTCATTAGCTTTTGCCCGCAGCTTCGCTCGCGTTAATTTAAAATTTGACAATCAATTCGGGTTGTACTCTGCTTATAATACATAATTCAATCATGATTCGAAAGACACGTGGCGCCATCTATTATCATAAGAACGTTATTGTTGTAGTCCTCGGGCACAGTACTTTTTTTTCGGGATGGTACCCTAATGTCCGTTTCTGTACACCTGACAACAGTCGTTCGACCAAGCCCGAGCTGCATACGAAGTTCGACGAACTACGTAAGCAGCTCGGGCTCTCGTCGGACGACTGTATGATGTATAGACAATAATAATATGTAAAATTTCAGGATTATCGGTTCAGTGGTTTTAGCGTGAAAAGGTAATAAACAAACAAAAAAACTTACTTTCGCAGTTACAATATGAGTTAGGATTGTATGCTGCACCGATCGACGTCGTCACGTCAACGCCGGCTGTCGCTGAAAACTACCTGCAGCTCTGTCTCGTATAGGGTGGCAGCATTTTGCCGAGTGATGGCCGTTTTGCATTGGTGTGACGCATGTTTTCCCCCAACTTATTCTATTTTGTGTTTGTGTTCTTTCTTTGCGTCATATCACGTTTATTGTAAATAAACGTATTTTCTTTCTTTTCTTTTTATATTGTAATAGCAAGCATGCTAAAATCTCTTTTGGAACTTTATACTTTCGTATCTAGTTTAAGAAAAATAGTTAGATAGTTAGTAGTAGGGATAGTTGACGGTGATGATGATGCTGACTTTAACACGTAGTTTACCAAGAAAAATGGGCGTGTGGTTTGGAAAGTCAATAAATTAGGCAGCACTAGCTGTCACCATAAGGGATAAACGTATTCTACCATTATTGGACCCATCACAGGACCATAAGGTCACCTCTATTTTACGCCATTATTCCCTCCCTTGTTCATTCCTTCCTTGGTTTTTCCTAATTTTTAACCGACGAAAAAAAAAAGAGGAGGTTCTCAAGTCGACACGTATATATATAATATATTTTTTTTTTATGTATGACCACGCATAGCTTTTTACGTAGTTGTCTGATTTGAAATACACTTCTGGACACATCTTTTGGCCCACCTTGTATTTTCAGTTTCGTTTGGTCCTAGCTAAAATTTTATATTAGGTCGAGCAAAAAGTTTTTATGCAGTTTTGAACCTGGCATATTCACAATTTCATTCAATAGTCTTTTTTTTGAATTTCGAACACAGAATTTAAAGAAACAAAAGACAATTTGGAGCCTGTTTGTTGATATCAAACAATCGAACACTAAGAAAACTTGTTTTATTGGTTTACTTGGATTTAATTCTTGAAAAAGTGATTGATATCTTTGGTTTTGCAACAAACATTACTTATTCTTAACATTAAGGTGAGGTTCTATCAATAATCTATGGATACTTCACCTGAAGTCGCCGCCCAAGCAGTGGCACTTATTCAGGCCGGACACAGTCAAAGAAACATGAGTGCTCAACTTAATTTAAGTCGATCTGCGGTCCGAAATGTTTATCGGAGGTACCTAGAGACTGGCGGCTTTGTTCGTCGCCAAGGAAGGCCACGATCTCGGGTCACAACTGAAAGGCAGGATCGATTCATCGTGACGACCAGCTTGAGAAATCGTCACCTTACCTCCATTGAGATACAAAACCAACTTCGCGACTTCCACGGAGTATCTGTGAGCGCTCGAACTGTTCGGAGAAGGTTATAAGAACGCGATATGGTACCACACAAGCCAGCTAATGGCCCCAAACTAACGCGAGCCCACCGAACAGCGCGCCTTCATTTCGCACGCAGTCATTTAAATTGGACACAGCAAGATTGGAGCCGTGTACTCTTTTCTGATGAGTCTAAAATTGTGTTACATGGTAATGATGGAAGGAAGAAGGTCTACCGACGTAAGGGAGAGCGTTTCGCACAATGCTGCTTTGAAGAGAGGGTTGCTTATGGCGGTGGCTCATGGACTGTCTGGGGCGGTATATCCGCGAGCGGCAAAACTCAACTTGAGGTTGTTACAGGACCACGGCTGCCAACATTAAATGCTGAAAGGTACATTCGTGAGTGCTTAGAACCTCACGTGATACCATACGCGGACTATGTGGGCCCAAATTTCCTTTTTATGCATGATAATGCAAGAGCCCATGCGGCCGGCATCGTCAGGGAATATCTTCGGGATGTGAACATCACAGTTATGGACTGGCCAGCCAGAAGCCCAGACATGAACCCCATTGAGCACATGTGGGACGAGCTAAAAAGACGTGTTAGGGCTCGTCAGCCAGTTGCCCAGACGATGCAGGAGTTGAAAACTGCCATAGAAGAGGAATGGGAGATGATCCCTCAAAATTTCATAGAGCGGTTGATAAACTCTATGCCTAATCGTATGAGAGCTGTGGTAGATGCCCATGGAGGCAACACGCGTTATTAAATTAAACCTTTATTTGATAAAACATGTTTTTTATTCAAAAATCAATTGCCTTTAACAAGGCGCATATCCGACTTGTTAGGCGTAGCTCCATGTCGTATGGTATTCTGAATTCAAATTTAAAACAATACGATCGAAAAAGATGGTAAAATGTATCAGGTTTAAAACTGCATCAACAGTTTTTGTTCTATCGAGCAATCATATTTCGGTAGGGGCCATCGAAACCTAAACTCTAAGGTGGGCCAATAGATGTGTCCAGAAGTGTATTCTTGTTTTATTCGGGAGGGTAGATGGTGAATCCCAACTTGGGAGATATTAGCCGGAACTTTGGAAGATGCTAGCTAGAACCTTGGACCCCAATATGGGGTTAGACACTGAGTTTACATGACTAAAACCTTAGTCGATTTTAAATATTATTATGAAATCGTTAAAAAGGTGACAACCGTGACTGAGGGAAAACATGAAAGTCATGACATGGAAGTCGCGCCACTGAAGAAGAGCGAGGCCAATACGTGTGCCCATCATGCCAGTCTAGGCCGTGTGCCGTGCCACCGGGCGCGTGCGACTATGCATGACTCCAGCCTGACGGGTCTACTGCGGGAGTTGACAGGGGAAAAGAGAGACCGGACGAGTTCTCCTGTGGTGACTCAAGGTCACGTGTATTGCGCTAAATAATGAGCGTAGCGTAGCGAGAGTATTAAATTATTGCTAGCTGCGCCCTGCGGTTTCACCCGCGTAGATTGGGATAAAAAGTAGCGTATGTGTTAATTCAGGGTTTAAGCTTGTTAGCGCTGTGTTGGGCTTGCTTGAGGACAGGTTGCGTTGTAGAAATGATACTCCGTGACTAAGTTAATATTTAGTGTATATTCAAATATAATGGTTCAAACAAAATGGCTGATGGCTGTTAGCGGTGTGAGATCGCTGCTGGCGCGTGCGACGTGCGTAGACTCGCTACGGCGCACGGGCAACGACTGCCTCGTGTGGTGGGGCCGTGGGGCGCTCGGGCGGCGCGGCGCAGGGACTCGGGCTTGTATGGCAACACGAAGTTCCGCACGCTTGGGGCCCACGGCACACGAAAGTCCCGCAGGCAGGTGATAATGCCGGGGCCGTAACAAGCTCTCAATAAACCAAATTTCATCCAAAGCGGTCTAGCCGTTTGAGCATGAAGAAGTAACAAACATACAAACACACACACGCACTCACCAACTTTCGCCTTAATAAGCAGTATCTTCTTGTAACTTTTAAGAATATAGAATAGAATAGAATAGAATATAGAATAGAATAGAATATAGAATAGAATATTTATTTGCCAGAAACATGGTATGTTCACAAAGGTGTTCTTAACATTTCATAGTGCTGCATGTCTCACCGTTATAACGGTATGCAAAAACAATTTACATTTATATCTAATCAATAAGAACAGGTGGCGTCCTTGTAAATTTCCAAATACCACTGATGCTGCTAAACGAAGCCAACGCACTAAGTACAACAACATAGTTCCACAAACCCGGTCTCACATCCATAATTCCCTCAGAATATTAAATAATTGCTAGTACTTCAATCATGCTACAACATTAATGTCAGAAATTCGAAGTACCGTAAAACAACGCAACGTATGCGCCGAATGGGTACTTTGTTTGAGTAGTACTGCTGGCATCTGTACAGGACATAAAATTTGAGGCTTTGCTTAATGTCCTAAGAGAAGGACTGAAGGATAACTTTAACGTCTCTAACAAGTCGTCACTTGTCGACTAATGGGTGACACATCAAAATCTGGGTTGATGTTGAGTCGCTGGGTTTTGCTTTGTTTTATTTTATTGGTGTCTTGAAGCTTTATTAACATTATACAGGGTGGCTATCAGAAAGGTGTGGTCAAATTTAAGGGTGTGGTACAGACCATCAAACTGAACAACTTTCTCCATGGGACCAACATCGTAATCGAGAAAAAAATATCAGCCGTCACATACAAAGCTTCAAAAATACCTACTCGACCCAAATGTATGGTTATAACTTTTCTCGATTACGATCTTGGTTCCATGGAGAAAGTTGTTCAGTTTGATGGTCTGTGCCACACTCTTTTTGATACACCCTGTATATGTAGCTATGTATGTTGTGAGATTATATTCTTACTTACATACCTACATAAGCTCGTGCCTTTTCCCACGAGGGTAGGCAGAAACTACAGAATGCCACTTGCTACGATCCTTGTGTATCTATTGACACATAAACAAAACAAACACAAAGAAAACAAAAACACAGACACAAATACACAAAAAATACACAGAACAACATAGACACACAACGATTTTTTTTATACATAAAGAAATGTCAATTCAATTCAAAACTCTTTATTGCATTCATGTGTACCGTAGAATGGGGTTACTTTAAATCGCGGGGCGACATTGATCGAAACTTCTTTTAGAAACTTAAGTGCAAATATTGAGAAAACGGAATGCACTAGCCCACTTTTTTTTTCGTGTTGGCAACACTGATCGTTAGCCGTCTTTCCCTTAGAAGCATAGGCGAGTGCGGCGGCTCGTTTTGCATAAAACAATCGAAAAGGTGAGTAACTACATATGAATATCTTTTTTTAGCCTGCAAAACTTTGTCCGTAACTAATTCGCTTTGTGTATAGGCATAATGCAATTTATATTCGGTTAGTTTAACATTAATTTGTGAAGTATAAAAAAATATTGTGATTTCCTTACCTCAAAATTTGCTTGTGTTATTGGCAAAAAATTAACGCGGGGTGACATTGATCAACAGGCTGGGTGAGATTGATCGGTGATCAAAGTAACCCTACGTTTTAAAGTAAAGGTGTGGTTAACTACTTTTATCCGATTCTTATGATTCTTTATATATTATTATTAATCTATTGTTTCAGAAACATCATGCCGCGAGATTACAAAAAAGAAAACCCGGAACGAGAAGCTAAATAAACTACAGTGACGAATTATTAAATGAAGCTTTGTCAAGAGTAGTGACAGGAGCTTTGTCTTTACGGGCTGCATCCAGAGAATATGATATTCCCTTTGGAACTCTGTACAATAAATATAAAGGAAACTTTACTAGAACTCCAGATGCACAACCTATTTTTAGCCATACCGAAGAAAAATCTCCGTTGAAGGCGGCAGCAAAATGTTCTGACTGGGGTTATCCTTTAACCGCACTTGATTTGAGGTTTTTAGCAAAAGCTTATTTAGACAGACATGTTGCTAGATTCCAAAATAATCTCCTAGGCCCCGATTGGGCATATTCTACAGGGTTACTGGTAACTCGACGTATTCCTTGCAGGACGTCATAGTAGAGTTAAAATGCAGCAAATTAGGCCACCAAATGTTCTACCGAAATTCAGTAGTTTTTGAGTTAATTCGATTTTTAGCTTTTTTATGAAAAATCCCAGATTAAATCATTTGGAGCCAATTTAAAAATGATTTACGGCGCGACTGTACTGAAATTTAAGTTAACATCATAGCTGACGCCGTAGCAGATCCTTGTTAATAATTCAAAGTTCAAAAATGCCAAAAACTTTGGCAAATATCACTAAAGAAACATTTAGTTTTTTGTGAATTTTGCTATTACTTCATACAAAATGTTGTCTAGTGAAAATAAAAATTACTACGCCTGATGTACAAATTACTAGGAAAATATCCTTGTCTTATCAGCTATTCAGAAAGGTATGATTGTCAATACTTTTGCATGTGTGACAGGGAAAGAATGAGTTTTATGAGGAGCAGGTAAAATTGCGAGACGGTCAACCTATTGTTTCATATTCGTATTATTCGTAGTTTTTACCTGCGCTTGAACCCCAAACACTCGGCAAGCTTTGTGATTGGTCACTATTGTTCTCCCGGCATGACACGGGGTGCGACTTTACAAAATCTGGTCGTCAGAGTCAGTTAGTTTCAACTCTACGTCGCGCAAGCTCGTGTTTTGTTATCTGGCTATTTCCTTAACTGATACTGCGTATCTTGCTCTTGTGCTGTGCTGTGCCTTCATAAGTGCTGACTATGGCTGCATATTCTAACCTTGAATACGCTGACATAATGTACTGTTACGGACTTAGTGACGGTAACGCTGCTCAGGCGCGGAGAGAATATCAACTTCGTTTTCCCAACCGCCGACTCCCACACGTTAGTGTTTTTGGATCGACTTATCGGCGATTATCTGAAACTGGCAGCGTCCAAAGAAGCAGGCAAATTGACACTGGTCGTTCTCGGAGATACACGGCTGAGGACGAAGAGCTGATTCTTCAACGTTTTATTGACGACCCCAACATATCGACAAACATCGTAGCGCGTGAGCTTGCTATGTCACAGTGGAAAGTCTGGTCTGTAGTTCACTTATCAGGCCGACATCCATACCACTATCAACCTGTCCAGTCATTAGAAGAGGGAGATCCGCCAAGACGGCTTGAATTTTGTCGTTTTATGCTAAATGCCGACGCCGAAAGCGAAAACTTTTTAAAAAACATTCTGTGGACCGATGAGTCATGTTTTGACCGTGATGGTATCACAAATTACCACAACTTACATTACTGGGCACCGAAGGCAGAAGCAAATCCTAAGAAACTGAAACCAACCGCATCCCAGCGTAGATTCTCGCTTAATGTTTGGATGGGTATTATCGACGACCAATTAATTGGCCCACATTTTTTACCCCAAACATTAAATGGGGAACTTTATGAAGATTTCCTAAGAAATCATTTAACACCACTGCTCACGGATGTACCGGAAGACAGAAGAGCAAACATGATGTATCAACATGACGGATGTCCAGCCCACTTCCGAATCACAATTCGACAATTGCTGGATGAAACCTACCCAAACCGATGGATAGGGCGCGGTGGGCCAATTCCGTGGCCTGCACGTAGCCCTGATCTTACGCCACTAGACTTTTACGTCTGGGGTCATATGAAAGACCTAGTTTATGTGACCCCAGTAAATTCAATTGAAGAACTAAGGGAGAGAATAAGAGATGCAGCGGACCAGATGAGGGCAACAATCACATCAAGAATCACAAAAACTGAAGTGAGGAAGCGAATAAGAACGTGTATTAGAAACCGAGGGCAGCACATCGAACAAGACGTGTGAAAGTGTAGTAAAAGTTTTTAAACTGATATTTTATTATTAAAAATAATGCTAATATTCACGAAATAGTTTTATTGATTTTCCGAATAATCACCTTTTTGTGAGACGCACATAATGTAGTCCTTAACTTTGTATTAACTTTCATACCTTTCTGAATAGCTGATAAGACAAGGATATTTTCCTAGTAATTTGTACATCAGACGTAGTAATTTTTTTTTTCACTAGACAACATTTTGTATGAAGTAATAGCAAAATTCACAAAAAAACTAAATGTTTCTTTAGTGATATTTGCCAAAGTTTTTGGCATTTTTGAACTTTGAATTATTAACAAGGATCTGCTACGGCGTCAGCTATGATGTTAACTTAAATTTCAGTACAGTCGCGCCGTAAATCATTTTTAAATTGGCTCCAAATGATTTAATCTGGGATTTTTCATAGAAAAGCTAAAAATCGAATTAACTCAAAAACTACTGAATTTCGGTAGAACATTTGGTGGCCTAATTTGCTGCATTTTAACCCTACTATGACGTCCTGCAAGGAATACGTCGAGTTACCAGTAACCCTGTATATTAAAAAGGCACAAGGACGAATATTCGACAAGAGTCGCCGCAAATATAAAAAGATCCAGGGCAGGTGTTTCAAGGGAAAGTTTAAATGTATTTTTTGATAATTTAGAGCCACTTATCAAAGATCTTCCGGGATCTAACGATTATGTTCCTAAGTCGTAAAATAAAGACTGATTAGAGTAAAATCTGTTTTATTTATATGATCAAAGTTACCCTAAAGCATTAAAATGCTTATAAAATGAAAAATTACCGGTCGATTTTTTTGATTATTTTTTTCCGTAGTATCGTTTCGGGTCTACTTTCGAATTCCATAGTAAAAACATGGGTGATCAAAGTATCCCCACTCACGGTTTAACTTTGATCGCTTACTATTTAATTTTTTTTCTTAAATTATTAAAATTTAGCATGTTAAAATTAACTTATTCAAATCTACACAAAAAACCGATTATTATATTTTTAAATAATAATAATCTCGCTAAAAATGAGAATGCTACAGTCATATAGAGTTAAAAATTGATCAAAGTATCCCCATTTTACGGTACATATAATTGTTACAAATTAAGTGAGTTCCAACATGAAACCCGGTGCCCGGTGAACCCGATGTGTCAGGAGTAGTAATAAGAGATTTTTGCTATACTTTTTTTTAGATAACACATATTATGCTTCTCAAGTGGTTAATTGCCTACCTTAACGTTTTATTTTATTACAGCACAGCAGGGACTTCTGGAGAAGTTTTAATTCTTTCTTGATCTTTCTGAAAAAGTGTCACTAATTACTTGCTGTTTCAAGAAAATATGCTCCATACAACAGCTTTCAAATGACACAATCAAGCATAATATACAACTATGTAAGTATAGCCACAACAAACACCTATCATGAGATTATGTCTCATGATTGCATGATTATGTCTCATCATCGAACAAGTTCGCTTCCAAATGATTTAGAAGCTTTAGTGTAGAATAAGTAATTTAAATTGAGGGTATCTTACATAATTTATTTCACTTCACACATTCCACTTTTCATTCCCCAAATACAATTTTAAAAGGAATAGAATAGAATAGAATAGAATAGAATACTCTTTATTATGCACACCATTTAAATTACTGGTTACAAATAAAAAAAAGGCCGTTGTTAGTATGAGCGCGAGGGTGATAACAAGATGGTTTTGTGTCTGGGGGATGTTTGATCGCTACAATTGGTCTGGCTGCTTACAAATAGTACTTATTGAAATAGTTCCCCGAGTATTATTATATAAAAACTAAGACTCAAACTATAAGTATGATGACGTCATTTTTTGCGAGCTTCAAAGCGTCTGGCAGAATAAAACCGCCCGACGGGAAGTGTCTGACAGTATTGATTATTAATTACTAACAATATTTTGTAAAACATACATAAAAATCGTCAGTCAGATTTTATGAAAAGTGAGTAATACTTTTACGTTACTTTTACTTGCTGTTTCAAGAAAATATGCTCCATACAACAGCTTTCAAATGACACAGTCAAGCATAATATACAACTATGTAGGTATAGCCACAACAAACACCTATCATGACATTATGTCTCATGATTGCAATCATCATCGAACAAGTTCGCTTCCAAATGATTTAGAAGCTTTAGTGTAGAATACGTAATTTAAATTGAGGGTATCTTACATAATTTATTTCACTTCACACATTCCACTTTTCATTCCCTAGATACAATTTTAAAAGGCCGCTGTTAGTATGAGCGCGAGCGTGATATCTACATGGTTTTGTGTCTGGGGGATGTTTGACCGCTACAATTGGTCTGGCTGCTTACAAATAATACTTATTGAAATAGTTCCCCGAGTATTATTATATAAAAATTAAGACTCAAAGTATAAGTATGATGACGTCATTTTTTTCGAGCTTCAAAGCGTCTGGCAGAAAAAAACCGCCCGACGGGAAGTGTCTGACAGTATTGATTATTAATTACTAACAATATTTTGTAAAACATACATAAAAATCATCAGTCAGATTTTAAGAAAAGTGAGTGACTTTTACGTTACTTTTACCTGATACCTGAAAATTGACCGTCGGCCCAAGCTGCAGGTATGCGTACGTTTAAAGTACATACTAATACTACTCTATCCCATACATTTTGTTAATCAGAAAATAAGTAAGGTCTGGCGCCCCTGGGATCTTGCTCTATTATTCATTTAATTAGTTATAAATTTAATCGTGCTTTTTGTATCTTGTGCTATGTCTTTTGTGTGCACCATTACGATTTATATGTCTATCAGTAGTATAATAGTTACCATTTAGTGACGTCATAAGCATGAAATGCACAATTACTATCTCAATTTCACCCGTCATGGGCAGATATCCCTGATGACCGTATATAGAAGTCATCTGCACACGAGTTTGACTATCAAAGATGACTATTAGCATATCTTGATTACTCCGAAGAATACTCTGTTTGCAACTAATTTATCTATATAGAGATGTTAAAATACTGATGAGATAAATTATTGTAGATTTGTGTGAAAAACCTCTATTCATTAAGGTGAAAGCGCCAGGGTAGCCCCAGAAAGACAATACCTAATAAAAAACAAAAAAAGTATTCAAGGGGATCTGTCGGTCGGGCCGAACAGTATTAAGAGTGTCGATCAAAACGCGATTCGTGACAGTAACTAATTTGTGTGACAATGACGTGCCAATTTGAAAAAAAATGAAAGAAAATTGAATTTCACGAGCTCCCTTAGCGTAAATAAAATTTTGCGCTTTCAATATTGACTCAGATACTCGTAGTTTCAGATTTGATCGCGTGATTGCATTTTATTCCTCGCATTCATCCATAAGTTTGGCTATTGGTAAGTTTTTTTCCATATTCTATCTCATTCATAAACGACTAGCTAACCAGGCGGGGCAATTGCGTAACACGCGATCAATCGGAATTGGTTTCATTTTAACAGTTCAACAACATTCATTGCGTCATTACGTTGACGAGCAGACAAATGTTCCGAATAAATGAATTAGCAATATTTAGCGAAGCATTGGATTAGCAATTTGATTCAAAATTATACAGATTCCGATTGACAGTGTGTTACGCAATTATGATGCAGGGCTTTGATTCTACTGAAACGGTTGTAGTAGAATTAGGGCTCATCTGGCAACTAGGTTGACTGGGAGTGAATACCTTGTGAAATTAAGTCCGTTTTTTGCAACACTTTTTTAGCACATGAAATAGGCTTAGATAAAAGCAACGGTTGTATATTTTTTAACTTGTATCGTAAATGGTGTTTCATATGCTAAAAACTAAGTCAATAAAAAACCATCTACGGGTTCATAGCAACAATTATTCCGCGCACGTCGAAACTTTAGTTCCGCAATAGTTTCCAAACGCGCCCGTCAGACCACGTTTCCATACACTACGAATTTTACAAAGTTTACATTTACGAAGCCTTTTTACACGTCAGGCTTTTGCTAGCCGTCTCTCTAATATACATATTTTTATAAACTTTGTAGATAACTTTTAGTATGCCCTTTGTAGCGTATTTTTAAACTAAAGCATGTAGTTAGTTTTGTTTACGATACTTCATTTTACTGATTTAAGCACGAAATCCGTAGTTTCGGCTGAAGTTACGGGCGATTCCTACTACGGACATAAGATTAGTCTGGGGCCCGACCTAAGAATGAATGACACCACGATATGACAGCTGAGAGTCAAGATGTGTTGTTGCCCGACCGAAAAAGTTAATTAATCAGGTGTAGGGTTCACTCCGAAGTTTCGAAGTACTTTCGGACGGGCACGTATCTTTGTTGATGGACTTAGAGAATAGGCCCCCAGTTATTAGTACCTATCAAAGAAAAGTAACTTTTCTGGTGTATTAGATTATTTTTGTTTAATGATGCATCAATTTAATCCTCCGAATCTCGAAGGGTGTTTAACATAAACAATGATTCACACCTTTGCTCGTCATCTAATACTATGTGGAATGTCGTTAGAGTTGTCCAAACCAAGAGAAAAACAAATGGAAATGAGATTGAATAATTTGCTTGTTCAGTAAATTTCACCTTATTTTACATTTTCACAAATAACATACAAATAAAACAGGCAGCAGGGGCTTATAGCTAAGTAACAACTGCCGCACGGGTCGATCGAACAGGTTAAGCTACGCTTGCCGCGGTTGGTCCGTGGATGTGTGACCATCTTTACATACCAAGACCTCTCCGTACCTCGGAAAGCCGTTAAGCCGTTGGTCCCAGCTGTCATTCTTGGATCTTTGACAGTCGTTACGGGTCGTCATAAACCCGAAAGCCTGATAACCAGTCTTACCAAGGGGTATCGTAATACCCAGTCACTGAATTGTGGAGGTCAGATAGGCAGTAGCTCCATGTAAAATACTGGTATTCAGCTGCATCCGGTTAGACTGGAAGGCGACCCCAACATAGTTGGGAAAAGGCTAGGCAGATGATGATGATGAACATAGAGATACAATAAATCCTGCTGCTGTGCTTTCCGAGGCTCGGAGGAGTCTCGGTATGTAAAGATGGTCACCCATCCACGGACCAACCCCGGCAAGCGTAGCTTAACCTGGTCGATCGACCCATGCGGCTGTTATTACTTAGCCACGAGTAATAGAGATACAATAAATACTAGATTATAAAAACCTGCGAAACTAAACTCACAGCTCTATACACCTCCCCATGACCACTAAACGCGCAAGTACTTAGCATACAAACAAACAAGATATAGATATCAATCTACTGATTGCTCTCGGCACCATTATCATTTGTTGTTCCATGGGTTAACGATGATGGCGTCGTTCGAGGTCGATCACACTTGCCAGATTATGTATGTTATATTCATTGTTCGGTCCATACACACTATTTTGCTCGGAGATAAGGCGAGATGTAGAGCAATTGTCAGTGATGAGTAGCAACAGCTGCAGTAATCATCTTTAGATTTTGTTTTACTTATTGTGGCCAAAACATCATTGTTATTGTAATATAAGCTGGATTGATACATATAAAAAAACCGACTAAGTGCATGTCGGACCACGCACAATGAAAGGTTCCGTAGTTAAAAAGAATGAATCCCAAAACAAACTTAAAATCGTAAACCCAAAAAAAAAATTTCTGATAAAATTACTAATGAACAATTTTCGGACTTTTTCCTTTACTTGTGCTGTGAGATGTTGTTTCTTGCCAAGTTTCATGATTCTAGGGCAACGGGGAGTACCCTATAGGTTTTGATTTACTTGCGAGTATCAAAATATGTCGCATAAATGGCCGTATTGTTTTTTTACTGTGCTGACTTAGAAGCTTGATTTTTTTTAGAACTCCAAGGGATCTTGGACCTACGTATAATATTTGATATGAATTTCAACTTGATACCTCCACACGTTGCGTTGCTGAGAAAAAGGGTCTTGAGAGACTAGACTGACAGACAGACGGACAACGAAGTGATACTATAAGGATTCCGTTTTTTCTTTTTGAGGTACGGAACCCTAAAAACCAACGTTAGGTTAAGTTAGCCTAATTTATAGATACACAGGACCCGAGATGGTGGTGCGTAGTGTTCCTCGCGCGCCTCTCCAAGACGTAACGGGCTAGTTCAACACCTCACTCCCCCCTGTGGGACATGGTCCGCGTGGCACGGGCCATCTCCAGTCCGGGGCAGCGGTAGTCACATTCGCACCCACAGCCTCCGACGCAGGTGTACGAGGGAACACCGGTTAAAAAAGGCTAATCTACAGATTCAACAAAATCCAAAAGACGTCCACTGCTGGACATAGGCCTACCCCAAGCCTCACCACACTTACTGGTACTGTGCTACTTGCAACCAGTGGATCCCTATTCACAATTAGCATAACCTAACATATTTTTTTGTAGGTATTAGAATTACGTTCCGTATCAGACTTTTTATAATGAACATGAAATTTTAGTTTTAATTTGGACTGCGTCATCATCAACAATGAGTTAGTCAGGACTTAAAACAATACGACAGTTCTACTTCTATCGTAATCAGTCCGAACAAATAGAAATTAATTAGTAAAACTAATAAATCAGAAACGATTGTTCAGTTGCGGCTGACGCAATTACATTTGTTAATTAACATAGGCACTGAATCAATGAGGTTGGTTAGCGAACAGTACCGGTTGATTTTTGCGGTCTGCACTAGTTTTGATACAACCCCATCCTGTTCCGCGGTCAGAGAATTGATTATTTTTGTGTTCCATCGGAATTCAGATGGCATTTGTTTGGTAACATTTTGATTACGATTGAGTGGTAAATTACATATTTACTTTAATTGGATATTGAAACACTATTGGTTGCCGTTTTGTTTAATGACAGGTGTTTGCAAAAATATTGTTTTATTTTGCTTAATATAGTTGGAACTCATGTTGGAACATATTCAGAGAGCTATGGATGAAAGATGGTCACAAATAATTACGGATTGGTACCCAATAGACAAAAAAGAAGGAAGGGTCGACCATTTAAAAGATGGAGTGACGACATCGTACAAATAGCCGACAACTTATGGCCCAGACTGGCAAAGGATAGAGCCACTTGGAACGGTTTGGAGGAGGCTTTTACCGCAACAGGCGGCCCTTACACCTAACAATATTAACATTAATTAAGTACAAAACTAACATTACTAACACATAAATAAAAAACTTTTTTACAAAAAAATACAACCGACTTCCAAAAACAACACTACAAAGTGAAAAATAACTTTAATTTCGGAAGTCGGTGTCTAGTTAAATGTATTTTCGTTTTTTGCCACCGACTTCCGAAATTAAAGTTATTTTTCACTTTGTAGTGTTGTTTTTGGAAGTCGGTAGTATTTTTTTGTAAAAAAGTTTTTATTTTTCACTTTTTAGCTGTGGTACCTACCCCACACAAATTCTAATACCACTACCTGCAAAACAAACTAGAACATCATCCATATAAAAGTGGGGAAAAATACGTATTATTGAAGCTAACTCAAAAACTACCGAAGCAAAGTTAATCAATTTTATATGGGACCAACTGTGATGTATACCCTCTCAAATAAAATGAAAAAAAATCGAAATCGGTCCAGCCATCTTCGAGTAAACGGGGAAGGTTCCGACGAATTGAGAACCTCCTCCTTTTTGAAGTCGGTTAATAAGTAAAATAAACACAAATAGTAGATAAGAACTACATGTAGGTAAGGGATATAAAAATAAAGCTATTATTATAATATAGTTGGAACCCATAATGAATCTGCCTAGCATTTTCCCAACTATGTTGGGGTTGACTTCCAGTCTAACCGGATGAAGCGACTGTGTGACCTCCACAACCCCTTATCCCTTGGTAAGATGCATGTTTGTTAGACTGTAGGGCTTCTGATTAACGTAACGACTGTCAAAGATCTACGAATGACAGCCAAACGGCTTAACGTGCTTTCCGTGGCACAGAGGGGTCTCGTAAAGAGATATGTAATGGGTCATCACCCATTTACGATCAGACCGTGGCAAGCGTAGCTTAACCTTCGATCGACCCGTGCGGCTGTTATCATTTAGCCAAGAACCATAACGAGAACCAATAACGAGACTAAAATAAGCATACAAATGAAATAGAGTAGGTATTTATAGCTCATAACTAGAATTAAAAATTAGTCATCAACAAAACTATACAAATCATTGAAATTGCAATCTGGAGAAACAACGACCGTCAGATGCAAATATTAAAATAACACTTCAGCACCACTTAGTAGTAATTTTTTTCTAAAAACAATAAGTATTCAGAACAATACTAAAATTTGGGGAGCCTGCCGTTTTGTCGAAAAGATTTTGACAAAATTTTACAACCCAAACAAATTTTAGCAACCTTTTATATACCAATGCAATATTTGGAATGATTAGTACGCACTTATTCATTTGGTCAAATTTTTACTTGGCAGAATATTACCAAGGATAATGTCACTATGGCATTTAGTCTTTAATCAAATGATTTATTACAGCAAACAATCATTATACAATAAACTTTTGATCAAATGATTTGCTATGACAAAAAATAAAAAGGCAAAATAAGATTTTTTGGGAATTATGTGTATAATTAAAAAATGCAATTTTATTTTAATATAATCATTTATTTAATACAAAAGATTTGTAACTGACAATTTTAAATTTAATTATATTTTAATTAATTAATTAATTTTAATTTTTCCGCGGTAACGGCCGGCGAGTGCCAAAAACGACTAGATTATAGAAGAAAAAAAAAATCTGGAAAAAAAGAGGTTATTTTTAGCAGGTATTGAGAACCAAACTAGGACGAAGTTAATTATTTTAAAAAAATGTTTAGGTTAGGTTAGAACTGTGACCTCCTACGCACGAGCCGAGCGAGCGAAGCGAGCGGTACCACGGCAGCGGCCGGCGAGTGCCAGAAACGACTAAATTATATAGAAAAAAAATATGGAAAAAAAGAGATTATTTTTAGCAGGATAGCGAGAACTGAACTAGTTAGACGAGGTTAATTATTAAAAGAAAAATGGTTAGGTTAGGTTAGATCGAGTGCGGTGTGAATCGGGTCCGTGAGTCATTTTACCTAATATTGTGCGTGGTGTGGGTTCTGTACCGGGAAAGTATTTTTTTATTATTAACGTTGTTCTATCACTATTAAGTAATAATAAAAAAATATTTTCTTGGTATGGAACTCATGCCACGTGCAATTTTAGGTGACTTCACGTCACACCGCGCTCGTGTGAGGGGTTAGAACTGTGACGTCCTACGCACGAACCGAGTGGTGCCGCGGTAGCGGCCGGCAAGTGCCAGAAACGACTAGATTATATAGCAAAAAAAATATAGAAAAAAGGAGATTATTTTTAGCAGGCTATTGAGAACCGAACTAGGACAAAGTTAATTTTTTTTAAAAGATGTTTAGGTTAGGTTAGAACTGTGACCTTCTACGCACGAGCCGAGCGAGCGAAGCGAGTGGAGCCGTGGTAGCGGCCGGAGTGCCAGAAACGACTAGATCATATAGAAAAAAAAATGGTAAATTGAAAACTGACGATACCTTATTTTATTTTGCGTAAAATATGTTATTCCAACTGAAATATTTGACTACATAAAAATTGGTATAAGTACTAGTTGGTAAACATTTTATTGCTTAAACGTTCACTTGCCAAACATTAGGTTTGGGTTACAATTATTTGTGAAGAGATTTTTAGCTAAGTAATAATTTGGCAAATGAAATTATGCTGAAAATTGTTTGGGAAGTGATAATTTGTCAATTTCTTTTCGATGAAACATTGATAACCCTACAATTTGATTAGAAAATCCAAAATTAATTGGACAGCCCGCGGCCATTGCATTGTTATAATCAAAGCAATCAAAACTACAGACTCTGTCAGCAGCTGTGTAGCAATTTTGCGTTAATTACATGCCAAATTACAGGCAACTAGAACAACTAAAACATTAGCTAGTCAGCGTTGTCATCACGATAATAATTAATGGAATCGATTCGAAAGTGGATCGCAAACATTTGCATTCGATATTCATGGGATAGTTGAGACCGATTAAATAATTTATCGCTCACTTTTATCGATGTTGGTTCTTTTAATAGTCGCAAGTTTTAATTAAACTGATCGCACTTATTTTTGTGACCAATCACATTCATTTGTGCCAATTTACGAAAATAAAATTAATCAGGAAACGATTTGTAAATTCAAATACTTACAGAAAGTATCAATTGCCCGGGGACCATTAATTAGAACCCGGTACCTTCCCGGTACCTTCGTTAAAGTTGGGGAAGTTTCTATTCGGATATTTGTTTGTAAATACAGATACAGATACAAAGTTGTTATGATATTCAATTTGAATTCATTTTGATGTTCCCTAATTTACTGCGTGATTAAGAATTCCCGGCACAGCTTTATCAATAAATAAATGAAGATCTGTTTTTGAACTTCCTCTACAAACAATGTAATATACGTATATTCACCGCTATTACTTCAGTGAAATGTAATATCATCTTCTACAAGTTCATCTCGACGACTAAGAGAAACGTACAACAATCACACGATCGCAATATCTACACCTTAAGTCTCAACAGCAAACTTCAGACGTGTTCATTATTCGTCCTACGGCATCTAGGCGTGACATCAAGGCGTGCAAGTTGCTCGCAGTTTATCTGTTCCTACGCATCGTAGTCTAGGTGGTGGACTAATGAAAAGCGTTTGATATCACACAACATCTCTTCAAAGTGTTGATGAATGCCTGGGGTACTGTTTTTTTTCTTTTCTAAACAGAAGGTATTAAATAACAATATTCTGAAAATTTTGCATTTCGAACTCAGTAATTTACTAATTTGTAGATGTTTAATGTGATCGGTGTGCCCCAGGGCACTTTGTTGGGACCAAATAGTCAAGCATCGAACACGTCTTAAAATAATAGTTTTTAAAGCTTAGTTCTGTGATTAGAACTGAATTTCCATAGGTTTCCATTCTAACTAAGTGGATTGTGGCCTCCAATGCCCGTTAACCGTCTAACTTTACTTAGGCTTAGACATGTTCCCGTCTCTACCTTGCACTTCTAGTTTGATAGTTGCGCGACAGTGACTGGGATAAAACACAAGCAAAGTACGTGCTTAGTTACGTTTATAGATCTCGGCCTAAGACGAACGCGGGAGCCTTAGACTGGTAACGGTCATTGAGGCCACAATCCACATAGTTGTCTTAGGGTTATAGCCGTTATTTATAGCAACAACATTCGAGTAAAATTAAACAAAATACTGTGTACAATGCTTCCCATCAATCGCCAAGACAATTATTTACGCATAATGAAATAGGGGATTAGGTATCGCAGCAGGTATTCCAATGATCATTTTACTGGCCACGCGATGCGGTAATCAGTTGCGTCCGTTGTGTACAATCTAATAAGTTAATGATATTGGTTACGTTGTGGGTAGATATTGATTTGTGAGTGCTCTGGTTTATTGTCATGGTCGCTTTATCGCCTAAACGACTTCTACTTGGTACTAAGCTTGGTGGTTGATTTGACTGTAAAATTTTTGATTGGTTGTAAATTACGGATGACCACACAACTGACAGCAGTCTACAAATGAAGTGGTTCTGATTTGTAATAAAGTTGGCTGATTAAAAGCTCTTTATTTACGAGGTGAAACGTTCCTCAACTAGCATGAAAGTTCATCCTAATCCTGGAACATTGAATGGAATGTCATTAAATACTATTCAGTCGTTAGCAGCAGCGAACTGACGCATTATTAGCACTAGTTGGATAAATCACGCAGAAATTCAATAAGCTGAATTTATTGAGGCAAGTGAACGTTTTGAATAGTTCGATTTTCAGTCAAATACGTTCAGCAGGATTGACTAGTTTTCGATTTCCGAGAGTAGTCAAAGCAATACAGGACCTCGGAAATCGTAGAGATTCCTTTGATATATCTACCTTTATTTTTTTTTATAATGCATATCTATCTACATCCCTTTTGAAACAATGATATTCTTAATAGATACCATTTTTTTCCCGGGTTTCAGAAATAGTTTGAATTTATAGAAAGACGTCTCTGTGATGCATACTTACTGGTGGTATCTTACTCCAAAACTCGACGTGTTGTATAACGAGCTCGTACACTTTACATATGTAGATTACTAATAAAAAATAAATAATACGCCAAATAGACGTAGGTATGGTTGAAGTAATTAGGTACAACTATTCGCTCAGTCATTTGTTGTTACTGGAACAAGATTCAGCTGAAACATTTCCCTTCACACATCCATATTTTCAAATAAAATGACGTCTAGCGTCAAATGTCAAAACGGCGATAAGTCACCAGCGACAAATTAACTAAAACCCTTACAATAGTTTCATTCGCTCAAATCTCTACTAACGAGGACCGATTGATCCTCCACCGAATTAATTTTCACAGAGATCATCCGGACGTATCAAAATTAACAGAGCAATGTTTCATGGTTCTTATTAATTAATGTGGTGAATTAAAGGGACCCTTTGTCGTTTGATTGGCGCGATAATTGAAAGCTAGGCGTGTCGTACGTAATTCCGACGCGTAAATTCTGGCTTGTGATTACAATATGCTTAGTTTGTATTAGATTAGATGAAATTATAATAGAGTTTTTATGTGGAGCTCGTGGCTAAGTAATAACAGCCGCACGGGTCGATCCATCAGGTTAAGCTACGCTTGCCGGGGTTGGTCCGGGGATGGGTGACCATCTTTACATACCGATACTCTCCATGCCTCGGAAAGCACGTTAAGCCGTTGGTCCCGGCTGTCATAATTCGTGGATCTTTGACAGTCGTTACGGGTCGTCAGAAGCCCGAAAGTCTGACAACCAGTCTTACCAAGGGGTATCTTATTACCCAGTAACATGTACATATAATAGCATGTACGTCACGATGTCTTTTCTTGTTTGTGAGATATCTCATGATGCTCTTCATCAACCACCAGTTAATAACTCAAACTCAAAGCATTTATTACAATTAAACCAATTACAGCCACTTTTGAATTGACAAAGAATCGGTTAGTTAGTCAGCAAGTTGAAGCTACTTGCCCAATTCCAAAACGTAGATCTCTTTGAAGAAGAACGGGCAAGAAACTCCATGGACACTCTTTTAAATGAAGATAAATATTAAAATATCCTGGTTACATTATTCTTGTTGCTTTTACATATGAGAACAATGTAAGATTAAAAATTTGCTCTGGCAGTTAAGAGATGACCAGTCTCAACTGATGGCGCCCGTTCCCGAAATGACGCCTAGATCAACACCATCCAGCTCAACCATTTTGTAGGGAACCGAATGATCCAACACACGCGCCACCATCTGCGAGACATTTAAGTGAGCCCGAAAATAGTATAGGAATATACGAAGGTAAGCATGGCCTTCCTTATGCACCACGAAGTCCACGAAGATTGCACGAACTTCAAAAAGTTTGAAAAACCTGCCCTTTTAAGAGCATAGCATTTACTTACACACAAACTACAGAACGCTATCTTTTATCAATTATCTATGAAAATTTTAAATTCCGTTTCTATGTATTTCACCTTTGACTATATATAATAATATGTCTAGATAGAGTGTACGCTGTAAAAGAACTAAAACAAACAGGTCAACTTTCTTATGTTGGTGTGCGTGACAGCTGACGTCTTACACTAGCGCCACGTCATTGTGCTTGCATTATGCTTTTCTAGTTTGCGTGCAAATTGCGGCGAACAGTTAGACGCAATTTTTTTCGACAAGTTCACAGCTTTGACTGTCTATCTAAGACATATTTATATCTTTGTATTACACATTTGAATTTTTGTCATAAAAAGAAAAAACACAGACGCTATAAAAATCTAACCCTCAATCCAATTATTTCTTTCCGCTCACCTTCAGTTCTATATTCCACACAGTTTAAAAACCAGAAAACCACAATTGATTAAGTTTGAATAGTGCTGCGGCGACTATTCGTTCAAAAAGTAATCGTTACAGAGTTTGTTGGTTTCGGTGTTTCAATTCTCATGCAAACCGCATCGAGGAATCGGAAAACCGATTGACAATTTGCCAACAGTTGATATAAAAGTGAACTTTTGTTACCGCACCGGACCGTGTGTTTTAAATACGGTATTGAAGCGATGAAAGTGTAGGTTGGTAGTGACAATGAATGTGATGATAATGTACTACATGAATATTCCCTTGTATTTTTTTTTTAAACTATGAGAATATATAATGAGATTGTGAAGGATTCGACTGTAAAAACATTTTAACACAAGATGCATTCCATAAAATCGTACTTCTTAAATAAAAATAATAATTACACCCATTTTTGTATTGTTCTATACCACTGCTGGACAAGAAATTCCGCAAATTCGTCTACAAACTACACTTCTGGACACATCTTTTGGCCCACCTTGTATTTTCAGTTTCTTTTGGTCCTAGCTAAAATTTTATATTAGGTCGAGCAAAAAGTTTTTATGCAGTTTTGAACCTGGCACATTCACAATTTCATTCAATAGTCTTTTTTTGAATTTCGAACACAGAATTTAAAGAAACAAAAGACAATTTGGAGCCTGATTTGTTGATATCAAACAATCGAATACTAAGAAAACTTGGTTTTATTGGTTAACTTGGATTTAATTCTTGAAAAAGTGATTGATATCTTTGGTTTTGCAACAAACATTACTTATTCTTAACATTAAGGTGAGGTTCTATCAATAATCTATGGATACTTCACCTGAAGTCGCCGCCCAAGCTGTGGCACTTATTCAGGCCGGACACAGCCAAAGAAACGTGAGTGCTCAACTTAATTTAAGTCGATCTGCGGTCCGAAATGTTTATCGGAGGTACCTAGAGACTGGCGGCTTTGTTCGTCGCCAAGGAAGGCCACGATCTCGGGTCACAACTGAAAGGCAGGATCGATTCATCGTGACGACCAGCTTGAGAAATCGTCACCTTACCTCCATTGAGATACAAAACCAACTTCGCGACTTCCACGGAGTATCTGTGAGCGCTCGAACTGTTCGGAGAAGGTTAAAAGAACGCGATATGGTACCACACAAGCCAGCTAATAGCCCCAAACTAACGCGAGCCCACCGAACAGCGCGCCTTCATTTCGCACGCAGTCATTTAAATTGGACACAGCAAGATTGGAGCCGTGTACTCTTTTCTGATGAGTCTAAAATTGTGTTACATGGCAATGATGGAAGGAAGAAGGTCTACCGACGTAAGGTAGAGCGTTTCGCACAATGCTGCTTTGAAGAGAGGGTTGCTTATGGCGGTGGCTCATGGACTGTCTGGGGCGGTATATCCGCGAGCGGCAAAACTCAACTTGAGGTTGTTACAGGACCACGGCTGCCAACATTAAATGCTGAAAGGTACATTCGTGAGTGCTTAGAACCTCACGTGATACCTTACGCGGACTATGTGGGCCCAAATTTCCTTTTGCATGATAATGCAAGAGCCCATGCGGCCGGCATCGTAAGGGAATATCTTCGGGATGTGAACATCACAGTTATGGACTGGCCAGCCAGAAGCCCAGACATGAACCCCATTGAGCACATGTGGGACAAGCTAAAAAGACGTGTTAGGGCTCGTCAGCCAGTTGCCCAGACGATGCAGGAGTTGAAAACTGCCATAGAAGAGGAATGGGAGATGATCCCTCAAAATTTCATAGAGCTCTCATACGATTAGGCATAGAGTTTATCAAAACTCTATGCCTAATCGTATGAGAGCTGTGGTAGATGCCCATGGAGGCAACACGCGTTGTTAAATTAAACCTTTATTTGATAAAACATGTTTTTTATTCAAAAATCAATTGCCTTTAACAAGGCGCATATCCGACTTGTTAGGCGTAGCTCCATGTCGTATGGTATTCTGAATTCAAATTTAAAACAATACGATCGAAAAAGATGGTAAAATGTATCAGGTTTAAAACTGCATCAACAGTTTTTGTTCAATCTAGCAATCATATTTCGGTAGGGGCCATCGAAACCTAAACTCTAAGGTGGGCCAATAGATGTGTCCAGAAGTGTATATACCCACAAAAAATAAAACAAATGATTAACAATCAACTTCGTATCGGTAATAGATACAAATCACAATTTTCAACAAAAATAAACAAGAACAGAAAAACAGAAATCAATGACAAAGCAGAGTTATGAATAAATAAATCGTATTCAAAATTCGAAGGCACGGGTGACAGATGTCAGGAGTCAATAGTGATGACGTCATATGAATAGAAATAGTTCCTTACAAGTTTTTGTGCCAACCAACATGAATTATTTTTGTTAGTAATTTTCTTTTTCAGGATGAAAATCAGAGGGCTGTTAGGCGATTTTTAAACTTTTATTGTTGTTTTTAAGTACCGTTCTTTTATAGTATGTTCTTGCATCATGTTTAGTGTTATTTTGTTCACATGCAAGTATAATCTAAGCTCTCGAAGAAGTACAGAAATTTCGTAGTTTTACATGGTAAGATGTTAGCTTTATTCTTCCATAATCACATAACGATAAGTTTCTTGCATACAAGATTGCGTTCCTTGTTTACTACACTAGTTGCCCGCGGCTTTACCTGTAGATTTCGGAAAATATCCCACGGAAACTTATTACTGGGATTAAAAGTACTTTATGTGTTAATCCAGATAGTTATCTGTGTGCCAAATTTTATCAAAATCCGTTCAGTATGAACCAAGAGGGATTGTGATGTGACACACTGTTGAAATCGAATAGCGCCCAAAATCGGCTCGTCGACTTCAATTTTTTCAGGCAATTAAAAAAACTAGATGTTACTTGCAACTAATAGTTTGCGGGTTTGATTCCCGCACGGAACAAATATTTGTACGACCTACAAGTATTTGTTCCGAGTCTGGGTGTTTTTCTATCTATAATATGTATGTATTTACAAAAAAAAAAAAAAATGTATATAAGTAGTTTATCAGCCATCTTGTTACCATAACACAAGCATTAGGTTGCTTAGCTTGGGGCTAGATGGCGTTGTGTGATATGTCCAAACATATTTATTAAAAACAATTTTATTAAAAAAATTTTGATTTTAAACTGACGCGCGACGATAAAAATGGAGGAGGTACTCAAGTCGAGGCATAATATTTCTATAGAACCGAATAACATTAAGTACACATTACTATAAAATAAAATTAGGAGGCTACACCAATAACTTTTTTTTTTATTCAAGTTCAAAGGTTTACTTCTGGGATTTTTAAAAAATAATAATAAAAAAAATATACAAAAAATCCCGTTGGGCCTGAGGATACATGCACATGGCTCCTCCCATCCGCTATTTTCATTTGGCAAAGATGCACAAAACACCCTGAAGATAAACTGCTTTCATTTTCACCCTATATCTTCCGAAAGTATTCCAAACTCCAAGTGAGCCATCTAAAGCTAAAGGGTCAGCAAATCGTAATAATCCAAGTTTAGCGGAGTATCCATCAACGTCGTGACTCACTGGAGTCGGACATGTGAATATTATAACTACATCTTAAGGTGCGTTTCCACCGACGCGGAGCTGAGCGGAGCGGAGAAGAACAGTGAAAAGTGACAAGTGTTTCCACTGACGCGGAGTGGAGCGGAGCTGAGTGGATTGGAGCTGCATTGAGCCGTGTTCTGATCAGTCAAATTCAATCTCTTCTATCGTATGCTAAAATGTAACGCGCGAGTCCTGTCCTGACAAGTCTACACCGCCCTGCTCGACTCCATTCTGTCACGCTCGGAGCCGCGTGTTCATACTGTTTTATTTGAAAGTCCGCTCAGCTCCACCTCGCTCCATTTACACTGTTTCCACTGACGCAGAGTGATTTCGAGCACTGTGATTGTGATGATGTCAATTCAAGGTCCACTCCTCTCCAGTCCGCCCAGCTCCACGTCAGTGGAAAGACACCCTTAAGCTAAGTGTAAGCGATGAGCAGAGCGGGTCTTAGCTCTTAATGGAGTAGATTTTTTACTTTTCTTCGCAGTTTTTACTATAAAGTTGTTTTATTTAAGAGGGTTCCGTTCCGATCCGATTTCACGAAATAGGACTATTTCGTGAAATTCAGACGATTTGCAGCAATTATAATTAAGACTTATAATGACGTTTTAAAAGATTATAATTTAGTATTAATTTTATCATAACTGCCGCGTAATGAATTTTGATCAACATAGAACGTAAAACAGCGTCGCAATTAAAAAAAAATTTTTTTTTTGGTTTTTTTTTTCGAAATACAAAATTTATTTTTGAACTGACAGAGACTAGAAATGGCTCTAAGGGTGATTACTTCAATGTTCAAAAACGCCAAGTTTCGATATTTGCCTATTTGCCCAAAGCCAAAACACGAGCCTATTTACATCAATGTAAAGTCCGAGAAATCACTTGTCAAGCAAATTTACTACTAAATTAAATTGTCCGCGTATTCATGTCATTCTTTGAAAGTTCTATGAAATGGCTATACCATAACAAATTAGCCTATAATGTACCCACTGCTAGGACACAGTCCTCCTCTCTGTGAGAACGAGTGGACCGTAATCCACCACGTGGGCACAGAGCGGGTTGGTAGATGTCACATGTCTTCGAAGTTTGAAATGACGGGTGTTAATTTTTTGGCGCCTTTGATGTTGGTCCTATAGAGAAAGTTGTTCAGTTTGATGATCTGTATCGCAACCTTAAAGACCATCCACACTCACACACATCACACACACACATTCTTATTCCATGAACACGGCAAATTGACATGAGTGTCAGTTTGCTTCAATAATGTCCCTGACTGTATTTCCAATAAAGTTCTCAAAACACGTGTCGAGAAATTATCGCATAGTTAGCCCGATGTCGCGACTGAACGATTTTTACGAGCAGTTTCGTTATTTCAACTATAAAAACACATGCTCATAGATGAAACTTTGTGCCAGCGTCGAACCCACCATTTGACCTAATTGCCAATTAACACCCGGCGGGTAGTCAATCTAATTTTTTAGGAGCCATTAGTTCCTTTACACTCTTTCCGTTCGACGCTAATCGATGCAAGTTTAACAATTTAACTCGTTTTTAAACGTGATTAAATTGAAATGTAACTGCAGTTATGTGTTATGAAGTGATTAGCTAATGATTTAGTATTTTAAGAACTCAAACTCAAACCATTTATTTCAAATAAACCAATTACATAGGCACTTTTGAATTGTCAAGGGGTCTGTCAGTCAGAAAGATGAAGCTAGTCGTCCATTCCAAAGCGTAGTAGGTACCTATGGAGAAGAACGGGAAAGAAACTCCACGGACACTCTTAAATCCAAATATGGTTACAAAATATTGGTTACTTACACCATTCATTACACATGTGAGAACGATGCAGAACGTTAAAAGCATCCGTAATAAAAGTATAAAAAAAAACAATTCAAATGTTAAATTAAACTAAAATAATCCATGGCAGCTAAAATATGACCAGCCGCCATTGACAGCGCCCGTTCACTAACCTGAACTACTTTCATATATTTTAAAGAAAATAAAAAAAAAATAAAAACTAAAAAACTAAAAAAAAAAAAAAACAACACACTAAAAAACACATAAAATACTTTTGTTATCATTAAACTTGCGACTTTGTTCAATGTCTCTTTAGCATTTACAATTTAAACTTGAAGCAACCCAAAAAATAAGTGATTTTCCATGTATGTGATATGTTAATTTACTTCAGAGTTTATGAGATTTCAGTGGCAGCCCGGAGTCTGGATATGTGCCCAGTTGATGGCAATAGGCTCGCCCCCTATCACCAGGGACTAAAACATATCTGGTGAAATGTGGGCTACATCTTTGCCAAACCCTATGGAGATTATAGGCGTGGTGATATGTTATGTTGTGTTGCTTTTAGCAAAGTATAACTTCAAAACACAGTACAGCTGGTACAATGTAGGTACCTCCACAAAATCGTTGTTCCATTTGTGGAACTACGATTTTCCCGTCCTCGTCTGAGTCAGACCATTCTGGTCCGATTAAACCAAAAGTTGCATCCGACCGACTAAGACATTAAATAGTTACACTGTATTACAATGATCCACTGAACTCGACTTAATGTTATCAGTGAGTTAAGCTAGTTGGATATCTAATACAAAACAAAACGCATAGTTGTATAACTGAACACTTGAGTAAGTTTGCAGAGAAAGCAGAACTTAAGACTGCTAAGTCATAAAATAACTAAGTATAATTTTAGTGATTCTACTTAATCCAATCTACGTGTAAGTTCGGGTACATATTTGAAATTAAATATGGGTAAAATGTGATGTTTTGAACATCGAAAATTTAAATACCGATACCTAAGCTTAAAATGTCTATGATTGAAATATCGAATGATTAAAAATGTCGATAGTCATTATACCTAAGTTCAAAATGTTAACATTTAATACACTTAAGTTCATTTTCCCAGAATACGTACATCAAAAATACTTTTTGCACATCAAAATTTGTATGTACTAAATAAATTAAACTTAAAGTCAGGTCGACGGAGCCCCGCTGCGAGGGGCTCCTATTTCTGTCTGCAGGGTTTAAAGGAATCTAACCAAACCTAACCTCGACGTGTCCAATAATTATTATTCGAAAGGGTCTTTCGATGTCACTTTTGTAGATTATTAGATTTAAACTTTCGTTATTTTAATTTTTCGATTTTATGGTCGTTCGATATTTAAGTTTTCGATGTTTTGGACATTGACAATTTACCCGTAGGTATTTTAATTTTCGACGTTCAGTTAAGTATCCGTAAGTTCTGCGGACTGGGAAAAATTTATCATTACTTGGTGGTTGTTATCTGACTTTTCTTGATGCGTTGGCTAAGAGTCTAACCAGATGCGACCAGATATCAGGCTGCCTTCCAAAGTTCAAAACTCCATAAATAAATTATTGGATGGTACACCCAAACTTACAGAGTCAGAGTTTCGACCCTCCGACCGCATCAGACAAAAATCGAGTGACAATTCTCAAATGTACGATGTGCGCATTCTAGGCAGTTAGCCCCAATCGGCAAGGCTGACTGACATATATTTTCAACACAGCATGGGCTAGCATGAAAGTAGAATAAATGCTGTGGAAATGCGTTTCTTGTGAAGCATGGGTGGTGTGATGAATTATAGGTTAAGGAATGATGTGATAAGACAACGGTGCGGTTTAAAAGATGTAGTGACAAAAATTGAATAGACTATGCTTAGATGGTTTAGTCATGTTGAGAGGATGAATGAAAGGCGACTAATAAAAGGTATTTATAAGGCAGAAGTGAGTGAAAACGCCGGGAGGGGACGCCCTAGGAAGATATAAAGTGACCTTATTGGTGATGTTCTTCGAAAAGTTCTGCGCGTGTATGGCCGAACGTAAACGAGACAAAAGGAGTATGTAAGGATCGTAGCAGGTGGCGTTCTGTAGTTTCTGCCTACCACCATAGGAAGAAGGCGTGAATTTTTGTATGTATTTATGTATGTGTGTAGCGGGCTAGTCTGTTATTTTCCATGTGGAAATGAGTTTTCATATTAGATACAAGATACAAGATATTTATTTTGTAAAACATGAGTGCAGATTTATACAGGTCTTAAAAATAATAAGAGGTAGCTACATGTTTTGCCAATCCTGGCGTACAAAATTAGTCGCACTAAGACAACTATTACAAAAAGATAATTATAAAATCGTTAATAATAAATTAAAACAATGACTTACAAAGAGGAAAAATATAAAAAATATAAATAAAAAAAATAAAAAAAACATGGGATTAAATGAAAATGTCAACAATTTAAATTCAATTTAAGTAAAATACATATTAGAAAAAATAATAACAAAGGTACACAGTCCAAATTCTATTGCAGAAGATTATCATTTAAAAAGTCATCTACGCTATTCAAAATAATTGAAGACTGCGTCGCAGATGCCACATCCATTATAGTAATGGTATGTTTCTACAATAGGTACCTACCGATAATATCAGCCAATTGTACGAACACTTTATTTCAAAAATAGCTTTCCTTACATATAAATTACATACATTCACATCGACACAGAAGCAAAGATATATCGCCGTATGCTTTCACAATATGTTCGATTCACAGTTTGCAATTTATATTGAGTTCCTTTGTGAAAAAGATCGCATTGGCTGTAGAAGTTTCAATTTTACACTGTATGTGTCAGGTAGAACCTCCTTGCGTTTCACTTTAGACGTGGATACAGAAGAAATATTGGTTTCCTGTATTCATTCGTTCCTTTCAACTGGCTCTGTTTTTAGTTATTTTTATTTCTTGTACTTGGACGGTTAGTAACGCGACTAGAGGATTATATACGGTGAATGCGTACTTGGTTTATCTTTCCTCGTTTGTAGAATATTGAGTTGATATTTATTTTAAGATAAAATGTAGAAGAAACACCTACTAATAGTTATGAGAACTGTAGAACGTGGGACAGACAGGTGGACCACTGCTAAAAGCCAATCATAAAAACAAAGAATTCACTGATGCTACGAAGTAAACTGACAAAAATTATACATCGTAATCAGCCTATAATATTCCTCGTGGCTAAGTTATAACAGCCGCAAGGGTCGATCCATCAGGTTGCAAGTGTAGCTTCACTTGCCGGGGTTGGTACGTGGATGGGTGACCATCTTTACATACCGAGACTCCTTCGTGCCTCGGAAAGCACGTTAAGCCGTTGGTCCCGGCGTGGATCGATGTTCGATCGTGGATCGATGATTCGTGGATCTTTGACAGTTGTTACGGGTCATCAGAAGCCCGAAAGTCTGACAACCAGTGTTACCAAGGGGTATCGTATTACCCAGTTAGTCGCTCCATGTAAAATACTGGTATTCAGCTGCATCTGGTTATACTGGAAGCCGACCCCAACGTAGTTGGGAAAAGGCTAGGCAGATTGATTGAATATTCCTACTGCTGGAACACAGGCTGATCTCGGTGAGAGGGATTGGGCCGTAATCCACCACACGGGCCCAGAGCGGCTTGGTAGATGTCACGCGTTATCGAATGATTGGTTCTAGGACATGCCGGTTTCCTCACGATGTTTTGTGAGAGGTGATGTAATAATTTACACAAAGTAAAGCGCCTGTCTAGGTTTGAACCTACGACCTACAACTCGTAAGTCGCGGCCGTTACCACTAGGCCACCCCTTCTCTTAACACTTAAGTACAAAAAGTACTGCATAGGATTAAAAAAAAAACACATTAGACTGATCTTAATAAACATTTAAAACGAAAGCTAAAAAAGAAAATACACTAATTTACCAAACCTACACCACTTCCTCCCTCGTAGTACGGTAATAAGTAGCGACATTCTACAAGATAATATAAAACGAAACGTAAACTGTATAACTGGCTACTCGCAGGCTACTGGCTATACATTGGCAGTGATTCAAGATGCAAATGGCACAGGTTTAACCTGCTTTTTAAACTATAAACCACAGTAAAATCCACGGAATTTTTAAACGCCGGAACAGATTTTGTTGAACACACATTTTTGTAACACGATAAGTTAATCAGTGTTTAAATCCAGTTACAGGTGGTTATTTTTAAAGAATAAATAAAATAAGAGCATGTTAAATTGTTAATATAATTTTTGCTCCATGTTGCCTCTACCCTACCTAAAGGGTAACTGCTGTAGTAATTGGCCACGCTTTAGTAACTGGCCACTCAGAAACAAGGTAATGCAAGCAAGGTCATGAATGAAAAGGACAACAAAAATATTTTCGTCCTTTTCATTCATCAGCTTGCTTCTTGTCCTTGTTTCTACCTCGTCTTTTATGAGTGGCCTGTTACTAAAGCGTGGTCAATTACTACAGCAGTTACCCTACAATACATACACGTCAATTGTTTAAAAATGACTCAGACATAAACATGATCTGCCTAGTCTTTTCCCAACTGTGTTGAGGTCGACTTCCTGTCAGCTGGATGCAGCTGAATACCAATATTTTACATAGAGTAGTAGTTGCTCTATGTAAAATATTGACCTCCACACCCCAGTTACTGGGTAAGGCTGCCTGTCCACCGAAGCGGAGCGAGCCTGCGGAACGGAGAAACGGAGAAATATTAACCAATAGAAGCGAGCGGACGGCGGGAGTGGAACGGACTTAAGGTGATTGCGGAGTAGTAGCCCGCGAAATTCAAATTTTCTTACGTTTCTAATTTCCGAAATCAGACCAATCAGCAGGAAATCTAACGTAGAAAGATGTATTAATGATTTTTGTGGTTAAAATTAGTAAATACATATTTTGTTATAGCCGCGTATCATATTTTTATCAACATACAACCTGACACTGACCTGCAAATTGCAAAAAAACGTAAGAAACTTTGAATTTCGCGGCTACTACTGCGGATCCCACTTAAGTTTCTATTGGTTAACATTTCTACGTTTCTCCGCTCCTCAGCCTCACTCCGCTCCGGTGGACAGGCAGCCTAACACGATACCCCTTGGTAAGATTGCTGGTCATATATTCGTGCTTCTAACGACCCGTAATGACTGTCAAAGATCTACGAATGACAGCCGGGATCAACTGCTTAACGTGCTTTCCGAGGCACAGAGGGGTCTTGGTATGTAAAGATGGTCACCCATCCACAGACCAACCGCGGCAAGTGACCCATGCGGCTTTAGCGCTTAACGTATTTAGTAATTTGTGGTTGTGGCAGAACACCATCAATTATGGAATGTTCCCATGAGTGATTCGGCGCCCTTTGGATACCTAGTCAGTTTTTCAACTTATCACAACTGATGGCTACCTAATCATTTACATGGTGGTTAATCATTCTCGTGCGAACACGAAAGAAGTCGAAAATTCAAGCATGAACGAACATTTTGTTTTTAACCGATGAAAAAAAAGGAGGAGGTTTGCAAGTCGTCGACGTATATTTTTTTTTATTGTGTATGACCATGCGTAACTTTTTACAGACTAGTTCGATTTGAAAGATTATTTTTTTATTCGGGAGGCCCATACCTCGGAGTTGGTCCCATGTATAATTTATTAACTGCTTGGGTAGTTTTTGAGTTGGCTTTATTATACGTATTTTTCCCACTTTTTATGTGGATGATGTTCTAATTTCTATTGCAGGTAGTACATTACAAAGTCCAAAATAATTTTAATTTCGGAAGTCGGTGTCTTTGTTTTTATATTTTCGTTGTTTTTTACGTTGCGCAGAAAAGCGTAACAACGCTTTTGAATTAACATTTGTATTTCACTCTTCATAAAATTTCCATAACGGGGGCATATTGATATCGATTTTGAAGGAGTAAACTTCAAAAACTAGATTACTCAAAGTCGTCCAGCTCGTTCGCGGCACGCGTACATTCACACATTAGGGCCTTATCACACTAATGAGTTGAAAAACGAGTGGAAAGCAGGGCGAGTGCGCAGCGAGCTCGCCGCAAGTTCACAACGTGTGCGCGGTGCACACGCCGCGGGTGCGCAGCGTGTTCGCCGCGTTTGCGTAACGAGAGCGATTGACAAAAGAGATCGAGACGAGAGAGTGTACAATATTATGAAAACGCGGCGACACGCTGCACACTACATACGCAGCGAGTACGTTCATAAATCGCTTCGATAGAAACACGCTCGCAAATCGTCAGTGTGATAAGGCCCTTAGTCGGCCATTACGCGCGCAAACGTCAACACACACAAAAATATTCACACTTAAACGGGACTCAATTTTGTCTTAGCGGGAGTTCCGTCCCAATTTTTTTGTTCGTCCATGTATTCAGGCGCCCTGATAGACGAAACGCGAGCCTACCCAATATTAAAAAAAAGCCGCCCTACGACGACAGCCCTAGGAATGGATCAACGAGCTTTGACTTCACAATTCACGATTAATATCTCATCCACCACTAAACCGCATTATCAGAATAACTACGACTTCAAACAAGAAAAATTCACTCATTAAAATAAGGGGCACCTCACGAATAATAAACACCCGACCCTATATTGCGGTGAATGATAAACGGAACTACCCACGTTCCAGGAACCTCATTAGTACATTCTCTAAGACAACTTGTTAACGAAAGAAGGTCAAACATTTTCTAATTTTTGAGAGTGAAGAGGTTCTAAAATTAGCCCACGACCTATTCGAAAAAGAATCTAGTCAAAGGATGAATGACGAGATACATCGCGTCAATGGAAATGTCAGAGAAATCATGTCAAATTCGATTAAAGCATGAAATTGAGAGATCAAGAGATTCTCAAACTATACAAAGACTACTTATGCGTCATAAAATGTTATGGTAAAAACAATATTCGCTTGACTTTGGTTGGTAATGCAGACATTGAAATTGATCCTCGCGAATGTGTCGCATGTAGTCGTGCGCCGAGTCCAGGTTTAGTGATAGCAATGTTAGCGCGTAACATATCTTCCTCTAATATATCAATGCTTTCACTGCAATTTTCTTGTATCGACTGCAAGTCGAGTCCCACAGAAATGATGCAATTGTCTCGTACTCACAGCAAAATTAATTAGAAAAGAATATGGGTGGAGTAGGAAACCATGTATCTATGCCTTTCTACCTTATATACAAGGTTAATATAAGCGAGAGGCATTAAATTAAACCACTTATACTATAGATGCATAGTGTTAACTCGGAACTATTTAAAAAAAGTTTAGAAGTAAAATAAGTAAAAGCTTTTTTCGAACAACTAGGGTCATACACCTTTAAACGACAGAATTTTCAACAACATACTTAGTCAGCTGTTAGGGCATATACGTGGTGTTTCAACAAAGAAAAAACTAAAAAATAATCCTGTGACTAAACTATTGCTTCTATTTATCTGGTTTTTAGTAAAGAGGCTGAAAATGATACAAAGTCTATGTGGTTTAATTTAATGCCTCTCGCTCATATTATATCAACCTTGTATACTTACGAGTACATACTAATAAACGCATACGCTATACACGACTATACGCACTACATTAAAGAGGCTTCGCGAAGTAACAGTGTGACGTCGACCCTCGCAAAGAGGCGATTAGGTAGTCTCACCAAAGTTCATCCGAACTTTAACTCGGTAACTTGATATTAATACTCTCCAATTATGTTCCACAAACTTCGTTATCTGAACCGTGCCTCAAACGGATTAAAGTGGCATTATATTAATACACCTGTAATGTTATTACCTAGAGAAAGATCGTATTTTAAAGTTTGATCTTATGTTCGGCGATTGCGTTGGAGTTAGTTGTCGTTTCATCTAAGTACGTGTTTTTTTTCATTACCAATTGTTATATCGGGTGAATTCCTGATGAAGCAATAAAATTCGAACAACAAAAATATTATTCTCTGTAACTGTTGTTGCAATAAATCCCGAAAAAAAAAACCGTTGATCTTCATTAAAATATACAGGAGTGGATACTTGATTTTTACCTAATAACGATGAAATAACAGTGCAAATGTGTACGTGTGTGTGTGTGTGTGTGTTTTTTTAGCGATGAAAACCTGTTTCTCCTTTCCTATAAGTCCTATAAGTAGATACCTAAATATGATGCAAACTCGCAGAATTTTCACTAAACCTTTTTTTTTCTACACAGAAACAAAACACAGTCATACATTATATTACCTTGAAAAGGGTTATTGTTTTATCTCTACGTGAACAATTGGACCAGCATTCTCCTAAACATGGTTCGTGGTAAATACAAGTATATTCAATGGAACATGTGATATATAGCACGCACCGACTTTTGATGTAGGCCTAAATTATTTTATAAGAAATTATTTTGCACTGGCTTTTGCCCGCGGTTTCGCCCGCGTTTATGTCGGAAAATATCCTACGGGGACATACTAACGGGATTATAAATACCCTATGTGTTAATCCAGGTTATAAACTATCAGTGTGCCAAATTATATTCAAATCCGTTCAGCCGTTTTTGCGACAATCCGGAACATACATCCAGACAAGCAAACAAACGGACAAAAATTCTAGTTATCGTCGTACTGTTTTATTATTTGGTATGTATAGAATCAGATAACCCCCTGCATGTAGAAGTGCCCATACCGCTATAGATCGTGATGTGGCGTGTACGATTTCAAGACCCTTTTCAAACTTGAAAAGCACTAGCTTTTTGTCCAAGATTTACGAAATTCTAACGAACATTATCAAGCTATACATCTCTAGTATAAGCTGACCTCTCATTGTACGGAAATCCTATACAAGGCGAGGTAAGTTTATAGGTACTAGAAATGTGTAGCTTCATATCAGTAACTGTAGCCGCGTGTACCTATCCGCTGAATCGATTTTTTTGGTTAAGATCGTGCGTTCTGTCGGTGTCTACTGCTGAAAATCGGTTATCAAAATATTATGTTTACACATACCTAGGTATCGGAAATGATCGCCTATCGGTCTTTCTCGAAAGGCATCTTCGATATAAGCTTTTGGCAAGCTTTTACCGCGGTACCAATTCTGTATAAAGTTGAGCGCTAGTTTACGTATCGATACTAGGAAGCGCTCCTACTTTTATACCCCTTAAGTGTCCGCCTATATACTTAAGAACCCCATAGGTTCATGTCAATGTGTGCTCGAATGTCAACCGAACCCCATAGGTTCATGACTGCTGTAAGCCCGCGGTCGCCATTGGATGATGGTTTTTTACGTTTATATATTTAGGATATATTATGTAAAGTTTTTCCTTCTGAACCAATGGTGTTCATTCGACACTCAACGAAGTGCATTGTAAAGTATTGTCTCGGTGTTAGATTTTAGGTAGGTATTTTCAACCGCTTACAGTTACTTTTGTTTAATATTTCAAAGTGACATGAAAATTAATTCTTTATTTGGAGTTATGTTAAACTGCAGTGGTTTTCCACAACATTGGTTGTTTAAATGTTAATTTAATGCTTAATACATTCATTTATTAGTCTAATACATTATTAACAATTAAATATTGTTATTGTGATATACATATTAAATACCAATTTATAAAATCATAATTTTACAAATAATTTATTAAAGGTAAATCTGATACATAATAATGATAAACGGGTCCGAATAACAAATTGAAGAATCGGTTACCATTAAATTATTATTATTATTGTTCTATCGTTGAATCGAAATGTGAACACGATAGGTAGGTACGTAGGTAATTACGAATTCAGACTACCAAAACCTCTCCAACTATCTTCAATGAGGAATTTAATTTCAAATCACGCCTCCTCCGCTTCAAAACATTACGAACAAATTACATAATTCAAATATAGAACTCACTAGAATAGATATCGAAACTAGAAAACTAAATCAACAAATTCCGAACCTATCCTTATTTGCGTAAATTTTAGAGAATCCCGAAAATTCACGCTAGAAGTACCGCTAGTACCAAAAAATATGGAGAAATACCGAGAAACCTTTCATAAAACAAATATTAGTATCGATGTTATAGATCGGGGTGCTGTCAATGTAGGTTTTTTTACGAGACTCGGTAAAATTGGGAGCTGCCCAAAACGAATACATTTATTTATTTTTATATGAGGGCCTGGTCACGTAAAGGACTGAGTTGTGGGACGTTACAAAGGTAACGTTGTAAAAATCGCAACTGACTCGGTATATTTACTGGGCATGCGTGTTTCTAGATTTATTCATGTCGGGACGTGGGTTCTGTTGTTTCTTTTTGAGGTCTTTGTTTTTAGGGGTATTGTGGATGTTGCTTTGTAGACTGTGGCATATAGGTACCTACTATGCCGAACTTCAAGACACACACTAATATTATAAAGGCGAAAGTTTGTGAGTGTGTGTGTGTTTGTATATTTGTTACTTCTTCACGCTCAAATGGCTGGGCCAATTTTGATAAAATTTGTTATGGAGGTAGCTGACACCCTGGATTAACACAAATGTTACTTTTTATTCCGGTCTAAGCGGGTAAAACCTCGGGGCGCAGATAGTTGGTTCTATTTTGCGAAAAGACCAATTGCATCTTATTCAATAGCCAGCTTCCTGTGAAAGCTTCAGCTTAATACTCTCTAAGCAGCTTTCAAAGTACAAGAACCTCTTTCTTTCTGTAGTGTATTCACTATTGCATAAAATTCCTACGCGGCAATATTTCTTTTGAAACTATTTCCACAAAAGAGATGGCAAATCCAGCTTGGACCGGACTCTTTCCATACAGGGTGGCAGGGACATCGACGCACAACCTGTTACCATGGATTCAGTACATGATTCTGGACCCCCTGCAATTAAATTTTTCGTCAGTTATTAAAAAAAAAAGCGGTTTGTTACAAAAGTCAATACCTACGCGTTTAAAATGTATGGCAATTTTTTTTAAATAACCGACAGAAAACTTCAACGCAGGGGGGTCCAAAATGGGAACACCACAATTACGGCGGTAAGTCCTCTCTTTGAGGAGTGGTTGGAGTTGGAGTTCCTCACCGGACACGGTTGTTTCGGGAGGTTCCTGTTCCGGATAGGACGGGAGGAAACGCCCGAGTATCACCATTGTATGGATCGTCCGGAGGATACGGTGGAACATACAGTGGAGGTCTGCCCGGCTTGGGCGAAGCACTGCCGTGTTCTCGCGGAGGTGATCGGCGGCCGCGATCTCTCGCGTCCGAACCTGATCCAGGCCATGGTATGGAGCGAAAGTGCATGGGAGGCCGAAACCTCCTTCTGCGAAGCAGTAATGCTCGCGAAGGAGGAGGCGGAACGCGTGAGGGAGAGGCAACAGTCGCGCCCTCGCGCCCGAAGTCGCTGCAGGAGATGCCCTGGGCGGCGGGAATCCGTAGCCGATTCCCGGCCACCGTAGGCGCGGGCTTGCGGACGGCGAGCAATGGGTAGCTCGCCGTCCGGTAAGGACCAGGCCCGTGCCGACGGTGCGTCGTGTTCCACGCAATCAGCAGCGTTGGGGTCCGATAGGGCCGATAGGGCCAATACCGCCCGGGTCGCGGGTAATTCGAAAGAGATACCGTGGCCCTGGCACAGGCAACTGAAGGAACACGGGCGGGTTTTAGAAGTAAACGTTCAACACGCTCTCCCGCTCCGCCCAGAGCAGGAAAAGTCATTTGATAATTTCCCATCCACAAAAAAAAAGAAAAAAAAGGGGTCCTGAATCACGTACCTACTGAATCCATGGTAACCGATTGTGCGTCGATGTTCCTGCCACCCTGTATAAAGCAAACAAAATATTGTATCTTCATGTCAAAAGTAAACACTGTTCGAAAGGCTGGTAAAAAAATTGAGTGACGACCTCGCCCTAGGCCGGGTTTCGTGATATCGGCTATTTCAAACTTAAAATAAACTTCATAAAAACAATTTTTCATCACTGACCAACTTTGTTGTCCAAGCAATAGAGCTCAAAATTAGTCGATGTATTTATTCGGCAGCTGTAAAACTATTCTTGCCGGTGCGTAGTCCATACATCAAATTTAACTACAGACCGTTTGTTTATCAACTTTGTATCCGAACAGAACACTATCTTTATGGGCATAGAGCCATGAAATGCAGCGATTTACGCATTGTCTCCTGGGACCAGTCCATTGTACAGGACTCCTGATAGTGCCTCGTATTTGTCAAAATAATACACGCAGATATAGTCTTAACTGCGACGCGATAGGGGTGAAAATTGCGGACATCAGTTACGTCAAGTTGTACGGTCTATCGAATGTTGCTAGGAGTAAATCATTTCGGTCGACAATATGATTTAGAGAGTGGTGGCATACCTACATCAATCTCTCATGTTTTCCCCTACATACGTGGTGGTGAATTTGAATTACCCGTTCGGCTGTTAGAAAATAATGCTAGCCACGTCACTACTTTGTCGGGTTCGGGGTTACCCTGCAGAAAATTGCTTGCAGTACCTAGATCAGTTCTTAGAAAACTTTTAGACGGAAACGTGCGTAGGATTCAGATTGAAGAAATATTTGATATTATATTATTTAGAACTAGCGACCCGACTGTTTCGCACGGTTTTTACGATTCGACAAAACATCGAGTTTTCTTTATGTAAGTCTTATACACATAAACCTTCTGGAATATATTCTCAGAGACTTGAAAAAACATCGAGTTTTCCTAAATTATTTATAATTTATAACTAGCTATTGCCCGCTGCTTCGCCCGCGTGGATGTCGGAAAATATCCCATGGGAACGTACATGTAGAGAATATTGGGCCGTCCGATATAACTGTGCAAACTCACTCAAATCGCTATGATAATACGTTGTTGCCTTGTATGGTGGGCTTAAAGCTCCCAGTCAGCATGATTTTTTCCGACATCTTCAACAATCATCGTCATATTTCAGCCAATTTACACGAAACCTTAATGAATTATACACTGAATCACTCCGTCCTTTGGTGAAAACCGTAGTTTTTGAGTTTATTGTGTTCAAACAGATAGACGCGGTAAAAACATCGAATAAATAATTGTTACCTCAAGATACGAACTATGACTACATTTCCAATCCCTGAGGTAGGTACCAAACATTTTAATATTATTTAATTCTCTAAATGATGGTGAAACTCGCATCGAAATCCGTTGCGTAGTTTAGAAGAACAACGCGGTTATACAGACATGAAAAGCATCTTTAATGCATTTTATGCATAGAATATACTACTATTAGCATGAGAAAATTAATTAATAAAAATAGACCGAATAATTGGTGTTTTGAAAATTGGTACAGTTATTCCTTGAGGTGTCCTGATTAACATAGGTACTAAAAATCCTCGAGCGTGGGGGTTGTGCCGGGGTGGTAGGGGGGGGGGGGGAGGGGTTGGGTTATATAGCATCCCACTGCAGGGAATTTTAATATTAAGAATAAAATAAATTAGTATTTTTGCGGTTTTAAACAGACAAAAATCGCAAAAGCGTAAAGGAGGATGGCAGCGGTGGACTCAAAATTACCGAAGCGCCATACACTCGCAAGTTTATATTGATTTTAATAACAATTTTATAAGAGTTTTATAAAAAAAATATTGAGTTACTAGAGGCTGGGAATTAAACGTTAGAATGATTTTGATTTATTAAAAAATATGTTATCGTGCAGTTACGAAACGCACGGTGTTTCAGTTTACATTTCAATTTACAGTAATGATTACGTAGCAGATTCATTTTTAACACTTATCACTTATCTTATTTTAGAATATAGGGTCAAAATTTAGCTGTAGCGAAACTCCGCAGACGTGATAAGTATCGATATCTAAACATGATTAAATGAAAAAGAAGTTTTTTTTTTGGGTCGTCAACCGCAAGTAGTGTAGTTACTTGAAATATCAGTTTATAAAAATCTGTTTTTTTTTTTTTTTGTAAACTTCACAGACGTGATGGGTGTCGATATCTAACCATTTAGATGTTTATTATGTACTAATTTATGAAACCAAAACCCCAGGGGGGGGGGGGGGGGGTTAGTTGCGAAACCGATAGGTTCACAAATACTGATGATGATTATTTTTCTATCGGATGATGTTTTTTTACGTTTATATCTATATATATTATATAAGTTAATTAATATAAGTTAATCAAAGCTATTATATAAAGGATTTTTCGTTATGCACACATGGGGTGCAGTCGACACGTCATAGGTTTAATACGATAAAACAAAAAAAACAACAGATTTTCTTAACTCATACTTCAAGTAACAACACTACCAGCGCTCGTTAACCTCAAAAAAAATCACAAATCATTTTTATTTTATCATCGTGTATATCGATACCCATCACGATTGCGGAGTTTCGCTGGCTAATCTATTTCGACCATTGTAAAGATATTCTGAGTTGAGGTCGCCAAACTCGGTCAAAGCTAGTAATTCACCGAATTTCTCCTATAATCAGCATTCCTTAGAGGATTCAGATTTAGCTGATATAATGTCTCAGGTTTCAGTTGATTCTTACGATACCCAAGGGACAAGTCTACTTGTAGGTCAACATTCGCATTTTTCTTAGACCGTTTCAATATGTTCAGTAAGAAAATAAAGTATTTTGTTGAAGTTTTTTGGTCTTCCTGCAAGTTATCAGTCTGCCTAGCCTTTTCCCAATTATGTTGGCGTCGGCTTCCAGTCTAACCAGATGCAGCTGAATACCAGTATTTTACATGGAACAACTGCCTATCTGACCTCCAAAACCCATTAACTGGGTAATACGATACCCCTTGGTAAGGCTGATTGTCAGACTTTCGGCCTTCTGACGACCCGTAACGACTGTCAAAGATCCACGAATGACAGCCGGGCCCAACGGCTTAACGTGCTTTCCGAGGCATGGAGGAGTCCCGGTATGTAAAGATGGTCACCCATCCACGGCCCGACCCCAGCAAGCGTAGCTTAACCTGATGGATCGACCCGTGCCGCTGTTATTACTTAGCCACGAGCTCCTCTTCGTGCAAGTTACATACAGGGTCAAATTAAATTAGCTAGAGAAACTCCGTAAACGTGATGGGTATTGATATGTAACAAGATAAAACAAAAAATAAATTAATTTGATGATGTTTTCTTTTGGGTTCATTACCGCCGCCGCCGGTAATGTTGTATGAAGTCACTTAAAATATCTGTTTAAAAATCAGTTTTTTTTTTTTTAGTAAACATCACGTACAAAAACAGATTTTATTTACTCACATTTCAAATAACAACACTAACAGCGGTCATTGACTCAAAAAATCTTTTTTATTTTTATTTTGTTGTGCAGTTTAGATATCGACACCCATCACTTCTGCAAGTTTCGCTAGCTAATTTCATTTGACCCTGTATACATTGATACGTATTTTCTAGGAATTGGGAATTGGGCAGAACACCTGGCAAGGCGCAAGGTGGAGTATGGCTGTGACCGAGTGGCGTCCAAGGACTGGAAAATGAAGTGACCGTCGTCCGGCGGCGTTTGCCGGACGACATTTGTTAAGACCTGAGTGAGGTTGGCACAGGAACGTGGGGATATTAACACAAGAAAAGAAAGGCCTATGCCCAGCAGTGGGTGATGTCGGGCTGTGGATGATGGTGATGATGACGCTATCTCATAACAACAGAAAAAAATCTTGGAAAATTTTGTAGCTTAACTCATCATCTGCCTAGCTTGTTCCCAGCTAAGTTAGGGTCAGCTTCCAGTCTTACTGGATGCAGCTGAATACCAGTATTTTACATGGAGCAACTCCCTATCTGACCTCCACAGCCCAGTTACTGGGTAATACGATACCCCTTGGTAAGACTGGTTGTCAGACTTTCGGGCTTCTGACGACCCGTAACGACTGTCAAAGATCCACGAATGACAGCCGGTACCAACTTAGGTGACGTGCTTTTTGAGGCACGGAGGGGTCCCTGGTATGTAATGATGATCACCCATCCACAGACTAACCGCGGCAAGCGTAGCTTAACCTGATTGATCGACCCGTGCGGCTGTTATTACTTAGCCACATGTGAGTATCAAACGCCCTGAAACATTAATCTTTTGAAAACGTTTGGACCGAGAGTTTAAATTTTTTACGAAGTTTTATTCCCTTTTCTATCCACACACAACTGCACGACATCAAAGCTAACCATTCACTAACTCCGAACAAAAACTCAAAACAGTTTTCAAATTGGAGCAGTTTTCCATTCAAAAGCGACTGAACAAAGGGATGACCTACACGGTTTAACTCTTGTATCAGTTTGAGCGAATAAATCGGTAAGCTATTAAAATGTTTTATTTTCACTGCTTTATTATAAAGTTTAGTTATTAACAAACACGATTTGTTTAAAACTTCAGAGAAATCAAAGTGATTTTAAGCGTTTATTTTGTTTTACAAAGAAGTTTTGTTTTTGAAATCCGAGTCGAGTCGTAAATGAAGTGACAGAAGTAAGTATGGTTACTCAGATCAACAAAAAAAGGAAGATGGAGCACCGCGAACATCAAGATCTGAGTATGGTTATTTTAAAAGTTAGAAAAATTACGCATTCATAGTTACTGCAGTCAAAAATAAAATAAAACTACATTAAGTATTACGTCTTTGTCTAGACACAAAGCGTAAAAACTAAAACAAAAGACGACTACATCATACAAGATGGCGGCAATTCCTAACTCGAAAAATCAATAAACATTCCAAAACAAGTCACAGCTGACCCTAACGTCAAACAACGACCTTCCTTTTTCCATCTATAGAAAAAGAGCGAGGGGTACACACAAATAAATATAAATAAAACCAAAGCAAATAGCTCGGGTCAGTCAGATGAAACAAGATCGAAACCCAAAGGATAGTCAACAACTCGACATCGGATATACCTGCAATCGTATTTCTGTTTACCTGCGTACCTGAACTTGTGTACCTGTGTACTTTGGTACTTCAAACACTTCTGCCCCTAACCCTCCCGTGCCTCCATCTATTTTAAACTTGATCTTAATATGGAAAGTTGGTGTTTGAAGAGTATCTGCAGGCTTATGGTTGAGCCTTGTTTTTCTGCGCTGTAGATATTGTAAAATGATAATGTTGTTTGTTTTGTGATGTTGTTGTTTACATGCTGAAACTGTGTTCAATTATTTAAATTGTTATTGTGATGTTTACATTAGGAAAATTTTAGATTTTTTCGCAGTAAAAAGTTTCGAGACATATGCTTCTAAACTTCTACTGTTAGCGTATATTATTCAAAAAATATAATCCTAAAAAAATCTTAATTCGGAGTCTTCGTTTTGCGGTCATGTCAAAAAAATCCATTTGTGGACGTCAAACCTAACCTAACCTAACTTTTTTCCATGTTTTCCACAAGATAACTGGCTACAACTGGCTTAATTTTGTGGATTGTGTTAATACACAATCCACAAAATTACGAGTAAGTATCTGACACCAATTTTTCTCGCTCAAAATCGGATAAAGTTTCCTCTATTATTTTTCCTTCCAACCATCGATCAACGTTGTTTACCTGTTCGCTTCGAAAACATTGAAATTGCTCTCGTAAAATCGTAAAAGCGATTTAAAATCAGTCCTTAATAATGAAAGTGGAGAAAATAAAGTTGCTACTAAGTATTTCAATTCCTCTACTTAAGTGCTGGAGCGGTCTGCAAAATGTTGTTTTTTTTTTTTGTGAAATAAAAAAGTGGTACAGAATGAGTGCGATATTTCAATGCAGATGCCTTTTCTTTCTCGGTAAGTAGGGCTTGACACGATTGCTGCAAAATGTGAAGTTTTGTTGGAGTAATTAGGTAATGGATTGGAATGTTGCATGTGGGGGCGAATATGGTGTAATTGATAATTGGGTCGGGTATTAGGAATGGTGACTGGTTTAAAATCAGCATTTCTCTGACTGACGTACAAGATCCGATCTTTCCGGCACGTCACACATCAACTGCTGAATAATTATTAGCGAAATTTATGGTCATACATTAAGCTATCTATAAATTGTATGGACGCGCATACGCGCCGCCAGCACATGGTAAAAGTACATAGACGCGCATGCGCGTTTGCCGCAATAGATGTGTTAAATTATTCTGTACTCTAATAAGAGTAGAATGACATCAACCCTACTGAAAAAGGACCTGCATTTCAATTTCAAGATAAAAGATTTTTTCTGATATTTTTTTTTAGAAACAATATTTTTTCCGTTTTTCTTACTAACTTATAAAACTATATGATAGACTCTACTAAACTTTTACTAACATAACTCGTATTTGGGATTAGTGTGATTCCCGGTGGACTCAAGATAAAAAAAACAAAGTGCATTTTTTTTTGCATTTGCATTTTATTTTTTTTGCAAGTGGATGAAAATGACGTAGAGATTGTAGACAAGTTCTACATCATTTCTCTACGTTTTTTCTCTGAAATGGCGCACCCCGCTACTTAAATTTGTGTACGTGACTAGGTACGGTAAATGCGATAGTGGGACGCGTCATTTCAGAGTGAACAAGCTCTACAGTAAATATCTATTCTCTTGGGTTTTTTTAAATTCACATTCCACCGTTAGGTAAAATTGATCCTCATTATTATAGTCAATTATCGTAGTAGCAAAGAAATCACAAAGAAACGATGGATGGATTGTGTGAAAGATGACATGGCTAGAAAGGGGGTGACTACCGAGATGACGAATAATAAAAAAGAAAAAAGGGCATGTTGCGCCGATCCCAAATAGATTGGGATAAGGGCAGGAGAATGATGATGATGTTATTATAGTAGTAGCACCTTTCATAACAGTTGCAATGAAATTAACAGCGCCAAATAAACTATACGTTATTATAATATTCGGCAATTTTTTTTTCATTACCCAAATTTTCACAGGGTGTTCTACTCATGAATATGAACTACTTTTAATATGGGACCAACTCGGAAATCACAAAAAAAAATGAGCTGTTTCATACATTTTTTTTTAGATATTAATACCTACTCGACCAAAACCTATTTTTATTTATTTAAGATATACGTATACAACATAACAGATTTAAATAAATCTAAGGCGTTGTACAGCAAACTTTTTTTAACAAAACTCAATAAAAAATAAAACAATATAACAAATAGAACTCGAGAAATTAGTAGGAAACAATGTACTCGTATGAAACAGCAGATTTGTTTTTTTTTTTTGTGATTTCAGATTTGGTCCCATAGTAAAAGTTGTTCATGAGGAGCTCGTGGCTAAGTAATAACAGCCGCACGGGTCGATCTATGAGGTTAAGCTACGCTTGCCGGGGTCGGTCCGTGGATGGGTGACCATCTTTACATACCGAGACTCCTCCGTGTCTCGGAAAGCACGTTAAGCCGTTGGTCCCGGCTGTCATACGTGGATCTTTGACAGTCGTTACGGGTCGTCAGAAGCCCGAAAGTTTGACAGCCAGCCATACCAAGGGGTATCGTATTACCCAACGTAACCCCAACATAACAACAACCCAACAACCCCAACAACCCAACATGATTGGGAAAAGGCTAGGCAGATTGATTGAGTAAAAGTTGTTCATATTCATGGGCAGAACACCCTGTGATTTGGGTAGTGAAAAAAATTGTCCTGTTTAATACCTCCACTAAAAGTTTTAACTTTCGTAGCGGAAAATGTTCTTTGCCAAAAAACTACCCAAATTAAAACGCCCCAACACAATTACATTTTACTAGCTTTTCCCGCGGCTTCGCACATGTGGAGATCGAAAAAAAAAACGTACAAAACGTTCTCCAATAAAATATAAACAGTATATGCCAATTTTCGTGATAATCAGTTAAACGGTGTGGGAGTACATATAGCTCCTCGATTCTTGAATTTGAAGACACGCCCTCTCCTTGAGGAACCAAAGACCGATTCTCGCGTAACCTCTGAACGGCCAGGTTAAAAACACGGCTGTTGGTAGGGCACGTTCGTGTGTGACCGTATCTCTCTCGATATGTACGCAATGCTAAAGCCGCATTTTGGTTACATTCTCCGTACGTAAGTACCATATCGGTGTACTCGGCAGCTGTGTACCTTATTTGAGGCATAATTAAACTACAAAATTTATAACCTATTAAATGCCTAATTAACTAACTAATATTACACTAACACTTAACAATATTTCACAATAACCTATGCACTAATCCAACTATCATCTATGCACTGACTGACATACGAGTAGTTACCGAGTAATACAGAGTTCGGGACTTTTTGCCGAAAAAATTCCGCTCACACACACATTCGAAATTTTCTATGCACCACTAATGCATAATTTGCGTAAGTAAATATTTCTTTTTCTTTCATTGTAGTTTTTTGTGAAAATGGGTGGGACGCGTCAGAGCAGAATGGAATCGTATGACACCTTTATCTGTCTTTCAAGCATATTGAGACGTAGATAATAGAATCGTACGTTTTGCACAGGTTCTTGACCTCACAATGTTTACCTATTATTACGGACTCAGATCTACATCATGTTGATACATAAGAAAATGAAAAATAATTTCCTGTGGCTTGATTGGATTTGATTGATTTTTGTATACCGGTAAAGAACATGATACTCTTTACGTGGTTTAAAGGAATGTCAATCGTCCTGCTCCACCTTGTATATATATACATCTCATAATGTACCAACTTCCATTTTTATATAGATTTATATTTTATAGATTACGCTAATATTTATCGGTAAATAAAAAAGTAATATCGTTCAAATATCATGATCAAAAATCGAGTGTTCGGTAAATAACGAACTGACCCGAGCTGACCCGAAGTGACCCAGATCTGTACCTATATTGACTGTATGATGTAGCTCAAGCTCTCTTCTGCAGTGCCGTCAAGAGCTCTTGAGTTCGGGAACGATTCGGGATTCGGGTAAAAAAACTTTTTGAGTTTGCAGAAGACGAATCTGACCATGAGGAAAGATTACTATTATCATCAAGCCAAAAAAGTTAAAAGTTTCCGCCGTTTCAGGTAACAAATCGTATAGTATTTTAGGCCAGACACAAATGTTTATTGAAGATATTTATGTAAAAAAAACTGACGGTTATGTTATCAGATGTGGCAGTATAAGAGAAACTTTAACGAGATACAACATACCTAAAATGACAACCTACCGTTGTTTCCTCTTAGTGGTAATAAAAGATATTGTTTTGATTTGTTTTTAATTTGATTTAATTTTATAATTATTTTAATTTTAGTTGTAATGTTGAATATAATTTGATTTGATTATAAGTCGATTTAATTTTGTTAATAATTTTAATTTTAATTATGATGTTAATTTTCATTGTATTGTTGATTTTATAATTTTTTAATTCTGTTTAATTGTACCTATGGTCCAAAGTTAATTGAAATAAATAAATACAATACAATAATCAAAATTATACACTATGCAAAGGAATGACAATACCTTTCCTAACGCAGAAAATATCTACACTATCCATTTGTTCCAGAAATTCGTCGAACCGAAGTAAACAATCCATAATCAAGCACAACCGTTCCTCCACACACAAGCCCATAAAACAAAACTACCTGAAACCAATAACATGAAACTTCACGACAGCTACGATATCGTATCAGCATTATTTACACCCGGACATAGCACTCCTCTGGGAGCCCGTTAAGCTTCGAAGAGACGTGCCGCATCGATTCAATCGTTCTTTCCTAAGGTCCTATCATTACCTAGTCTGTCGAACTCGTAACTGTACCGATTTGAAATTATTAGCCCCGGGCCTTTGGCTCGGCACTTACAGACTGTGCTTTAGAGTTGGGAACTTCGCCGACATGTTCCAATTACCGAATGTCTAATGGGCGAGTGACAGTATTGAGTTCTAGTGACGGCTGTGACTTCAGATAATCATCTTGGTGGGTTCTCTTTGTGGTTACAGCTGTGGAGGTATTGCTTTTGCGTTTGAAGATTGATTGTCTGTATTAATACTAGTATTTTAGGTTTTAGACAATTTGTAGGTTATATACATTGCAATGCCAAAAAGCAATCCACATTTCAACGCCTTCGCAATATGCTAATATCGCAAACCAGACCAATCCAATGCCAAAATTATCTCCTAATAACACCGAAAAAGAACTCGGAAAGTAAAACCTCTCGCTACATCCATCAGAATTATTTCCCCACCTACCAATTCTCGGTCCCTACAAATATCGACACCGAGTATCGGTCCTGTAAGCTATAATAACACCATAAATAATTCCGGATTACACTGAATGAGCGAACGAACTCCGGTAACACGTCATCGGTATTTTACCGAATCGAGTGATTTTTTAATTCTGCCTCCTATAAATCAGATCTCGACAGCCGTGACGATAGATTTCCGAATACGAAATTTTTATTTTTCATAAATGTTTTATTAGGCTTTTTATGCCAATATTCTCGCTTTATAAAACAATGAATGGTTCTCGTGACTTTTAAGCGGTACTTATTTACAGCCTGAGAGCTTTTTATGATAAGCTCTGTTAATTTTTCGTTACGCTTGAGATGAGAGAGAAGGATAATATAATATTAGATTTTTTAATTTTGTAAATAAAGCTCCATTTACGATAATTACTATAGAAATAATTTACAATAATCAGGCGTTAATATGACTCTCCTGGTTGTGATATTTATAAGTAATCATTTCCAGGCACTTTTGAATTGTCCACGGGTCAGTCAGTCAGAAAGATGAAGCTAGTTGCCCATTCCAAAGCGTAGTAGGTTCCTATGGAGAAGAACAGGCAAGAAACTCCACGGACACTCTTTTATATCAAAATATTGGTTACATCATTCATGTTGAAAATATACATGTGAGACCGTGCACGTTAAAAGCGTCCGTACCTAATAAAAATATAAAAAAACTAAAAACTACTAAATTAAATACTAACCCTAAATAAAAATAAGCCGTGGCAGCTAAGAGATGAACAACTGACGGCACCCGTTCATGAACATGACGCATGGATCAGCACCATTCATTCTTTTATTTATTTACAATAAACCTTAGCTTAGTAACATTCAAATATAACTATTCGCAATGAGGGAAATTCTTGTCCTATAAACAAAGAAAAACTGTGTAAAACAAGTATTTATAACAGACCTCACGTAGACTCAGAAGACCTCTGTCAGGTATAAGATCAGGAACAGACATCTCTGGGGTCACATAAGAAGCTACGAAGGGATTTAAAGGGTCACTTAATGCTTCGTAGCCATACCTACTAGACAGGTACTGACAATATTAATTACTACATTCTGCCTGCGACTTCCGTCATCATCATCTGCCTAGCCTTTTCCCAACTATGTTTGGGTCAGCATCCACTCTATCTGGATGCAGCTGAATACCAGTATTTTACACAGAGTGACTGCCTATCTGACCTCCATATCCTAGTAACTGGGTAATGTGATACCCCTTAGTACTGTACTGTTTGTCAGTCTTTCGGGCTGCTGACGACCCGTAACGACTGTCAAAGATCCACGAAGGGCAGCCGGGACCAGCTTCATCACGTGCTTTCCTTCCGAGCCACGGAGGAGTCTCGGTATGTAAAGTTGGTCACCCATCCACGGATAAACCGCGGCAAGCGTAGCTGAACCTGATCGATCGACCGGCGACTTCCGTTCACGTGTAAAACATAATAATAAATATCATACGGCACTGGGCATTTATCAGTGAATTTTTTTTCTTTCAGTGAAAAAATTTTTGTAATCGGTTCAGAGCTTCCAGAAATTACCTCTTACAAACAAGCAAACAATTTTACCTCACATGAAACGACATGTAGTGTACGCTGTAATAAAAGCTGCGTTAAATAGTTATTTGTAGTTTCTTTGGAATTCTTGAAACATACAAATACTTAGGTACTTAGATGAGTTTTAGGGCAGCTTCTAGGAATTCATTTCTGTCAGTTCATCGAAGTAGGTTGGCGCCACGCCACCTAGGTGACCCGACAAACGTTTTCCTGTCTTAGCTATGAATATTCTAATGTAAACGCGCAAAGTTCCCGAAGGCGCAAACTGAGAACATTTTAAATTGTGTAGGAAAACTTAATTTATATTTTAAGAATTGAACTACGATTTTTTGCTGAAAAGTAAAATACCGGAATAAATTTAAAGTAAATAGTTAAAAATATGAAAAAAATTAATTGGAGCCAATTAATTAGAAAAAAAATTGTTTTGAGTATGGATGTCGATGGCTATAAGAGTAGGGGAAGACCAAAGAAACGATGGATGAACTGTGTGATGATATGGCTAGAAAGGGAGTAACTACCGAGATGACGACTTATAGAGAAATATGGAAGAAAGGGCGCTGACCCTAAATAATGGGTTGTTACTTGTATCAAATCTCCACATAGTTAGTGCAGTAGTAGTAGTTAATTGACTCTGTAATAATAAACTGTGTAGAAGTTGGAGGAGCTTTTTCACTGGTTTACCCGTATCCCAATTCTGCGCCCACGACTATACAGGTGTGGCGTAAATAGTGGAAGGGGTCGATTCACCGTTTATTCAGCTATCACATACCACAATTTCAACCATTATTTTTTCTGGGTCACAGAATAAATTTTTTTTTAATTGACAACATGCTTTATTATCTTCATCTTTCTTACACTATGGGCACCCCAACTCTTAACACAGTTATAAACCAAAAACAAAATTAAAAAATAATGTAATTTAGAGAAATAGCTGACTCCACTGACGTTGCCCTGTCCAAATTTCATGTATGAGAAAATGAATTTTCTTTATATTTTTTTTTGTGAATTTTCCTGTTTTAACACTTATTATCCTATTCCGGACAAAGACAAATCCAAAAACACAAATATCATAAAAATTGGTCCAGTCATTCTTGAGTTATAAATGGTGTAACTATTTCGACTTTGTTTTATATTATAGATGTTCTTATACAAGGTGCCAAGGTGCAAGGTGGACAGCCCTTCGCTTCAACTCAGCCTATCGCAGGCCACTGCGACATAGGCCTCTCCCAGGCTGCGCCGCAACCCCTTGTCCTCCGCCTTCCGCATCCAGTCTGTCCCAGCCACTTTCTTAAGGACATCGGTCCATCTAGCTGGGGGGCGTCCCACACTACGCTTGCCGATACGCGGTCTCCACGCCAGGACTCGTCTGCTCCACCGGCCACGGTCCTTCGACAAACAAGGCCAGCCACTTCAGCTTGCTTCAGTTTCATTGGTGCAAAGTAATTAAAAATAAACCAGAAACAAGTTCACTAATCGAAACAACAGAACAATCGCGAAGCTGACCGTCAAACTTTTTCATTACAGCGGAAAGGGAATCTCTTTTGAAGAGGAACGAGCATTGTTTGCTGACGAAAACGCGTTTAAAACTGAATCCTTAATTATCTGAGCGAAAATGAGTTTGTTGTTAAATAATGTTAAAATCCATTCAGTTTGTTAAATGGATTTCAGCTTTCAGGACTTATTACCTAATATGTTTCTATTTTAAGACAACCTACATAAATTAAGATTTTAAAGTAAACCTATACAATAATTTTATTACGTCTACCATCACAGAATCGAGCTTGGAATAACATGTTAAATATGCGTATAGAGAAAATTGATATCCATGGCAACCGTTTGAATTTGATAACATCATTATTTCATGGTTGACCGTCCCTAAGTTGACTGTTATTTATAACATATTTGTATGACATGTCATTTTTTACATACACTTCATTATACAAGGCGTTATTTAACCTGAAAAGGGGTAATTGCACTCATCTTCATGAACAAATACAATAAACTTGAGCCGTCACGAGACGCTTGGCAGCTGTGAAACATTGAGACTATTTTATATAGAAAACTAGCTGCGCCCCGCGGTTTCACCCACGTAGACCGGGATAAAAAGTAGCGGTATGAAAAATAGATGTTAGCCGATTCTCAGACCTACTCAATATGCTCACAAAATTTCATGAGAATCGGTCAAGCCGTTTCGGAGGAGTACGGGAACGAACATTGTGACACGAGAATTTTATATATAAGATGCATGAAAAGAGGAAATGAATATGGTATTAACCAAAAAACTATATTCAGAATCTTTTATAGAATAAAAATATTCTTTATTTAAAAAATACATATTAATTACCAATATTAATTTCGTAACTCTGCGAGAGAGTCGCAGAGTTACGAGGGTATGGCGACGCTGTTGGCAAACATCCGGTCTGACCCGAGCATTAGATGTTTCAAATTTCACTTAAAAAAAAAAAAAACAGCTAGCCATATTACCCCTTTTCAGGTCCAACACCGTTTAAATTACACCTTGTATAATGAAGTGTATGTAACAAAAGAGGCACGGAGCAGCAGATTTTTTTCGCGATTTTATGTGTGGTCCTATGGTAAAAGTTGTTCATTATGATGATTACAATTACTCCGTTTAAAGTTTTTGACCAATTAAGATACATCGTGTTTTAATAGTGTACAAACTGAAAACAACCAAACCTCAGTGCATAGTGCAGAATTAATTTCAACTCTCAAACACGATTTAGGTACATTTGTGGTAGTACCCCAACATGTTTGGGAGCTTAAGCCGTCTGTTAACCCTTGTATTACTATTTTTTACTCAGAAAACATTACCACATTTATTAGTTAGGAGCTTACAGTGGCTTAGGTACGGACACACATAAGGAAATTGCCAACAAACTCGCACAGTTTTGTCAACCCCGGGCCGGCTATGAAGTCGTTAGAGGTCAAAATACTTTCCTTGATTCTCCGTAACTACTTTAACATTCGCTTTTCAATTCTAGCTGCTTCGAGGAGAAATGAACCAAAGAAGAATAAACATTAAAATAGAGCAGTAGTAAATCTAATATCTTTACTGCTCTCCTGTGTCATAGCTTAAGGCGAAACTGGGAAGCTCAATCTGAAGAAATGAGTTTGTTGAAGTACTAGTGCCTACATTCTAAGTTATTAGTAAACACTACGGCTTCAGAAGAATAAACATTGGAGGCAAAAATGTGAGATGAATAAAATAATTATTTGTTTTTTGTTCAAACGCAGAGTTTCTATAACAAGGAGAATATTATATGATCTTTTTTATGAATTCTACTAATAAGTGTTTCTGCGTAATAATCTATCCGGCTTCGCTGGCAAATTGCTGTTGCTACCCAACATTCTTAATTGCTTTTTACGAGCATCGAAGAGCTATGCAATAATCAATCGAGAAGCTCGTGGCTAAGTAATAATAGCCGCACGGGTCGATCCATCAGGTTAAGCTACGCTTGCCGGGGTTGGTCCGTGGATGGGTGATCTTTACATACCGAGACTCCTCCGTGCCTCGAAAAGCACGTTAAGCCGTTGGTCCCGGCTGTCATTTGTGGATCTTTGACAGTCATTACGGGTCGTCAGAAGCCCGAAAGTCTGACAACCAGTCTTACCAAGGGGTATCGTATTACCCAGTTACTGGGTTGTGGAGGTCAGATAGGCAGTCGCTCCATGTAAAATAATGGTATTCAGCTGCATCCGGTTAGACTGGAAGCCGACCCCAACCTGGTTGGGAAAAGGCTAGGCAGATTGATTGAAGAGCTATGCAATGTTTATTTTTATCAGGAATTATTGAAGGACTTTTGCGTAAAAAGCTTTAATATACTTTATTAGAAGCTTTTGTTTGTAATATTGAAAGGTCAGATATTTCCAGTATCCGTGCACAAACATGTGTATTCCGAGATATCGCTCGATACAAGTTCTCATGAGGCAATTTATCGTTGGGACTGCGTATATCCTTATTTATTGGTAGATCGCGTAAGGGCTGGCGATCGCTCCATTTATATAGGTCTCTGTCCTCAGTACACATTTTCCTAGGGTTCTCGGGCTTTTGAGGGCGGGGAAACCATTACGGAAAGTTTTCTGAAGGCCGTTATTTGAACTCGGCCCACGTAAATTAATTTTTAAGTATCTACAAGAAATATTGTTTTTAGATCGCTTTTAAGATAGGGTTTACTTGGGCGACGGAGAAAACGGTAAAAGGTTATTATGATTTGTAAAGGAGAAAATGTTTTAATGTAAGCAGGGTTTTAGGTAATGTATATTAAGTTTGGTAATTTTAGTGCCTGCTTTTAAATTCTCATTTAAAATTAACCTTGATTTTATAGAGATACTAGATGCGCCCCGCGGTTTCATCCGCGTAAACCGGGATAAAAAGTAGCCTATGCTATCTATATACCAAATTTTATCCAAATCGGTCCCGCCGTTTGATTGAGCGTGAAGAAGTAATAAACATACACACACACACACACTCACAAACTTTAGCCTTTATAATATTAGTGTGATTAGTGTGATATAGTGTGATGAAGCCTTGGGAGTAAGTTTCTATTCAGACCTTGTTTTCAAGGAGGTGAGTGTTTTTATACGTTTTTTGATTAATGAGGCAATGGCTGAGACCGAAGTCAATGAAATGGTTTTTTTACGACCAAAATAAAAACACTATGCAACTCACAAATCACTTTGCAATATTTACGAACTAGAAACTTAATGATCTGAACCAAAATATAATTATAGTGTATATTTTGACTATACACTGGGGCTAATTAAAGTCCAATTACATAAAAACTTGGTTTATTATATATCATGCGTACAATGACAGAGTGGTCGGTAGACTGACTGACTTGACATGTGTCAAACATGAAAAAGAAACAAAGGAAACTAGCAAACGCCTGCTAAAAATAACATAGTGCGTAGAGTTAACGTCGTGTAAATTGGCTCTTCTATCACTGTGAGGCGCTGCGCCGGAACATATAGATTTACATTCAAAAATAAATATTAGTTGGTCTGTAACCCTCGTTTTCAATCAAATCGCAGAATACATTCGCATTTTATGCAACAAATATTATTTCTTCCATCTATAAAGAACATATCGTAAATAATAAACCGTTCAATCTCAAGCATTATTTGCTGTCAGCGAACTTTCGTAGGTGTTCTCCAGTAAGATGTTTGTTATAAGCAACGGAATAATAGAAATAAGAAATATATTGGAAGCAACGTAGATGCGGATTTGATTTAGCACCTTTTCTATCTTAACTATAATATTTTATCATGTACTGATATAAAAATAATATTTTTTCCAACACCTAAGAAGGTTTTCGTTGGGCAGCTGGATTAAGGGCTTGATTCAGAAAGTGGTACTTACTTCTGGACAGGCTCGAGTTATTAGGAGGTTCCTCTCTCTGGAGCCCTGACCGGTTGGGCTTGGGCCCTGTTCCCGGCACCGGCGGGCTACTATTTTTTTATTTTTAAATGTTTTTATATTACTTGTTGTGCTTCACGGTTTCACCCGCGTAAACCGGGATAAAAAGTAGCTTATGTGTAAATCCACGATGTTAGCTACGTTCATACAAAATTTTAACAAAATTGGTCCAGCCATTTGAACATGAGGAAGTAACAAACATACAAACGCACACACTCACAAACTTTCTCCTTTATAATATTACTAGCTGCGCCCTGCGTTTTCACCCACGTATAATAAAAATTAGCATGTGTTAATCCAGGGTATAAGCTATCTACATACCAAATTTCATCCAAATCGGTCAAGCCGTTTGAGCGTGAAGAAGTAACAAACATACAAACTAACACACACACTCACAACCTTTTGCCTTTATAATATTAGTGTGATTGGTGTGATTGGAAATAAAGTAGATAAGAATTTATTTAGATCCAATTACAAAAAAAAAAACTTACAATTCTAGATGTTACTGAACAGTTTAACTTATTTGCTATGTTAGTAGTTTTTATGAGATGCCTTATTATGGGGCTTTCGTCAGGCCCATCAGCAATCGCTTTCAGGAGGCTGCTGCCACTGTCCCGCAATCTTGTTAGAAGAGATGCATTCTTTTTGAGAACTACAGCTGAGAAGCTATCTATTACTCTGGCTCGAACAAACATTGCAGATGCGCTACAATAACGTGGCAATTGCAACAGCGCCCTAAAATCCGATTACAACAATATTCCTTTTTTTTTGTGGATGGGAATTTATCAAATGACTTCTCCCGTTCTGGGCTGAGCGGGAAGGGCGTGTCAGACTTTTACTGACTAAAACCCACCCGTGTTCCTTCAACTGAAGGAACACGGGTGGGTTTTAGTACACGGCACGGTACACGGGCAACTGCCCGTGCTAGGGCCACGGTATCTCTTTCGAACTACCCGCGACCTCGGCGGACAATAATATACCTTGACTGACCACTCTGTAATAAAGCAAAGAAAAAAACAATAGAAGGTAAAAAGAAGGAAAGATACTCGCATAGCAGATATCAAACGCATCACTCTTTGTAAAATTCTGTCTTAACCGACTTTTAATGATTTTAAACTGAAGATCACGTCTAGACGAGTAGTGAAAATGATTTGGAAAAAATATATGTTCTATTAGAGCATTTAATAACTAAGGGTGGGTTGCACCATCTTACATTAACAATAACAAGCATCGCACCTTCATTTGGATGTTTGTTATTGTTATATAAGATGGTGCAACCCACCCTTGTTAAAGTGCCTGAGACAAAAAACGGGTTGTTCCATTTGTTCAACATAGTCCTCAATAACAAGCAGTGCGGCTTTTTAACAGGTTGCCATTGGAGTTGAAAACTGTAATTTACACGAGTTCATTTAAGTCGAGGCTCAAAGCGTTCCTATTGGAGAAATGTCTTTACTCGATAGATGATGACATATCCACGTTTTAAAGAATTGTTGAATTTTTTATTGTATTGAATTTATTAATTTGTAATTTTATAGAATTTTTATTTGTATTTAATTTGTAATGATATTGAATTTTCTACTTTTTGATTTAAGTATGTGTTAGTTTTATAATTTTAATGAATGTTCTTTTTTATTTTTATTTTATGATTTCAAACACAATGTAAATTGTTATTGAATTAAATTGAAAAAAAAAAAAAATTGAAAATCATTTCTTAGCTGACGTCATAACTTTAACTGTAACTTTAACCGCTCACGTTTCGCTAGTTAAAATTATTGATCTTCTGTCAGACGTGTCGAATATCATGTCCCTGCTCCAAACTTTAAGCACAGTATAAAAACATAATTATTTTGGATTATGTTTATATTACATAGTGTTATTAATTTATAAAGTCATTGTATGTCTAACGCGGATAAAAAACTGAGAAACACGCAAAAACTTTCAAACGTAACCGTAACGTGTATATGAAACCTTCACCAGTTTAAAAGATAATTTAATTATAAACACACAAGTCAGAAATAAAGCCACGGGAACGCACTACCGGGATAAAAAAGTACTTTATGTCAACACATAGGTAATAAACTATCTGTGTGCAAAATTTCTTTCAAATCCGTTCAGCCATTATTGCGCGATTGAGTAACAAACATACAAACTTTCACATTTATTTTGTCTGCGATCCAGGATGAAACGCAGTCTTGACCTTACCCAGGCTATCGTCTACTCATGTGTGTAATGACCTAACTCGGTCTTTAAATAAAAATCAGTGGACTGTAAAATTAACTTTGTATTTAACCTCAAAAAATGTAAAAATCACAAGCAAGTGGTTCGCGTGTGTCGTCGGTCGCGCTTAGTCGTGAATGTTGTAGCCCTTCCCGCGCGCTCGCGCAGCCGCCCGACGCCAGACACGAAGATAGCCGACGGCGCCCGAACATCCTCCCCGGGTTGAAGCATTCAAGTGAGTGGAAGTGGGCAGATATTGTTGTAGGCCCGCAGCATTGTCCCCCTCTTCGTCTTCAGCTCGACCACTCGTGTTGTCCCGTCAGTGCCGGGGAAGACCTTCGTGACTCGTCCCAGTGGCCACACGAGTGGCGGTTGGCCTCGTTCTTTGTTAAGAACAAGGGTTCCCACAGCCAGCTGCCCTGTTGAGAATGTCCACTTCGTTTTTTGCTGGAGCAGAGAAACATATTCTATATGAAATCGTTGCCAAAAGTGTTGTTTAATGTGTTCGATTCTGTGGTAACGCTCCAGTCGTCCAATGTTGATATCAGCCACCTGTGGATGCGGAACAGACATGAGTGGTCGTCCAATTAAAAAATGTGAAGGAGTTAGGACAGTAAAGTCTACAGGATCAGAGGACAGTGGGGTAAGAGGACGGGAATTTAAGATTGCCTCTATTTGACTCAAACATGTGGCCATCTCCTCATATGTGAAATGCGATAGGCCGAGAAGCCTTTTTAAATGGTGTTTGGTCGATTTGACAGCGGCTTCAGCAATGCCGTTGAAGTGGGGAGAGTAAGGTGGCGCGAAAGTAAATTCGATACCTTGCTGACAGACCTCGAATTCCAGATTTGAATCTTGAAGAAATTTACCCAATTCGTTACATGCCCCGACGAAATTTGTACCATTATCTGACAAGATACTTTGGGGCTTGCCACGGCGAGACACAAAGCGGTTTAAGGCAGCCATGAATGCTTCCTTAGTCAAATCAGTAGCGAGCTCGATATGAACAGCTTTAACTGCAAGGCAAACAAAAATACATAAATATGCCTTGACAAGTCTACACCCTCGCCCTTTGCGATCCGCTATCATTACTGGCCCGGCATAGTCAACACTGCACTTTAAAAATGGAAACTCTAATTGTGTCCTTGAAGAAGGCAATTGGCCCATTATAGGTTGCACTACTTGACACTTGTATTTAAAACATTTAATGCATCTCTTAACTGTTGATTTGGAAAGATTTCTGCCACCCAGAGGCCAGTACATTTGCCGTATATTTGCTAATAATAGCTGAGGACCAGCGTGTAATAAATCTGTATGATATTTATTAAATATAATTTTAGTAATATGGTGTTTACCACATAACAAAATTGGATGCTTTACATTATACTCGTAGGGAGAGTTATCAAGTCTCCCGCCTACACGAATGAGGCCATCCGCATCAATGAAGGGACTCAAAGATATAATTCTATTTTTACGAGGCAATGATTTACCTGATTGCAATAAGGCATACTCTTCAGGAAACACTTCAGTCTGAGCATGTCGTAAAATAAAATTTAAGGATTTTTTAAGTTCTGGATTAGATAGGGAGCCTAGAAGTTTATCATGTTTTCTTTGTAAATTATGAATATATCTTAATAGATAGGAAACTACTCTCTGTAAACGGTTTAAATTGGAATATTTATGAATCAAAACATTTATGAATGCTTGATTGTTTTGTAACTGATGATGTGAAATGTAACTATTACTAGAGTATGATTGTTGATGAATTGGATGATCAGCGAAGCGAGATGTCACAACTTCAGGTAAATCCTGTCTGACGTTTTCATTGGGCATTCTTGACCAGTATTTTTCATGTTTGGACAAGAAATTAGGACCTGACCACCACAAAGGACACTCTCTGATAAGGTCAGCCTTCAGCCCGCGAGAGACAAGATCTGCCGGATTATCCTTAGACGGCACGTAGCTCCACGTACACCCAGTAGTGCTCTCTTGTATTTCATCAACGCGATTACGTACAAATGGCTTCAATAAATTTGGTGCCATTGTCAGCCAACTCAACACTATTGTCGAATCGCACCAAAACTTACATCTACTGAATGACAAATTAAGAGAGTTCAGTACGTTAGTACACAGTCTTGTTCCTAACAACGCTCCACATAGTTCTAGTCGGGGAATAGTCGTTGGCTTGATCGGCGCCACCCGATTTTTAGAGACTAACAATTGTACTTTAACAGACCCATTTTCGTCCACCGATCGCACATACACACAAGCACCATATGCCCTTTCTGATGCATCGGTAAAAACATGAAGTTCGTGTGCGGTCGAATTGGCACATAATACCCACCGTGGTATCTTTAATTCATTTAGATGTGGAAGCGTAGTTCTAAAGGAAACCCAACGATTATTTATGTCGTCTGATACTCGTTCATCCCAGTCACACTTAGCCATCCATAACATCTGCATTATTAGTTTTGCCTCGACAACACAAGGACCCACTAGACCCAGTGGATCAAAAATCTGACTGATCACTGACAAAATATGACGTTTTGTTACATGTTTGTTGGTGTCGATTCCAATCGAGAATGTTAGCACATCTGACTCACAAAGCCAATGTAAACCAAGTGTTTTTGAAGACACATTTCTATCTACAGACAAATCTAAACTTTTCGAACCACATGCAACACCTGTTATTTGAGCTAAAATTTCTTCACTGTTAGACTGCCATTTTCGCAGATGAAATTTTGCAGAAGCAAGAACAGAACTGACCTCCTTGCCCATTGCTACTACCTCTGGAATGGAGTTACCACCACTTAGATAATCGTCAACGTAATAATCACGTTCGATCGATAACCTTGCCTTTTCACTAGTGGCAGCTGCCGCCAGACTAACTAAGCATTTCGTAGCTAAATAGGGAGCGGAAGCCGTACCGTAAGTAACGGTATTAAGACTATACGTCTTTAATGGTAGCTTAGGATCAGTCCGAAAAATTATTTTAAGCAAGGAACGTTGCCCAGGTGTCACTAAGATTGCCCTATACATCTTTTCGATGTCTCCAGAAATTACATATTTATGTTCGCGAAAACGTAACAGTATTGAAAATAGGTCATCCTGAACAGTAGGTCCCACCATTTGGATATCGTTGAGCGACGACCCAGATGTGGTTGCAGCTGATGCATCGAACACTACCCGAAGTTTGGTGGTAACTCTTGACTCCTTGACAACCCCATGATGTGGCAAAAAATATTCCAAGTTACCATCTGAATGAGGTTTCCTCAGCATGCGATCCTCTGTCATGTGGCCCAAACTCTCGTACTCCTGCATGAAAGCGATGTATCTCTCTTTGAAGACAGGATCACGCTGGAACCGACGCTCTAACGATAAAAAACGGCATTTAGCCATTTCATAAGACTTGCCTAATACAGTAGGATCCTCCTTCAGTGGCATGGTTACCACAAATCGACCATTATCATCGCGGACTGTATGCAAACGGAAACTTTCTTCACAAGCCCGTTCTTCCTGAGATAATGAATCCTTTGAAGACACGGAATCGAGCTCCCAAAACTTACCTAAATTATTATTGAGTTCATTCAATGAAACGTTACACAAATATGACTTACTTTGTGTAGATGGATGTAATGGTTGAGCGACTGAGCCTGATACTATCCATCCGAACTTAGTGTCACGTAATGTGGGTTGTTTTTTACCTAGGTTAATAGATGTGGAACCTAGGACGTTCCAAAATACTTCGGCACCTACAAGAATGTCAATTACTGACGGAACGTGAAACGTAGGGTCAGCGAGTTGTATATGTGATGGTATAGGAATACTGCATTTGTCTATCAATGCAGACGGCAATATTTTTGTAATTTCGGGCAATACAAAACAATTTATGTTTGTTTTATAACCACCGCTGCGAGATTGGACAGTTATATTACAAGACTGTGTACTAGTTGTAGTCTGACTGTTTATACCTGTGATTGTGGAGCTCGCGCTGCGCCTAGGCAATCCCAGTTTATCAAAAAGCGTCTGAGTTATAAAATTGGCCGTGCTACCGTTATCGAGCAGGATCCGGGCGTCGACCTTGTGGCCTTGGTTATCCATCACCGTCACCAACGCTGTGGAAAGTAAAATATGCGAAGCGGTATGAACTTGTAATGAAACATCACTAGATATACTGACATTTTCTGGGGGGCAAGAACTCGAAGAAGCACCTCCAGAAGTGTCAGTGGATAAGGCTATACTACTTGGCATGGGCTCCTGAAAGTTTGATGAATTGGAATCGTCAACATGTAAGAGCGTATTATGTTTTCCTTTACAATATTTGCATCCTGCCAATCTACATCTCTTAGTTAAATGTCCCGTACGTAAACAATTATAACAAACCTTAAAATCTTTCGCTTTCACTATACGAGTTTCAACCAGTAAGGCACGGAATTCTTCACAAATATATAAAAGATGATTTTTTGTACATAAGGGACATTTTATTTTGTTAACTGAATTTTGATTGTAAGTTTGACTGGTATTGTTACTCTGGTTAGTTGCTATAATCAAAGATTCTGATTTACTTTGTATTGTATTATTACTATTGTGTATGTTTGCCTTTGTGTTGTACTCTAGGGTTTCTAATAAATCTGCTTTTTTACTAATAAATGAACAAAATTGTGACAATGTAGGTGATCCCGATAAAGTGTTCCGATGTTCTTCCCAATCTCTACTGGTGACTGAATCTAATTTAATGGCCATCATATACACAACCAACGTATCCCAGTACTCTGTGGGCTCATTCAATGTTTTCAGTGCTCGTATGTTTTTATTTATGACGTCAACTAAACGTCGCAAGATAATACAGGATTCCTTTGGAATGTACTCAACATTGAATAATGCCTGCACGTGGTTATTAATAAGAAGTCTACTATTGTCAAAGCGGTTACATAGCAACTTCCACGCCATTTCATAATGCTCACTTTTAAAGTCAATATTTTTAATGACTTCCACTGCATCACCTTTAAGCGATGCACGAAGGTAGTGGAACTTGCTAATATCGTCTATGCAACTACTGTTATGTATTAGTGACAAAAATGTATCTCTATACTCAAGCCAGTACTGATAACCACCATCAAAACTAGGCAAATTAATTTTGGGTAAGCGTATAAAGTTACGTTGGAACGCTTCACCTGTTTGTTTGCCTGCCGAGCCCGCTACTGACCCTTTTTCACCGGCGCCGTCGGCGGCGCCAGCCAACAGACTGCGTGCCTGCGCTGCTAGTGCATGGTACCGCTCCTCAAACTTGGTTCGCTCCGCATACGCCTCGTCTGGCGTGTCCGAAAGCACCTCGATTTGCAACTGTAATTCATCAAAATCATCGTATATGGCATCAAATTTACTTAGGCGTCCCTCCAACTCGATGCGCTGCAAGTCGGAAATAACCTCACAATTATGCAGCATACTGATATAATTGCCAAAGTTCGTAAGCTTAGCTTTCATAGCACTGCGTTTCCTAATTAGCAAATCTTCATTGGCCATATTGAGAAAGATATAACAATATCTATATATTAAAAATTGCGAAGCGATAAACAATGAGCAACGAACAATATTTGCATAAAGAAAGAATACGTTAAAGTATGAATAGACGCGTGACCTTGAAACACTGTGTCATCGCACGTCGACAATCAGCTGATGCGTCCGTTATAAACTATAACGGTAAATTATAGATAAGCAATGCGGCTGATGAACAATGCGAGAATGCAATAGAATATTGAGATATAAAAATTATTTTATGCTTACATTACCTAATGTTTGAATCAAGTATTAACAACAAGAAAATTGACAAAACTGTATGAATTTAACACGGTAATCGTTAGAAATGTTTGGAAAGGAAATATAAGGGATATAATTGGAACAAACTCACAAAACGTCCTTATCCTTATCCACAAGATGAACTGATACAATTCCCTCGAAGCGATGACTCGGCGTAATTCGACTATGGTAGTCCTTCTTGAAGCACCGTCGTATTCGAAGACTTCGGGAAGGTGTACAAAGTTCTCTTCTTGCTTCTTGAACTACGATGTCTTTTTAAAAGGATGTCGTTATGAACGATGACACGGCGTTTTTGAACCGACGATGACGAATCCAAATACTGCAACTATACTGCCAGTCGCCGACCGTTTTGTACTTTCCAAAAACGCGGCGCAAAAGAGGCTCGAAGGACCAATTTGTAATGACCTAACTCGGTCTTTAAATAAAAATCAGTGGACTGTAAAATTAACTTTGTATTTAACCTCAAAAAATGTAAAAATCACAAGCAAGTGGTTCGCGTGTGTCGTCGGTCGCGCTTAGTCGTGAATGTTGTAGCCCTTCCCGCGCGCTCGCACAGCCGCCCGACGCCAGACACGAAGATAGCCGACGGCGCCCGAACATGTGCCAATTTCAATTTCATCCAAATCCGTTCAGCCGTTTAGCGTGAAAGCGTAACAAACAAACAAACTCACTTTCGCATTTATAATATTAGTTAGGATATTAGTAGGATGAGTTTTCCAACTATTTCATTGTACTTTTCACAAACAACAACAAAGTAGCAATGAATACAGCTACTCGAAAACAAACGTGAAATAATCCTTAGTTCTACCAAAGAACGGTTGCAGAAATTGACTAATAAAGGCAACATTTCTACAGTTGCTGTTATAAATCGGCAAAAACTTGCTCTTGCCTTTCTACTGCAAGTTGTAAGTACAGTCGAACAAGCTATTTAGTGCACATGCAGCTAACTTTCAACTACTTTTATAGAATGTTGTGAGTGATGAGACAGAAAGAAAAAAATAATAAGTTTATTTAATAAATAATAATAAAACTTAAACGCGATGTCGCGGTGACGCGTTGATGCGGTGACGCGAACTCGTAAGATTTCCTTCTACCAAAATAAAATCACTAAACGCGCCTAAAGAAGTTTTCACTTCAACTGTGCATAGCATGCGCGGTGTCGCGGTGGCGCGGCGACGCGAACCCATAAGATTTCCCCTACCAAAAATAACTCAACACGCTTAAAAATGTTTTCACTTAAAAAATAAAAACAATAAATATTGGCACTATTGGCAGTGTAATAAAAAGATAAATATGTTTGCCTGTATACCATAATATACACTTATTATACTACCTACTAAACTTGTTCTACTGTACAGCTGACTAAATTGTTAGTTATATAGGCAAAAAATCATGTTTCCAACTTTTCACCACGCTGTCAGCGTTGCGCTTTCATTTTGTGGGGTAGCTAAAGCTGGCATTTTATGTTTTTTGAATAGATGGTTTGCTTTTGTGTTATAGTTTTTTTTGCAAGCTTTTTTTACTTGGCTTCTCATAACACACACACATAACTTTATTCAAAAGCACTTGCAAGTAAGCTGCCTTTACACTTATCACTTTGTTCGACTGTACTTGTACAGCTATTTTACAGTTCAGTAATGAATGGAGTCAAGAAATGCGAGGCGAAACTGGAATTTTCTCGAAGCTCAAAGAGACGTAAAACAGCGAGGGCAGTGAATGAAGCTATCGAAGAGTTCAGTGCTTCCGAAAGCGAATATTTAATCATTTTAATCTCTAGCTAATGGAACAAATGACGAGGGGCGGAAAAACAAGATGGTGGCTTGATAGATAGGTCTATCTTTGTAAAAAGTGTTTTGTAGCTTAAAGATTTAGTGTATAGGTACTGTTTTTGGTACAAAATATTGCAAAAGAAAGCCGATAAGACCGCCCATTGTGTGATTTAAAATTTCTAAATTTATATCTGTTATTTATATGGTGTACTTAATAAAGATAATTCTATTCTATCCTTAGGACTTCTTGCAGTCACTAACCCGATTCGATTGGTTCTCAAAGCCACCAGAACCAAGCGTCTTCTTCTGGCCTTGATGTGGCGCTGAAGACTAATCCGATGCACACACGGCTACCTATCAAGCAGTAGATTTCCAGTATAAGCTGACTGAAGTATGGGCCGTTCGAAGTAAGCCCGACTTTGTATTATTGACTGGGCGTGTGTTATACCTACTCAAGTTATAAATAAAATTATTGTCAGTGGTTTTAATGTTTTATAATAGGTCTTTACCTATGAAATTGCCGTTTTGTATGAAAAAATTTAAACGAATTTTTTTCATGCATTTTTTATTTGTATTAATCGAAGTAATCACCCATGCAATCAATGCATCTTTGCCAACGCAGTGGCAGTTTATTGATGCCCTTCTTAAAGAAATCAGCTGGACGGGAGGCAACAAATTCTTCAAAGGCATTTTGTACTGCCTCTCGGATATTGAATTTTTTCCCGCCAAGAAGTAATCCAAATTCTGGAAAAAGTAGTAGTCTTTAGGCGCAAGGTCTGGTGAGTAGGGCGGATGACGGAGAGCTTCCAACCCCAGTTCTTGCAACTTGGAGATCGTCTGCTGTGCAGTATGAGGTCGCGCGTTGTCGTGCAGGAGCAGCGGAGACGAGCGATTGACCAATGCTGGTTGGAGATGTGCCAGCTTCTCCATCATTGTGTTCAGTTCTTCACAGTACACATCTGAAGTAATGCTCACCCCGTTTGGTAAGAAGCTGTGATGAATCACACCGGCGCTAGACCACCAAACAGTGACCATCACTTTTATAGGGGTAAGTTTTCGTTTAGGGCATTGTTTAGGTGCTGAATCAGGATCCAACCAACTTGCTGAGCGCTTGCGGTTATCAAACAGAATCCATTTTTCATCGCAGGTAACAATGCGGTTCAAAATGTCTTCATTTGTGTGTCTGTTGAGCAGTGCAAGGCACGTCTCGACGCGTGCTTTGCGCTGGCGATCATTGAGTTCGTGGGGCACCCATTTGTCAAGCTTTTTTACCTTGCCAATTTGACGCAAATGGACCAATATGGTTTTGACGCTAACGTCGAAAGCTGCTGCTAATTCAGCCGTAGATTGTGTATCATCAGCTTCCACAATCGCCTTTAATTCGTCATTGTCGACCAAAGTCTTCGGACGACCGCGAGGTTCATTTTTCAGGTCGAAATTTCCAGAACGGAAGCGAGCAAACCAATAACAAGTGGTGCGTTGGTTTGTAGTGTTAGCTCCGTAAACGTCGTTGATGTTGCGTGTCGCTTGTGCCGCGTTGCTGCCACGACGGTACTCATATTCCATAATTACTCGAATTTTTAACGTATCCATGATGACGAAAAAGATTGAAATGCGATGAAAATGTAACACTAATCAATAAACAAATGACTACTTTTGGAAAAAAAAATCCATGTTTTTAAAATAAAATTAATTTGAAATTAGAATTCTTAGCCAAACAAAAATTATTTTGATTTGAAATGGCCAGTACTGCAGAACGGCAATTTCATAGGTAAAGACCTAATATTAATAATTCTGTTGCGGTTTTCAGATCATAATTTTGAATTAACAAACTGTTCATTTAATTATTTTTAGTAGTTACAACTGTTATAAAAAGTGCGGTTAAATTATTAGAACTGCTGGCTGATTGCGTATTATACTAACAATTGCAACACCTTTCATTTTGACAAGTCGACATTGCGTTAATTACGTTGTCGAGCAGACGAATTTTTCAGACATGTTATGAAGCAATGGATTAGGTATTTCATTAAAAATCTTTCGGGTTGTGTTATAAAGTGTAACGAATATGTAAATGTCGTGGTCGCTCACAAAGGGCCTTATTAGAAGACTGAAAGTCACTCAAAGGGCAATGGAGAGAACTATGCTTGGAGTTTCCCTACATGATCGAATCAAAAATTAACAGATTCGTAGGAGAACCAAGGTAACCGACAGAGCCCGAAGAAATGCCAAACTTAAGTGACAGAACAGAAGGCCGATTGGGCCGAAATATTCTATAGTGGCATTGGAAGGTCCCCCACAAGGTGGACCGATGACCTGGTGAAGAACGCAGGAATCCGCTGGATGCGGGAAGCACAGAATCGGTCGAAGTGGCGGTGCTTGGGGGAGGGCTATGTCCAGCAGTAGACGCCTATCGGCTGAAATGATGGTGTAAATGATGATGAAACGTCAGAAAAGCTAGTAAATAAAATAAATGTGCAAGTGTGTGTCTCAGTAGAAGTAGAACATAGTTCGACAGTTTACCTAGGTACTTCCATCTCTTTGCTGACTAAACAGCTAACTTTTCAAACCACGCCCCGCTCTCTTATTATTAGAGAGCTAACTAACCTAGCAGCAGGTAATATTAATTACGTCTTCACTCTTTAAAATCAGCTCCAACTTTCAAGGAAGTCGAAGAACTTAACTTCACTTCATAATCCTGTAAGTGGTTTGGCTTGAAGCCTTCAGGAGTCATCCTAAGTTAAGCCTTAGTTCAAATTCCTTTTACTGTTGTAGACTTAAACTATGGTTATCTAAACCAAACGATGTGGGAGAGTTGCTAAACCCTGGGTTAGTGTATGAAATGTCTACTGGGTATTGATAACTTATTTTGTATTTTTTATTGTTTGCCATAAGTGAAAATTCGGTACTATTATCAGCAGGCAATATAATAATATTTATGAACTCATCATACATAAACATATTTTTTCAGCTGACGTTTTTGTCAATCAAGAAACTAAATCTCCATGGAAACCATAAACGTATTGTATGTGGTTTCCATGGAGATTTAGTAAAATACGATTAAAATGAAATGTCATGTTACAAAACTCAAAGATAAGAAAGTATTTACGTATCGTAGAGTAAAAGAGATGGGTATACAATTTCCTTCATTGATTTTTAGATTATTTATCAGGGCTAACAGCAAAGTTCCCAACTCAAATACACTAATGCCGGATTAACTAACCCGGTGTTACTTTATAGTGGCGCAACGCGTAATAAGATTTAAAATGTTAATTACGTAACTCCGAGTTTACAAACTCTACATTTATTAATTTAACCCGATTAAACGTGCCAGTGGGCCTAAATGAAATAAAAATGCGTTCCAACATTGTAGTTTTACAAATACTGAGTTAATTAATGGGTTTAAAAATTATTTTCGAAAACCGACCTAAGTAGACAAGGATTTTCGATCTTAAAATCGGGGTTTTAAAAACAGATAATGTTCTGTAGACTATCGGTGCAAAACTTTATGCCCGGTTTCTGAAAAATTCTTAAACGGAGTTTAACCTCGACAAAATTACCCATTTATGTAAATTCCTTCCTTATGCTCTGTTTTTGAGGTCCTCAGATAAACCCTCAATAGTAATTCACTCGACTTTTAAGCTAAAACGAAGTGTTCAGAAACACAATATTGAACCAATAATCACTACTGAATGGAAAAAAAATATTTCAATAACCTCAGAAACCGGGCATTAGTGAAGTAATATTATATCAGTTGTCACAAAAATATTAGTAATTTCTATCCCAATCGTAATAAGACATTGGCCTTGACGAAAATATTTATTACTGTGTTCTCTAAATATTGAGGCTCCATATTACCTTACCCTTTTGCTATCGTACAACACAGGAAAAATATTATTGTTATGAAAGTCTGCCCTCTATTTTTCTTTTGGAATGTTAATATACGATCTTCTCACTTAGAGCTGATAAAAAAATGGAATACATGTAGGTACAGTAGGCTGCATCAATTGGGTACCCCAGTTATATTAAAATTTTAATACAACTGGGGTACCCAATTGATGCAGCCCACTGTACATCACATTTTGGATTCCTGGGTTTTGTGTATAATCCCGAAATAAAACCATTTTAGTATTTTTTTCTTTTCTGGCCATCTTAAGGTCAAGACTTCATCCAAAGCGTATATCTTATAGCCATCTTCTGTTTATTCAAATTTCAGAACAGCCTGTATTTCATTAGAATGATGCTCGACGACAACCTAAATGTTAAGTCCCGGAAAATCTTACAATATTCTAACTACAACTTTCCGGCTGTCTTGTCCGCCAATGCAGTATATTCAGGTCGTTTGAAGTTCCCAGAAACCAGTGGTTAAAATTATATAAGCCGATTAAGCCAAGTCTTAGAAAAAAGTCATCATTCTGTTTGTGCTAACATTTTCTTTTTGCACTGTGTTCACTCAGCTAAATGTTTGCAGAAATAAGTCAAATTGTTTTCAATTGTGTGTTTTCTTTATTAGGTTTTGTTTGCGTTTATTTCTAAGCGTTTTTTTTGATGCAAGTAAGTACTGAGTTTTGTTTTTACGTTTCACTTTATTGATCGAATTGAATGAAATTGAAATGAAATTCATGCGTGGGATAATATCATTATAGTTTTTAGGATGTATGATGGCCGAAAACTGCAGAATATTTTTACACCAAACAAGCAAGAATATTTTGTATTAATAAATTGATATAATCGGATAAAAATTGTGTAGTATTCGTTCAAATGAATAGAAAATCGACGTTTTCTCCAAAAAAATCTCCCCTTAACATTCTTTAAAAACCAATTAAACACTCAAAATATAATAAAACGTCAAGTCATTAATATGCGGGCAATTTTCCCGCGCAGACAATGCGGACACTAGCCGTAGGTAATTGAAAATAGCTCACTATTCATCGCTTTGGCGCATTGGGGATTGCCTTTTTACGGCCCAATTTTTCACATCGCTCCGTTCCCTTCAGTCGTTCGTTCATTTTCGCTCCCCTCCTTCGATTTAATATTCCCCTTTTATGGTGGAAAATGATTTATTAGCGTCGTCCCGCGTCCGCATACCGGCGTTATCAAAGTTGCCTAAAATGTGAACTAAGTACACAACTGCGCCTTAACTCTTTTGCGTAATAAAATGTGGACTTTAATTTTACATTGGAGAATTTAAAATATTTGATATTAAAAATGGCTTTGTTAGCATATTTGGGAGCAGTAAAAATTTATTTTTAAAAATGTAAAAAATTTAAAAAAACGCGCCGCCACTGTATAAAACACTTATAGGCAACGTACTTATAGGCAATACACATTATTTTCATGTAAAAACAAAATAAATACCTGTCTACCAACGAGAATCATGCACGTACTGAAAACCGTCGAAGCTTCACGAACAAAACCATTTACGAAGTGCACTGAATTAAAACTAAAGTTAGATTAGCAATCTAGTGAGCGCTCGTCTAATCTATTGTGTACGCGAATGTCCTCACGAACACGCTCTACCTACTATAGTCCGACCGCCGCGCGCCGTAAGCGCGATCTTCACGTGAACCAAAATACTGTGCAGCGGGTTGCGCTTACCGGTCGGACTAAATCTGTGAAGGAGCAACCAGACTGCGGTTGATCGACGTCTATCAGTACTGTAACGAATCTACTATCCTGGTTAAATAAAAGGGGAATAGACTTGAAACAAAATATAATTTAGGAACATAAGATAAAAAATACAGATTATATTAAAAACATCTCCCTACCTATCACAATCTCAGATTTTTAGTAAAACTTGATTAACGAACACATAAACCTCCTTTTGGGCTTCGCGGCAGTTGGGTAAAATGGAAACTTGAAATACGGCACCAGGCCAGGCCAGATGTCAGGTCTCGTCAGCTCTGAGGCCTGATAATTCCAAGAAAAGGACGAGTCGGTATCGTCAGCACAGACCCCGACTCAATAAGTAGGTAAAGTTTGACTTCTTGACGTAGAGATGTTTCAAAAAAGCATCTCTACGTCAGTCGTTTTAGCGTGAAAGCGTTACAAACATACAAACCAAGAAACAAACTTTCGCATTATTTTATAATATTAGTTAGGATTGCGTATCGATTGATGGGTGATCTGCTGTCGGTTTCTACTGAATTCCACTCTATCAATCGACCTTGAATTACTTAAAACAGTTGACGCACCACAATTGTATAACTTACAATCCAAATAACATTATTTTTAAGGGGACTCCATAATCCCTAAGCGGTTGCAGTTGAATACCAGTATTTTACATGCAGTGACTGCTTATCTGACCTCCACAACCCATTAACTAGGTATTACGATACCCGTTGGTAAGACTGGTTGTCAGACTTTCGGGCTTCTGACGACCCGTAACGACTGTCAAAGATCCACGAATGACAGATGGGAGCCCGGGACCAACGGCTTAACGTGCTTTCCGAGGCACGGAGGAGTCTCAGTATGTAAAGATGATCACTCGCCCACAGACCAACCCCGGCTAGCGTAGCTTAACCTGATGAATCGAGCCATGCGGCTGTTATTACTTAGCCACGAACTGCTCGGTTTAGTGTTTCATAGGTTTAAAAAATTCGTCTGCTCGTCAATTTAGGTAGGTATATAGGTACCTAACTACGCAATGAGTATTGTTGAATTGTCAACATTAAAGTGATTGGCATTTTGAGTGTGTAACGGAAGTAAGCTACCGGTTACCATGACGATCGACATCAATAACATCATAATGAATGGTTTTTAGGGTTCCGTACAACAAAAGGAAAAAACGGTAACCTTATAAGATCACTTCGTTGTCCGTCTGCCCCTTGCAAAGCAACTTGCCCCTTTTTCTCAGGAACGCGTGGAGGTATCAAATTGAAATTAATATCAATACGTAGGTATATGGTCCCATGGATCTCTAAAAAAAATCAAGCTTCTAAGTCAACGCAATAAAAAATACGGTCATTTATGCGACATATTTTGATACTCGCAAGTAAATCAAAGCCAAAATGTACTTACCGTTAACCTAGAATCATGATATTTGGCAAGAAGCAAGGTCTCACAGCACGAGTAAAGGAAAAAGTCCGAAATTTGTTAATTTATAATTTAATCACATAATTTTTTTTTGGATTACAAACTTTTTGCAGTTGGAGAATTGATCGTGACGTAAGTATATCAATCTATAAGAGATCTTATTTGTCAACAAAAATGTTAACTTTGTTTTTGGGATAAATTCTTTTCAACTACGGAACCCTTTGACACGCATTTAGCCGGTATTTATGCGTCATTTCCTTTTAATCGACCAGTCTGATTGCACCTTTAGACTATCTCTACTGAGGTACAGTTGGGCGGTTAATTAAACAAATGTTTGCGTCGGTACCAAGAGGTTATCCAATACACCCACTATTGAGGACCGAGCGCAAATCACTTGAGGACTTGACACGTATTGTCACGAAGTTCGAGTAACTGATCGTGTGCTTACTCTACGCTGTTGAAGTGTATCTTTGTCATCAAACAACATCGAATATTGCCACAGAACAGATAAAGAGACCTCTTTATCTTTTCTGTGAATATTGCTATCAGAAGGCCAATTAAATGTTCAAAATCTCAACTTTTTAGGATTCCGTATCCAAAGGGTAAAACAGGACCCTATTACTAAGACTCCGCTGTCCGTCCGTCTGTCACCAGGCTGTATCTAATGAACCGTGATAGTTATACAGTTGAAATTTTCAAAGATGATGTATTTCTGTTGCCGCTATAACAACAAATACTAAAAAACAGAAAAAAAAAAGATTTAAAGGGGCTCCCATACAACAAACGTGATTTTTTTGCCGTTTTTATAGATAATGGTACGGAACACTTCGTGCGTCAGTCCGACTCGCACTTGGCCGGTTATTTAATTAGCTGCAGTAAAATGAGAATTCTTACTAAAATTTCGTTAAAAACTACAACCAATCTTAAACGAAATAAAAGGAAGAAGTGTCATTTTACTGAAGCTAATTAAAAGTCTGGTTATAAAAGGTCGCAATCTTATGTTGACATGCAATATCAAAACCTTGTCAAAAATATAAGGAAGTTACAAGTATTTTTACCCGACTACGGCGAAGCAAAAAAGAGGGTTATGATTTTGACCGGTATGTACAGTGGCCTGCATCAATTGGGTACCCCAGTTGTATTAAAATTTTAATACAACTGGGGTACCCAATTGATGCAGCCCACTGTACATACATTCATACGGTATGTATGTATGTTCATCTGTACCCTCATAACTTCTAAACTGCTTGTTGACAGATTGAGACAGATTAGAATGCGACCGTTCTTAAAAATACGGAATGTCCCTCAGGCAGGAGTCAGATTTTTATAATACTCTGTTCGTGAATGTTAAATCAGTCATTTGTTTCCGTCATTTTCTTTTTCCAAAACCAGTCTCATTCCACTTTTAGCTTTCCTTCCCTATAATACCTTACAATTTACACAAAATCTCTCTACTCTAACCAGATGTGAACCCTATAATGGAGTCGTATACCGTTCACGCACACCTCGCCGGTGGCTGGCAGTAATGGAGCCGACTCCGGGCTGGGTCGTGGTGCATCTGTTGCCAGATTAATGGCGGACACGTGACCCACCGCTATGGCTTTTTGAACATCAACCGCAGCTGGAGCTGGCCTTGGTCAGTGTTGAGTACAATGTTGATGAGAAAGGGCTACATAGGAACTACGCTCTTTAAAAGTAAAGTTAGTAAGTTTAGTGTAGTAGTATCTTGATATATACTTTCACGTCTGATGTGAGATATTATTTAATAAAAACTTTTTTTACAAAAAAATACAACCGACTTCCAAAAACAACACTACAAAGTGAAAAATATTTTTAATTTCGGAAGTCGGTGACTGGTAACGTTTTTTGCCACTGACTTCCGAAATTAAAGTTATTTTTCACTTTGTAGTGTTGTTTTTGGAAGTCGGTTGTATTTTTTGTAAAAAAGTTTGTATTTTTCAGTTTTTAGTTGTGATAGCTACCCCACACACATTCTAATACCTGCAAAACTAGAACATCATCCATATAAAAGTGGGGAAAAAATACGTATTATTGAAGCTAACTCAAAAACTACCCAAGCAAAGTTAATCAATTTTATATGGGCCCAACTTTAAGGTATCTCTCTCGAATAAAACAAAAATTTTTCAAATCGGACGACTCTGTAAAAAGTTATGTGTGGTCATACATAAAAAATAAATAAAAAATAACATACGTGTCGAATTGAGAACCTCGTCCTTTTTTTCTTCGGTTAAAAAAAGGTTCGTAATCTTTTAATTAGCAGCCTACGGACAGTCACTATCCACTAGATAAATGAAAAAAGACACAATTTGCTATCGATCGAATCTTCCGGAAGTTATGGAACTAAAATAGGTACCTAATTATTTTTATAATGTATGTAATGTGTGTATGTTAAATAATCTAGTTTCTTGCGCACAACGGACCGAATGGATGTCTAAGTGCGGATAATGGAGTCAGTTATCTACTCCTCCTCTATTCTCCTTCAAGAATAAAGACAAATCCTAGCTTTTTATTTCAATACGTTACGTTATGCTAAAAACTACTCAAACGCAGACTAGTATAAATCAAACAAAACCTTTTGAACGATTTAAACTCTCACCATGCAAGTTCAAGAACTTTGGCGATTAAAATCATATCTTCAAAGTTTTTCGTGGACACGCCACTGGTAGCCAGTGGCACCGTCTGCTGGTCGTTCGATCTGTATAATTATTATAAAACTTTGCCAACCACTGGTCTCTTGAGACTATTCGTATTTTAATGTGTTTTGAATATCCTTCTCCGGTTCCTAAAGTCGTAAAACGTATCGTATTCTTTATTACTAATCGTGACATCCTTTGGAAAGATTCTGGAAGTAATTAAATGCTTTAAAATAATATAAATTAATGAATTATAATAGGTTGGGGAAAAAGTTTCTTCGCATTTTTTAAGAAAATTCAAAACGTTTTTTAATATACATTATTTACATTTATCTAAAGTATGTAGGTACCATTTTGTTCGATAACTTTTTGCCATCTTGTAGGTAGGGACATGATCCCATTGCTATAGAAATTTTGGGACTTCTGATCAAAATACCGCGACAAGTGGTTTTGGCAGTCCTCTCGTGATGTTAACCTGACACTGCCTAAAGAATTCTGAAGAGACCGAAACAGGTGGAAATCTGAAGGTGCAAGGTCAGGACTATACGGCTGATAACATTAACACCTCCCAGCCAAACTCTCTTAATTTTTGCTGAGTGGCTAAAGATGTGTGAGGTCTAGCGTTATCATGATGAAAAACCACACCCCTTCTGTTGATTAATTCCGGCCGCTTTCTCTCAACTTCTTGCTTTAATCTCATCAGTTGTTCGCAGTAGAGTTCAAAATCGATGGTCCTGCCTGATGGTAACAGCTAATGAATATTGCCCTTCCAATCCCACCACACACACAGCATCACCTTGTTGCGAGTTAACCCGGGTTTCGCCACAGTCTGTGAAGCCTGACCGGCCTTTGACCATGACCTTTTACACACGTTCTTGTCGTACGTGATCCACTTTTCATCATCAGTTATCAGCTTCTTCAAAAATGGTTCGGTTTCATTACGTCGTAATAAAGAATCACAAATGAGTACACGGTTCATTAGGTTTCTTTCAGTGAGCTCGTGAGGTACCCAAATATCGAGCTTTTTGTGTACCCAGTTTTTTTCAAATGCGCCAAAACTGTTTTGTGATCAATTCCCAGTTCTTCAGCTACGTCGTAACTACTGATATGCCGATCTTGCTCCACTATTTCAAAAATGGTATCCATTTTATCCGTAATAGGGCGACCAGAGCGACGTGCATCTTTGACATCAAAATTTCCGGATTGAAAACGCTTAAACCAAATTTGTGCTACTCTCACAGACACTGCACTGGGTCCATAAACATCGCAAATTTTCTTCGCGGCTTAAGTTGCATTTTTACCTTTTTTGTAGTAAAATTTTGAAATGTATCGAATTTCTTCATTAGATTTACTCATCTTGACAGTACGAAAAACAAATGAAAATCTCACATTTTCCTAATTTGAATTTGGAATTATGTTCTTTAAAATTTAAACTTTCAATGATACCAAAACCAGCCAAATAAAAATAGTCTAGCCAAAGAGATTTTATTTTAAGTTCATACATACTATAATGCGAAAAGACTTTTTCCCCAACCTAATATTTTATCTAAGGCCAGCTTTCGCCACAAATCAATTAATAGCGCTGAACATATTTAAAACAATGATGTTTTACACAACTAATTTATTATTTGACAACTTTTAGGGTTCCGTACCCCAAATGGTACCAAACGGAACCCTATTACTAAGCCTCCTTGTCCGTCCGTCTATCTGTCACAGGGCTGTATCTCATGAACCGTAATAGGTAGACAGTAGAAATATTCACAGATTAGATATGTATTTCTATTATGGCTGTGACAACAAATAATAAAAATAAAATAAAGATAAAAATTAAAAGGGGACCCCCTATAATTTAATCAACAAATACTAAAAACGCCGATTCATAAGGTATTTTGTTTAAATATGAGCGATTTTCTTCAACTGCAAAAAATGACCTTGAAATTCACAGTATTATGTATTATGAAATACAAAGTTATCATTGCGATTGTTAAACATATATGGTACGGAACCCTTCGTGTGAGAGTCCGACTCACACTTGGCTGACTTTTTGACAATTGTCAAAAAGTCAGCCAAGTGTGAGTCGGATGTGAGTAAGTTGATGATGTTATTTATTTGTTTTTTTTTTTTGTTTTTTTTTTTTGTGTTTTTTGTTGTTTTTTTTTGTTTTTTGTTTGTTTTTGTTTTTTTTTTTTTTGTCAATTGACAGAACATCATCATCTGCCTAGATTTTTCTCAACTATGTTGGAGTCGGCTTCCAGTCAAACCGGGTGCAGCTGAATATTTTACATAGAGTGACTGCCTACCTAACCTCCACAACCCAGTTACTGGGTAGTACGATACCCCTTAGTAAAACTGGTTGTCAGACTATCGGGCATCTTACGACCCGTAACGACTGTCAAATATCCACGAATGACAGCCGGGACCAACGGCTTAACGTGCTTTCCAAGCCACGGAGGGGTCTTGGTTATATTTATTTAAAGATGGTCACGCATCCACGGACCAACCGCGGCAAGCCAGATAGATCAATCCGTGCGGCTGTTATTTACTTAGCTACAAGCCCCGCAATAATAGACAGAAGTACAACGATATTTTAAAATAGTGATTTTGTGGTGCAAAAGAGCCTAAAAATAAGAATATAAATTAATTATCTGTGCCTCGTCCTTGTATGAAAACTATACCTCGATCCGATAACACCTATCCAAGACTTTTTGACACGAAAAGGTCTGTCTGTATTCAGCATTGGTCATCTGCTTAAACCTTGTATTATTTATTATACACAGTACCCATTAATTATAATCCAATGAATAGTTCAAAGTTAATGACAACGTGACCAGCAACAACAATAGCCCTGACTATGAATAAATTATATACCAGTAGGTATTATTATTACTCATTTGCTAAGTGGATTAATTTGTAATGCTATATTGGCTGCATAATATATTACGATTTATATTTAATTTTTTAGGCTAGTTGGAATTACAAAGTTTTACTCTAAAATTAATCTGCAGTAGTCGGTATTAAGGTTCAATTTCTCCTGTATTGTTAAGTCAACCAAAGATAATTATGTAACTAACTTGCACAAAGTGTAGGGAAAAGAACAAGGATGGCATACCATCATATGTGAAGTCTCTAAAACATACCAACAACGCTATCGATCACTCAGAAGTACCGACACAGACGCATACCTACATTCGACAACATGGCCGACACACGGGAAAGGTTATTGTGCGTGTGACCACTTCTCAGTGCTCATTAGTCAAATCTGCGACTTAGAAAAAACTCTAGACCACTTGCACTGCGCCGATCGATAAGTACTTACACAATTGCATAACTATCAATAAAAAAATACACATTCATTGTATTCGTATTTATCGTTGGTTGACGTCACGTTGACGCTACGTAGACCCTGCGTAGATGCTGCGTAGACACTATAGCGTTCCGTAGAGATGGTCACGTTTACGTCGCGTTTACGCAGCGAACACGAAGGGTGCCTGCTTACTTCCAGTAAATCTATAAAGTTAGTAATTCCCTACAGCCCTTTTTGAGAGTCGTAATTTATCAAATCTCTAGACATTAATAATAAATTGTATGATTTATATCGTTCAAGAATATTGACAGAATTACTATATATAACACGAAACAAATTACTGGAGTATATTTATGCTGGAAAATACCAAGACGAACACTGTATTACCGTTTTCTTTATTCTTTTATTTTCGACTTTCCGTTAGTGTTGGCGATTTGCTTACTTAGCCGACGTTCACACGGACGTAAAAATATCGCGTCGGGATTTTATCGTGCCCTGGATTTTCAACCATCGTTGTTGAGCCGAGAATTGAGAATCCAACCTAATAACAACAGAAGGCATTCTAGCGCGTCGAAAAAACACGCTATTGAATTTTCAATTCTCGGCGCTAAGCAGAGCGTTGAAAACTGAGTGCGCGAAAAAAAATCACCGTGATATTTTTACGTCCGTGCGAACGTCGACTTACAGTGTAATAGATGTTCCTTTACTTAAAAAAAACCCGACATAATATTTGTTACCCGACATAATTTATGTTTCTTACTTTAATTAACTTTTGTCTAACCGCTTGCATCATCACTTCATTACCTATGTCAAATTAAATTAGCTAGCGGAACTCCGCAGAAGTGACGGGTATCGATATGTACGAGGGGGGATCAAAAAATAGTGAGAACGACATACTCCTTGGTATGAAAAAAAATAAATACTGGCAGGCATAGGTCAGATACATATTTGTAATATTAATAAAGAAAAAAATATTCGATTCTCTTTTGTTTTTTTCTGAATGTAGTCATTTGTTTGCTTCGTGTCTGAACGTGTTCTCGAAAATGGAGAAAAATGAAGTGCGAGCCGTTATTAAAGACCTCTGTTTAAAAAAGTTAACGATGCAAGAGATTCATTGCGATTTGGAGGCAACATTAGGAGAGTCTGCTTCGCCTTATTCCACTGTCGCAAGGTGGGCTTCTCAATTTCGAGTAGGGAGAACGAGCACGGAAGACGAACATCGTTGCGGCCGTCCATCGACGTCAGTCACCCAAGAAAATGTTGCGAAAGTCGAGAAAATTGTATTGAGCGATCGAAGAGTTACCATCCGATACTTAATTCAAGAAACGGGCATTTCAAATGGAAGTATTCAATCCATATTGAAACAATCTTTGAATATGAGAAAAGTCTCCGCAAGATGGGTGCCGAGAATGTTAACCGACAGTCAGAAACAAAATCGACTTGACATTTCGAAGATATTGTTGGACAAGTTTCAAAAAGATTCTGAAAACTTTTTGTCTCGTTTCGTAACAATGGACGAAACATGGGTCCATCATTTTGATCTCGAGACAAAACAGCAATCTTCACAATGGAAACGGCCATCATCACCGACCCCGAAGAAGTTTCGTGCCGTGGCATCGGCTGGCAAGGTTATGGCCTCAATATTTTGGGACTCAGAAGGGATATTGTTGATTGATTACCTGGAGCGTGGAACCACTATTACAGGCCAATATTATGCAGCTTTAATTCCTAAGTTGAGGAATGCCATTAAAGAGAAAAGGAGAGGGAAACTTCGAAGGGGCGTGCTGTTCCATCACGACAACGCACCCGCGCACAGGTCGGCAGTTGCGATGGCTGCCATTCAGCAAGCTGGCTTCGAATTGGTTGACCACCCCCCTTATTCACCAGATCTGGCGCCTAGCGATTTTTATCTGTTCCCCAAATTGAAAGAATACTTAAGGGGAAACAGGTAAGAAGACGATAACGAGGTGACGGATGCCGTGGAGAGCTTTTTGCAGGACCAAGACAAAACTTTTTTTTGAAAGGGATTGAAATCTTGGAAAAGCGCTGGACTCAGTGTGTAGAGAGACTCGGAGACTATGTAGAAAAATAAATTATTAAGTTTATCAATAGTCATTATAATCTATCTCATTCTCACTACTTTTTGATCCCCCCTCGTAAACATGATAAAACAAAAAAGGAATTCATTTAATGTTTTTTTTTTTGGGTCATCAACCGTCGGCGCCGGTAGTGTAGTTAATATCAGTTTAAAAATATATTTTTTTTGTGTAAACTTCACAGACGTGATAGGTATCCTATCCACCTATCTCAACACGATAAAACAGATTTTATCAACTCACCTCACAACTCAACCAGCGGACCCCAAGACAAATCATAAAATCTTTTTATTTTTATTTTGTCGTGTTTGATATCGTTACCCTTCACGTCTGTGGAGTTTGGCTAGCTAATTTTATTTGACCCTGTATGGGGCTACATTCTGTTATATTTGGCCGGAAACCAGACGACTAACGGAAGACATAGAATAGTCTAGATTAATATGCCTAAAACAATATTGAATACCACCATTTGAGTTGGAGAGTATTTGATGTTACCACACGCCGATTTTTGATGTACAGTCAACAAAAGAGATATCTAGGCAGGGTATTTGTATGTGAATTGCTTCATGTTCAATTTTATATATATTACTTTGTTTTTGCAATACTCCTACATTGTAACGCACCAACACAAAATTGTATATTGACACGAAATAGAACATGAAGCAATTCACATACAAATATATTATGTTAGTATATCCTGCCTTTTTTTTTTTTTTTTTTTTTTGTGGATGGGAAATCATCAAATGACTTCTCCCGCTCTGGGCAGAGCGGGAGGGCGTGTCAGACTTTTACTGACTAAAACCCACCCATGTTCCCTCAGCTGCCCGTGCCAGGGCCACGGTATCTCTTTCGAACTACCCGCGACCCCGGCGGCAGTATATCCTGCCTAGATATCTCTTTTGTTGACTGTACCTAGGCTTAAATTATTTTGCACTAGCTTTTGCGAAGCCATGGGGCTTCGCCCGCGTGGATATTAGAAAATATCACAAAGCAAGATTAAAAGTACCTTTAGTGTTAATCGTGGTTATAAACTATCTGTGTGCTAAATTTCATCCAAATACGTTCAGCCGTTTTTAAGCCAATCCGGAACATACATCCAGACAAACAGACAAAAATTCTAAAACCTATGTTTTTGGCATAAGACTCGCTCCCACACCTCGTAGCAATTACTTTCTTTTTAAAAATAAGTACAAGTTACAGTAAGTACAATTTTGACTTCATTACTATTTTATTACTTACCTACGTGCTGTGCTGGCACTGCTGCTGCCGCTGCGGAAAACCTCAAGCGGCGGAAGTATAATAACCTTATCGGTAATTATATTTTCAAGCCGTTTGGGGTTGAAACCCTTGGGCCATGGGGTCCGAGTGCACATAGTTTGTTCAACGAAATCTCCAAACGGCTGGTTGACACTTCCCGTGACCCAAGGGCTGGCTTTTACCTTGGCCAGCGGCTTAGCATTGCTATACAACGTGGCAATGCCGCCAGTCTCTTGGGTACTTTACCAGTCGACAGCGATGCGGAGGAATTTTTCGACGCCATATTTTAGTTTTTTAATAGTTTTAGTTATGTTACCTTTTAGTAAAATAATGTTTTTATCTTTTTATTATTATGTAGTTTAATTAATTAATTAAAAACTCACCTATGTAAAAGTAGAAAACACAAAAAGTTATTTTTTTTTAAGTACACCAAACCTACATTTTGGACGTTAGACCTTATACATTTTGTAATCCTACACTGATACAAAGTTAATGGGGCAGCGCTTCATAAAAATTGTATGGAGCTTATGTCCCGGAAAGGCACAAGCTACTTATAATACCAATTTTGTACTTTCCCTCGGGATTATACAAAGGATAAAAATACCATCACGGATCATCAATTTATTATTCATGTACCGTTATTAATCTAAATAATGTAATGTAATAAAATAAATATCTAAGCCTCGTTTTTAAGGCAAAAAAGCTAAAAGGGCCATAATTTTATTACTTAACATAACTAACTCCTGTCCTGGACAGTTAAATCCTGTTTCCGTTTTCATTTGTCCACTGCTTAGTATCCTAGGAAAGCGGTTCCGTCATATTATATCATGAAAATCTGTCATTTTCAAACCCCACCCCCCAAAGATTTAAATCGCTAGATTTGCCCTCACCGTACTTACAGTCACGTGAACAAGTGCCCATACTGAGAAGACACATTAACACATTTATTAAATAGCGTTTCCATGACCATCAAGTCACGTCACTGCGTCATTGTATGTCAGAAGTGTCAAACCGAAACAGAACGGCGACTATCTTTTACGCGGTAGGGCGAATCTAATGATTTTAATTAAGTCTTTGCCGCTGTCATCATTTTCTTGACAGCCGTCATTGCAGCCGTCAAGTGCGGTCACCGCTCTTCTAAGAAACTGTAACTTAATGACTTGTATGTCACGCGTGCTGCATACAAAAATGTATTATTTCCATACTTCAAAGTACACTTGTAACTCCTCGACGATACGAGTGCTTCCCACATTAAACCTGCCCCGTAGAACATTAAAAAAACAATAAACATAACATAATTTTCCTCGTTTTTACTGTAACTAGCTAACACGGACATGTCTCATTAAAAAGATTCTTATTAATTTGATCACAAACTAAGGATTTAAATTGAATTAAACTGTGAAGAATTTTGTCGAAAGCGTATAGATTGACATTCTATTCACACCGTTTCGTATAATGACTGATATTCGTCCTTTTCATACTGTCGTGAAGTGACTTATGTATTTACTAGCTTCATCCCGCGACATCTTTCGTGTGAAAATTCTTGTTCCCCCAACTTACAGCGTCACATCGCATCGCCCGCCCGCACTATTACTTCATTTTCACTTAGCGTTCTTTCTGACTTTGTTTCTTTTTGCTCCTAAGGGTCCTAGCGTGATATTAAATAGCTTCCTAAACAATTGAGCTACGCAAAAATAATTTTGCAAATCCCATTGGTAGTTCCAGAGATTAGCGCATTCAAACAAACAAACTCTTCAGCTTATTACGTTAGTATAGATACGCAGGTGTCCCGTACGATGATCTGAATGGCGGTTTCTAAATTTTTCCTGTTAGTTTTCTGTTGTTCTGGGCCACTAGTACAAAAACCAGCAGAAACAATCGACTATCCATAAAAAAATCGCCCCGACGCCCGACGGAATAGTCACTTAGAGGTTCCTTTTCTTCTTCAGTATTCATTCTATGAGTGAGATAAAATGATTTATTACAGCGTGTAATGGATGCCACTTTTCCGGAACCCTGTGTGCGATTGATGCGAGTTCTATGCAAATCACGAGAGATTCCAGCTATTATCTAGTGTATGAGGAAAGAATTTTACGTGGATTAACGTCTGTGTATTGCTTACATCATTATAAATAGATAGGGGATAGGTTTGTGTGTGCCAGATGTGTACGTGCAGCGCCGTCAACGGCACAACTTGTTCGCGGTGCCACGCGGTCGAACTAAACTGTTGGATAACGTCCCCCAGACGCGAATAATGCGCACATTTTTGTTGCCGACTGAATAGATCTTTTCTAAATAAGAACCTTCCTTAGGTTCTTGTTTAAAAAAGTGCACAAGTATTTTCCGTACATGTACCCAACGAATTACCTTTTTGGGATGTTGGGTTACAATTCCTTGGAAGTTAGACGAGGTTTGAATCAGATTGCGGTAGCCTGCAAAACCCTCAGAGGTCTTATCGACTGTCCTGAGCTACATAACCTATTTTGTCAATTATATGTGCCTGGCAACTATATAGGTCATCGCCACAGTAAGAGGCACAAATTGTTTGCTCGGCCAGCATGTCGTACGGTCGCTAGAGCAGAGTCGCCGGTGTGTCGGACTCTGGAAGCCCTCAATGCCCTCCTGGCAGTCAATCCTGATTGTGAACTGTTTGCCGATGAATGGAGAGAGATAATGCGAGTGTGTCTGAAGTTTTGCGAGAGAAAGTATGAGAGAATTTCCACTGTTATTTATTAAGTATACAATGTAGTAGATATTATAATATTAGTATTGTGTTTCTAGGTTAATTATTGTAATTGGTGTACAACCGTTTTAATTAACTATAAATAAATAAATTTTCTCATATTCACTGATGTCCGGGTTACACCAACGGGAATCGCCGTTGATTATCGCGATGATGGACGTAGGCCATAGGTGTAGCCACAACTTATCGCGATAATTTTACAACGGCATTCACATTGCCGATTGACGTGGCGATAACTCGGTAGTGGTGTTCAAGTGTGGCTACTCAATTTATCGCGGTAATTATCGGAATAATTACCGCGATGAAAGGCGATGATGGGCATTGACGTTGATGTTGTTGTGGCCCTGACATGAGCGAGTTCGCAAGGGTAACGTTAAACGTGTTATGTTTTTATTTTGTAAATCTTATATGTTGTAAATTATTTATGAATTGTTAATTATCTACACTGCCAAATTGGGACACTATAACGGTAGCGTATGTATGTAAATAAATAAATAAAATAATTATGTAGAGTGAAATAACTTATATAATTTTGTTTTTTGTTTGTTTCTGAAATAAGAACGATTACAGCACAATGGATGAGAGTTGCAGAGAATCGAGTTAAATGGCGTGCAATTGGAGACACCTGTGGCCAACAGTAAACCGCTGAAGGCGATGATATTGATGATGATGACAGCATAGTCAGCGAGAGAAGTCGCTTGTTCCGAACTGTAAATACGTGATAGCATAGTGTCCTTGTCCTTGCCTGCGTCCTTAACAGTTTTCCTTGAAAATAACTACAGTTATAAGTTCGCCCACGAATGACTGGAATACTTTGAAAGCTATATTCTGCTTACAAAGTCAGTGTAAAACTGGAAGTGACTTCATAACCTTTCTCACTGGATTGTTAATGGGAAGCATAATAATATTTACAACAAAATAAAATATAGCACTGTTTGGGCCTAGACCTGTTTTAGTTCAAGTGAAAACATCGTTTTAGCTAAGAAAATAAGTTAGAAGGAGTTAAGAGCCCATACTACCTCAGCTTTTTATCTCGCTCGCACGATACTGCTCGCGGGCTGAGTGAGAGCGAGACTGAGTGCGGTGCTGGGCGCCGTTAGTTTAGGTAATAGTTAGTTGGTTAGTTTAGGCTTTTACGGTGAAAATAATGGTAATTTGAAAAAAATAAAAAAACGTAAGACCTGCTTTATAGTTAGTTCAGTTAGTATGCAAAGTTTCATGATCTAATTTGAAGTATTTTTCGATTACCAGCCGTTTATTGTTCGGTTTGGAGGTAACTTTGGTTTTTTTTTCTATCGAGAAAATTTTATGGAATCGTGTTTTCGTCAAACATAGTACTTAACATCAATCCTCAATTTTACCATATATTTATTTTAAAATTAATGCTGCAGTGTTTTCGACTTAACGGAGGATCATGCTAAGCCATTTCAGGTAGTCCGAGTACAGGCTCTTAAGTAAACTTTTGGTATTTGTGATTGACCTTTAGTCATTTTCCAAATTACTACTACCTAGTGGTTAGCACAGCTATCATCAACATCATCATCTAAGGTTTTACAACCGCGGGTGGGCCTGGTAAAGTATCTTTCACCAACGTGATCTATTTCTGGCTTTTTCTCTTCAATTTCTCAACAGTTCTTAAATCTTGGTCTGCCCCATCCAACCATTTGAGCTTGGACCGCCCTCGACTTCTCCGGCCATCCGGTAACCAGTAAAGTTTGAGTGCTCAGGTCTCGTCCATTCTTGCGACATGATGTCCTGCCCATAAAGACGTCCTATTTTGATGGTTTTAATTACATTAGGCTCGTCATACAGCAATCACTACCTTACAAAAAGATATCAGTAAAATGTTTTGTTTTAATTCCGCAATTAGCATCCAAGCCAGCCAGAACCTACCAGGCTTAATTCATAGTGGGATTTTGTTACTAATTTAAGTACAACCTACGAGATTGGTGCTGATCCATGCGTCATGTTCGTGAACGGGCGCCGTCAGTTGGGACTGGTCGTCTCTTAGCTGCCATGGCTTATTTTTAATTTTAATATTTAATTTAGTTGTTTTAGTTTTTATCTTTTTATTACGGACGCTTTTTAACGTGCACGTCTTTCTACATTGTTCTCACATGTATATTTTCAACTTGAACGATGTAACCAATATTTTGTAAAAATATTATGATTTAAAAGAGTGTCCGTGGAGTTTCTTGCCCGTTCTTCTCCATAGGGATCTACTACGCTTTGGAATGGGCAACTAGCTTCATCTTTCTGACTGACCGACCCATTGACAATTCAAAAGTGCCTGTAATTGGTTTATTTGAAATAAATGCTTTGAGTTTGAGTTTGAGAAAATCATGCACCACACACCGCAGTCCAAAATATTTGTGATCATCAAAAAAAAGAAAAAAAAAGGATGAATAAAGAAAAAATAAAGAAATACTTAAATATAAATATAAAAAAAAAATTAAAAAAGAAAGAATGAATAAAGATTTTTTTTCATCAGTAACTTACCCAATTAAAAACTAGAAATCTTCAATCTTCATACAAACCTTCAAAACTGGGTAACCCTGAAAAGGGTGTTATTTAATCGACAGTTAACTTGTAAAGCTCGGTTTACTTAGGACTGGTGTTGTAATGAAAAGATAACAGTCCGCAAGTGTCCCATGAATTTACTTGAACCATAGGGACTAGTAGGTACTTGCGGCATCTTGTCTACTTATGGCGAAAGCGAAATTCAAATGTTCTTATGTTTTTTGCAATTTGCAAATCAGTATTAAGCTGTATGTCTGAGGATCTCGTGGCTAAGTAATAACAGCCGCACGGGTCGATCCATCAGGTTAAGCTACGCTTGCCGGGGTCGGTCCGTGGATGGGTGACCATCTTTACATACCGAGATTCTTCCGTGCCTCGGAAAGCACGTTAAGCCGTTGTTGGTCCCGGCTGTCATTCGTGGATCTTTGACAGTCGTTACGGGTCGTCAGAAGCCGAAAGTCGGACAATCAGTCTTACCAAGGGGTATCGTATTACCCAGTTACTAGGTTGTGGAGGTCAGATAGGCAGTCGCTCCATTTAAAATACTGTTATTCAGCTGCATCTGGTTAGACTGAAAGCCGACCACAACATAGTTGGGAAAAGGCTAGGCAGATTGATATTAAGCTGTATGTTGATCAAAATTCGTTTCGCGCCCGTAACAAGTATGTATTTACAGAATTATAATAATTAAAGTCATCAATACAACTCTTTGAGACCAAGTAATCCTATTGAATGACTATTTCATGAAATCTTGACATTTGAGGATTGTACTAACTTAAGGAGTTGTATTACTTATTCTAATGATTATAATTCTGTACATGCATATTTGTTACGGTTGCGACTAATATTTGAATCAACATACAACCTAATACTGACTTGCAAATTGTAAAAAACGTAAGAAAATTTGAATTTCGCGTGCTGCCCTGCGGTTTCCTCTTAAGATGTATTAGGTTAGTTAGTAGGCAGTTCCTGCTGACTCACTATAGCAGAAAACTTGTGACGAGTATTTTTTAGGGCGAGAAAATGTTTTTTTTTTAAAGAGTATCTTCTCTTCCTTCTGAGAAGAATTGTAATCTTCCTTTCATTGTCTTTTATAAGCCCAAAAAACTTAAATCAAACGAACATCTACCTCCTGTTCACGTAGCAACTACATAATATATTATGACGTCACACTACCAAAAACACACGGCAGCCCCCAAGCTCCTTACAGGCATCTTATAACAAGTTTAGACGTTGTAACGTGCGACTCGTGTAGAGTACAAGTTTTAATCGCTCCGAAAACTTTCGCCACGTTTTGCACGTCGCGTCGGGATAGGATACAGGTTTCTATTTTAAGCTTAAAAGAGGATATTTATATTATTTACCTGTATATTTGGTAGGTGTGGCATTAAACTTGACACGGCGTAGACGTTGCGTAAACGCGTCGAATTTACGCAGTAACTACGTGGGGTCTACGCAAAGTCAACGGTTATGCTGGACATACATTCAAATTGCGAAAACACTACTTAAGCGTTTTTTTTTTTTTTTTTCTATGAGAATCTTTTTGTTATCACTCATGCTCTTTTAGCTGGCTCAAGTGCGATGTAGTTTCATAAAACCTGAGGGCCTAGACAAAGTACATTCTATTAGCGAAAACTATAATGGAAAAGTCGAAAATGTATTAAAATAATAAATAAATAAATTTTAAAAAATAATTCAGAAAAACACATTTAAGGTACACAAAAACAATTTTCAAAGTAAAAATACGTAGGTACGTTACTATACGTACGTACGTAGTAATTCTAGAAAGAAGTGTATCGATGGTGTCCGTACTAATGAGAACATCATTGTATCACAAACACCAGCGCCTTCCAAACTAGGTTACATTAAAAACAAAAATTTTCCAAAGGTCTACATGCTGAACTTGTAAAAAATATAAACAGTAGAAGTAATTTAAAAACGATAAAAGCAAATTATAAACGATTGTCACTTGTCCACTTGCCGTCTTGTTAGTAATATAAAAAAAAAAATCTCACCAGCATAGCAATAAGGTAAAGGTACCGAATTAATACTAGCACAGTCTAATATTATATATCACACAGTCGTCCGACGAGAGCCCGAGCTGCTTACGTAGTTCGCCGAACTTTGTATGCAGCTCGGGCTTCGTCGGACGACTGTATGATGTATGTAGGGTGACGGTAATTAGTGACCGATACTTAAACATATGATTGTACTCATGATAACAAACAACTTTTACTATGGGACCAAAGCTGAAATCGCGCAAAAAAATCAGCTGTTCCCTACATTTATGTTCGCATCGTCGCATCGTCACTCGTCAAAATGTAGGAAGCTGATTTTTTTTTCGCGATTTCAGCTTTGGTCCCATAGTAAAAGTTGTTTGTTATCATGAGTACAATCATGTGTTTAAGTATCGGTCACTAATTACCAGTCACCCTATATAGACTGTGATACTAGGTAAGTGTACTGAGCGGAGGAGTGAGGAAAATGTCGTGAGGAAAGTTTTGAGTATGAATGTCGATGGCTATAAGAGTAGGGGAAGACCAAAGAAACGATGGATGGATTGTGTGAAAGATGACATGGCTAGAAAGGGGGTGAGTAGTCACCACCTTTCTAGCCATCAGCTAGCTTTCTAGCTTTCTAGCTATCTCGGTAGCGAGATGACGAATAATAGAGAAGTATGGAAAAAAAGGACATGTTGCGCCGACCCCAAATAGATTGGGATAAGGGCAGGAGAATGATGACTAGGTAAGTGTACTAACTAATATCATCATGTACTTACATAATAATAAGGCAGCATGTGTGGAGGTTTGTGGTGTGGTATTATATGTAGATGAATCTGTATATATAAAAATTAATCCCTATTTCCCTTGGTCACGCCATAACTTAAGAACGGCTTGACCGATTTGAATATTTTTTTTTTGTTTTATTCTCCTCTATAATGAGTGGTTTTAAAGAAAAATAAATTGAAATTTTGACAGGACATCTGGCGGGTCAGCTATAATAGTTAATTAACATATAAATGTATAAGATACCTAGGTAAAGTTTTAATTTAAGTCCAAAAATTGTCATAATACTGCGGCCACATTAACGTCAACGACAATGCCTATCATCGCCATAAACATCGCGGTAGTTAAATTCAATCACGATTCGGTCAAATTATCGCAGTAAGTGGTGGTTACACGTACGGCTAAACCCCCGTTCGCACAGGCGTAATAAAAGCGCGGCGGGATTTTATAGCGCACTGAATTTTCAACTCTCGTTGTTGAGCCGAGCGTTGAGAATCCAACTTAACAATAACAGAGTACATTCTAGCGCGTCGAAAAAACACACTGTTGGATTTTGCACTCTCGGCGCTAAGCAGAGCGTTGAAAATCCAGTGTGCTATAAAATCCCGCCGCGATTTTATTACGCCCGTGCGAACGGGGGTTAACGCCCTTCAACGCGATATCAACAACATATCGCGGTAATGTGGCCGCGACATAAGAGTCCAACATTAATAACACCCAGAGCAATACATTAAAAAAATAATTCACCAATACAACATTGACGGCTTGACGATTACAACCACAGTACATTTGCATAAAACCATTGTGCCGAGTCAATAAAATGTGAAACGATAGTTGACATTACGTAATCGGTGTGATACAATATCCACTGTGACTTTCTGATAACGTTTTCAATATGAATATTAAAATTATTGTAAACAATTTAATGTTTTTGTATACTGAAAAGACCAAGTCATTTTTTGACTCATTTAGGGCTTTATCACACCTCCGCCGTGAAACCATAGCAGCGAAACCGCACCGCAGTAAGTAATTCAATTCAACTTATACATCGATTGAAATAAGATTAGAAATTTAAATAAACCTTATTTACAGTCCGTTCAACCGATTTTGACTTCTATTCCAACATGCGTAAGGATGGCATTAAAAGCAAAAACGTATTTACAATACCAACTGTTTGTTGCAGCTGCCATTTGTCATACCAACAACGTAATATAAGTCAAAATCGGTTGAACGGACTGAAAAAAAAAGGTTTTTAAAATTCTAATCTTATTTCAAATGCGAGTATAATTCGCATTTTGTTCCTATATTCGAGTAGCGGAACATCATGAGGTTTCGCGGTGGAGGTGTACTAAGGTTCAAAGAGTGAATTATGTCAAGGTTCCTGCTGTAAGTATTCTGTGGTCTTCTTCATAGCGTATCAATAGCAAATAGAGTTCATCTTCCTGCCCTTATCCCATATTACTTGGGGTCGGCGCAACACGTTTTCTTCTTCCATTCTCCCCTGTCAACCGTCACGCTATCATTCACTCCCTTCTCTTTCATATCATTCCTCACACAATCCATCCATCTTTTCTTTGGCCTTCCTCTGCCTCTCCATCCATCAACATGTATATTCATCACTCTTTTAGTCACATGCGTTTCGTCTCTCCTCATTACATGCCCATACCAAGACAAACGATTTCCTTTCAACTTTTCTGTCACTGGCGCCACTTTCAAACTTTCTCTTATATACTCATTTCTCACTTTATCCATTCTCGTCACTCCACACATCCATCTCAACATTCTCATCTCCACTGCATGCAATTTTATAGAGTTGCGAAAATTTAAATGTTTAACCCAAAATTCTGCCACGCACTCCGTTCGCTGACGCATGCAGATCCTCAAGTGGTTGAGAAGGCATGCGGCGCAAGATGGAAGGTGGGCCATTGTCTGCAGAGAGACGCCGCATAACACTTGAGGTCCGAGTAGGTATCCTATGGTCACCTAATACTTTTATTGTCACCAGCACGGACTAGAAAAAAAAGAAGGACTCCGCGCCACGCTTATCGAAAGTGAAGCATAATGTGATGTAAATGTGTGCGTGAGGCGTGCTTGTACAAACGACCATACTTACTGTGCTTCACTTTCGATATGCGTGGCGCGGACTCCTTTTTTTTCTAGTCCGTGGTCACCAGATACTAAAGCTTCTGGGGATCGTGACAGCTTATGCTTCGGTACCAAGTTTACTCAGCAACACCCGAGATTCTAAAGGGTTCTTCCAAAAGTGCTAACGATAGCCACCGTTTGGTGTTTGGTAAGACAGAAGCGCCTTTTTCCAGACGAAGGTAATCCAATCCATTGTGAATTTCCGAACTAAAAAAATCCAATTGTCAGGGCTTATAGCGGGATTTATGCTCTACAAAACTACTACCTGAAAACTTGTGGAAAAACCGGCCAAGTGCGTGTAGGACCACGCGCAATGAAGGGTTCCGTAGTTGGGATAAATGTATCCCAAGAACAAACTTAACATTGTAGTTGAAATACTAAACATTCCGAATATAAATGAAAGTTGGTCGTCGGCCGACTTTAATTAATATTATTCTTTAACTTGTAAAACCTACTTAGCTGTACCACAGCCGCACTTACCTTTTACCTTCGTTATAAATATACTACTGCCGTGAATTTATTCACATTCCTACTTATTCATTACCATTTAGCTTGCAGGATGTTATTTTTGGATATGTGAAAAAATTCACGGCATAGTAACAATTTTTGTTTGAATCAAGACTAACAAAAATTAGCACTTTAAAGCTTAATATTACGTAAACAGGAGATCCTTAAATCAGAAAATGGTTTTAACAGACCCGCAATATTTTTGAAAAAAAAATATCATCCCCACTTTACGTGCAAGGGCAAAAAAAATTAATTTTACTGTTTGGTCGGCGTTATTAATATGTATGTATACCTATGCCAAATTACAGCTTTCTAGTACTAAGGCACGGACAGACAGACGGACATGTCGAAACTATAAGGGTTCCTTGTTGACCACGGACCCTAAAAAATTATTTGTATGTCCATACCTTATACATATAACTACATGAAAAGGGAAATCCCTATCACGACCATCTCAGGAAATCCGTAGCAGTTTAAAGCCCACCAACTCCAAAGGATTTTTATCCTCTCTTATAATTAAACAAACAGCGCCATCCCTTTAATTAACTCCTTCAAATTACCCATTTTTAATTCCCGTTTCCCGGTATTTATCCTTTGAGGATAATGATAGGGTTGCCATCAGTATCTTGGGTGAGCTATGTATAATGTTGGGTACAGGGCGGTCCCCTGCTCCCTATTTAAAGGGTTCAATGTTTATAAACAACACTTTTATTTACGCTTTGCTTTATTATTAGTCGTTACGGGCTACCTATTTGTTTTTGTGAAATAAATGTGATGGTGAGTATTTTAACGCTTTTAAGGACACTAAAGAGACACAATAGAAGTTTTATTGTTATTACTGCTATGGCCGTATAGTGTCCTTCAAAACGTTAAAGTATGAACGGTTGCTGAAAGAAATCAATATCCTTTGTATGTTACTTAATTACTGCATCTGTCCGTGATATCGCAGCGGGTCTTATGAGAATACCAGCGCTGCGAAACTTATTTTTAAATGTCGCAGCATCATGCTGAGATAAGAGTCTTTTGTTCCTGTACTGCCTTTCTGTTTTTATGATTTTCATTTTACTTTTGTTTTTTTTTTACTTTCTTAGGGTTCCGTATCTCTTAAGGAAAAAACGGAAAGACACTTTTTCTCAGGAACGCGTGGAGGTATCAAGTTGAAATTAATATCAAATACGTAAGTCTATAGTCCATTCAATTTAGTCCAAAATTAAGCTTCTAAGTTAACGTAATAAGAAAATACGGCCTTATAAGTGATATATCTTATAGGGTACTTCTCGTTGACCTAGAATCAAGAAATTTGGCAAGAATTGCTTCTCGCCAAATTGCATTTTTGCTTTCTTCTTGCTCTTCTTAGAGCACAAATGAAGAAAAAAGTCCGAAAATCGTCAATTTGTATTTTTAAATCACTTAAATTTTTGCGATTACAAACTAAAGTTTGCAGTTGGAGAATTGATTGTGACGTATATCAGTGTATGTGTCGCAGGCAATTTGTATGATTCCGCTTTTTACATACGACCGTCGTCCGTTTAAAAACGCTCGCAGTTTTGAAATATGCCGAAGGAAAATTGGCAACTCGTTTAATTGTTACAACCTATAACTGATATGTGTAGTATAAGTTGGTCAATTAAATAAATAAATAAAATAAATAAAATTTCGACATTGATTGCTATTGTAAGTTCAGTCAGTTTAGCATGGGAGAACATGTTTTTCAACTACAATGTTATGCTTGTTTTTGGGATATATTCTATTAACTACGGTACCTACCCTTCACTGTGCGTGGTCCGACACGCACTTGGCCAGATTTTTAATATTTTTATTTTTAAGTGTTTCAGTTTAATTTGTGATCTTTCTGTACGAGTCTCAATAAATACTTTTTATGTACCTATTTCTTTCTTTTTATGGAAACGTATCAAATCATCTCTGCATTCGTTTTCTTTCAGGAAATCTGCTGATTCACCTCTCTAACTATTAGTTTCTAGTCAGTACATTTTGCTAAAAGATCAAAATAATGCACTGTATTTAAAACATTTTATAAAACTGAACTACCTACATCTCGACGGGCCAGGCAGGCATTACAGCTGTGTAAAGTTTCATTTAATATCCACCCTTAAATTCCCCATGGAAATTCGCCGATAAAATATTATAAATATCTCCCCGACTTTCGGTTACAGGAATAAAAGTTGCCTTCCCGTCAATCAAAATGATTACAGCGTTATATTACGGACAGACTGTAGGCCACGAAGCGATTGCAAGTTCGGTGCATGCCAGGCCAATTTCATTATGCAAATTCATATGAAATGTACGCGAAACACGGAGCGTATAGCGACTTAATTGATGAGCAAATTTACATGCTAATAAAGCGTTGTGACACAGGCTGGGTAAAGCAGAAGGCTTACATGCAACAACAACGCATAGTTATACCACGTAATGTAGAATTTGATTTGAGAAATAGAAGAAAAATTATCAATGTTCCTTGATACTGGATGGGGAACAAAAGCAACTAAAATACCACAATTTGATTGTTCTGCTCCAGTATGATCAAGTAAGTATTCATGACACTATGACAGACATATACATTACTTAGGATGGGTTGCACCAAGGGCTACGTTATAATTTCCGTCAAACTTAATTTTAACAGTAAGTAACAGTATCATGTTGTGGCACCGTCATGTCAAATGAGTTCGTAGCAGGGACATGATATTCGACTCGTCTGACAGAAGTGACAGTTATTTAACAATAACTCTGACCAGCGAAGCGTGGGTGGTTAAGGTTACAGTTCATCATTCTCCTGCCCTTATCCCAAACTATTGGGGGTATTCAGCGCATCATGTACTTTTTTTCCATACTTCTCTATTAGTCGTCATCTCGGTAGTCACCTCCTTTCTAGCCATGTCATCTTTCACACAATCCATCCATCGTTTCTTTGGTCTTCCCCTACTCTTATAGCCATCGACATTCATACACAAAACTTTCCTCACGACATTTTCCTCACTCCTCCGCATCACATGCCCATACCATGACAACCGATTTCCGTACAACTTTTCAGTCACCGGTGCCACTTTCAGACTTCCTCTTATGTACTCATTTCTTATTCTATCCTTTCGTGTAACACCACACATCCCTCTTAACACTCTCATCTCAGCTGCAAGCAATTGCTTTTCATTCATACCTTTTGTGGCCCAACATTCTGATCCATACAAGACAGCAGGTCTAACCATTGTTATAAAACAATGAGATATATAAATATCCTCCCCTTAAGTTTAAGGGGAATGCGGGAGTCGCAGTTTGTTCCCGTGACTTGCCGCCATTTCATCCATCCAGTGTTAATCCTATGCTTAACCGGTTAAGGTTACAGTTAAAGTTAACAAATTGTCAAATGGACAAACCCATTTTTTTTGTCTAACAGGTACTTTAACAAATGTGGGTTACACCATCTTACTTTAACATTAACAATTAAGTGCGTTGTTTGTTATTGTTAAAGTAAGATGGTGTAACCTACCCTTAGAGTAACTAACTTTACCACTGCAATCAGAACCATCTTCTTTAAATTTTCATAAATGCCTTTGTTATCATCGGTTATCCCTGGGTCTTGCCGATCACATGCCTTTATAGATAACTTGACCCTAAGCTGTTCTCGTCCTGCTGCCACCAGCCACCTTGTGACGATCATCGCTCCACCTAGCCTGGAGGATATGAAGGTAATAAATATTAATATTCAAGTTTGAAATAGTGTACCTTCTGTACATACATCTCCACAATAACGTTTCGTAGTATCGTAGATTCTATGTAATTGCAACGAAAACCCGATAATGGTGTCTGATAAGAGAGGCACGGAGCATGATTCTGTGAGAGTATAATTACGAGCACAATGGTTAATGACGTTGCATGCATGCGGAGTCATTAAAAATTTAATACTATTTCCAGCTTTTTTCCTGGAATCGCTTTTGAAATTCGTTTTCATAAAATTCGGAAATGGTTGCCTGTGGACTTCTGGGAGTTTATACTACGTGTTTATAAAGGTAATTATTTTTGATGTAACTCGTAGAATTTTATTTCTTAATTATTCCTATTTATTAATTAAACGTCAAGCCAGTTTATTTCCTTCAGTGTAGTAATTTTCAACACATTCTTGACTTCAATTAACACTTCACTGACTTAATTACCTTTTATTGAATACTGGTTTCTACACGCAACTTTGTCCGCGTGAAATTTCTTGTTCCCTCGACCACCCCGTCGTTCTTGCTTAGCGTTACTTGGTTTTTGCTTAGCGTTCTTTCTGACTTTTTTTTCTTTTTGCTAGGCTCCTAAGGGTCCAAGCGTAATTAAATAGCATTCCTCGAGAATTGGGCTATCAAGTGCAAAAAGAATTTTTCAAATCCGACTTGTAGTTCCAGAGATTAATGGCGCTTTCAAACAAACAAACTCTTCTGCTATATTGTTAGTATAGATCTCCCCTTATCCCAACACATTGAAGATATTTTAGCAACACAATCATAATTGGATCTGAATGTTGGGCCACAAAAGGGATGAATGAAAGACATTTGCATGCAGCTGAGATGAGAATTATATGAGGGATGTGTGGTGTTACACGAATGGATAGAATAAGAAATGAGTACATAAGAGGAAGTTTGAAAGTGGCACCGGTGACTGAAAAGTTGTGCGGAAATCGGTTGTCGTGGTATGGATATGATGTGATGCGGAGGAACGAGGAAAATGTCGTGAGGAAAGTTTCGAGTATGAATATCGATGGCTATACGAGTAGGGGAAGACCGAAGAAAAGTTGGATGGACTGTGTGAAAGATCACGTGGCTAGAAAGGGGGTGACTACCGAGATGACGACTAATAGAGAAGTATGGAAAAAGGGGCATGTTGCGCCGACCCCAAATAGATTGGGAGAAAGGCAGGAGAATGAAGAATCATTGATCATCCAGCTAAAAGATTTCCACTGCAGCACTCAATCATCACAACAACAAACAATCTTGCGCTTCCCTCACCCAGCCTTAAATGAAGTATAACTTTTTTTCTCTCTCTCTCTTCTTCAACCCATTCCACCCAATGCTGAGTGTAGGTCTCCTCCATTGCACCCTATTTCACCCTTGGGCCACCCACATCCAACTCATGCCTGCTACTTTGTCCAAGTCATCGGTTCATCTGCCTCATGGTTTGCCTAAAGCTCCTATAGCTAAGTCTGGCTCTCTACTCCAATACCTTCTCACCTTATATAACATCCAGTCTGCGGCATAATGCGGCGTTTTTTTCCATCAGGAAATCTTCATGGAAAGGTTATAAATATATCCGTGAGGATTTTCGACGTAAGAAACCCTCCATTCTCCCCAGGGTTATGTCGGACTCCTACAAACTTAAACCCCACTGTCCCTACTACTACCATGCCCCCCAACTAGTATCAGCCCACCATGCCTAGCGGGTCCTCGCATAAAGGCGCGCTTGGAACACTGCGTGCCCACTCTTTGGGCCTGAGTGTTTGGGCACCGCGTGCGACGACACGGCCTCAAGGCATAATGTGGCCGGCTCATTTCCACTTCTTCCGCGCAAAATTTTCTTACATTTGATTAATTAACGTCTTACTAGAAACCGCCGTATCTAACCCGGCGTTAAACTCAAAGATAACAAGAAATCGAACAAACAGCTAACTATACTTATAGACAAGATTAAACAGATTTACTCTATAGAAACTAAGGATTTAACTAAGACTCGCTTGATTCTAACCAACGTTGAAGTTGTTCGGTAAATGAAGTGCAAATTGTTTGTGAACTACGTTTGTTTGATCGATACCGCTGGATTCAGCGCTTGTTCCGCTTAATTGTACGAGAAGTAAACTGGGATTGGAAGTTTAGTGAGCAGTGGAAGATACGATACAAATAATAAATGCTCTTTCAATAAAATAAGGGCTAGAAAAGAAAATAATTATTATTCCCTTTGTTAGAGTCTCTTTCTTACAATTTATTTGAGGTCAGCGCAACATGTCCATTTCTTCCATACTTCTATATTAGTCGTCATCTCCGTGGTCACTCCCTTTCTAGCCTTAGCATCTTTCACACAGTCCATCCATCGTTTCTTTGGTCTTTCCCTACTCGTGTGGCCATCCACATTCATACTCAAAACTTTCCTGACGACATTTCCACACAACTTTTCAATCACCGGTGTCACTTTAAATAGAACTAGATAGACTCTATTTTTGTAATAGGTTTAAGTCTTGAACAAATAATTTTTTTTTCGGGTTCTATACCTCAAAAGGAAAAAACGGAACCCTTATAGGATCACTTCGTTGTCCGTCTGTCTGTCTATCAGTCTGTCAAGACCCTTTTTCTCAGGAACGCGTGAAGGTATCAAGTTGAAATTAATATCAAATCAGTCTATGGTCTCTTGGAATTCTAAAAAACTCAAGCAACTAAGTTAACGCAATAAAAACATACGGCCATTTTTGCAACATATTTTGATACTCGCAAGTAAATCAAAACCTATAGGGTACTTCCCGTTGTCCTAGAATCATGAAATTTGCCAAGAAGCAAGTTCTCACAGCACAAATAAAGGAAAAAGTCCGAAAATTGTTAATTTGGAATTTTATCATACAAAAAAAATTTCAACTCTCATCAGTCACCCATGACCCTTTTTCTCAAGGACGCGTGGAGATATCAATTTAAAATTAATATCGAATACGTATGTCAAGCTTCTAAGTCAACGCAATAAAAAAATACGGCCATTTTGCGACACATTTTGATACTCGCAACTGTCGCAAGTAAATCAAAACGTATCGTATCGTACGTACGTACGTACTACTTCCCGTTGACCTAGAATAATGAAATTTAGCAAGAAGCAAGGTCTCCCAGCACAAGTAAAGGAAAAAGTCCGAAAATGGTTAATTTGTAGTTTTATCACATAAAAATTTTGACATTTTGTGTTGACTATTTGGATTGGAATTATTTAATAATGTGTGATAATCTGATAATTGTTTAATAATTTGATATAATCAACATGTTTGTACATACAAAAATAATATTTGTAAGCCGATGACGGTTAGACGTACCTAGCGTTTTTTTAATAATGACAACATCTGTGCTTAACCACCTGTGTGCAACAATTAAAAAGTATTTGTATTTGAAAAAAAAATTTTTGGGGTCCATTGTTAAGTTTTATTTTGGGAGAAATCCTTTTCAACTACGGAACCCTTCATTGTGCGTGTTCCGACACGCACTTGGCTGGTTTTTTTTTTACTTTCAGACTTCCTCTTATATACTTACTTATTTCTGGGTTTTTCCATCCAATTTTCAAATAGCAACGTTGAGTTTCTCCCCACAGAAAATCTTAATTCTTCATAGGAATTTGTATAGATAAAGTCTCGAGCTAAATCCTTAATGCTTATTAACTTATACTTAACAAAACTAACTTCTTTAAGTCATGATGAGAACACTAGTTAGTTTTACAATTTTAGTTTTCTTCTGAAACCTTTTTCTACTTAACTTAAACGCTATAGTATAGTTAAAATCTCGCTGCAGACTCGGTCATAAATCATTCGAGTATTTCGCTCTTTTTCCCACTCACGGGCCTTATGGGCAGGCCACGCCCACACGTAGTCCTGTGCATTACTGCAGTCGATGAGTGATATCGATAGTTTTATATATTTATAAATGGGTGATAGAAATAAATACACATTTTTTTTTATTTTATTACCAAATTTACTATAAAGCATATTAAATACATAAACAAAAGAACGTATATATAAAACTAAAAATAGAAAATTAAAATTATTCGTCTGATAACCTTAATGATTCTGTTATCGATAATGGCCTTGAGCGCGCGCAACTAGCGCACATCCCTACTCCGATTATGATTTATGACCAAGTCTGCAGCGAGATTTTAACTATACTATAGTAATTAAGGTTTAGTATAAAACTACCATCCCAAAGAGTATAAATTAAATTACACATCTAAAATTATTTCATTCACTGCTGTTAAAATTATATTAACGCCGCTCAAAACTTTGCATATAAAATGAAAAGTTTTAACGCTTGGTAGTTATTTAATTAATAAACGTACACACTTCTGTTCCCAGGCTGGTTAGAGGCGCTTCCGTTTAAATAAAAAATAGTTATTTAAAAAATAAATAACTATGCAAAGTTTACAGAACTCAAAAGTTTAAAATGAATGCCTTTTATCAAAATAACCAATGATTGACACTCTCGCTAAACGTTGGTTAATTTGATAAAAGTCATAATGAGTGAAATCTAGGTTTTTAAATTATTTTGATACAATCAATCTGGCTAGCCTTTTCCCAACTATGTTGGGGTCGGCTTCCAGTCTAGCTGGATACAGCTGAATACCAGTATTTAACATGGTGCGACTGCCTATCTGACTTTCACAAGTAACTGGGTAATACGATATCTCTTGGTAAGACTGGTTGTCAGACTTTCGGGCTTCTGACGACCCGTAACGAATGTCAAAGATCCACGAATGACATCCGGGACCAACGGAGTCTTGGTATTTAAAGATGGTCACGCATCCACTGACCAACCCCGGCAAGCGTAGCTTAACCAAATGGATCGACCCGTGCGGCTGTTATTACTTAGCCTCGAGCTCATTATTTTGAAAGAAAGAAAAATATTTTATTTGGGTCACGCACAGGATATACAGATACCTACACTGATTAAATCGGACATTGTTTTTTTTTATTTTTTATGAAACTTAACAAATTGTGGAATTTCATTGTATAAGGATTTAAACTAATGTTCGAACCGATACAAGTGGGTATTGTAGGTGCATGCTTCCTACATAAGCCAATTTCAAAAGAGTATTTCTCATTATTGACGTAATTACCTACACGTAGAAGCTCGTGGCTAAAATAATGACAGCCGCACGGGTCGATCGAAGGTTATGCTATACGCTTGCCGAGGTCGGTCACCACAGAAAAGATAAAGAGTATCTGTTCTGTGTCGGTCACCCATCCATTACATATCGAGACCTCTCCGTGCCTTAGAAAGCACTTTTTTTGTCCTGGCTGTCATTTGTAGATTTCAGACAGTCGTTACGGGTAGTCAGAAGCCGGAAATTAGTCTTACCAAGTAATACGATACGACGTTGTGGTGTGGAGGTCTGGTAGGCAGTCGCTCCATGTAAATTTCTGGTATGCAGCTGCATCCTTAGACTGGAAGCCGACCCCAACATAGTTGGGAAAACTCAAACTCAAAGCATTTATTTCAAATAACTCAAGCACTTTTGAATTGTCAAGTGGTTGGTCATTTAGAAAGATGAAGCTAGTTGCCCATTCCAAAGTGTAGTAGATCCCTATGGAGAAGAACGGGCAAGAAACTCCACGGACGCTCTTTTAAATCAAAATATTTTTACAAAATATTGGTTACATCGTTCATGTTGAAAATATACACGTGAGAACAATGTAGAAAGACGTGCACGTTATAAAAGCGTCCGTAATAAATAGATAAAAACTAAAAACAACTAAATTTAAAATTAAAAATAAGCCATGGCAGCTAAGAGACGACCAGTCCCAACTGACGGCACCCGTTCACGAACATGACGCATGGATCAGCACCAATTAGCTCAACCATTTTGAAGGGAACTTAAGGAGGATGCGCTAAGGTAGCCCGCGACATTCAACTTTCCTTGCGTTTTTTGCAATTTGCAGGTCAGTGTCAGGTTGTATGTTGATTAAAATATGAGACGCGGCCATAGCTAATATGGCTTTACAGAATTATAATCATTAGAATCAGCAATACAACTCCATAAGTTAGAATTGTCTTCAAACCTCATGATTTCATGAAATCGCTAGATTTGAGGTCAATTCTACTCTATCTATTCAATTTTTTTTTTCTATTCTATTCTATTAATGGGGGAAAAGGCTAGGCAGATGATGATGACGAAAGTACACAAATTAAATCTGGTCTATCCATGTCAATTAATATACTCATATATCCACTATTTACCAATTCTCTCCCTAGGGACATCACAACCGCGCTTAGCCAGCGAATCGATAATAACAGATGTAATTAGTTCACGAATGAAAGCGCTTCCTCTCCGTATAATCCCTGGTCCCCAATCTTACGACACCCATGGGAACCACGGGATAGGATGGTCGCTCGTGACCAAACACTGTAAGGAAATCAAACACTACAGTTAATAGCTGTATCTTTGTGTGAGATTAATGGTTTAATGCCCGGTTTATGAGGTTTTTAAACGGAGTTTATCCATTCGATAGTTGTGCTTCATGTGGTGTTTACTTTTAAGTAATTGTTAAACTGTTCAAAGTTTTTAAAGACATGTTATTTTTTTGCTCAAGAAATTAGTGTAAACAATTGTTGGTGAACCAAAAATAAATAAATAAATAGTGATTGTTGGTTCAATATCGTTTTGCTGAACACTTCGATAAGGAAGAATTTTGCTTAAAAGTCCAATGAATTACTATCGAGGGTTTATCTGAGGACATCAAAACCCAAACATAATAAAGGAATTCCCTTAAATAGATAATTTTGTCGTATCATTAGCTATTGAGAGTTTAAACTCCGTTTAAGAATTCTTCAGAGACTGGGCATACGACAATTAGAGATGTATTTGAACAGAGTCTATGGATTTGGTTAAGGACGCTGTTACAAGTGGGTAGTGAAATCATTGCTATTTTTTTTTTAAAGAATTTAATTATCATTTTAAGAATACAAAGCATCTTATGTAATAAACATATTTTTGTGTAAAAAAGTAATTATTTGACTACCCATACATTGTAACAGCAACCTTAAGTTATTAATGCTTCTGTTTTATAGGTGAATTTTTTTTGACCATTTTCATAAAATGTTTGTTCTCTCTTTTCATGAAGTATACGACAACAACAGATGCACGCATGCGCAAGAGTTTCTATGTCAATTAAACCATTTGAAATAGACAGACAAATATAAAAATCGGGAGTCACACGTAATCTGTTTGATTCATGCATGACGTGTGACTCCGGATTTTTAATTTGTCTGTCTTTTTCTAATTTCAGATGAGAATATTTTCTTGTTTCATACTTTTTAGACCGTGATTTTTCAGTAGTCGTGTTTTAGTTTTTAAACTTACTTTTTATTTAAATTATTTTGGGGTTATAATTTCGTGGTAAAGTATTTGCAGAGCCACTTTACATTTTTAAAGAAGAATAATTATATGTATTTTGGGTAGGTTTGGAGAGAAAATATGTTTGGCTCACATCTGAGGCGTGATTTTAGAAATGATTCCCAATTATCGGGCGCATGCAAGCAAAGCCGCAAGCAATAGCTAACAATACGAGTATACAGCGCTGGCAAATAAAAACATGACGTAACGGAAACACGAATCAGTGAAATGTGATTTTACATTGCATTAAATAATCGTAAATAAATCTTAATCGTATTAAATTAAGTATTGTTAATTTTAAGGTGTGCTTTTGTTTAAGTACCTACCTATTAATTTAAAACTCTAAAAAGGAAGTTGAAACATTGTTACTGTTAGTTCATTTAAATAAAATAATTGTTACCTATCTAAATTTACAATTTAAAATATTTAAAAAGTGTTATTAATTACAAATCAAATATTTTGCGCAATCACATTATTTTTACCAAATTAAATCTAAACTTTATTGTAAAACAAATGTCACTGGCCGCCATTGCTGCGTGACGTTGACAGTTGTTTAACGGCGCACCGAGCTTTTTACACACAAAAACGCGTTTTTATAACCGTTGTTTGAAGTAGTAAACAATTAAATTAAAATCTAGGGAAATATATTGGTATTATTGGGCATATATACTAGGCAGTATACACGATGGAAACACGATTTGATAAAGTTGGCTCGATAGAATAAATTCACAAAGATAGCTCTAAAAAATACAATAAACGCTTAGTACGGCGTAATTACTTCACGGAAGGTCATAATTTTTTTTATAATAACAAAACTACATGTTTTCTATAACGTATACACTTTACATTTTTTAAATGTGTATTTGTTTAAAAATACGAAGGAAATACCTAAAATTCGCGCGAGTTCTGCCCATCCTAGCCAGAGCCGCCTCGCCTTCCCCCTGTCCGCTTTAGTCCTGCGTCAGCCATCGGACGGGGAGCTTGTGTCGCTTGCGCTTACGCACGGATTTAATAACGTAACGAAGAAAATTGTGTTAAAATTCATTAAAGGTAGGTATTTTAAATGGGGAACAAAGTAAACAAATCAAGGGAGAGAAGGGGTTGGAGAAAAACCAATGCTAAACGCTTGCATAAAGAGATGAAGTAAGTAAAACTCGTGTACCTACTTATTTACTAATTGCTTTACTAGGTGGTATGTTATTTTTTTAAATGGAATTGTTTCTAGAGCAAGACAACAGCTACAGGCCGGGCATGTTGAAGACAAAGAGAATACTCCTATTGCTTCGTAAGTATACTCAGAGTCCTTGACCTTGTTTTTACGATCTTACTACTTTTTCCTAATACGAGTAAGTATGTACACACGGCTACATATCAAGCTATAAATTTCCAGTTTACACTGACCTCTCATTGTAAGGAAATCCTGTACAATGCGAGATCAGCTTATACTGGAAATAGCTATAGGTGGTTATAGCTTGATCTGTAGCCGTGCGTAGGTACCTACTACCTACCCAGAATAGCTACAGAGTAATTGAGTATTTACGATATTTCAGCAATAATTACCTACAAAGTTTGGGTAAAATTCACTATTCTACTATGATTTGAGTGATTCTCTGTATTTTTTTTTTTCTATTTTTAGGGTAAATGTAACAGTTGTTGACATTTCACTGCAAAATAAATTTGAATCATTTGATTATGTGAGAGAAAAACAACTTCAGATAGAATATTTTGAAGACAAAGAAAATACTGTGGCTTCGTAAGTATAATCCTAATACCTACCTATTATACCTAGTCATCAAAAGTATTTAGTTGGCACTTACCTACCTACTTACGATATTTCAACAGATAGGTCCATTGGAAACTATTTATTTTTTTCTATTTAGGGTAAATAGGGTAAATGTATCAGTTGTTGGCACTTCACTACAAAACAAAGAGCCATCTGATGAACTGGTGAGACATGGGCAATAATTATAGGATGAGTCTACAAAATCAGTTTAGTAAATTAAGTAGGAATTACTACATTTTCTTTATATTTTTCAATTTCCAGGGTAAACTTGGATGATACCGATTCTATAATTTATCAAACTCTGGAATCTCTCTATGGTCTTTCTTTTGAATTTTTTTACTGTTAAATTATTTTTATTATAACCCCTCACACGGTTTCGGTGTGAATTGTACGTAGTATGAGTTTGTATGTATGTATGTATGTATACATTGTATGTATGTACGTAGTATGAGAACGTTAATAATAAAAAAATATTTTCTTGGTATAGAACTCATACTACGTACAATATTAGGTAAAATTACTTCAAACCGAAACCGTGTGAGGGGATAACTGTATTTGCATGCCTTATGGTAGGTTATGATTAGTGAACTCTATTGCTTGTTTAAGACCTTTTCTTGTGTACCCATTTCCGCAAATTAATAAATGATTTGATTTTTTGGAATTGTAAGTTCAAGAACTAATTATTTTTGAAATTATTCTTACAGATTTCATCCAAAAAACCGTTTTGTTGATAAATAAAGTATGTAATTACAATTGAATCAAATGTTCTGTCTTATTATAGGATGCCAATTACACCGGAACAAAATTCTTGCCTTCCAGTGGATGGAGAAATACACAATGTCATGACTTACTCACACAGAGAAAATAATACCATGAAAGTTAGTCCGATAATTATTATTAGGTATTTACCTATGAAATTGCCGTTCTGCAGTACTGGCCATTTCAAACCAAAATAACTTTTGTTTGGCTAAGAATTCTAATTTCAAATTAATTTTATTTCAAAAACATGGATTTTTTTTTTTCCAAAAGTAGTCATTTGTTTATTGATTAGTGTTACATTTTCATCGCATTTCAATCTTTTTCGTCATCATTGATACGTTAAAAATTCGAGTAATTATGGAATATGAGTACCGTCGTGGCAGCAACGCGGCACAAGCGGCACGCAACATCAACGACGTTTACGGAGCTAACACTACAAACCAACGCACCACTTGTTATTGGTTTGCTCGCTTCCGTTCTGGAAATTTCGACCTGAAAAATGAACCTCGCGGTCGTCCGAAGACTTTGGTCGACAATGACGAATTAAAGGCGATTGTGGAAGCTGATGATACACAATCTACGGCTGAATTAGCAGCAGCTTTCGACGTTAGCGTCAAAACAATATTGGTCCATTTGCGTCAAATTGGCAAGGTAAAAAAGCTTGACAAATGGGTGCCCCACAAACTCAATGATCGCCAGCGCGAAGTACGCGTCGAGACGTGCCTTACACTGCTCAACAGACACACAAATGAAGGAATTTTGAACCGCATTGTTACCTGCGATGAAAAATGGATTTTGTTTGATAACCGCAAGCGCTCAGCAAGTTGGTTGGATCCTGGTTCAGCACCTAAACAATGCCCTAAACAAAAACTTACCCCTAGAAAAGTGATGGTCACTGTTTGGTGGTCTAGCGCCGGTGTGATTCATCACAGCTTCTTACCAAACGGGGTGAGCATTACTTCAGATGTGTACTGTGAAGAACTGAACACAATGATGGTGAAGCTGGCACATTTCCAACCAGCATTGGTCAATCGCTCGTCTCCGCTGCTCCTGCACGACAACGCGCGACCTCATACTGCACAGCAGACGGTCTCTAAGTTGCAAGAACGGGGGTTGGAAGCTCTCCGTCATCCGCCCTACTCACCAGACCTTGCGCCTACAGACTACTACTTTTTCCAGAATTTGGATAACTTCTTGGCGGGAAAAAAATGCAATCCCCGAGAGGCAGTACAAATTGCCTTTGAAGAATTTGCTGCCTCCCGTCCAGCTAATTTCTTTAAGAAGGGCATCAATAAACTGCCACTGCGTTGGCAAAGATGCATTGATTCATGGGTGATTACTTCGATTAATACAAATAAAAATGCATGAAAAAAATTCGTTTAAATTTTTTCATACAAAACGGCAATTTCATAGGTATTTCATAGGTAAATATTATGGCGACTCTTGTCAAAAGCCAGATCTGGAACAAGACGACTTTGATTTTGCTAAATCAGAACATATAAAGAAAATTCATCTTTCTGATGAGGGTCGCCAGTCTCTTGAAAAAAGAACTGTTTTGCAAGCAGATTCAATTGAATGGCATCAAGAGAGAAAATTACGTCTCATTGCCTCTGCCTTCGGAAAGGTATGCAAAAGAGGCCTTATAAAATGTGCACCTCTAGTAAAAACTCTATTAAATGTGACTGGTGATTTAAGCCACGTAAAATCCGTTCGTTATGGCAAGGAACACGAACATATTGCATTAGAACAATTGGCTGAAGTACTAAAACTCGATCAAGAAGCCAATTTCAGCGGTATACAGAAATGTGGCTTATTCGTCGACCCTGAACTGCCGTTTTTGGCGGCAAGTCCAGACGGATTAATAGGTAATAAAAATATTGAAATTAAGTGTCCGTATTCGGCTAAGAACATAACAGTCAGGGAAGGCATAGCACAAAAAAAAAATAATTTCTGGAAACAGGAGAAGAACGGGAACTTGACAATAAATAAACAACATGATTGGTTCTACCAAGTACAGGGTCAGCACCATATTACTAGGAAAGAAATATGTTTATTTGTTATGCGGACAGAAAAAGATATGAAAATAGAAGCAATAAAAAGAGATGACGAATTCTGGAAAAACAATATGGAAACAAAATTAAAAACATTTTACTTTGATTGGCTTCTACCAGAAATAATTAATTCAAGGCTAGACAGAAAAATGGAAATTCGTGAGCCACAATATATTTTAGACGCAATAGACAAGAAAGAGTCAGCAAAACGAAAAAAAGCTATGCCTTCCACGACTGTTATGCCAGAAGCGAAATGGAAAAAAGTTATAAAATAGTTACAAACGTAATAAAATATACCTTTAACAATAACTATATAAGTATATACACATATACTGATCGATGGTATTGAAATAACAGTTTTGCTGGCTTCTTTCTTCCTGAAACATGACTTCTGCATAAGAAGTCGGAACTCTCACATTAGCTTTTGTATTGCTATATCATAGGGAATGCATCTTTTGTGTGGCTATGTGTTTGCCATAACGAACAAAGTACCTGAACATGTAACTTCATCATCAGAAATTCAATAGAATCTGGCTGCAAAAACTTACTACTAATAAAAGTATTTTATTGAATCTACTTTGAAGAACCAATAATTTGAATACGACAATAAAGGGTCGACTACTGGGATTTTTACCCTATTTAACCGTTATGTTATTTTACGTTAGGTATTGAGTTTCTATTGTACTTAGAATACATAAAAGGTAATTAATTTTATTGAATTTACTTTAAAGAATAGATACTTAATTTGAATTTGAAAATAAAGGGTACCTACATATATAAGTAGGCGTTATGTTATTTTAAGTTATTGAGTTTTTATTGTACTTATTGTATCATAGAAGGTAATTAAGTAGGTATTATTCGATTTCAATAATACCCAATATCCATTTTTCATTGATAATAGATACCTACCTAACGATGGTAAATTATAAATTTTAAAAAATGTGTAAAATCTGGAAAAAGTTTCTTACTGTGAATATTTCCAATAAAGTATTTTGAAATCGTTTTATTTGTTTTATTTTGTAAATATTAGTAGCACCTCGCTAGTCGATCAACGCACGGCTAAGCGCGCGCGGGGCGCAATCGTTGCAGTGTTCTAGCCGCTCGCTCTCTTGCGGTGTGCCTCACGCACACATACACGGAGCGCATAAAATACCTAAAATCGATTAGCGCCAGAAACTCGGTGCGCTCTTAAAACGTATAAATAGGCTCACCCTAGGGGCTCAGAACCGTTTGCCCCTTGGTTCGTTGGGAACGAAAACCTTCACTTAGATCTTAAAGTCCCGACCATCCGTCAGTACTTGAAACGCCTTTCCAAGCGTTTCTTTGATTCCGCCGTGAAACATCGCAACCCCTTGGTTGTCGAGTCCGCTTGCTATGTCCCCAGTAGAATCAGTAGCATCCGCCGTCCGCGACATGCCCTCACTGAACCCGATGACCCTATCACCCTCCTCCAGGAAAGTAGTAGGGAAACTAGCACTGTCTATAAACACAAACACAAATCTACATTCCGGCCTCGCCGCCGAGGCCCACCGCATTTAAGACCATCTAACGTAAATGTAAATGTAAATTCATGTCCCTTGATCGGTTTAATCGAGCCAGCTGGTGGCGTAGCTGAGCCTGTAGCTTTAAACTCCCCTGATACTAATAATTCCCCTAACTTGATCCAGCCTATTGCTTTGCCTTGTTTACCTATTGTCAATGACAACGACTCCCTAAGCCGAGGTCCGTACCCCACAGGGGGTGCCCTTAGTGCGCAGTCGTTTAGTTTATAAGTTAGTTGTATATTATGCCCCTGGCTGGAGGCTTTTGAGCTCGCTTAAAGGCACCCACAGGAAAGTCCGGTTAAGTAGTCGAGACCTCTTATGGTCACACTACGAGATGCCCTTCCAAAAAAAAAAAAAAAAAAAAAAAAAAAAAAACACCCTAGGGGCAGAGCGCTCAGTATTGAATTGTATTTTGAACTGTGAACATCTCCTTAAAACTAAGTTGTGAATAATTGTTGATTGTGAGTAATAAAAAGTGTTTACAAGATGTCTGAACATCATTTAAGATCCCCAAGCCCTCCCGCTCTTTCATATGTATATTTTTGAAATGTGCCAACTAAGCCCTTTCATTTGATACCCCACATGGCATAATTAAAAAAAAAAAAATTTTTTTAGTTCATGACTTTATGTCCTCTAGAGGGCGACATATTCAAATTTATGTGACTTCATATAGCCTATAACTAGGGGACAACCAAGACGCTTCTAACAACACCTCATTTGTCAAATTATGATAAGCAGTTTAGAAGTTATGAGGGAACAGATGAACACACATACATACATAAAGGTCAAAATCATAACCCTCCTTTTTGATTCGCCGTAGTCGGGTAAAAAGGGGTTCCGATTGTAAGACCGAAAATTGGGAAAAATGTAAACATGAGAGATCGTCCACTTTCCAAACTCATACATTATACCCATTAAAAAAAACAATGACGTTTTCATTACTTTTTTAATCAAAATCTTGTTAGCGGCGAAGACAGAAGATGAGGCGTACATACTCATAGATTGAATCAACAATGTCCCCGCCTTCAAGGAATTAGGGTCTAGTCAACATCTCTGGATAGTGCCACTAATTATTCATACTGGTAACTTTATAATATCCTGGTACGCGCGTGTGACACAGTTTGTATACCAGGTTGAAACTGACATGGTTTTAGATTAAATTTTAGAAAGCATGAAGTTTTCTCTGAATTTGCGTTATCACGAATAACTAAACATGATTAGAGGCACTCGGAGCATGCGTAGGAGTAGTTCATACAAACGAAACAAAACAATAATTTGTAAATCAATCATATTCTTAGGGTAGTGTGTATTTATTCCGATTGGATTACAGAATATCTAGGTTCCCAAATAGATATTAAATAAGAACACAAAAACAAAATGGCCGTCACATTGAATAGGTTATGGTATTATTTATTTATTTATTTAAGGATTACCAACGAGATACATTACAAATTATCATTTGCAGTAATAAAACTTGCGCAACAAATACATTATCCTGTAATGCATCCTCAATTACAAAGCAACAAAAAAAAAACAAAAAACAACACCAAAAAAACAAAACAAAAAACACCAAAAAACAACTAAAAAACAACGAAAACCAAAAAACAAAAACAACAACAAAACAAACAACAAAAATAAAAAAAACAAAAAAAAACACAAATAAATAACATCAAAATCGGTCCAGCCTTTTGAGCGTGAAGAAGTAACAAACATACAAAAACGCGCGTACAGACACACACAAACTTTTCGCCGTTAAGAACCTTATTCTGTGAAACTTTGAAAGCACTCGGTGTATTTTTATGTAATGTACGAGTACCTAGGCTGATGAGTCAGGCTTTCTCCAAGCAGGCATTTCTGTATTTTTATCTGTAAATTTATATGGTGAACACTATAATAAAGATACCTAATTATATTCTATTCTATTCTACAGGGCCAGAGGCATTTAATTATTTTTGTAGGCAATACTTTGATAAACAATGGACTCTGTGTTGCCCATCTTACAGACAAAATAGAAAAAAAATATATGCCAGTTTTAGTAATTTACAATACCAGGCGAGGTTGTTCACAAGGAACTTTTGTTTACTACACTAAAATTATTTAAATTTTACGGAAGGGCAGTGTCTAGCCAGTACCTATAATTATTTTTATTCGAGGCCAGACGGTAGCCCAACTAAATCGAAATAATTTAAAACCAATTAAACTTTAAGTAAGTACACAGTTCATCAATATTGCCAATTTTCGCCTCTAAATACTCTTAATAGCTAATATATTTCCTGTACATAAACCCAAAATATAAAGGCGTTTATTTAAACGTATTAAGTTAAAATGAAGGGGTTCTTCGCCTGCTCAGAGTAATATAACAGCTGGCGGCGATCCAAATTGCAACCCTCAAGTGCCTACACTTTAATACCCACAAAACTTTATTATAATGAAAAAAAAACCCTATGTAGGACGGATCAAATAGATCGGTTGAATTTCAAATGAGTTATTTTGGTGTAATGAGTTTTAATTGTTGAATCAGAATTTAAGTAATAACAGGATAATATAATAATTAGTAATAACAGCCGCACAGGTCGAGCGATTAGGTTAAGCTACGCTTGCCACGGTTAGTCCGTGGATGGGTGACCATTTCTTACATACCAAGACTCCTCCGTGTCTTTGAAAGCACGTTAAGCCGTCGGTTAAAGCTGTCATTCATGGATCTTTGACAGTTGTTATGGGTCGTCAGAAGCCCGAAAGTCTGACCACCAGTCTTACCTAGGGGTATCGTATTACCCAGTAACTGGGTTGTAGAGGTCTGATAGGCAGTCGCTCCATGTAAATACTACGAGTATCCAGCTGCATCCGGTTAGACTGGAAGCCGACTCATCATACAAAGTTAGGCAGATGATGATGTTGCCTCAGAATATATACAATGTATCTTAGAATGTACAGGTAAGTACAGATGAGATGTAAGAAATTATTTATTTATTTTATTTTTACAATTTTAAGAAACCTTACAGACATACACGTAAAACAAAAAATAACAACTGACAATCGCTAATTACAAGCTTCCACATTTATATTACAATGTTATATAAAGAAGATCAAAGAAGAAAATAAGGAAAAATAGTTATGGAAATTAAGTAGGTATGCCATGATAAACCATGAAATCCTGAAATAATAAACCGCGAAGTCCCGAGTAAAGAATGATGATATCTTTTGGCGTCTATCTCGGTATTTTACGTTTTATACTCATCATAATTGCAACCAAAATAGGTACATCTTTTACTGGATGCCCCCAAGGGTTGACTAGACTAAACGACCTGTCTTGCTCGGTCCTCTTTTAGCGAATAGAAATGCGAAAGTGAGTTTGTTTGTTTGTTACGCTTTCACGTTAAAACGGCTGAACGGATTTGGATGAAATTTGGTACACAGATAGTTTATAACCTGGATTAAGTCATGGATACTTTTTATACCGGTAGTATGTTCCCGTGGGATAATTTCTGACCTCCACGCAGGCGAAGCCGTGGGCAAAAGCTAGTAATAAATTTTAACCGACAAAAAGGAGGTTATCAATTCGACATGTATGTAGGTATGTAATATTATTTAATTATAAAATTTTATCTTAACTGCACCATTTACCTAACATTCACAATACTGCACTAAATTCCCAATGTTCTTACACATATCACTGATTCGCACCCCATTCAATGATTCGCCAAACCAACTTGAGCCGACAGTCGGTAAAGGTTTGCCCAAAAAGCTTCACCTAAGTCAATCTGCCCGTTTTTTTTTTTGTAAAAAACCAGAACTCTTTACAACGTGGTGCCAGTATCCATTAACTTTTTAAAAACAAAACCTTACACAGTCGACACTAACTTGCGGTGCAAGGGGTGAGTTGAAACATGGTTTCGTACTTCGCCTTAAAATGTGGTAGATGAGTACAAACAAAGCTGTTTTATTCGTTTTTGAGGCTATAAGCTGGACTCAAATAATATCAGCGTACGTAAAAAATAAAAGGATGTTTCTAAAAAGAAAGATCAGGGATAGAAAATGAAAATTAATGCCTACGTAAAGCTAGATAATAAATAATGTCTATGCTGGATGACTTTTTTTACCGTCTTGAAAAAAATAGGCTATAATAGATGAACGGAGTAGGAGCCTATGGCATACCTAGTTTTTTTTTCAAAATATTAAAAAAAATGAAATTCAAATCATATGCAGGGTGTATATGATTTGAATTTCATTATTTTTAAACGATTTATAATTTTTTTTCAAAATTTCTGTTTTTATTGTTCTAGTATGCAAATTTTACATCGAATTTGTAGTATTTATTGATACTTAGATAAATTTTTCTGTCTAAGCGATTAAAAAAAAAAAAAACCAGATATGCTTCCACGCCGTTCACCTAATTTACCCTGTTTTTTTCAAGACGTGAAAAAAGTCATCCGGTTTATGCGCATTATTTAATGCCTAGCTAAAGACATTATTAATTATTAGCTTCATTATGTATTAGTTTATCAATCAAATCTAGATTTGATTAATTTTGTAGCAGAAAATGTGCTCACGGAAAAGCTAGCTATAGGTATCCCTCACAAAATATATAATACACCTACTAAAATTTTATCGTAGAAGGTATGATCACCAAATTACAGCTATACTAGCACTGCACTCCCGGGCTCCTAAATTCAGCCGGGGAGAGAAGGTAAGTTACTGACAGTTTAAGGTGGGCCTTAAACGGTCTAGGAAAAACTGCCCTTGAGGTTGTGTACGGTACCACAGTTGCCACCACTAAATAGCGATCAATACATTAGTCAATGCCTACAGGCTCATGTGATGCCATATGCTGAGTTTGTGGGCCAGAATTTAATTTTTATGCAAGATAATGCAAGGGCGCACACAGGAAGAGTTGTTCGAGTATACCTGTTTGACGTTAGTATCTGAGTAATGGAATGGTCAGCAAGAAGCCCTGATGTGAATCCAATAATGCACTTTCGGGAAGAGCTGAAGAGGCGTGTTCGAATTAACCAACCAGCTCCAAAAACTTTGCAAGAGCTGAAAACTGCCATATTGAAAGCATGGAAGAACATTCCACAACACGTCATAGTGGCATTAATGAATTCCATGCTGAACCACATGATGGCCGTCGTAATTTATGCTCTTTGGAAGTAACACAAGGTACTAAATAAATGTTTTCTCTATGTAAACCATTGTTTTCTTAAAAAAAACCACGCTAATTTTGCCACTGAGAAACGCAAAAAGATGACTTATTGCAATTAAACAGTTTTTTTTTTTAAGTATTTCGATTTCGGAACAATGACGAACGGAAATGATAGTGAGACTGGCTTCACAACCCACTTTTTTTTTCGTTGTTCTGTCAAAAAGACTATTAAACAAAAATATGCACATTGGCTCGATTCAGGTGACGGGGAGTGTAACTTCAAATCGTACAGGTTCTCCAAAAACGTTGTTTTGAAAAAACCACGTTTAAAACCGCTTTCCTAGATTCCCGCTGAAACCCAACTTTCAATCTACACAGGATCCCTTGCAGCATGGACCTGTAACTTATTCCATAAATACTACGTTACGGCGAATTCAGCAGTCTCCCGGGTTCACACCAAACTTTGCTGCGGCCAAATAATATATTTTTGTATAATTTTTTGTTTGAATTTTATAAATTACGGTATTGTGTTATAAATTAAGTATTTGAGGCGATGAAAGAACTTATCTTAGTCTTTATCTTATTATATATATAGTATATAGTCTTTATTTTAATTAAGACAGTTTTTTAAGTAAAAAGATACACATACCTCAGGCATTAAGTCAGCCTTTGTACAGTATGTTTTATATGGTGCATAAATTTTTAATAAACAAATACATAAACCTCATAATTATCATAAGAACTGGATATTAAAATGAAAGGCACAAGCATTACCTTAAGTATAGAACAATATTTATGAATAATGCTAAATTGCTATTTCTTAATCATCACAAAGTTTAACGTACTATACGTGCTACGGACCAAATGTGACTTGAAAATGAATGAACTAACTATTCATTTTAAAAATACTAGAAAAATGAAAAAAACTATACAATATTATAAAATAAAAGTCGCTTTTCGTGTTAGTCTGTGTGGCCGCGTTGTTCTTCTAAACTACAGAACGGATTTTGATGCGGTTTTCACTATCATTTAGATAATTTATTCCGGAAGATTTATATATTTAATACATTAATATTTAACTTATATAGAATATAAAATATAGAAACCTTTTTATTTTGTCATGTCGTAAAAACTATGCGAAGCAGGGCCGGGTCGCTAGTTAAATATAAAATCTACTAAAAATGAAATAGCTTTGGTAGAAAAACATCAAGAGAAATGAGTTTTAAGGATATCAGACAACACTAGTAAAATATTAACTACATGTATCTTTTAAGAATAAAGTTTGATAAAGATACTCTCGAATAAGCCCTTTTTCAAAACTCGAAATAACTACATAAAGCTTATAAAAAATATCAAAGAAACATTTTGAAAAGATCTTTTATTTTTGTGATAAATTACTAAGAGCTCTTGTATTTTAAGAGGCTCGCATCGTAAATAAATAACCCTAATGGGATTAAATAAATAAACTATTTAAATTAAACTATTTAGCTAACAAATTAGAATTGTAAGTACTTGGAAAATATTATTTAATTGAATTAAAACATCTATCTGTTTGTTTTCTTTAATAAAAAAGGTTAAACATCATTTAAACCCCGAGGCCGTATGAATAAAATAGTGTTATTCATCATATTTAAGGTACCTACTTAATTTAATTTTTAGTAGGTACTTACTAACAATTATTACGGAGGGCAATTTTCATTTATTCATTTTATATCATTTCATTTCAGTATAGAGTAAAAAAAAAGCAAAAAAAGCTACATAAAATCTGTAAATATTATGAAAATCGCTGACTGACTTATAATTTGAATTTCAATTAAGGCTGTAATAATCATGACGTACAATCACTCGAAGAGAGTCCAATTTGGAACAGAGCTTTCTCAAGGTAAGAAGAATAAAGCCATTTAAATTTATTCTCCTCTCCAATTAAACACGTCAGATTACCCAATTTTAACAAACACCAATATTTACACGAGTAAATCCGGCAGGAATATCTAATCCTGGACTCATATTTTGATTTCAAATTCAGGCCGTTGACGCAAGACATTTCTCGATCACTTTGAAGGAAATGATTCTCATTAACACCAAAGACAGGGCTGGAATGTTTATTGAAGAATAAATTACAGACACCCCCTCACTTACTGAACCCCTTGTTTATTCGATTCCAATTTGTGTTGTTTCGTAAGGACGAAATTTTCGCTGATTCTCAAATATTGCAATATGTCGGCAAGGCATGCGCCTGTATACTCGAGAGCAGCTTACAATGGAATGTAATAACAGCGATAGCGATGTCTTCGCGAACATAATGCGTACAATTTGAAATCGCGAAATGCCTGCGCGAGCAATTCGCAAAATATTCTTTACCGTTGTGCAAAAATATAACGGATTTTTTAGTATCTTCCTTCGTATTTCGTAATGGCTACCAAAAGGTACTTAGCTGCCGTACGTTTTCTCTCGAACTTCTTATTATCTAAGTGCTGTTATGTTGTGTAAAGAATCGCAGTTATTATTCTTGGATTTTACCGAAAAATAGGTAGGTACCTGAAGATGTTCGGATAATTTCTTTTTGATCTATCTCTAAGGCCAGTTTTTATATCTCAAAGATGTTCTTCTTCATAAAAACCAATTACTTAAGTAATATTTTTTGTGTATTCAGAACTTCAGATGCGATGCCTATTTTCAGTAAACAACTTGAATGCCGCAGGTTGAAAAGCACGAATGATATTTATGCAAACACAGTTGCTAAAAAACGTGGTAAAATGCCAGACCACTGTCCAACTCCCGCATTCAACGGTCTTTTGACGTAATAAAATGCCCGCATTTCTCATCGCAATTCAAAAATGACATAGAATCCGCGGCGCGCTGAATATCCCGGGTATTCGTTACGAGACCTCTTCAGTCAATGCAGGTTTATTCTATCTTGTATGAGGTACACCGTATTTTATACAACCCCCATTTTAATGAGGTTTCCACTGCATAAGTTCTCTTTTAATTACAGCTATCTGAAAGGCTTTAAAAATAAAATAACCGTTAAATTGTGTAGCGTCGAATCAAAAGTCCCGGATTTTTTAATCTCGAAAATGTATTTTTTTTCGCTTTTTCTTGTTGTAATTTTCATGTTTTCTCTTTTAAGTGTTTGCAACATTTTAATTTTTGAAGTGAAGGTCTTTTGTTACGTTTCATTTATGTACTGGGTTGCCACTGTGTCTCAAAGGTATAGATAGAGGTTTTTTGTTTATTATTTTCAAGTAATTATGTATAATATTGTATGGTACTGTGTAAATCAAAGTCAAATATGAATTTAAAGATCATTTCATCTGCCTAGCCTTTTCTCAACTATGATTGGGTCAGCTTCCAGTCTAACCGGATGCAGCTGAATACCAGTATTTTACATGGAGTGATTGCCTTCTGATCTCCACAACCCAGTTAGTGAGGAATACGATACCCCTTGGTAAGACTGGTTGTCAGACTTTAGGGTTTCTGACGACCCGTAACGACTGTCAAAGATCCACAAAAGACAGCCAGGACCAGTGGCTTAACGTGCTCTCCGAGGCACGGAAGGGTCTTATATGTAAAGATGGTCACCCATCCACGGACCAACCGCGGCAAGCGTAGCTTGACCTGATCGATAAACCCGTACGGCTGTTATTACCTAATCACAAACCCCTCCCAAATATGATAGATCAGAATTTGAAACCTTACAGTCTCGATATTAATAAAACCGGCCAAGTTCGTGACTGCGTGTCGGACCACGCACAATGAAGGGATCCGTAGTTGAAAATAATTTATCGGAAAAACGGAAGCCTTTTAGGATCATTTTGTTGTCCGTCTGTCTGTCTTTCTATCTGTCTGTCTATCTTCTCAGGAACGCGTAGAGGTATCAAGTTGAAATTAATATCATAAAAAATAAAAAAAAAAACATCAAGCGTCAACGCAATAAAAATACGGCCATTTATGCGACATACTCGTATTTTGATACTCGCAAGTAACCCGTTGACCTAGAATCATGAAACTTGGCAAGAAGCAAGGTCTCCTAGCACAAGTAAAGAAAAGTCCGAAAATAGTTAACTAGTAATTTAGTCACCTAAAAAAATTTTTTTTTGTGATTACAAACTTATATTTGCATTTGGACCGTGATGTATGGGAGATCATGTTTTTCAACCACAATGTTAATTGTTTATTTTTGTGATAAATCTTTTTCAACTACGGAATCCTTTATTGTGCGTGATCTGACACGCACTTCGCCGGTTTTTTTTTAAATTATGTGTAGGTAGGTACTGAATATCGTGTAATAACGGCAAGAACCAAAAATAGAGCCACCTTCATAAAAGGTCATTTTCCTGCAAAGAAAAGCAAAAATGAATTAAAGTCGAGAGTTCAGAGCGAACGAAGTTCAAAGAGGTTGGCGCGTTTTACACGACTGCCCAAAAAAAGGAGTGTTATGTTTTCAGAATTCATGTATTTTTATTTACAGCATATTTAAGCACACTATAAAGTGTATGTCACACACTTTGAAAATCTACTATAAATATTCAAAAATCAACACAAAATTTGATAAAAATCACTTCATTTGTTAAACATCTGTATATTCACAAAAGTTCTCGCTTTTCGTTCGCCCAACATCAAACTTTAATTGGAGTACAGAAAACGTTCGACGGACGTGTAAGTGAAACATTAATAAAAACGAACGATTGTATGTTCGTTTTTATTGCACGTTGATTGGGGAAACAAAAAGTAGACTCAGCATGTCCTAGAATTGGAGGCCTTCTGCAACTGCACAGACAGACAGAAAACTATTTTTGCACAAAAAAAATGTTTTGGCTTTTTTGGACTGTGGATTACTTTTTCCTTTTTCTATGCACTTGTTTTTAAACCAAAGATTTACCTCAAAGCATAGCGTAGGTAATTCCTCCGCTACGTGTAAGTATTTATTTATACTTGACTAGCTGCGCCCCGCGGTTTCACCCGCGTAGACCAGGATAATTCGTTGTAACAGGTAAAAATGTTTGTCATTATTAGCTTTATTGATAAATAATTATAGCTTTTTTTACATACTGCATTCAAAGCCGATTAACTATCGATAATTTTTTTTTTTTCAATCGACATTCTCGACTGCGAAAAAGGTCGCACAAGACATGAGGTTTGCAAGGAAAAAGAGGAGGCCTTTTTCCAGCAGTGGTACCAATCTTGATTGACTGGTAGAGAATGCCTAAGGCATTAAGTCCGCCTTTGTACATTTTAAGTGCGAAAAGTTTAAATAAATAAATAAATCTTTTCTTCTTTTTCGTCGTTCCCAATGCTGAGAATAACGACTACATACGACAAAAATTCTGCCTAGCCTTTTCCCAACTATGTTGGGGTCGGCTTCCAGTCTAACCGGATGCAGCTGAATACCAATATTTTACATGGAGCGACTGCCTATCTGACCTCCACAACCCAGTGACTGGGTAATACGATACCCCTTGGTAAGACTGGTTGTCAGACTTTCGGGCTTCTGACGACCCGTAACGACTGTCAAAGATCCACGAATGACAGCCGCGCGGGACCAACGGCTTAACGTGCTTTCCGAGGCGCGGAACGACTACATACGACGCGACCGCGAAAAATAAAACATTTTCAGCTAACAAAAATTATTAGCAGAAGAATTTCGAAAGTTATTTTTGAAGTATAAGTTATGAAATCAGATTGCTTCGTTGGTCTAGTGGTTGCAAGCGCTACTGCTGAACAGAGAATTGAGGTCCTGGGTTCGATTCCCGGGTCGAGCAGTGTAATTGCGTTTTTCCACCTGAAATTTCTCAGTAGCAGTCCGGAGTCTGGATTTGTGCCCGGTTGATGGCAATAGGCTCGCCCCCTATTACTTGAGCCTTTAACATAACTGGCGAAATGTGGGTGTGCTATAATAGGTACCTACACCTCTGCTTCACCCTTCGGGGATTACAGGGGTAATGTTAAGTTATAATCGTCGGTTCATAAATAATAAACTAAGGAGGAAAATCTGGCGCATGTTTCCAATAAGTCCACGGCAACAATAAATCCTTAACAATCAAGCCAAAAAAATGGTGGCTTTTTGTATCCCACCCTCTCAAATTATCTACCAAACTTGATTTATATACCGAACAAAATATTTCTGTATTAATAACATGAAATAAATTGTACAAGCGACATGGGAGCGAAGTTTATTTATTGCTTCGCTATAACGGAGCAAGTTGCCCCATAAATCGAGAGTCCCTTAACATCATGGACACTTTGTGCATCCCGTCTATGTAGGAACTTTTTAACAAGCTCACTAAGAATTTTTATGGGCTGGCAAACCGTAAATGTATTCATGCCTTTTATACTTTAACTGTACGTGTCTTTTGGGAAGTTTTGAAATGAATGCGGAGGAAAGGCTATGTTATTACGTTCTTGCGGTAATGTAGGTTTTAACATTGTGTATGCAGCTGAATTAGAGCGATATGTTGGTAGCGGCAACCTAAAAAAACAAATGAGGTTACTTCAACGCATGACAAAAGACTGAATGCCATGCAACTTGGACTAGCCTGTGATAAACTTAGCAGGTTAATACCTGCTAAGGTTATCACAGGCTTATATAATACATAACATAACATCACGCCTGAAACCCTCGAAGGGTTAAGCGGTACTCATATTTTGCCCCTTTTCGTATTTTTGAAGTGAAAACTTCTTTTTGGTACAGTTTTCGGTTTGACTCTCGGCATAACTTTGGCCCAAATCGAGACAGATGTTTAGTGGCATTAAATCCTCACAAAGTTCCGCAAGTACGAGTCTATATCGCCATTTAATAGTTACTGAAGGACATACGACGTTCGGTTGTGTAGTCGCGACACTTCGCAGTTTAAAAATTTGTCTCGATTTGGGCCAAAGATACGCCCTAGGTCAAGGTAATCTGCCCTTACGGTACCTGGAGGAAAATCTTATGAGTTATCGGCAGTCCCCATGATTGACTATATTTTTTTTTAATACAGTAAAAGGTACCTACTGAAGGTACACATAGCAGCAGGTCAAGTTACCACAGACTGTCAAATTTTCTCATTCGATTTTAAACTTAACCATTAACATTTTAAGGCTTAATTAAAATCATTTGGAAAAAATTTACAGTTTGGTATTGGTAACCTGATGTGCTGTTGTCTGTACATTTTCATATCAGTGATAATTGAACAGCATTTTATAACCTTTTCATTCTACCTACTACCTTGGCAGGTAGTAAAAATCAAGTTAAAAAACAATGCAAATCAATACAAACGCCTTCTTATTACCAAATAAAATATCGGTCACGCTTTAACTTTTCTACGAGTATAAAATACGGTACGAAATAGCGCAGTGGCGGAAGAACAAGCTTACTCAGAAACCGATATTGGCTTACCGTCGGCTTGGCTAGCTCAATAATCTTACTACGGAAGTCTACGAGTAGCGGACTAAGCGTTAAGTCTACTGAAAATTGAGCTTTTTTTTAAGAGGTATACGAGTATTATATTGAGCAGAGAAAATTTATATACAGGGGTAATTTGCAGTGTGCTAACCTAGCCTAACTTAACAGACAGCTGTGCTGCTGAGGAGTTTCTTGCGCCACTTCTTTTTCCCCTCTAAAGCACTAGGAATTGTGAAGGGCGGGCGTTTTGGGGGACTTTCTTAATTTTAATATTCAAAAAGTGCTAATTCTAAGTCTGTGGCTAAAAGAGGTAAAGAGGGACCTACGGCTAAGTAATAACAGCCGCACGGGTCGATCGATCAGGTTAAGCTACGCTTGCCGCGGTTGGTCCGTGGATGGGTAACCATTTTTGCATACTAAGACCCTTCACAGTATAGCAATAGTGTACTGTGACGTGGAGTTGCGGACACTAGTCCGTTATATACAAAACCATCATTCGATTTTTTTAAACAATACAAGGACGTTGGTAAGTCCGATTATTCCCGATGTCCACCACTTGTCTGGCCACCACTGGGGGACAGCGAGACAACTTTAAAACATTATTCTCGTTGTCCACCACTGGGGGACAGCGTCACAATTTTGTAAAGTATTTCCATTCGCCACCACTGGTGGACAGCGACACGGGTTTTTTAACATTCCCTATGGCCGCCGTTGGGGGACAATGGCACAACTCTTTTGATCCAATTCCCACTGGCCATCAATTTAAATTATTTTATCTAGAGACCGGTAAAGGATAGCTTAATGTACTTACGGATTTGATTTTTAGCAGGGCTAAAGGTGAGACTAATTTAAATATTTCTAAATTATATGGTAGGTAAATAATAGTCATATTCTTGAATCAACTTAAATGTTTCACTCAAGTATTAAAAAATGATCCTACTACTTAGTATAGCTTTGATTGCTTATTTTTTATTGAAGTGGGTAATTAACCGACATACTTTCCACAGCTGGTTAGGTATTTTCAGCATAAAACCAAATCGTCTCTAGATAAAATAATTTAAATTGATGGCCAGTGGGAATTGGATCAAAAGAGTTGTGCCATTGTCCCCCAACGGCGGCCAAAGGGAATGTTAAAAAACCCGTGTCGCTGTCCACCAGTGGTGGCGAATGGAAATACTTTACAAAATTGTGACGCCGTCCCCCAGTGGTGGACAACGAGAATAATGTTTTAAAGTTGTCTCGCTGTCCCCCAGTGGTGGCCAGACAAGTGGTGGACATCGGGAATAATCGTGGTAAGTCTAACTCATCCTTGGAGTACCCTTAAAAAGGCTCCTACAAACAGGCGCAACACCCGACGCGAATCGTGCGCGACAAAATGCACAGCTCGTCGCGCGACACGTGGTAAAAAAAAAAAAGTAAAAAGCTTATTTGTCACATATGAGAGCATTCACAAGAATTTGGTACATACTCGTACATACATTATTCATTTATTTTTGCGTTAGGTACTGAAACTGATACCCAAACTAAGCCAGGGCTTGTATTTTGGAAATCAGTCTTCAAACATGAGCATTACAGGGAGATTGTGCCAACGTGAATGTTGTGACATAATTTATTGATATTAGGTACAGCATATTATTAGTTTGTTACTGGTGAGTACGGGTGCGAGTGCGCGTTTACATGTGTTTGTGCGTGGGTATGTGTGTGTGTGGTGTGGTGAGTTGTCAGTGTATGTTATTTTTAAAAGATATTATGCGATGTGTGCAAGTAAGTCTACAAACAGTAGGCGCAACACCCGACGCGAATCGTGCGCGATAAAATGTACAGCTCGTCGCGCGATGCGACGCAGTGCCTTTAAGTCGCGTCGCGTGTCGCGCCTGTTTTAAGGAGCCTTTATTTGATTTACATCTGGTGTAGAAATCCTAGGACGATAATAGCAATGTTTTTATTTAGACCAATTTGCTGTAACAGAAAACCAAGTTATTGAAATAAGCTACAAAAGTTTTGAACAAATTTTATCCGGTATTACTACCAACTTTAAGTTTTTCGCGAGTTCCTTGCGAAGTAGTTAAGTATTAACTACACCTGTAAGTTTCATAATACTGTGCTTGACTGCAGACTTAATTAAGTTCCGCTAAGTTTAGCTCTAGTAAAGAATACTATACATTATGTTTTTGCAAAGTGATATTAGTTAATTTGTCGGTTTGATTCACAATGGTGCCGATTCTCTTGTACACCGAACTAGACTAACTAAACTCTCACTCAAATTTCTTACTTCTGGCTATGAGAATCTTAGAGCTATTCTGCAAAAAAATTCTCTAAAAGAAACAATTTTGACACAACTAAAATCATCATAAGTGTTGGTGTGAATTTTAGTTCATGACCACTCATTTTATACCACACCCTTTTAATCATGATTATTAATAGTTATTAGTTATTATTGTTATTAGTTTGACAATCAAAAATTTAGGTGAAAAAACATCAAATTCAGAATAGCAAAATTGCCATTTTCACTAAATTAATAACTAAAATATAGTTAAGTTGTGTCACTTTAGTCAATTTCAGAATGGGAAATCGTCGTTTGACAGGAATAAACTAAATTTTGGTGATTTATAGTCTAGTTTAGAAGCATTTGTGACAAGTGAATCGGCACCAATATCCACTCGATGGAAAGTGATGTCTCATAAGGGTACTTTGGTATAAATAACATCCAGAAAAATGGCGATATGTCAAGTTTTAGAGATAAGCATAGAAAAGTTTAATGTGTCAATCAAGTCATTACACACACAGAGAAAATAAGTACATACAATTGTCTACAGAGATGACACTGCACTCGACACTCGTTCAACACAATGCCCATCACACACACAGAGGAAGTTCACAGTGACGAAGTTTATTGGTAGCTACGGTCAGCAACAGACGTCGGTTAACACTGCTACTTTTTAACATCATCTAAATTAACACAAAATGATTCGATAAACTGCTTTTGTTTTCGTTTAACTGTTAAGAGTTAATGTTCTTAAAATTTAAGGTACTTCTGTTCCGGTTAGAATTCAATATTTCACAGGTCCAACCTCCATGACGTCCCGCAGGACTCTGATCGCGAGCGGATTTAGCCAAATTTACTCATTTTGAGTTTATTTAAAAAAATCTACTAAACTCAAAAAGTCAACCGTTAAATTCCCTCCGAAATATGATTACCTCATGGTACATGCAATTTTCATATAATTTTATGCTGTAATTAGGAAATGAAACGGAAAATGGTTTTGAAATCGACCATGTTTCGGATTTTTTTTTCATCGAGGAAATTACAACTTATCGCGTTTTGAACCGTTAATTTCCCTAAAGCAAGGATGTATCTATGGCATATATTTTTTTCAGGACCTCAATACACTAATTTGACCATTTAAAATTGATTAAAAAAATTCGAAAATTCGGATAACCCCCCGTTAATAATTAAGATTAAAAAACTGCAAGTGTTAATCGACTTTCGTTGCTGACTGTACGTCATACTTCTTCTCCAGTCTGTATGTTCCGATGTTACTATGGGTCATTGCAATGACATTTTGTACCTATATAATTCTCTCGTTTCACCCGTCTCCTTTTCTTTCACCCCCTTTTGTTAGTAGTAACAACACTGCAGAAATCTTTGGCGCAAATAAATTACTTGACCCGAAATGAAAAAGATCAACCTTTGGTAATCCGAAGCAGTTGTCGTTGACTTTGAATTTTTTTAGAATTCTTCGAGAACGATTTTCATTGTTAAACATACTTTTTTATAATTACGTTTCAAAAACAATCTACCCCTTAAAAATACTTTCTTGTAAAACAATATTTCTCGAATTCAATGTAACTCAGTCCTGGGAAATTATTACTTGGCCCTTTTCTTGTTTTATAAAGCGTTAGTAACAGGAGGTAGGTACCTTTGTTTTCTTCGGTGTGACCTTATTGGGTTTAGCTGACTAAGATATTTTCTTGGAAAGACGTCACGTTTGAGGACTTGGCCAAGGCCCGGAGCTAAGGTTTAATCCTAAACAGATTAATAGAGTCTGAGATTATCTAGGGAGCCAATATGTAGGTATAGTGGATCCAATGATCGCCGAATTTGAAGGTTCAGAACTTTCAGAAATCAATCTGCCTAGCCTTTTCCCAACTATGTTGGGGTCGGCTTCCAGTCTAACCGGATGCAGCTGAATATCAGTATTTTATATGGAGCGACTGCCTTTCTGACCTCTATAACCCAATTACTGGGTAATACGATACCCCTTGGTAAGACTGGTTGTCAGACTTTCAGGCTTCTGACAACGCGTAACGACTGTCAAGGATCCACGAATGACAGCCGGGACCAACAGCTTAACGTGCTTTCCGAGACACGGAGGAGTCTCGGTATGTAAAGATGGTCACCCATCCACGGACCAACCCCGAAAAGCATAGCTTAACCTGATGGATCCACTCGTACGACTGTTAAGCTACGCTTGCCGGGAAAAATGAGAGCTTTCAGAAATATAAAAATAATATTTAAAATTAAATTGAAATGACACATTAAACCAGCTTGAATCTCATAAATTCCTTGATATTTATGACCTTTTACCCCAGTTACGTTGTTTTAAAATGACTTAGAAATAACTTTAGTAGTCAAGTGTAACAGATTGTCTTAAACTCAAAATGAACTTCCGTAAAAATGTGTCACGGCTGGAATGAAGCTGAGATTGATCGATCTTCGTTTATATGTAATAGACATTGAAAAACTCATCAATTTTTCCCCTCCGTATATTTTCTTATGACATAAAGGAGAATAGGCGCATTTTAGTGCAAATTGAGAACGGCGAATCACTTTTGTGCTTATACCTAGAGCCTTACGTATGAAAAAAACGATGAAGAATTTGTAGTGGAGCTAATTTACGACACAGATGAATTATAAAAAAAACTAGCTTTTGCCCGCGGCTTCGCCCGCGTGGATGTCGGAAATTATCCCACGGGAATCTACTACCGCGATAAAAACTATGTATAACTATTGATAGAGTTTTCATTTGCTGTCGTATTGTGGTCTCCTCATTGTAATAATGTAATAATCAATACTAACTTCATCCTTCACTTTGGTATGCGAAATTCCTACCTTTTCCGAACTACACTGGCTACAACAAACAGAGAGCAATCACTCAGACCATCCTTTGAAGTGCCACAATTTACTGATTGCTAAACGAGTCCGAAACTCCACCTCTTTAGGTACTTATTTCAGTATTCAGAGGACGTAGCTCTGCAGTTATTGCCTCATGAATGAGTTTTAATTTTAACTTTTTCGCTGATTCCCCTTTTAAGAGTTCTTGTTTAACTAGATCTTTCCTGCTCTTTTGTAGTCACTTTTAACTTCAGCTTGTTTCAGGCGAACCAATTTTCATTTGTTTTAATTTGAAAAGAATCGTATTTAGTTGTTTTTTTAAACAGTATTATTTGATGCGAATATGGATAGAGATAAATAATAATGTGATAATGTGGTGGAGTGGATAGGACAATTTAGAAATTAATTTTAAGGCTGCATGTATGAATAGATATTATTTTTAGTATTGTCTGCATTTATCTATACTAATATTATAAAGTTGAAGAGTTTGTTTATTTGTTTGGTTCGGCTAGCGCCAGCGCCGCCTTACACCCATCGGCGCTCATTATCTAATACATATACAATCATATTTCTTTATTATTTATTACAAGTTCAATCTATTAAACCTTCCGTAATAAATTCTTTAAATGATGGTGAGAATCGCATCAAAATCCGTAGTGCTATTCTGTAAACATCTCGCCGTGATAACTCAGGTGAAGTGAGCGTGAAGTGAGCCGTCATTCCACATAATGCTAGGGGTTGACACTATTGACAGCTCACTTTAAGATCACTTCACTTATGTTTTCACGGTGAGATATTTACAGAATAGCACTACCGTTGCGTAGTTTAGAAAAACAACGCGGTCACATAGACAGATTCGAAAAGTGACTTTAATTGATAATAAGTAAAGTTTAGGTATACAGAAGCTGACCTAAACCGTGTTGAAAAAAGCTTAGGCGGAGGTAGCATCTCTAAATTTTCAAAACATTTAATTAAATCCATAATTACGTACATTACATACCTACACAATCATTTTCATGAAAAATCTTAATGGATGAGTCAACAAAAACTTAGGGTAATTTAATACTGAAGAAACTCGTCCCATTACCGAAGTAGCAGCATAGCGTCGCGACGGCATAGCGCCACGACGGCGAGCGTCGCGACGGCAGAGCGTCGTGGCGGCGAGCGTCGTGGCGGCGAGCGTCGTGGCGGCGAGCGTCGTGGCGGCGAGCGTCGCGACGGCAGAGCGTCGTGGCGGCGGGCGTCGCAGCAGCGAGCGCCGTGGCTACAGTCGTCGCTCACCGGAGAAGATGCAGCGCCGCGCCGACGCCGCTACGAGTCGTCACAGCGCTGCACGGCGGGAGAGATGTTCGCGACAACGCATCATCAAAAACATGAAAAGTTAGGCGTTTCCATAGTGTCAGCTGCGAGACCCTATCTGGCGCACGCTAGCGCAAGTAGCGGAGGGACCGCCATCGTATAACGTACCGAGTCGCGAATGAGCTACGTTTTTGTTCGCTACGATGCGTCACCAAACAGTTGTTTATAGCTTAATTTAGTAAAAATAACAGTAAAATCAGTTTAAATAGTGTTTTATAGTTAAAAAACAGTGAAAAATAGTGTTTCCTAAGGAAAACGTGAGTACCACCCCTATAAACTCCAATTAAGTGGGCTACATAGCCGAAATTATAGTTTAATTGGTGCGTCCAGGTACCCTAGACCGAGACCTAGCCCTGGACGTACCATTATAGTCCTGAAAAGCCCACTTGATTGGATTTATAGGGGTCGGAAACTTTAATTTGCTGTTTTTTGGTGACTCGTTCTAGCAATTTAGGTTTTCAGGGCCTGTCACGCCCTGAAAAAATATAGATGTAATCATGAATTTTTCATAGTTTTTTAGGTCATTAGACCAGCTTGAGATACCTGCTTACCCCGTTGAAATATATTCTTTGGTTATCGAATAAAATAGTTTGAAAAATAATTTTAAATCAAAACAATTAACATTTTTGTATTTACACGCTGAAATCTTTTCAGCGAATATAGTTACAGGAAATGCAGGTGTCTCAATCGCTGGACAATTTAATGACGATTGTAACGGTGTATAATATGATGTTATTATAGCCATTTTTCAGCTGCTAATAAGCACTTTTGTAAAATTTTTGAAATAAAAATAAACTCGAAATCAGGAGACGGTTCGCGGTTCTCGTTAAGGTAAAGTTTCGAGGTACCTTAGCGCGCAAGCGAAAACACAGACTCGTAGCCATCGGCATGGTACCTATTCATCGTTCTGTTCCTGAAGAGTTACGCAAATCGTCTCCTGAAATCTCCTGAAGACTTATCAAAATCGCTGTTATTATTTCATCTTCAAGAAACCCTTCCCCGTCAAGACTTCACACATAGCTACTGGTCGCCAGTCTGCAGTTATCCTGAGCCTATAGGTACAGGACGTCAGCGCCGTTTGGACTAGGAGGCCTAACCTCAAGCAGGGATACACCTGGATAGGCATTACACACTCCTTCAACACACCGTGTCCGACGATCACGCCCGTCCAGTACACATACCTACACAATCATTTTCATGAAAAATCTTAATGGATGAGTCAACAAAAACTTAGGGTAATTTAATACTGTACTTTATGATGGACGTTGGACTTTAAACGTGTAAAAAAGTATGTGAGCCATAAACCGTAATTTGGCACAAATGGCACACCATTAACACGTGATACACACGGCCATTACGAGTGACAAACTGACAGCGAAAGCGAGTACATTTTTGAGAACATAATTTGTGACCGATTAAATGTAAGTTCAGGAGATTTTAAAGTTCTCCTAATTTACATTATTACCCGACTTACCCAGAAGGAGGGTAATGTTTTTCGCGCGCATGTATTCTTGTATGTATGTGGGTATCTATTTATCCATTTATCTATTTATCCATTTATCCATGCGTCAGGTTCGTGAACAAGCGCTGTCATTGAAGGCTGGTCATACCTTAGCGGCCACGGCTTATTTTAATTGAATTTAAATATTTGAATTGTTTTTTTTTTTTTTAAGGACGCTTTTAACGTTCTGCATCGTTCTCACATGTAAAATTTCAACATGAATGATGTAACCATTATTTTGTAACCATATCTTGATTTAAAAGAGTGTCCGTGGAGTTTCTTGCCCGTTCTTCTCCATAGGTACCTACTATGCTTTGGAATGGGCGCCTAGCTTCATCTTTTTGACTGACCGACCCCTTGAGAATTCAAAAGTGCCTGTAATTGGTTTAATTGAAATAAATGCTTTGAGTTTGAGTTTGAGTTTGAGTTTATGTCCGTTCCATTGTGACTTCCTGTAGCCTAAACAGCTTGATGGATTTTAACATATTGAGGTGTCGTTAGATTCTTATTAATTGTAGAAGTGACATAGGCTATAATATTTATATATTGCTACTGGAGATACAAAAAAAAATGGAGGACCAGCTTTTTTTTTTTTTTTTGATAAATTGTTACAATATGGGTATCAAATAAAAGCTAGTGAGGATTCAAATAAGTACCAAATGTATATTAATAAAACTAAAAATCTTGAAATAAAACTAATTATTTAAAAAAACAAAAAACGCTCTTTAATTATTTAGTCAAAATTCGTATGCATAAATAACAAGGTTGAACTCAGCCCCAACTGTTTTTTAACCAAGTCTGTACATCACGCGCAAACCACACGAACAGCAGATGTCAGTTACACCGCTCTCGTTGTAGTATGTAAATAAACTGCGAACTCACTGATAGCAAAAACTTTTTGAACAAACCTTTTTAAAATAAAACGTCCATTTTATTAAAGAGTTGATTTGCATATAGAGTCAAATGCTAGAATTTGAACCCACAGTAAAATTATTTTGTTTTAATTTTAAAATTCAATGTTTTCTCGGAAATTAACATGTATTAAATATAGTATAATCATTATCAACTGACTCAAAAATACAAATATAATACTGTTTTTTTTTGAGTCAGTTGAGAATAAGCATACATGCTTATTCTGTTTGCCTATATCTATAAAAAAAAAATAGAAAGTAACTGAGCTTATATGAAAAATCAGACCTAATTTATCGAATACATTTAGCTTCACAGCCTGGCTCATCGGCGTAATGTTGCTTACCTGTCGGTCTTCTAAAGACAGTACTTCGGATAGTGTGCGCAGGAGTCCCACGAGCTGATCCCATCATCCCTCTTTATAACCGATTTCAAAAGGAGGTTACTCAATTCGACCGTATGTATATATTTTTTTTTTATGTGTGTTCGCGGATAACTTCGTCGTTTATGAACCGATTTTTATGTATGTTTTTTTGTTGGAAAGGAGTTATCCCAAGGGTGGTACCATGATAAGGAAACCAGGATCTGATGATGGCATCCCAGAGAAATCGAGGGGAACCTTCAAATTTTATAGGCACCTCTATAGGTGTCTCGCTATCGATTTGGGTATTTTTTATAGTAACTGGTGCATTTGCTCCCGGAAAGCACCCTTTGGTGAAGTGGAACTGATGAGGAAGACCACAGATGGCCATCGGCACTACTCAATAATACGTATTTCACGGGTTGCGATTCGATTATTGCTAAGCAATTTATGCTCGTCACAATACATATGTTGAAATGGAGCTGATGGTGACTTCACCATCAGTTCCAGTTCTCCTGGTTCCTTACTGGGAGAACTCCTCAACAATTAACGTCCTTGTATCGGGAAAAGCTATATTTTGTAACAGGTGATGAGCAGTTGTTGAGTTGTTGAGCTATTGTAACTTAGATGAATTACAGACTGACCCACTAAAAAGTGAAACATAAAAACTTTTTTACAAAAAAAAAAAACAACCGACTTCCAAAAAAATACTACAAAAAGCAAAAATACTGATCCAAAGACACCGACTTCCGAAATTAAAGTTATTTTTCACTTTGTAGTATTTTTTTGGAAGTCGGTTGTTTTTTTTTTTTTTGTAAAAAAGTTTTTATACTATCAGACTACCTACAAGACGTACTGCAGGGTACCATACGCACTTGGTTGATATCCCGACCAGTCGTACTCAAGACTTCTCCTCCGCATTTATTATGCGCACAGCCAAAGTGTGGAACTTTCTGCTAGCGTCTGTGTTCACTTCCACGTATAACTCGTCTGCCTTCAAGGCAAGAGTAAACAGGCATCTATTGGGCACGCTTTCCATCAGGCATGATCGAGGTCAAGATCAAGCCAAAAACAATTATTGTAATGAACATGAAACTCGACATATTGTTTTCCTTATTTTGTTAATTTTTTTTATATTTGACATCCTATTAATTATTTCAATATTTTTATTCATTTCGATTTGTTTAATAAATCTTATGATTTAGTAACGACGACATGCACACAGCGACATCTATCTGTCATCTTGACATTTTATGAATTCACTTGATCTGATTTTATTTATTTTACTTTTCTGACATTGTTACATTTTACTAATTTTGATATTTATGACATTTAATTAAGATGAAGGCCAATCTATTGTATTTTAGTAAGTTAAACAATTTGTAAAACACATTTTTGTACGCCTCGTTAGGCAAAACATGTTTGTAAACACATGTTTTCAATAAATGAAAACATGTGTTTACATATTGTCAGCAATAAAAAAAATGTTTAAAAAAATAAGTAGCTGTTTTTTTCTAAAAGACGACCTGTGGGGCCTAGCATAAATGCTAGACGTAAACGAAACATAAATAAGAACGATTTTGAAATTGAAAACACTCGTTTCTCTTTAGCTTTAAGACTTAATACATACCTACGGGTTAATATAGTTAATTGTGCTTGGCACAATTTTACCAAAATTTCATATAATAGGTCTTTACCTATGAAATTGCCGTTTTGTATGAAAAAATTTAAACGAATTTTTTTCATGCATTTTTTATTTGTATTAATCGAAGTAATCACCCATGCAATCAATGCATCTTTGCCAACGCAGTGGCAGTTTATTGATGCCCTTCTTAAAGAAATCAGCTGGACGGGAGGCAACAAATTCTTCAAAGGCATTTTGTACTGCCTCTCGGGTATTGAATTTTTTTCCCGCCAAGAAGTTATCCAAATTCTGGAAAAAGTAATAGTCTGTAGGCGCAAGGTCTGGTGAGTAGAGCGGATGACGGAGAGCTTCCAACCCCAGTTCTTGCAACTTGGAGACCGTCTGCTGTGCAGTATGAGGTCGCGCGTTGTCGTGCAGGAGCAGCGGAGACAAGCGATTGACCAATGCTGGTTGGAGATGTGCCAGCTTCTCCATCATTGTGTTCAGTTCTTCACAGTACACATCTGTAGTAATGCTCACCCCGTTTGGTAAGAAGCTATGATGAATCACACCGGCGCTAGATCACCAAACAGTGACCATCACTTTTCTAGGGGTAAGTTTTCGTTTAGGGCATTGTTTAGGTGCTGAACCAGGATCCAACCAACTTGCTGAGCGCTTGCGGTTATCAAACAGAATCCATTTTTCATCGCAGGTAACAATGCGGTTCAAAATTCTTTCATTTGTGTGTCTGTTGAGCAGTGCAAGGCACGTCTCGACGCGTACTTCGCGCTGGCGATCATTGAGTTCGTGGGGCACCCATTTGTCAAGCTTTTTTACCTTGCCAATTTGACGCAAATGGACCAATATTGTTTTGACGCTAACGTCGAAAGCTGCTGCTAATTCAGCCGTAGATTGTGTATCATCAGCTTCCACAATCGCCTTTAATTCGTCATTGTCGACCAAAGTCTTCGGACGACCGCGAGGTTCATTTTTCAGGTCGAAATTTCCAGAACGGAAGCGAGCAAACCAATAACAAGTGGTGCGTTGGTTTGTAGTGTTAGCTCCGTAAACGTCGTTGATGTTGCGTGCCGCTTGTGCCGCGTTGCTGCCACGACGGTACTCATATTCCATAATTACTCGAATTTTTAACGTATCCATGATGACGAAAAAGATTGAAATGCGATGAAAATGTAACACTAATCAATAAACAAATGACTACTTTTGGAAAAAAAAATCCATGTTTTTAAAATAAAATTAATTTTAAATAAGAATTCTTAGCCAAACAAATATTATTTTGATTTGAAATGGCCAGAACTGCAGAACGGCAATTTCATAGGTAAAGACCTAATATTAGTTGTTTCGCAGTCACCTGGTTAACTTTTAACTAAACGCCGGCCGTTCAACTAACGGCCTGAATGATTTTTAATTATAGGTTAGGTTGGAACTGTGACAAAGCACGCGCGAGCCGGATTCCTCGCAGTAACTAAGCCAGGGTACCCCCACCTGGTTGGAGAGGCGCCACGGCGTCCTCACCTTCCACCTGACGCAGGTCCTCACTGGACACGGTTGTTTCGGGAGGTTCTTGTTCCGGATAAGGCGGGAGGAAACGCTCGGGTCTCACCATTATGTCGATCGCCCCGTGGACACGGTGGAGCATACAGTGGAGGTCTTCCCGGCTTAGGCGGAGCACCACCGTGTTCTCGCGGAAGCGATCGGCGCCGGCGGTCTCTCGCGTCCAAACCTGGTCCAGGCCATATTACGGAGCGAGAGTGCATTGGAGGCCGTCACCTCCTTCTGCGAAGCAGTAATGCTCGTGAAGGAGGAGGCGGAACGCGTGAGGGAGGCGACTGTCGCGCCCTCACGCCCCTAGTCGCCGCAGGAGACGCCCTGGGCGGCGGGAATCGATAGCCGATTCCCGGCCACCGTTGGCGCGGGCTTGCGGATGGCGAGTAATGGGCAGCTCGCCGTCCGGTAAGGACCAGGCCCGGGTCAACGGCGCGTCGCATTCCACGCGCGCCTCAAAGAGATGTCAGCAATGATGGGGTCCGATAGGGCCGATGCCGCCGGGGTCGCGGGTTGTTCGAAAGAGATACCGTGGCCCTGGCATAGGCAAATGAAGGAACAAGGGTTGGTTTTAGTCAGTAAAAGTCTGACACGCCCTCCCGCTCCGCTTACAGCGGGAGAGGAGAAGTCATTTGATGATTTCCCATCCACAAAAAAAAAAGGCCACCCCCACCAAATGGGTTAGGTTAGGTTAGGTTAGAACACCCCCCCCGGAGGGTTCCCGCATTGTCGAGGCGGGGGGGCTCAGTAGCCGTGGCTTGGTCACCCACGGTGAAGCGAAGAGGAACCCATGCGGGGGCCGCTCGTCAGGGCTTTTGCCGATAAGCCGACGACGTAGCGGCCAGCGGGTAGGTTGCGGTGGCCGTATGGGCGACACCGCAACTGAGGCGGGCCGCGGTGTCTTATGGGAGGCATCGCGGCTGAGGATTGGAGGCCGCGGCGGGAGAGGAGTGCCGGTATTGCGGTGCGCCGCTCTCCCTACCTTCCGCGGCCTTGACGGGGCCGCCACCGTTTGATGGCGGACGCGGTGGGGCCGCAGGGGAAGAGGAGTGTCGGTATGACGTCGGCCGCTCTCCCTATCCTCTGCGGCCGAAATGGCGGCGGACCGCGCGCGGGAGGACGACCCTCACGCGGCGCCGCTCCGAAGGCGGAGGAGGGGTCGGAGCAGACGACTCCTCCCAGGTGGGGGCCAGCAGGCAACGGGTGTGGGGGCATCCTTGCCTGTATTGCACAGGCCCCCACCAGTGTCGGACGGGAATGGCCAGGTGTTCCCGGTCATTCCCGTAGCCCCCCATCCGGGGGGGCACGCGGGGCCCGCCAGCTAGGCGGGCATGCGCCGGGAGGGTTGTGGACGTAAAGGCTGAGCCGGTTTCCCATGGCCCTCCCATCACGGCGATGTGGGAACACTGCTGAGTTTTAGTGGGTATACTGTCATTCCGACAGGAGTCCCACATACCCCGTCTCGTCCCCCACGAGCGGGGATGCATAAAGCATTTCTCAGCGTCAAAAAAAAAAAAAAAGGTTAGGTTAGAACTGTGACCAACCGCGTTCGAACGAAGCGAGCGGTGCCACGGCATCGGCCTGCGAGTGCACTACTTTCAAAAGCTAGGCTGTTAACTAAACGGCTTATTTAACTATGTAGTTGGCTGCGACTGTTCTATTTTCGATTCAAAATCGTTCGAATTTATGTTTCAAAAAAACGTCGTGCGTTCGTGCTTGGACTTGCACTGATTGAAAAACAAACGGCTATCAATCGAACATCTCCAATCCCTCCATTCATTGCAATTGCAACAGCTTTAGGCACCATTAAACTTCATCCCACACCTGACCTTCAAACGTTTTATTCAACATTATCCACAATACGCCTACAATCTCCCGTGAACATATAAAATGGTTTTGCCATAAATTTTAGCACCGCTATCACAAAATAGAGACAGAAGGCTCACTCCATGCAACTAGCGAAAACATGCGCACGCACACATACGTACGGCGATGTCAAAATGTCTCAATCAAATGACAGTCGCGAGTGCCCTTGCTCTCACTGTATAGTCACGACCATAAATACCTTACATAATCAGCTTATGTTTCCACTGCTGGAACACAGGCCTCCTCTTGGTGAGGGGGAGTGGGCCCGGCCGTAATCCACCACGCTGGCCCAGTGCGGGTTGGTAGATTGTCATATGTCTTCGATTTTTTTTTTGTTTTAGGTTCTAGGACATGGCGGTATCCTCACGAAGATTTCCTTCACCGTTTTGAGAGCAGTAGTGGTGAAATAATTTTGCACAAAGTAAAGCGCCTGTATGGGTTTGAACCTACGATCTACAACTCGTAAGGCGCGGCCGTTACTACTGGGCCACCACTGCCATGCATACCATGCATAATTAATTACCTTAGATAAGATAAAAGCGATTTTTTCTTGAAATAAAAATTTAAACTTCGAGAATAAACTTATTTCATAGTAGTTTGCTAATACTTAGTTCAAAAAACCATAAAATAATTATTATCATACATCCTTTAGGAGAAAATCGCTTTTGAATCTTGGGTAAGTGTATTAATTTTGCTCGAGACTGTACGTGACGCGTGTCTACATAACATAAAATAATATCACGCCTGTGATCCTCGAAGGCTTAAGCAGAGGTATACCTGGGCTGCTACTGAGAAATTCCAGATTGATATCGTTGTACGGAGCCAACCTTCTCTCTGTCTATTTTGCTGTGGCAAGCTGTAGGCGGAGTATCGGTGCTTTCTCAAAGAATCACCTATCATACGCAATGGGGTGCAGTGAGGCGAATGATTGCTGAAAAATGGCGGAATAAAACTTCGTTTTCTAATAAATTGCGACGTTACCAACGCTTTTATTACAGACTCAAGATTGCGAGTCTACAGAATATGGTTTTGAAGTGTAATTTTATACAATTGAATTGAATTAGGATCTTAAGTAGTTTTAAAATTAAGCCTACTCTCTTTTTTGTGAGCCGCGCCTGGCTTTTAATAAATTTTCATCTAACTGAATGATTTTATTTTACAGTTTTAAATCACAGACGAAAACATGTCGTAGACCACTTCCTGGGAGTCTTGGAGTCCCGTATTAGTATACAAGAAAAACCGGCCAAGTGCGCGTCGGACCACGCACAATGAAGGGTTCCGTAGTTGGTACGAATTATTCCAAGAACAAACTTAACATTGTAGTTGAAAAACATGTTCTTCCGTACATTCCAACTGTAAATGTAAGTTTGTACTCACAATATTGAGAGATTTACCATGTTATTTTAAGACCACAGACTTCTTATAGGTTTTCCTGTAATCTACAGATAAAGATCTATTTTCTGTATTTTTTTCAAAGTTTTAGGCTCAGTACTTTCGGAGATAAGGGGGGGGGAATGGTAAATTTTCGTCTATTTTCCTAAATAACTTTAAAACAATTTATTTAAAAATTATAAAAAAAATATATTTGAGACCCTCATAGTAAGTCCTTTCATTTAATATGTAACACAGTATAGTTTGGAAAACTTTTTTTTTAATTTTCTTATTTGCCCCCAAAAGTGACCCCCATATTCACGGACACACGGACAGTCCGTGGTCTGTCCGTGTTTGGGTTACAGAAATTAATATGTGTACCAAATTTCAACTTAATCGGTCCATTAGATTCGGAGCAAATTGGCTGTGACAGACGGACAGACAGACAGACAGACTTACGAGTGATCCTATAAGGGTTCCGTTTTATCCTTTTGAGGTACGGAACCCTAAAAAGAATTTTCAAAATCGGTCAACAATTGACGGAGAAATCGCGTAACAAACACACAAAAAATAGTTAATAGTTCCTTTTGGAAGTCTGTTAAAACCTACCGCTGTTAAGTCAACAACAATAAGTGATAGAAATTCTGGTGTCAGATTGAATGTGTGAAGCTTAGGAGCACGCCTCAATCGAAACCGCTAAATTATTTAAAGAATAAAACTGAGTCGAGCTACTGCTTCGAAATTATTCTGAGGTGTCTTGTTCAAGTATTATACAGTTAATTTGGTGTCGAAACTTTGACTTCTGATGCACGTCTGCACAAATTACGTGTTACCAAACTTTTTAAATAGTTAGGGCCTGTAATTTACTTTTCTCGAATTCTTCGTTAATGGCGAAAGGTATGTTGAGATTATAGGTTCGTAGAGATAAGTACTTTTAACTTATATTAATTTAATCTAGGGACTATATTAGATATTTTTCTAAACAATACAATATTACAAAATACCGAGAATCGTAGAATCTAAAGTTTTACAAACCTTATTTTAACACCTTTCCTCGTGTTTCATTATCTGGAAACCTTAACACGTTGCTTCAGATTGCTGCACTCACTGCACTGATTTCACCACTCTCGCATAACTTTGCGATAGTTTTGCAAACATTTTTGCGAGACAGGGTTCGAGTACGTCCTTAGAATTTTACCAACGTACAATAAAATTGAGTATACAGTTTGAGTAAACATTATTTGTAGCATTTTTTGCAACCTGTAATATTGGAACATTCTATTTATTTCTTTTCATTTCTTCGAAAATCTAGAAGCTTTCTATTTTTAACCGACGAAAAAAAAGGAGGAGGTTCTTAATTCGACACGTATGTTTTTTATTAGGTATGTTTTTTAAAAGGACGTGTAGCCTTACACTATGAACAGAAAAATAAAAAAATTTTTTTGCTCATAAAAAGGCAGCTTTTTATCATACATAGCGAATCAATGTTTTGCACCAGAGCTACATGCACAACAGCAGCAACTCGACATACTCTACTTATCAAAAAACAAATCCTACTCTCTCCGTCACCCTTTTACATATAAAAACACTTTAACATTGATAACAAAGTATTCCCCAAAATGTATTGAAAAAGCTTCGAAATATAACAGTAGGGACATAGCCGGGAGCATTCGAATACAGCTAACCCCTAATCCAATACAGGTGATGTTAAATTGAAATTCCATGTTGCCCTGCTGCAATCCGTCGGTTTAAACAACGGTGCTATTTTGAATTCCATCAAAAATACACGTAGGATTTTTTGGTAGAATTTTATGAATAACCGTATGAGCGAAAGATAGGTAAATATTGGCCTGTGTCAGGAAAATGGCTGCCTCGTCAGTTGTGCCACAGAGTAATAAAGCTGCAGTCATGCTACAGTAGTTTATCTGAGCAGTGACCTTGAATTAATTACCTACGGTCGCTCAGTCAACGCTCGGTAGATAAATACGCGTCCGTCCGTGCGTAACTGCCGCGCACTCGCTGTTGCCAACTGGTATATTTCGAAGCGCGTCGTTTCGGCTACTTTCTATGAAGATAAACTACTGTAACATTATTATTCTGGGGTTTTATCTACAGCGTTCGTCGATACACTGTAAGCCCAGATAGCACGCGTTTTTACGCGACAGTTTTTTTAGCGTACTGGATTTTCAGCTCTTGGTATTGGGCCGAGCTTTGAGAATCCAACAAGGTGCATTTTATCATACTGTGACGCATCCCAGCGCATCAAAAAAGCACATTGTTGGATTTCCATCTCTCTGCACTAAGCAGAGCTTTAATAATCCAGTGCGTGGAAAAAAATCGTCGCGTAATAAAAGCGCCCATGCAAACCTAGAGTTTCCTCGCGGTCGTTTTCATGAAACTACATACGTTTGCCAATAACTTTCTAATTGTGTGCAAATAATTTTGTACTCGGAGGAGCTCGTGGCTAAGTAATAACAGCCGCACGGGTCGATCCATCAGGTTAAGCTACGCTTGCCGGGGTTGGTCAGTGGCTGTTTACATACCCAGACTCCTCCGTGCCTCGGAAAGCACGTTAAGCCGTTGGTCCCGGCTGTCGTTCGTGGATCTTTGACAGTCGTTACAGGTCGTCAGAAGCCCGAAAGTCTGACAACCAGTCTTACCAAAGGGTATCGTATTACCCAGTTACTGGGTTGTGGAGGTCAGATAGGCAGTCGCTCCATGTAAAATACTGGTATTCAGCTGCATCCGGTTAGACTGGAAGCCGACCCCAACATAGTTGGGAAAAGGCTAGGCAGATTGATTGTCTGCTTTTGTACTACGAAGAAGCTGTCTTCCTGAAGAGCTAGCAATTGTATTTTAAGATGCTACCGACCGAGCAGTGCAATAGTGGCCACTTTTTCCGTTTTAACGATTATAATAAAACTTAACAATATAAAGCTACTATTTGTAATAATAATAACGTACAGTCTTGTGGAGCACAATTATTCCGACTTATTTTCTGCATTTTCATTCTAAAATAAAAGACATAATCAAACAAACGATGAGGGCGCCACTGCGCGGACGGTACCCTCTTAATGGACGGCTCGTCCATTGGGTAAAATATAAATGCTCATATCTCGTAACATTTAACATAAAAATAAACAAGTGGTATTTTTACCCGACTACGCCAGAAAACATAACATCTCGAAAAACATAACCCTCCTTGGGTTATGTTTTTCGAGAGTGTATTATTTCGATATGTATGTATAATTGTTTGGCACGCTCTGCGACCTGAACGGCTCGATTGATTTTAGCTTAAGAGGTGTCGTTAGATTCGTATTTATTGTGAGAGTGACACTGGGTGTACCAAAATAAAAAAAAAAACAAAATGGCGGAATTTTGGCGTGAAAAAATATTTTATTTTTTTCTTAAAACCTGTCGAGTGCGGTATCAAAGTAAAAGGTTTTAAAAGGTGATTACAAAAATATATACAACTTATATGGTTAAAAGTAATTCGAAGTGACAAATCGTAAAAAACACGTACCAAGAACTAAATCCCCTTCGAAATCATTAATTCACATTTGTAAACTAAAAATATATAAATAAAAAAAAGTAATAAAAAAAAATAAAAAACCCGACTTCGGTAAAAAGCTTAAGTTAAAAAAACTGAAAAGCTAAAACAAGCCCATTTTAAATTAAATAAATGTTAGAAGCAGGGGGCTTTTTACCGCAGTCGGGTTTTTTTAAATTTTTTTAATTACTTTTTTTTATTTATTTTAGTTCGGAACCCTAAACAATTTAATATTATTCTTCAGATCAATAATTTACTCTTAAAAAATAATATAGTTATCGTCAATTATTTTCCATTTTCTAAGAGTAATTACTAAAATAACTGTCAAAAAATTGCATACATACTCGTACTTATAAATACCAACTATCTAAGAATTTGTCAGAGGAAATTGTCCTTTAATTTAAATTTTACTAGCTTTTGCCCGCGGCTTCGCCCGCGTGGAGGTTGGAAATAATCCTAAGGAAACGTACTATCATAACGCGCAAGCCAGTAACGCTCCCAGTCGGCATGATTTTTCCGACACCTTCAACAATCATCGTCATATTTCCTTGTAAGCAACACATGCCTATCGATTCGTCCTTGAATTTCAATGCCAAGCAATATGCACACACTATTGACATGGTACCTATTGATACTATATGATCGTCCTTGTAAGGAATCGAAGGATCGTAATTCATGGCAGAATTTTCTTTATTTACCCATGAATTAGTTACTCTCTCGGATCTGTGGTTGTCCGCTTTGTTTGGTGTTACTACGTGTCTGTGCGGACGATGCGCTGGCTCTCTGTATTCGATGTCTATCCCTATCCTGGCTGAAGCGAGCCTCAAGCTCTACAGACGATTGCATGTATTATACATATAAACCTTCTTCTTGAATTACTCTATCTATTAAAAAAAAAAACCGGCCAAGTGCGTGTCGGACCACGCACAATGAAGGGTTCCGTAGTTGAAAAGAATTTATCCCAAAAACAAACATAAGAGGCGGTTCACGAAATTTTGTCAATTTCGCTGGATTACGTGATTTTACAGGTATAATACTATATTTCTATAAGTTTTATTGCACTATATGAATGAGCATTTCAATTATGATCTAATGTATGAGGTACTTTTTTATTTTGATTATTTAATTTTGATTAATCGACCTAAACCGGCGACTGTTTTGTGAATTTTTGCTGTAAGAGGTTTAGAATATCACATATTTACGAATTGTTTTGACTTCTAATGGGTAAGGAAGAATTACAACATATTTGTGTGAAAGTTGTTGTTGTTATACAATGTGTGAATCACTATTTACTACTTCCATAAAAAAAAATTGAGTAAAACAATTTTTAACTGAGTCAAACTATAAAGAAAATGGGCAAAGAATTGCTTTTGATTTCGGCTACTTAGAACTCTCGTTCATAATATTAAAACAACAGAAATAAACTTCAGTTCAAAATCAATCCATTTCTTAAAAAAAAGCAAAATATTAAAAACATTTGGGATTAAAAAATCTTTTAAAACAACCTCATTCTCGCATTTATAAACTCGACACAAAATAAAAAATGTAGCTCATTCATTAGATCATAATTGAAATGATATTTCATGTTGTGCAATAAAACTTATAGAAATACAGTAATTTAACCGTAAAATTACGTCTGTAAAATCACGTACTTAAATAGCAAAATCGGCAAAATTTTGTATATACGGCCTCTTAACATTGTAATCCCAAAAAAAGCTTTTTTATGGGATACAATTACAAATTAACAATTTTCTGACGTTTTCCTCTATTTGTGCTTTGAGACCTTACTTCTTGACAAATTTCATTATTCTAGGTCAACGGGAAGTACCCCATAGGTTTTGATTTACTTGCGAGTATCGAATAAATGGTTGTATTTTTATATTGCGTTGACTTAGAAGATTGATTTTTTTAGAACTCTAAATACCCATAATAGACCTATGCATTTGATATTAATTTCAACTTGATACCTCCACGCGTTCCTAAGAAAACGGGTCTTGACAGGCTGACAATCTTGAAAATATTTTTTTATGTGATACAATTATAAATTAACAATTTTCGGACTTTTTCCTTTATTTGTGCTTTAAGACCTTGCTTCTTCCCAAATTTCATGATTCTAGGACAACGGGAAGTACCTTATAGGTTTTGATTTACTTGCGACAGTTGCGAGTTTGAAAATGTGTCGCGAAATGGCCGTATTTTTTTATTGCGTTGACATAGAAGCTTGATTTTTTTACAACTCTAAGAAACTATAGACTTCCGTATTTGGTATCAATTTCAACTTGATATTTCCACGCGTGCTTGGGAAAAAGGGTCTTGACAGACTGATAGACTTGATTTTTTTTTTATGCTATAGAATTACAAATTAACATTTTTCAGACATTTTCCTTTATTTGTGCTGTGAGAGCTTATTTCTTGCCAAATTTCATGATTCTAGGACAACGGGAAGTACCCTATAGGTTTTGATTTACTTGCGAGTATCAAAAAATGTCGCATAAATGGCCGTAGGTTTTTATTGCGTTGAGTGAAGCTTGAGTTTTTTTGGACTCCAAGAGACCATAGACTTACGTATTTGATATAAATTCCAACTTGATACCTCTACGCGTTCCTGAGAAAAAGGGTCTTGACAAACTGACAGACAAACAGACAGACAGCCAGACAGACAGACAGACGGACAGACAACGAAGTGATCCTATAAGGGTTCCGTTTTTTCTTTTTGAGGTACGGAACCCTAAAAACCGCATCAAAATCCGTTGCGTAGTTTTAAAGATCTGGGGCGGCATCTACATCGCCACATACGAACTACGCATCACAATGACATGACGTGACACAATCCTGAATCGCGCAATTAGAGTTTACCGCGCGACTAGCATATATACAACGTCCCGACATCAATCGTTGGGCAGTTGCCCACCAGACACAACACCCGTCTGGTCTGAGGATCCTCCCTTTTCAATGGAGGATGAGTGAACTTTACACCCTGTGCTTCATGCCTCTATAGATCTAAGCATACATAGGGACAGACAGACAACGGGAAACGACTTTGTTTTGTACTATGTAGTGAAGTGATATGTAGTTATGAAATAATCACGAAATACCACTACAAATGCGACGTTGCCAGCCCGCGCGCGCTCAACGCGGTTGATCAATGAAGTTAAAAATCAAATAGAATATACTGTTATGTCTAGGCACAGGTGGTTTAGAATAAAACACTGAAATCAATCACTTGGTGCGAGCGCGGCAACCTCTTCGCCCGACGTCTGTCAACGTAATGGCGGGGAGCGGGTGTCGCAGGCGCACATGTTTAATTATAATATCTATACATCACATATACCATTGATGAAGGGGAATGTACTTAGTTAATTTGCTTGTTCAGATTTCACGCTTCAATACACAGACATGTTTTATACTGCTACAAGTTGCGCAATAATATTATAACAATAGGCATATGCCTATTGTATTACACGAATCTATTCGAAATCCCAGCGTAAATAGCGTCAGTGCAGTTATACTCAAATTAGCACGTCTAACTAGATCTGTATAGACCTATATAATGCAGAAGCACGCACGTCGTCGGCCACACGGACGTTCGAACGGCACAATACGCACATAAATACCGTTCATCAAATCAACCGGCACCGCGATCGGCAAAATTCAATTTTGAAATACGCTCACAAAGCGTGCCCGTTACATTGTTTACCAAACCTATTACCATTGACGCGTCGCCAAAAAAATGACACGCTACACGATTTTATGCAAATATTCTCATCATAAACAAAGCTTCCCGAACACATTGTACAACCCTTTTGTTAGTACTTACCCTGATAGGTGATAAAAACGAGTGGGCCGGAATTAATACCATTACATACTTAATCCGAAATTAAAGGCGCCCACCGTATAATTAATAATGTAGTACAATATTAAAAGATTGTGTTTTCTCAAGGAATCGACGGTATTCTCAAAGAGTGCCCGCGGGGCTGGGAGAGTTTCTTTTGAAACTTAATGAGAGTCATGCTTGGAGGGCTGCTTTGCCTAATTCCGTTTGCTTTGAAGGGCGCGATGCGTGCGCGAGCGAGCACGCCTCACGCACGTCACGCGTGCCTGTGATCGCTCACGTGGAAAAACTCGTAATGATACTTGGCAAAAATCTTTGTAATTTAAAACGTGTAAAATAAAACAAGAAACAAATATTCTTAGAAAATATTTTATTTCAGAAATATTGTTAGATAATACTAGCTAATTAATTAACCTTATGTTAGTAATGCGCAGAATCGATTACGTCTCGCCACATCCAAGCAAAATTATGAATTGTGGTCGATTATGCGCATCGCTTATATTTTAGTTTTATAAATAACTATTATACAGAAATATAATTTTGCCCTATTAACTCAAGCACATACAGAACCCGTTTATAATATTATATTATTCTGATTAAGCTAAGTTAAAGTCTGTCAGTGTTGACTAGATGCATTCAAACCTAGTTCAAGCCATGTTATGATAGGAGATACTACAAAACAGTTACATTTCATATTAGCTTACAAACTGGGATATGATGATATCTACAACGATATGAGCTTTGCACAAGGTCAAGGCGCAATTTTATTTCGTTAAAAATATGATATGATAATTTCTTTCGCAGAAAATCTAATATTTACAACATTGTTCTCATACCTTAAAGCCTAGAAACTGGAATAATGTCTTACCGATAGATTTTGTCGTGATCAGGTGGCAAGCTAATAAAATATGGCGCTGGAGGTGGCGGTGCGTGTAAGTACCTAACTGATCCCGGCCCGGACTGCACCTTGTGTGGTAATGTGGCATTAGACAATGATGGCGGTGGCAAGGTGCCCGCATAGCCCGGCCATGGAGGCCCCCACATTGGAGGCCCGCCCGTAGTAGGACTGCTGGCCAGCGGACCACCCCGATACGAAGTCGAAGTCATCCTCAACCGAACGATACAAATCGCAACAATCAAAATAGCTATAAACGCGACCACTCCACCAACAATACCAATAATCAGATTATCATCATTATTCGATGTTGCCACCCCGACTACTGGAGCTCCCTTGGGCTCCCCAGTCACTTTCGGTCGGTCATGAGAAGGTGCTACTGACCAAATGATATCAGGCTCGGATGATGTACGGACCAATCGTGGGACGGGAGTAGTGGACATGCTACTAGAAGTGGCTGTAGTTCTACGTCTTGTTTCACACGTCAATTCATCGTCACCTATCTCTACTAACAGAAATCCTGATAAATGATCCGGAGATTCACATCTTACATCATTCACTCCGACGTTTGGTAGCCATCTTCTGAGTGCTCGAGCATTACAATCGCAACGAATCGGATTAGTGTCTAAGCCGAACATTGAGAGATCCGCTCGCCTGTCGTCTAAAGATACTAAAAGCTGCGGCTGCAAAGTTGTCAACTGACTTCCCGCTACGTCAATAGTTATTTGCGAAGACCTTGGCAAGGGGAAGAGCAATGCGGGTGGTAAACTTATAATAGAGGTGTTCCTGAACTTTACAGTTATCGCTGGTGCTTTCAAACCAGCTAACACGCCAGAAGATACCGTTTTGAGTCGAGAACCTCTAATACCTAATTCTTCCAACCTTGGATGTAATATGGAATGTAACTGATCAGCGCCAATTGTAGTGTCCTTGACTTCAACGTCCAGTTTCTCAAGTGCTAGTAAATATTGCAAAGCACCTTGTACATCAAAATATCCTAGCCTAGGATAACCATACGCTCTGAGCTCGACTAAATTCGGGAATGCTCTGAAAGCATTTTTTTCTATTCTTGTACATTTTTCCAGATTGCCAATGTCTAAAACGCGGAGTGAAGAGAGATTTTCAAAGTTCCCATCCATGATCATTACCATTGGGTTACCAGAAATATTAAGTTGCAGTAGATTCTTAAGTTTGGGCCACGACACGGCGAGCGAGCCTGTGACGTCAGTAATTTGATTTTGGGAGAGGTCCAGTGACTCTAATAATGTTGTTCGAGTGAAAGTTTTTTCAGACAACTTGCTAATGTTATTGTACGATAAGTTCAAGTTGTGTAAAAAAGGCGTTTCTAGTTGTCCGAATGATTTGATTCCAGTTCCTGCAAGGTTTAAATCTCGTACTGTTTTTGGCTCAGTCAATACATTGTTAATTGTTTTCTCAGATAAAGGATTGAAAGACAGGTCCAACTTTTTTATATTCACCATGACACTGTCTTCGGCTGGTATATCGATTATCTGATTGTGAGACAAATCTACCGAAGAAACAAAGAAATACTGCTTCTGCAAAGCTCTAAGTGGAGGGTGCTCAAATAAGTTTCTACTCAAATCAATGTTTTCAAGCATGTGTAATCTTGATCGTTCAAAAATGTTCTCGGGCAATTCAGTCAAAAGGTTTCCGCCTAAATCCAATACTTCGAGTCGAATTAATCCTTCAAATAGTCTATCTCCCAAACGATCGATTTTATTGTTTGACAAGTCTAAATACTGGATTTGCGTTGAGTTATGAAAAGCCATTTCGCTTATTGACTCAAGTTCGTTTCTAGCCAACAAGATAGTCCTTAATTTCGGAAGTCTAGCAAAATCGAGTTCGTCTACGTTCTTAAGAGCATTACCAGATAAATCCACTAACTCAAGATATTGTAAAGTACTTATAAGTTCTGACGGGAAGAAGTTGAACTTGTTGTTGGTAAGTATGATTTCTCTCAAGCGTGGGTGGATTTTGAACGAAGACGGGAACAAGTAACTGAGTTGGTTGTCAGAGAGATCTATAACTTCGAGACTCGTTCCGGTGTTGAAGAACTCCCCTTTAAACGCGTTCAGCTGGTTGCCCTTCAAAGATAAATACTGTATAGACATCACGTTCACGAACGATGGTGTCCTTATAGTTACGATATTATTGTAGGACAAATCCAAATGCGTTAAGTTTCTAAGATTTTTGAACGTATTTTCTGAAACCTCTTGTAAAAGATTGTTGGATAAATAAATCTGTTGTAAATTAAAATTCTTGGAGAACAGATTGACTGGAAGCGCTTTCAATCCAACATTGCTCAAATCAATACTCATTAACGCCTGGTTATTTTGGAACACATTTTGTGGTACTACGCTCATGTGTGAGTTACGACTTATATTCAGATGAGTCAGGCTCGGAATAAACTGGAATGCATCTACTGGTATTTCAGAAATCTGATTATCTGAGATATCTAAGAACCAAAGACTAATAAACTTTAATGGTTCGCCAACAAACTCAAGTATCCTATTTTGGCTTAAAGACAGGAATTGGAGTGATTGTTCTAATCCGCTAAACACTTCAGCACTGATTGAGTTCAGTAGATTTCCTGACAGATCTAAATGGTGTAATGTTTTGAAATGATCGAACGCTGCGGGAGGTAGTTCTCGAATGACGTTTCTTGACAGAACTAGGGATGTTACCCTGTCGGATACTGCTTTGAGTATGTCACTGGATAGTGCTGTGACTCTGTTGTAGCCCAGGTGGACTGATACGAGGCTAGGTAATCGGGAGAGGGCTGTGGCAGGGATGAGCAGGATATTGTTGTCTCGTAGAAGTAGTGTTTCAAGACTCGTTAGACCATCGAAGGCATCGTCTTCCACCTGGAACATAAATAACGTTTTCGTTATGGATTGTAAAAGTGAACAAATTATAAATTTTAAAATTCTTTTTTTTTTATTTTGTCATGCTTCACAAACTAATCTGCATTTAGATCAAACATGGAATATTAATTGTTAAAAAAATAATTGTCTTACATCCTGGTGGCCTAAATGAAATACATTTTTTGGCCCAGCTCAGGCACCACGTTATAAAAAATCTTTGGGTAACTAGACAAAATTGTATTCTGCTATTAATTTATTTTATAAATTGTGATGAGGTAATTTTTAAACACAAACCAAAATGTAATTAAAGATATTATGCAAATAATAAGTCTCAATACTTACAGTACGTAGAGCATTGACACCGACATCCAAGTATCTTAACTCAGTGAGACCCACGAAGGTGCCAGGTGCCAGCTTCACCAGGTTGTTCCTGCTGAGGTCTAAGATTTGCATCGACACCAGGGAGCTCAAGTGACTGTTGTCTATGGTCTGCAATAAATCAATACGAATATCATATATGAGTACCTTTCTAAGCTAGAGCATTTTTCTCAAGGATATGATAAAGTAATTACCACGATTATATTATCCCACAAAATAAAGTCAAGGAAAAAGGAAATCAAGGACCTTGATCATATTTATTTAGGCTACTATTTTCGCTACCTAAGGCCGGTTGTACACGCTAAGAAAATTCACTGTGTCTGCAGCAGACAGGACCTTCATCATGTACACGATAAGAATTTTGTCGAACCTAGGCACGAAAACTTGTCTTGTGTGCTGTAGATAAGAAAAATATATAAATATACAAATACGATAAGATTGTTTTCTGGCAGTCGTATGAAGGGCACTAGTCAAGTCTGTTACTAACTTTCGATTGTTAATGAATGAAGAAAAGAATCATGTTAACTCATCATCATTTTCCTGCCCTTATCCCAATCTATTTGGGGTCGGCGCAACATGTCCCTTTTTTCCATATTTCTCTATTAGCCGTCATCTCGGTAGTCACCCCCTTTCTAACCATGTCTCACAGTCTGTTCATAGTTTCTTTGATCTTCCCCTACTCTTATAACCATCGACATTCATACGCAAAACTTCCTCCGCATTACATGCCCATACCACGACAACCGATTTCCGGCACAACTTTTCGGTCACTACGAAGCAAAAAAAAAAAATTTAAAAAAAAATCTTTTCGGAACTAAATTCTATGGAGGAAATTTAACCCAATTGTGTTGTCCTTCAGTCAGAGTATTAATAAAATAGTCAATAAACATGTACTCGTATGCATACATGCTGTAATAGTGAAATAAATAGTTACGAAAAAGCCCCCAATTTATTTTGGTATCGTCTAATACTCTAATAACTTGAACCACCTCACCTACCCCAGTCCTCCCTATACCCTAGCAACACAAAGCGCTTCGTGTCTAGCGCAGACAAGATTTTTTCGTGTCTAGAAACGACACGAATTCTTGCGTAGGCCCGGTGACTTTTCTTAGCATGTACAAGGGCCCTAACAGTTCAACACACAGAAAGTAAGACAATTTTTGTGTACGTTTGCAGGTACTTTGTAGGTACGTACTTTAATATTCTCATATTTCAGAAATTATATATTTTTTACAAGTCCTGAATAAGACAAGTCTAAAATTATGCCTTAATTGATTTTCAAATAAAACAACACCATCAAAAGTTACTCCAAAAAAACATAATAAACAATCAAAAACAAGCCAGACCTAGTTACAACATCAATTAAGTCCAAAATTGCCTGAATTTAATGTTCAATCAGTTATTAACGCCGATATTAGTTCCCGTGTCAAAGGCCTTGATTAACTTGTTAACGAGAAATTACGGGTTAGGCAAATTTCTGTAAGATTGAGTATCTACACGTGTTATCCAGGGGATAATTTGAATAAGTTGATGTAGATTTACAGATGTGGTTTTGTATGGATAACATTCAAGTTCGTAACTAATATTAATAAAATAAAGGCGAAAGTGAGTTTGTTTGTTACGCTTTCACGCTAAAACGGCTGGACGGATTTAGATAAAATTTGGCACATGGTTAGAGCATGACCTGGATTAGGACATAGGATACTTTTCTTACGATAGTACGTTCCCGTGGGATAATTTCCGTCCTCCACGCGGGCGAAGCCGCAGATAAAAGCTGATTATTGCATAAAGTTATTGTGTATTTTGATGTCTTTAAAAGATTTGGTACACACAATAATGAATATACTTCTGAATCTTTAAATAAATAGTAGAACTCACAATTGTTGGTATTTGGATATTATAAAGCACAAGAAAAGACTTCTTTACATTTACACTCTTAGTATTATAATTTTTGTATTTAAGTTGCGGCTACTCACGACAGATTGCTACGGTGTAGCCGTGCTGCTACGCCGTAGCAATCTGTCGTGAGAAGCCGACAACAAAATACACACCACCTAAACCACCTATGCATTTTTCATTTTTTAATACTCTACGCTTAATGATTTTTTATCATCGTCTAATGAAATGTAAATCTAGATTTAGAAAAAATAAAGTTCCTTACTCTAAAAATTTAATTTCGTTACCCTACGTAGTGTCTCAAATAATTACATCCATCCTAAAACAACAAGGACCGTTTTCGATTTCCAGATTATTAAAGAAATGACAATCAAAAGCAAACTTCAGTAAACTTAGAAGAGGACTCACCGTGATCATATTGCTGGAAAGATTCAAGTGTTTCAAAGCGACAAACGATTTCATCGCCACTGTTGGGAAGTCGGTTATAAAGTTTTCTGAAAGGTCTAATTTCTCCAAATTCTCTGCTCCTTGAAAAACGTCGCTGTTGAATTTTGAGAGCCTGTTACGGCCAAGATCAAGGGTCTGTAAATCTGCGAGACCTATAAAGGCGCCACCTTCGATTGTAGATATCATGTTCCCGTGGAGGTCAATTTCTTCGAAAGTTTTTTGCGACACGAAGGACCCTTGTCGGATTAATGCTGGAATAGAAATTACTTTATTAGGTCCATATTCTCTAAATCATTTCGTGTCTGTCTGTGTGACCGCCTAAATCTTCTATCTATATATATACTAAATGGTTTTGATTCGGTTTTCACCTTCATTTAGTGCAGTGCGATTTTTTTATGTTGCTATTGCACCCGTGTGAACCAGGGGCGTGTCGCTAGTTTATAATATAACAGTTATAAGGCCTTTTCATTCCATATTTAATGCTTTGATGGACACTTTACGGCCATAGCAGTAATAACAAAAACTTCTTTTATTCGTTAACCCAAGCAGGCATCATCACCACTGCTGTCTTAACGGTGAAGGAAAACTTCGTGAGGAAACCGGTATGTCCTAGAACCAAAAATTCGAAGACATGTGACGTCTATCAACCCACTCTTGGCTAGCGTGGTGAATTACGGCCCACTCCCTCTCAGCGAGAGGAGGTCTGTGTCCCAGCAGTGGGAACATTATAGACTGATTATGTTATATTATGTGTGTCTCATTTTTGTCCTTCAAAGCGTCAAAACAAATAAAGTTACGAGTATCAGATAACACAGTACAGACTACAGAACAATTCACACTAGAATAAATTTCACGGCAAACAAAACGGGTTCATTAAAACTGCGGTAAAACGAGACGAGGTACAGATAGAAGAAACGGTTTTTAACTTTAAATTCGAAACTAAAGTGTCTCATTATTAAACCAAAAATGGTAAAACTCCTCTTTTCCCTAAAATATTCCTTAGAAACGACATTCGTATAGAATAAAATAAATTCTTACCTATTCTATTTTCTCTGAGTGACAGAACTTTCAACGCTTGCGGTCCGTTTAAGGAAGATGAAGGCACATAGTTCATGTTATTACGGTCCAGTCTCAAGATCTGCGGAGAAAATTTATGTTTACTTAGCAAACTTTAACTTTTGCGTTAACGTTTGGTATTGAGTTTGTTGGAGGAAGCGCATAGCATCCGGGTTCTGTAAACCACATTCCTGGGGTACACCCATCGCATTGGTTGATGAAGTTTTGGATTTACAGGACTTCCATATTTATACAGGGGGTCTCAAACGTAGTGGTCCAAAGGCAAATGGGGTAAAGCAGAGGTGGCCACCTATCATCTAAAAATTTAAGTTGGGACTTGGGATAAGTATTTTAAAAGTTGGTTTATTGTTCAGAAAATGCTCATTTATTACACTTTTACTTGGATTTTTCGACCCTATGTACAAAATTTTCGATTTAGCGCGTTCAAATCTGGCTGGAATATGCCTTGACATACAAGATTATGTTCCTATTTACGTTCAGTATGGCTCTGCAACCCTTCAGATTTAATTTTTACTTGTATTTTCAAACTTTTTATTAAACATTAGCGAAATTTTCTAAGTCCAGATTTGTTTTTCTTTAATATAATTTTTTATAATGATAGATGGCTACCTCCGCTTTACTCCATTTACCTTTGGACCACTACGTTTGAAACACCCTGTATATGTAGCGTTTGCGAGTCAGGTCAGGGGCTTTCTTTGAGCTCTTGTAGTAGGGCAGAAGTTGATAGATTCCAATGTGAGAGAGAGACGGAGCTATATCCTTTTTTCTCAACAGATCCATGATGGATCCGTGATCTTTTTTCACGTATGGCCCCAGTTATGCAACAGTTAAAGATTTGAACTGGAAATTCGATCCATCAGCATGAGCATGTTTAACATTTATCATCATCAATTTCAGCAACAGTCGTCCACAACTGGACATCGGCCAAGGATTGCATCAAAATCAAACACTTTCACAAGCCTCTTCAACAGACTGAACCAGAACAAACAAGACAGCTATTGGCTGAACGATGCTGGTTTATCTTACCTTCAAAACCTCACAGCCAATCAGAAGACCTTCTTCCAACCCTCGGATACTGTTTCCACTAAGGTCCAGCTCTTCTAAAGCCGGTAAATTATGAAGTTCAGCAGTAGAAAATATAGGGTTCAGGTTATCTCCAAGGAGATTATCTGATAGAGCCAGCCTCGTAATGTTTCCTCTCACTCCAGCCAGCAGTCTGTCTGGTAGTCTTCGTAAGCTGTTGTGTGAGAAGTCCAGTTCTTTTAAGGGAAGACCGTAGGATGAGAAGATCTGGAAAGAAACAGTAAGTTAAATGAGGTTAACATTCTGACTCATATTAACATCAAGATTTTGCCATTTTTGGCTAGATAGTAGTCGCTAACATTTCGGGATTTTTAAAACACATTATTTAAGTTCACAGTCCAGACATCATTATATTTATTTTGGTTTTAGCCGACAAGTTTGACTCACAACTCCGTCGTATAATTACATAATTACTATCTTTTGCCCGCGGCTTCGCCCATGGATGTCGAAAAATATCCCACAGGAACGTACTATCGGGATATCCTTCCTTATTCCTTGACAACATTATAAAGGGAACCTCTGCGCAAATTTTCAGCTTTCTAGGTTCAAGCGTTTAGACTAGGCATTGATGAGTCAGTCAATCAGTCAGGACTTTTCTTTCTATGTAGGTGCTGAAAAGATTATTTAATTTATTTTGATTTGATTTTTGTAGCCATTATCTTCCCACTGCTGGGCAAAGGATTTTATTTGCTTTATTGTACACTAGCTTTTGCCCACGACTTTGCCCGCATGGATATCGGAAAATATCCCACGGGAAAGTACTACCGGGATATACTTCCTTATTCCTTGTCTACATTTTATAGGGAACCTCCCTGCAAAATTTCAGCTTTCTAAGTCCAAGGGTTCGGGCTGGGCGTTGATGAGTCAGTCAGTCAGTCAGGACTTCTCTTTTTATTAATTTAAATGACTTCTAATTTATATTTGGCAATGGGTGTTATTTACCTGAAATAAATGAATTTATTTGATTTGTAATGCATTCCTGACAATCAGTTTGAGATCAAATCACCCAAACCCACCCAAATAAATACATGAGTAAAACCGTAAACTATTACAAATCTACGATTAATCACTTCTGCATGAAGTATCCGATACACACAAAGTTTATTCACCGAGAAGGAAAACAACCGTAACTTTTCTATACACATTTTAACCTATTTATTACTCAGAAAACAAAAGTGTAACAGCTGCTGTTCACGTATAACTTACTAGGAACCCAGTCAAGGGGAAAGGTCAGTGGGTTTCCGAAGTTAATGCAAGCAACTATTCTTTTTACTCATTTTCTTTTCGACCGACCAAGATATGAGACCACATGTGCTGAATACCTCGTTGGTATAGTGGTTGCAAACGCTACTGCTGAGCATGAGGTCCTGGGTTCGATTCCCGGGTCGGGGAAAGTGTTATTGAGTTTTGCCATCATGATTTATCAGTACCAGGCCGGAGTCTAGATTTGTGCCCGGTCGATGGCAATAGGCTCGTTCCCTATTACATGGGACTTTAACATAGCTGGCGAAATGCGGGTGTAGGTACTGTACTATAAGTAACCTCTGCCTAACCTTTCGGGAATTACAGGCGTGCTATCCTACTCGTATACTATTAGATGAGCTATGTTTGTATGTATACAGGGTGGAATTTTGTAATGCCACCTGAAGGGAAAGTACTCTTAATACTGTAGATAGAAAATTTTACTCAAAAACATTCCTTTATTTTTGAATAGAAAGAAAACTGCATTCAAAGATTTTCAAAAATTTGCTTGCCAACCCGGGAATCGAACCGCCTAAAATCTGTAAAAATTACACCCTGTACTTTTATTGCATCGATCGTTAGGATCAATTATAAGGATGAAATCTCTCTAAAAAACTTGATAAATTAAATGAAAGGAAAACCATGAAATCTCAAATTATTTTAATTATTTACAAAAAACGGTAAATTATAAGTCCAGGTTTCATGGTTTTCCTTTCATTTAATTTATTAAGTTTCTTAGAGAGATTTCATCCTTATAATTGATCCTAACGATCAATGCAATCAAAATACAGGTGTAATTTTTACAGATTTTAGTCGGTTCGATTCCCGGGTGTGGCAAGTGAATTTTCGAAAATCTTTGAATGCAGTTTTGTTTCTATTCAAAAATAAAGGAATGTTTTCTTTGAGTAAAATTTTCTATCAAGAGTATTAAGAGTACTTTCCCTCCAGGTGGCATTACAAAATTTCACCCTGTATATTAGTATTCACGTTCTCGAAAACGGCTCTAACGATTTCGATGAAAGTGACAATATAGAGGTTTAAGGAGGCGAAAAATCGGTCTAGCTATAGGTCTTATTTCTGGGAAAATTTGTTTTCTCTATTTTCACCCGAGCAGAGTTCGGTCGCCCAGGTACTTATGATATCGGTGTTCCTAAGTTGGGAAAAATATATCCCAACAACACCGTTAACAGTAACAGCCTGTAACAGTGTCTCATTCGTCCAATGTTTCAGTGCTTAGGAAGTTATCATATATAAGATAATCGCCCCACAAACTACTAAGAATGGTTTGTTGCAAATAAAAAAATATTCAACGGCCGAGACATGTATCTTTATCTTCCTAACTAGAACTCCTAACAACCAAAATATTTTCCACTCAGAAGGCCACAAAATTATTCCGCCCATACTTAAATATAAAGACCAAGTTGATTCTTGCTTGAAACCATTGAATCTCGAAGACCGAGCACCTCGCTCGAACGTCTAACAGTTTCCAAACTTATAATCACGAATATATTATCTAAAGGCGAATTTACTGGAGTAGCCAATGACAATACCTCTGGATAGTGCTTAGTTTGGTGAATGGAGAATCGAAGATTATGAATTTTAAATAGATATTTGTGTAGGTATTAGTTTGCATTGTCATGAGGAGCTTCGTGGCTAAGTAATTACAGCCGCACGGGTCAATCCACCAGGTTAAGCTACGCTTGCCGGGTTTGGTCAGTGGATGGATGACCATCTTTACATAGGTACCGAGACTCCTCCGTGCCTTGGAAAGTGCGTTAAGCCGTTGGTCCCGGCTGTCATTCGTGGATCTTTGACAGTCGTTACGGGTCGTCAGAAGCCCGAAAGTCTGACAACCAGTCTTACCAGGGGGTATTGTGTTACCCAGTTTATGGGTTGTCGAGGTCAGATAGGCAGTTGCTCCATGTAAAATACTGGTATTCAGCTGCATCCGGTTAGACTAGAAGCCGACCCCAACATAGTTGGGAAAAGGCTAGGCAGATTGTTGTTGATAGTTTCTCCATACAAAAATTGTCAGTCGTCAATTTTATTCCACGGATAAAAGACATTCGTCTTTGGCCAAATTAGCCCTTTAGTATCATTGTTTCCATTCTTCCTATTTGGCAAGGCAAGATTTAAATGGCAAGGCATATTGATAGGTTACATTGTCATGTTTACTGCTTCGGTAGCTATCGTGAGGTACGTTTGTCTGAGTAGTCTTAATTTGCAGTAAGACCAAGTCCTTATAATAAGTACTAAGTAAGTATTTTTGAACCAAGAAATATGGAATAAACGGTTTTATATATTTTTTTTTTAATTTTATTGTGTTTCGTTTTTATGTATTGTTTAAGAGTCTGGGCCCAATCATGCTCAAATTTTTGTCATATTGTTCAAAAGTGTGTTAGAAAAACAGTATCAGCATAAACGTATCAAATAAAAATGAAATCCCTAAACTTTTTGGAACAAAGTCTTTTAACACGGCTTGCGGTAGGAGTAAAAAGTCAGTTTCAAGGTTTCAAGTGTCAAAAGTTTTTGTTTTTAGGGTTCCGTATCTTAAAAGGAAAAAACGGAACCCTTATAGGATCACTTCGTTGTCCGTCTGTCAGTCTGTCAAGACCTTTTTTCTCAGGAACGCGTGGAGCTATCAATTTGAAATTAATATCAAAACACGCTTCTAAGTCAATGCAGTAAAAAATACGACATATTTTGATACTCGCAAGTAAATCAAAACCTACTACGGGTACTTCCCGTCGACCTAGAATCATAAAATTCTCAAAAAAAGTTCTCACAGCACAAATAAAGGAAAAAAGTCCGAAAATCATTCATTTGTGGTTTTACCACATATATTTTTTTCGCGATTACAAGCGTATATTTGCAGTTGAAGAAATGTATGGGAGAACATGTTTAACAACTACAGTTTTAAGTTTGATTTTGGGATAAATTCACCCAAACTACGGAACGCTTCATTTTGCGCGGTTCGACACGCACTTGGCCGGCTTTTTTAATACAGATCCATCTAGTATAAGTGTTTAGAAGCAAAAACATATTCTAGATGTCTAATAAAATTAATACATGCATGATAATGGGGTAAATACATAATAAAACGAAAGAAACTTCGTTCCAACCTTCTGCCCCACGCCACCTCCCAACTTTTTGTTGTATATACAAGTTAAACCATATTTTTTTTAATTTAGTTACCACTCCATAGCAAAATACCAAGGCCAGGAAATTGGAACGTGTATCAGATAAGAATAACATATTTTATATTCCGAAAGTTATCTTCTCGCAAAAAAAAAATATCAAACACAATTCCGATCAAGTGAAGTTATTTACATTGTGAAACAAATTATACACAGATTTACCCTGTGTGTAGGCTTTAGTATATAAAAAATAATATTCCAGAGGTACGTTGATATACGAAAATATATATTATGAGGAAAGAGAAAGTTTTGTGTTCGAGGTAATCAAGAGAAAAAACCTCATTCTATAATATTGTCTTTTTAAGTAATAACAGCCGCACTGGTTGATCCATCAGGATAAGCTACCTTTGCCAGAGTTGATCCATGGATGAGTGACTATCTTTACATACCAAGACTCGTCCGTGCCTCGGAAAGTCCCGGCTGTCATTCGTGGAATCTTTGACAGTCGCTACGGGTCGTCAGAAGCCCGAAAATCTGACAACCAGCCTTACAAGGGGTAGATATCATATTGCCCAGTTACGGGGTTGTGGAGGTCAGATAGGCAGTCGCTCCAGTAAAATACTAGTATTCAGCTGCATTCGGTTCGACTTCAAGCCGACCCGAACATAGTTGGGAAAAGGCTAGACAGATTGATTTATAATCTTAATGGTTATTGAGATCTTATTATTATTTTTCTACAATTAATACACTTAGTTGCAAAACTCGCTTTTTCCTGTTAAATGTATTTTATTCTCGACATTAGCTACGCTGAGTATCCTTGAAAAAAATACGTAAGTAATGTTACAAATAAAGCCGCGGGCAAAAGTATTAGTTTAGAAGTTTTATTACTCTCGTTCGTTTGTTTACTTTTAATAGTCAGCGCTGAAAAGTTCAAGCCAGTGTTGCCGTTTTAGCCACTTTGTGGCTAAATCTAGCGGATTTTCAACGGTCTTAGCCAAAAAATAATCCGTTTCAGCTACCAAAAAAAATCTAGCTACTTCTGGCTACTTTTTAGATTATTGCTACATACCTACTTCTATTACTGTTTGGACACCTGAATGTTTAACTGAAGTCACAAAAACGGTCAAACCAATAAAGCCAACTGAAATACCATCCACACCCATTAACGAAGAGATTCCAGAAGACTTAGTAAACTTTCAAATTGATTTTTAATTTTTTACTAAAAAAAACAATAATTTTAAAGTTTTTAGCTACAAACTTGTAATCATTTTCTAATATTTTTTTAATAACACTATTAAATCCACTTATCTCCATCCCTATATATTAAAATTATATTATTAACAATATTAATAGGATAAAGTACCTAAGCCAAAAATACTTTAACCACTTTTAGCCGAATTTCGAAAATAGTTTATTTACAAAAGTGCCAACTTTTGTCTTTGATCTAGCCACAAACTAGATGGTTCCAACGGCAACACTGGCTCATGCTTTATCCAAATATTTTTATAGTATTTCTTTAAACTTGAATGTAGCCTTGGCTTTTCATAAAGATTTACACTGAAAACATAACTTAACATTACCAATTTATGTCCCAACTTTTTCGAGCGATTTTTTTCATGTGAAAGAAAATTATCAATTATTTTTTTGCACACATTGAGATAAATAAGGCTTACTTTAAATCTTACAGGATTGTTACCAATTATATTTTTGTCTGTAATTATTCCTAAGTCGGGCAGTGTTTTTATCATTTCAAATTGAGTTTACCAGAATTTCACAGGAGTAGTCTGAAACCTGGATTTCTATGTTACATTAAACTTAAACAATCAATCTGCCTAGCCTGCCCCCAACTATGTTGGGGTCGGCTTCCAGTCTAACCGGATGCAGATGAATATCATTATTTTACATGGAGCGACTGCCTATCTGACCTCCACAACCCATTAACTGGGTAATACGATACCCCTTGGTAAAACTGATTGTCAGACTTTCGGGCTTCTGACGACCCGTAACGACTGTCAAAGATCCACGAATGACAGCCGGGACCAACGGCTTAACGTGCTTTCGGAGGCACGGAGGAGTCTCGGTATGTAAAGATGGTCACCCATCCACGGACCAACCCCGGCAAGCGTAGCTTAACCTAATGGATCGACCCGTGCGGCTGTTATTACTTAGTCACGAGCTCCTCATTAAACTTAAACATAACGGCAAAAATGTGGGTGTACAAAAGCCTACCTATACGGTCATAATTTATAGAACAGCTGATTGTTTTTTTTAATAACCGATGAAAAATTTCAACACTGGGTCTAGACTTAACTATTGAACTCGTGGTACCTTACAGCTTGCGAGTTAATTTCCTTTACACCGTGTAAGCACCATGGTTGATGTTGTTCTTTTAAATTGTTGATACAACACAATCTCGTCCTACTAATCAAGCTACGAACAGCAATTAGTCAGTCAGTCGTGCCGGAGACACGTAGACAGTGCCGATTAGTAATGTTTGATGTATTCGTAATCGAATTACTGACACAGTCGTGACAGACTGCCAGTTAATTAAACGTAATCAACTAATCACCATATTTGACTACCCGAGTATATAGGGGGTGAGGGGTACTACATAGTACAAATAATAGGTATATGACATAGGGAGGTTGCCCACGCCGTTTTTTTGTAGAGATTCAATAGCACGTTCGATATTATGATTTTCGAATTATGACAATCACGGGTCTAATTTTGAGTTGTGTATACTCCGTTTGAAATTAGATAAGACATTTAAATAAATCTTTTTTACAGTCTGTTCAACCCATTTTGACTTCTATACCGTAACCTCCTGATATAGCAGTGTAACTAAAACATTCCAACCAAACTGACTCCTTAAAAACTCCTCTTAGTATTCATGAAAACTTTAGCAAAATGCTTTCACAAACTTTATTTAATATAATGGAATCGGTCATTAGACATGCAAAAAGTATTCAGAAGTTGTCCTCGTCCGCGTAAAGTTTTACAAAAACTATAAGTACGAGTAAGTACTTAGACTTGGTAAACCAAACTACCTACTTTTGTAAGCGAACGACATTATATTCATATTAGTTAAGAATCGGGCTATATTAAAATCGCCTCATGACACTTTAGTTGATCGTTTCATGGCAGAATTTCTTTTACGAGAATTCAAGAGTTTTTATTTTTTTTTTTTTTTTCTTTGGATCTGTGTGTCATGAAATAGGGTATAACTTTGCCTGGAAGAAATGGAGTGCTTTAAAGTACTCGTACTTCAAGCATGAATATTTCCCTTAAATTATGTTTTGCAAAAGTCCGAACGACAAATGGGCCATGGTTAGGCTCGTAACAATTGCTCTACTGGCATTTTCGAAAATGATCAGAAACACGTTTACTAGGTAGAGTATCCTACACTTGTTCCCAATTTATACTCTCAATAAATTTGCCACTACAAAGCTGGCCTTTGACGCACCTACATATTCAGGGGTATTCCCGCTGCCCAATACACTGTTAGAATTTGTGTGTGTGTGTGTGTGGGTCATGAAATTCCCCTTTTCACTCATAGACAAAGCCTATGCGCCTGTAATTTCATCGAACTGTTCTCTCATCTATCATTATCGAATTACCATACAGCGAAATTACCCGAAATACTTGGACAATATTGCGTAATATACATAGGTTCCTACATACTGATATGAATCGGTATAAATTCAGGCGCATATGCTTTCTGGCGTCAGAGGTTTTTTGGACATTTCGACGCTTGGCTGCCGTTGCGAGCGGTTGTGTGCTGCCGCTCCCTCCCGCTGCCCCGGCTCGCTGAGTCATCGCTCCCCACCCGTCACTGCGCTGCGCTCTCGCGGCGCGCATCGTAGTCGCCCCGACTACGTCCGATCCTTCGAGGAATTAATTATTTATTTAATTAATTCCTCGATCTATGATCACCAAAGAGTCTTTTTCAAGACTATTGTTTCTTTAACGTTATCGTCGAAACGTGTCTAGCTGCACTAGGCCCCTTCGGGGCAAATCCACAGTTTCGTGGTCCTCGGTGGAAACCTTACGGTGCCAACGAAGCCGAGTGGGGTGTTGACCCAATACACCCGCCGAACCCCTTCGGGGTGAGGCAGTCAATTGGACGGGTCCCAGTGTTAACCGGCCTTGGGGGATCTCCTAGTCGGCACTGGTGTACAGTCTTCCTTTCACAGCTTGCACCTAGTGTCTTTAGGGTGTGTCTACACCCTTCGCGCTAGATTGGTTAGGGCCCCGTTCGCACATTAAGACTGGCGACGGGTACACACAGCTTAGGGCACACCGTAGGTACACACCTCCCTGCCTGCACCCGGCAGGGAGACTTACACATCCCCGGGCCAACCCACCCGGGGAGTTAGATATAGGGTTGTCGCGTCGTGACCATGTCGCTCGATAGAGAGCACCTTTTCGATTTTCTTAAGGAGCTCCTCCTAAAGGAGCCCGATGTGTTCCTGGACGCAGTCTTGAGGAACAAGAGCCTCAAGGCGCGTCTAGCCGCTTTTCAGCGGTCCGGCCCCACCCCCCCCTCCCCCTCCCCTTCTGTCTCAGGCATCGCTGATTTCAGCGATGCCCTAGAGCCCACTCCCGTCCCTCCTTGTGAGGATTCAGGTGACTCTATGGACACCTCCCCGGTGTCCGGGAGACCCACCTCTCCCTACTCTTACATTTCTGAGGCATCCGACTCTGAACCTGCTCAGGATCAGTCAGCCTCCTCGTGCCCTCCCTCTTCCCCTTCCTCCGCTGAGGACGATGGTTTCGCCACCGTCCAAGGTAAGAGGAAGAGGAAGAAGAATCGCGTTGATTCTTCTGCCCAGATTAGGAAGGGAAGGAAAGTGGGTGATTCCCTCACTCCTCCCTCTGCGGCTTCCACCGCTATCCCTCCCCCCCCTCCGACCGCGGATCCCACGGCCTCAGTTGCCCCCACCGCCACCCCCCCCCGCTTCGTCTTCTGTCCCCAAGAAGGCACCTTCCCCCCCTCCTGTGTACATCCAGGACAAGGGGAAGTGGACAGACGTCTCGCGTTGGTGTACCGATCTTAGGATCAATTACACCGCCGCACGATCTACCCAGCAGGGTATCAAAGTGAGCATCCCTACGTCTCATGACTTTAGGGAGCTCACGAAACTCCTTAGGTCGAGGAACGTGTCTTTCCACACGTATACTCTCCCTGAGGAGCGCCAGACTAGAGTGGTGATCCGCAGGATCCCGAAGGAGCTCTCCGTCATTGAAATCAAAGACGACCTTCTGTCGCAATCTATCCCGGTGGATGAGGTCCATCGTATGCACCGCTCCAGGGCAGGAGAAGCATACGACATGGTCCTCGTTATCTGTCCCCATTTCGAGGGGTACCACCCTATTTTCCAGGTCAGATCGATCTGTAACCTCACGGGTTTCGAAATCGAGAAACCCTGGAAGAGTGGCATCATTGGTCAGTGTCACCGCTGCCAATTGTATGGCCACTCGCAGAGGAACTGCCACGCGAAACCCAGGTGCGTCAAGTGCCTGGGGGACCACGGCACTTCGGACTGTTTGCGTTCGAAGGATCGTACTTTGTGCACCGACCCGCCTAGCTGTGTGCTATGCGGCGAATCTGGGCACCCAGCCAATTACCGTGGCTGTCCCAAAGCCCCAAAGTCCTTCTCCTCCTCAAAGCTGAACAAGCGTGCAGACGCTCGTCAGCAGAGAGAACGCCCTCCGCTACTCCCCATCCCATCTTCCCAGATGCCGACCCGGCTAAGTCCGCAGCGACCTAACCCGTGGTTTCCCCTACACCACCAGCAGGCTTTCCCTGCATTGGCGTACTCCCAACCCCCTTCCCCTCCCCCGCTCGCTCCTAGGGATCCGAGAACCCGCGCTCCCCCAGCCGTTCTCTCTCAGCCCCCTAAACCCGCGTCCGCGCCCGCTCCTAAAGCCACCCCTCCCGCTGCTTTGGCTCCTCCCCCCCCTACCATACCCCCAACCATGCCAGTGCTCAGCCAAAATGTTGACTCGTTCAGCATTATTGCTGGCACTTTTATGGCTTTCTATACCCCCCGCGCTAGACAGATGGCTCTTGAGCTAACCGCCGCCAGAAATGTCGGCGATTTGCCCAGGATCATCAATATATTCAATGCGTATCCCGAGATTACGCAAGCCTTGAATTCCTTTTCCAACAACTCAAATAAATAATGGATAAAGGAATCATAGCTAGGATCAAACCCCGATCATTAAACTTAGGCTTTTTCAACGCGAATGGCTTTGCAGGCCAACGCGATGAGATCGCCACTTTTCTCCGCGACCACCATATCGACGTTTTCCTCTTACAGGAAACGTTCTTGAAGCCCCATCACCGAAGTCCGTCGATTGCCAACTATCGCATAGTTCGCAATGACAGGTCTCGGTGCCACAAGGGTGGGACTATGATTTACTATAAATCGTCCCTATACTGCATCCCTATGGACCCTCCCCCTCTCTCGCGATTAGAAGTGTCTGTCTGCCGCTTAGGCATGACAGGTCACCAGCCGATCACTCTTGTATCGGTCTACCTCCCCCCCCGCGGCCCCCGCACTTCAGAGGATTTCCAATCCCTCTCTGACGATCTGACCATTCTGTTCGGCTTGAGTGACTCCGTTATCATAGCGGGCGATCTCAACGCCAAACATACCTCCTGGAATAGTTCCACCACCACTTCTAGAGGAAGACACTTGTTCGACCTCTGTCCCATTTTGGGTTTCGATGTCATTGCCCCAATGACTCCCACTCACTATCCCCATGACCCCGCTCATTCCCCCGACGTACTTGATGTGGCGCTTCTAAAGAATGTCAACCTTCGGTTGGACTCTATAGAGGCGATACATGAACTAACGTCTGATCATCGTCCCGTGATCTTAAATCTGGCCCCCCGCATAGGTCTCCGCGATCCCTCTCAACCTCTCCCCACCCGGTTGGTGACGGACTGGAGGAAAGTAAGCGAATGTCTGAAATCCTCCTCATCCCCCCACTTAGACTCTATTCCTGATCAGTTTGACTCTCTCGCTGACACGACAGCTGCGATCGACTCATTCACGGAGCACGTACAATCAGTCCTGAACGATTGTTCAAGGGAGGTTCCAGCGGTGGATGACCATCGCTGGAAGCTGCCGGACGATGTACGTGCCCTGATGAATGAGAAGAACGCGGCTGTCCGTGCCTACAGCAGCTTTCCCTGCTCATCCTACGAGACTTTTTGTCAAACCGCACCTTTCGCTATCGCATTGAAGGAGCACTTTCCTCCCCCCACCCTATTCGCGCAGGAGTCCCTCAGGGCTCTGTGCTTTCCCCCCTCATTTTCATCCTCTTCGCCAGCGATATCCCGAAGAGTAAAAAGGCACAGTTGGCGCTGTTCGCAGACGATACGGCCATTTTCTCCAAGGGAATTCGCCCTGACTCGATCGCTCGCACCCTCCAAACTGCAGTCGATGCCCTCGGCAAGTGGTTTCGAAAGTGGAGAATCGAAGTCAATCCCGATAAAAGCCAAGCCATTCTCTTTACGAGACGGCGTAATCGGCTCACCGCCCCTCCTCGGCCGATCACCATGTTTGGCAAGCAGATCCCTTGGGAAAAGCGAGCCAAATATTTAGGTGTGACGCTCGATAGTCATTTATCATTTTCAGAGCACATAAAGCAGGTTCGTTCGCGGGCCTACTTTGCTCTCGGCCGTTTACACTCCGTTCTGAATGCACGCAGCAAGTTGTCCCTTAAGTGCAAGTTGCGTATTTACACAGCGTGCATTCGACCTATCATGACCTATGCGGGCCCAGTCTTTGCGCATGCAAAGCCCCACCTCATCCATAGGATGCAGACCCTTCAGAACCGTCTCCTCCGAAAGGTAACGGGAGCCCCCTGGTTCGTTCGGAACGCGGACCTCCACCTTGACCTTAAAGTCCCGACCATCCGTCAGTACTTGAAACGCCTTTCCAAGCGTTTCTTTGATTCCGCCGTGAAACATCGCAACCCCTTGGTTGTCGAAGCCGCTAGCTATGTCCCCAGTAGAATCAGCAGTATCCGCCGTCCGCGACATGCCCTCACTGAACCCGATGACCCTATCACCCTCCTCCAGGAAAGTAGTAGGGACACTAGCACAGTCCAACACAAACACAGATCTACATTCCGGCCTCGCCGCCGAGGCCCACCGCGTTTAAGACCATCTAACGTAAATGTAAATTCATGTCCCTTGATCAGTTTAATCGAGCCAGCTGGTGGCGTAGCTGAGCCTGTAGCTTTAAACTCCCCTGATAATAATAATTCCCCTAACTTGATCCAGCCTATTGCTTTGCCTTGTATATCATTGGTCAATGACAACGACTCCCTAAGCCGAGGTCCGTACCCCACAGGGGGTGCCCTTAGTGCGCAGTCGTTTAGTTTATAATTTAGTTAGTATTTATGCCCCTGGCTGGAGGCTTTTGAGCTCGCTTAAAGGCACCAACAGGAAAGTCCGGTTAAGTAGTCGGGACCTCTCATGGTCACACTACGAGATGCCATTTCAAAAAAAAAAAAAAAAAAAAAAATTTCTGGCGTCACAATAAGGGCTGCCACGTCAGATAAAACAAATGAGGCGATAAATACGAACAACGTGCTGAAATGGGAAACGCCGCATGATTCCACAAATTGATTGTGCATTTTAATATTAATGGCGCATTCTGCTCTATAATTACATAATCAGTTGTTTGAGTAGGTAGTTTATGATAGTTTTTGTCTTTAATCAGTGATGTGAGTGGATTAATATATCCTAGCAGGTTTAAGAAATACCTAATTGCTTAGCTTGGATGATGAGTTGATGACTTCGACACTAATGTTTTTAAGGTTTTATCTTTACAAAATAGAGAAAATTCTTTTTTTATCTATAGATATAATTTCTAAAGTTGAACCATTATCTAACGATTACTTTTCGCTCAATAATATAGGCTAATATTAAGGTGCGTTCAGACAGTGCGAGGCATATTCTTTAAATGGTAAGCCACGCCTGTGACTCTTACCTCAGACTGACTGAGGCATCTGACACATAAAAAAAACCAGCCAAGTGCGTGTCGGACCACGCACAATGAAGGGTTCCGTTGTTGAAAATAATTTATCCCAAAAACAAACTTCACATCATCATCATCATTTCAGCCGAAAGACGTCCACTGCTGGACATAGGCCTCCCGCAAGCACCGCCACTTCGACCGGTTCTGTACTTCCCACATCCAGCAGATTCCTGCGGACAAGGTCATCGGTCCACCTTGTGGGAGCCCTTCCAACGTTACGTCTTCCGGTACGCGGCCACCACTCCAGAACCTTTCGGCCCCATCGGCCATCTGTTCTGTGAGCAATGTTCCCTGCTCACTGCCACTTAAGTTTGGCAATTCTTCGGGCTAATGTCAGTTATCTTAGTTCTCCTGCGGATCTCTTCATTTCTGATTTTATCACGTAGGAAAGCTCCAAGCATAGCCCTCTCCTTTGCCTTTGGGTGACTTTTAGCCTTCTAATTGTTACGACGGGTGGCCAGATATTATAGATAAATAAGACGACCAGACTATTTTATGTATCGTGTATTCAGCCATTGCATGACGAGCGATCGGAGTCGGTGACAAGACAACAGGATCCGGAAATACCACAGATAATATATATTTTATAAAGACTGATACACATACGTAACATCTCCCTTATTAAGAAAAGAAAATGGAATCATTACGTGGAACATGGTACGTAAGTATACTCTTTTTTTTTTTTTTTTTTTTTTAACATTAACAAAATTCTTATATACTAGTAGACTAAGTGGAACGGAACATCTCTAAGAAGTGACAAGTTGACTTGACTGACATTTACATTGCGACAGTTCTGACAGTGACGTCTATCAAATTGACTTAACTAAGTTTTGACAGCTACTAACAAAACAAAATTAGGTTTGACAATGCTTGTACAACAAACAATACATTTAGTATATTAAATTATAGCTAAGTACAAATTAAGAACTTAATCTAGACCAATTTTCAAAATCTTCGGGGCTTTATTATTGCTCTACCGAATGAAGAATAAGTTGTGTGTTGAGTTTGTTTATTTGGTGTATGTGATGTGTTTGTTTTTGTTTCAGATTCTTGGACAGGATTACTTGTACAAGGAGATTGATAATTAGATGGAGATGACGACGGCAGTATATTGGAAGGCGACGGTGGATCAGTGTCAAGTGGAACTGATGGGGATTGAAGTGAACTTCTTCTACTAGGAGCGGACTCAGTTGGTGAATGTTTTGGCTGTAGGATATGTTGGCGATTACGGCGAAAAGTACCTTCCGGGGAGACAATAGTATATGATCTAGGCTGTGGACCTATGTCTGACACAGTACCAGGTGTCCAAATACTGTCTGGCTGTTTCTGGAAGTAAATTTTATCACCAATGTTTAGGGAAGACAACGGTTTAGTATGTTTATTATAATAAATCTGTGATTTGTTCACTTTTATTTGAGTTTTATTTGTTAGAGACCTGTAGTTAGGTATTTTAGGTTTCAGAGTTTGTTCTAAGACTGGAAGTTTAGTTCTGAGTGTCCTGGACATTAGTAATTGGGCAGGCGAATACATATTTTCTTTAGGTGTATTCCTATACTGTAATAATCCTAGATGAGGGTCTGTATTATCAGTAAGACATTTCTTTAATATGTTTTTAACCGTGGCTATGGTTCTTTCTACAAGACCATTAGACCGTGGATAATAGGGACTTGATGTAATATGTTGTATTTGCCAATCTAAAGCAAAATGATTAAACTCTTTTGAGTTAAATGGGGGACCATTGTCTGAAATTAGAATGTTGGGTATTCCATGTCTGGAAAATATAGACTTTAGGTGACTAATGACAATTTTACTAGTAGAACCACCTGCTAGCTTTACAAGCTCGACATATTGGGAAAAATAATCTACGACTATGACATACTTGTTTGAATTGAAATCAAATAGATCAACTCCGACTTTATTCCAAGGGATTGGTTTTACCTCATGGGGCTGTAGTGACTCTTTGGAATTGCTGCGTCTGTTAGTGAGACAGTTATGACAATTATTAACATATTTTTCTATATCAGAGTACATATTGGGCCAGTATACTAGATTTCTTGCCAATCTTTGGCAACTATGAATACCTTGGTGACCTTCATGTATCTGTTTCAAAATGTCTTTTCTCATGGCTACTGGTATAATGACACTGTTGTTTTTGAAGACAATACCATTAATTATATGTATATCGGTTTTTAAAGGAAAATAAGGCCTAAGTATGTCTGGAAGCAATTTTTTATGTTCAGGCCAACCTGTTATGCAATATTTACTTAAGAGTGACAATTCATTGTCTTGGGAAGTCTGTTCTTGAATAGATTTAAGTTTATTTGGACTAACTGACAGTGATCTAATGACTAAATTGACATGTAAATCTAGATCAGAATCTAGATCATGTAATGACTGTTCTGGTAAAGCTGCTCTAGACAGAGTATCAGCTACATAAAGATATTTACCTGGTTTGTAAGTTACGTTCAGGTCATATGGTTGTAATCTTAGCATTATTCTTTGAAGACGGGGTGGAATGTTATAAATTGGTTTTTTATACAGCGATACTATTGGTTTGTGATCTGTTTCAACTAAAGTGTGGCGACCATAGACATATTGGTGAAACTTTGTACAACCAAATAGGATTGCTAACAGCTCTTTCTCAATCTGAGAGTATGACTGTTGACATGAGCTTAATGAAGCTGAAGCATATGCTATGGGGTGTTTATCATGGCAAATCACTGCACCCATGGCATCTTTAGACGAATCAACTGACAGTGTAATTGGTTTATTTTGATCATAATATGTCAAGACAGGGGCTTTTGTTATACATTCCTTTAATTCATTAAATTCTACATTATGTCTCTCTTGCCAAGACCATTCATTATCTTTAGACAGAAGTGTTCTTAAATTAGAAGTTTTATCTGACAAATTCTCTATGTATGAGCCTAAGTATGTAACCATACCTAAAAACCTTTGTAATTCTGTGACATTTGTTGGTGGTGGCATACTGCAAATGGCTTTCACTTTGTTTTCATCAACTCTCACACCATCTTTAGAAAAGATGTGTCCTAGGTACTTGACTTCACTTTTACATATGTTAGACTTGTCTTTATTAAATTTTATTCCTATTTCTCTAGCTCTATCTAAGACTTGTTTTAACCTAAAATCATGTTCTTGTTTAGTTTGACCGTAAATTAGGAAATCATCCATCATGATTTTGACTCCTGGAATATCACTGAATCTATTTGTCATGATGGAATGAAACAGTTCTGGGGCTGCATTTATCCCGAAGGGAAGTCTTAGGAATCTATATCTACCTTGAGGTGTGATGAATGTACATAGTTTTGAGGAAGCTTCATCTAACTTTAGCATATAAAAACCTTTGTTTGCATCTAGGGTAGTGAAATATTGTGAACCAGAGAGGCTGGATTTAATTTCATCAATAATTGGAAATTGATAATGAGGACGCATAATGGCTTTATTAAGTTTTCTTGGATCAATGCACAGGCGTAGTTTACCATTTTTCTTTGATGCAATTACAATTGAGCTTACCCATTCAGTAGGTTCCTCGACTTTGACTATAATTTGATTTTTTTTTTAACATGGCTAATTCTTCTTTTAATTGTTCTAAGAGACTGAATGGAATTCTACGACAGGCATCTATAGACGGTACAGCATCAGGCTTCATTGACAAATGACATTCATAATCTTTAAGACAACCTATTCCTGAGAAGAGATCTTTATATTTGTCAAGCTGTGATACATTGAGTGACTCATGAAATTGGACATTATGGACTCTTTTAACTAATTTTAAATTCTCACAACTGTTGCGACCAATAATATTCCTACAGGGTATATCTATAATGTGGAAATTAACATTGTATAGTTTGTTGTTATGTGTGACAGACAGAATGCATTGACCTACAGTCGGTAATACTTCACCGCTAAAGGTTGATAGTTTGTGACTACTTTTCTTTAAACTACTCAATGGCAAATTAAGTTTTTTATAAGAGTTAAATGATAAAATGTTAGTGTCAGCACCTGTATCAAGTAAAAAGTCTACATTCTTACTATTTATGGACAAAGTTGTATGATAAGGGTTTTTTTTGCTGACAGAAATCTCATTAGTGAAAAGACTATTTAGAAAATAAGTATCAGTACCCGTACTTTCTTCTTCTTCTTCTATGGATCTCACATGTTTGCTGCGGCAACACTTGGCAAAGTGATTGGGCTTGTGGCAGTTGTTACAGATGACTCCTATGGCTGGACATTTTGTTCGGTGAACTTGACCACATCTGGAACAATTCTTGGTTGACTGTTTGGATTGAGGTTCTTGACTGGACGATGCTTTACTTGATTGACGACTTTGACTTGTTTGAGACTGATGACTTTGACTTTCTTGACGGCTATGACTTCTTTGACGACTGTGACTTCTTTGACTGTGACTTTTTTGATTGCGACTCTCTTGACTACGATGTGTTTGGCGACTGTGATGCGATTGACGACTGGCAACGACACTTACTTCTTGGCTTGATAAAGCTTTAGCCTGTAACCTAGTATTTCTTAGTGTTTTAGCGAGACTGACGGCGGCATCAAATGTTGATGGTTTCTCGATCAGGATACGTTCTCTGATGTACGAGCAAGATGAATTTAAGTTCCATGAGAATATGTCCTTTACTATATCATCGGCAAGACCTTCAAAATTGCATTGGATACTTAGATTCTTGAGATCCGTGGCATATGTCTCAATTTCTTCATCTGGACCTTGTTTTCTGTTGAACAGCTTATGTCTTTCGACGGAAATATTGACACGTGGTGTGAAGTAGTCTTCAAATTTGGCGAGTAAATCCTTATAGGTGATCTTGTCAATTTGTATGTTAAACGAGTAAAATATCTGAAGAGCGTCTGGGCCTATGATTTGTAGTAAAATGGCTACCTTTCGTTTGTCTGGTTGTTCTTCTAAATTGTTGGCTATCATGTAAATCTCTAGACTTGTGTTGAAATTTCTCCAAGCCAATGGCATGTTCGAGTTGTTGATATCTAAGCTGAAATTACTCGGCGGCAGGGGATAACTTGTATTATTTGCGTTTTTATTTTCCGGCATTTTAGGGCTGGACCACGCGGCGACGTTTTACTCGAAATTTTTTTTTTTTTTTTTTTTTTTTGACTGTTTGCGGCACTTACTTTTGTGGTTTTTTGTGACTTCTTTTTCTTCTGTATCTTCTGACACCATGTTACGACGGGTGGCCAGATATTATAGATAAATAAGACGACCAGACTATTTTATGTATCGTGTATTCAGCCATTGCATGACGAGCGATCGGAGTCGGTGACAAGACAACAGGATCCGGAAATACCACAGATAATATATATTTTATAAAGACTGATACACATACGTAACACTAATAAGGCACATTGTGAGCGACCACGTTTCAGTGTCGTAGGATGACCTTCGGCACTGAAACGTGGTCGCTCTGGCAACACGCACTAGTCAAAGACTTTCGTCTTGAGACACTGCGGTTTGTGAGGCGAGAAGACATTGCGAAGCTTCCCGAACGCTGCCCAGCCGAGTCGGATTCGACGATTGACCTCAACATTGTAGTTGAAAAACTAGAAATCCCAAAAAAAAAAATTTATGCGATAAAATTACAAATTAACGATTTTTGGACTTTTTCCTTTACCTGTGCTGTGAAACCTTGCTTCATGCCAAATTTCATGATTCTAGGTCAACGGTACGTACTAGTAGTTTTGATTTACCTACTTGATCAAAATATGTCGCAAAAATGGCCGTACTTTTTTACTGTGTTGACTGTGTCTTAGCTTGATTTTTTAAGGCTCTAAGGGACCATAGACTTACGTATTTGATATTATTTTCAACTTCATACCTCCACCTCCTGAGAAAATGGGTCTTGACGGACTGATAGACAGAGTGACATACAGACGGACAACGAAGTGATCGTATAAGTGTTCCGTTTTTCCTTTTGAGGTACGGAATGGATTAGCGGCTTATACCTCGCTGTCTGGACGCACGCACCTTTAAATTCAGAATTTTCTGCCACATTGTTTTTTATATATTTTGCTTCGAGCATAGAAACAAGTAAAGAAAAACATGGAACCCAAACCACAATCACGATCAGACTACAATAAAAGCAATACATTTGGAAGTAGTACAGCCAGCAAATCATGCAATCAGTCCACTCGTTCCGCCCCGCGGCATCAGTTATCAGATCATGAACGATCGCATGATGATCTCGCCAATAGAAATCATACGCATACCGCGGTAATGTGAACTAATTTGTACCAATTTATCTTCAGTATTAGGTGAAAATTGTGCTGTATTTATTGTATTAGTTTTACGTTGGATTTGTTGGTTTTATATTGAGAAAATTGTATGAATTAGTTAAAGAGAAAAGGGGTTTATTCTACTATGTCAAAACAAATGGTTTATCAGATCATATTGTTTGTGTTTAAAACTTATATTAAATTTAGACATGATCGTTCCACTATCGTTCCACGATCATGTGTAAACAACAGTTTTGGAATCTCATGAAGAAGAGAAATCATGAGAAGAAAGTGACTGTGATAAGTACTTAAATAATTTTTCGATGAGCTGCAGCTCACCGAAGTAACGATAAGTACGAACGTCCTGATCTTTGCAAATTGACACGGTACCTATGTGAAACCGTCTCTCCACGCGCGTTTACCAAACAAGTAAACAAAAAATACAGATGAACATAGAACCTCTTCCTTTTTTGAAGTTGGTTAAAAAATAAACTTTACATGGTGCATATTAGAAAGAAACAAACTGGATTAATATGTCCGACGACACTTTCAGAATGCAGCATACAGAAGCAAAATATACTTTACAGATGGTGTAATACCTACACAACAAGAAGTAAAAGGTCACAAGTCCAAAGCTGATTTTATCTCCAGGGAGATATTTAGAGCGCCACTGGACTAAGGTCCCATTTGAAAACAGCAAAGTGTCTTGAATTTAAAACAGATAAGTACATGCTCTATTGACATTCTTCTTCTTCTTTTTTTTTTGATACGTCGTTACGACGCCAACGTGTACATTCTCACGACGTGAGCTGTCCTATCCAGATTGAATTAGTCTTGTAGAAAGAATGCTGTAGAATATTTCGTTTGCAATTTTGTTTTTTAATTCAATTAAAGGTATCTTTGGAATCCATTCAATAAAGTGGAACAATTACTTGCTTGATTTCTAAAAAATCAGTTTTATAGAATCATTTATGGCACATAATTCAACATCCATTATTATAAATCCAGCAAGGTTCTTAATAACCTAGTTCACTAAATGATTTGGTAATTTAAACAGATAAAATTACTACTTAGGAACATTATTATATTTAAAAAAGTTGCCAAATAAAAATTTTATTACTACCAACCTGAGTAGGCAAAGTCTGCTGCCCAGCAAACCTCTGACTGAATGAAATAATAGGAGCTCCATACGGCAGGGTCGGGAAGTCACCAGGGAAGACGACCCTGTCGCAGTTCATAAGGATCCTCAGCTGCAGTGCTCGGTCTACCTGCACCTTACACCGGCAGGGGTACCGGAGGTCATCGTTCAGCTCTGAACAGGGGACCCATTGCTGCTGACCCACGATGTAGGGGATCGTGAAGAGAAGTAAGAGGAGCCGCATTTTGACCTGGAAAAAAATGTGTTGAATTAGTGTCATGTAAAAAATTGGTGTTTTGGGGGTAGAGGTGTTTTGTCCTGAACGTGTAGGAGGTTTAAAAATACTACTACGTAATTGAATGCAACTGAATTAGCTCAAAACATCAATATAAAGAAATTATCTTATCAATGGCTAAGCCATAGTATAATCAGCGTATAATGTTCCCACTGCTGGGACACAAGCCTCCTCTTCTGTGAGAGGAAGTGGGCCAGAATCCACTACAGGGGCTTATCATTATTTGCAGTTAATAGCGCAAGAGCTAAAATAAGTCTCAATTCTTATCATTTTAAAACATAATAATATAGGTAGTTTAAAGTAACATAAAACAAAATTTACGTTCATAACCGATTCAAAATAATTAAATTTGCCTTGCCATACAAATATTTTATAAAAGAATCCACTCGTAAAAATGAATGTCTCGATAACTCAATGTTTACACTTTTTATTTGAGCTCCGAATAAAACCATCGCAGGTCATTACCATAAACAAAACGTCGATATCCCATAAACATACAAATCGGTGTGGAATTGCTAAAATCGGCCAAGTCAATATTCCAGCGTTCTGACACTGATTACATTTGTACGGGAAATAGAAACCAATCGCAAAACAGACTTTAAAAGTGCATCAGGTCGTAAGTTGCATCGTTTTTGTCCTTTATTATTGCATGAGTGGTGTACAATCAATCTGCCTAGCCTTTTCCCAACTATATTGGGGTCGGCTTCCAGTCTAACCGGATGCAGCTGAATATCAGTATTTAACATGGAGCGACTGCCTATCTGACCTCCACAACCCATTAACTGGATAATACGATACCCCTTGGTAAGACCGGTTGCCAGATTTTCGGGCTACTGACGACCCGTAACGACTGTCAAAGATCCATGAATGACAGCCAGGACGTTAGTCCTGGCTGGCTTAACGTGCTTTCCAAGGCACGGAGGAGTCTTGATATGTAAAGATGGTCACCCATCCACGGACCGACCCCGGCAAGCGTAGCTTAACCGACCGATCGACCCGTTCGGCTTTTATTACTTAGCCACGAGCTGCTCGTGTGTGGTGTACAATAAAGTTTTAAATAAATAAAGAGAAGCAGTTATTCTTAGACTGCTACAGCCACAGCAGAAAAATCTTCTCAGGTGCAACGGCAAAAAAAAACATCTCAGCATTAATTTTGTTCTGTAACAATGTTATACAGGGTGTAATTTTAATCACCTTTATCCTCTTAAGGGGTCATTGTACTCATCATAATGAACAATTTTAATTAAGGGACCAAACCAAATCGCGGAAAAAAATCTGCTATTCCCTACGTTTATGTTCGCATAACTCGGCAAAATGTAGGGAACAGGTGATTTTTTTTTTCGCGATATCAGCTTTGTTCCCATAGTAAAAGTTGTTCATAATGATTAGTACAATGACCCCTTAAGAGGATCAATCTGCCTAGCCTTTTCCCAATTATGTTGGGGTCGGCTTCCAGTCTAACCAGATGCAGCTGAATACCAGTGTTTTATATGGAGCGACTGCCTATCTGACCTCCACAACCCATTAACTGGGTAGTACGATACCCCTTGGTAAGGCTGGTTGTCAGACTTTCGGGCTTCTGACGACCCGTAACAACTGTCAAAGATCCACGAATAACAGCCGGAACCAACGACTTAACGTGCTTTCCGAGGTACGGAGGAGCCTAGGTATGTAAAGATGGTCACCCATCCACGGATCGACCCCTTAAGAGGATAACGGTGATTAAAATTACACCCTGTATAATATGGCGCTTGTGTCAATCTATTTTCGTTGCTGACAAACAAAGAAAATTGTCTCATCTTTTACCAAAATATTAATGAAGTAAACTCTCTAGAAAAGTTGCAAATTTCAACTTAGGTCTACTTAGGAAATGTACTAAACAAGTAAAATGCTTGTAAAGAAGGTCGTCGACACAATTTACGGTCGGACCTTTATTTATTTCGTTCACAGATATCGCATTAACTTTTGGGGTTCCGTAACCAAAGGGTGCCAATTGGGACCCTATTACTAAGGCTCCGCTGTCCGTCAGTCCGTCCGTCCGTCTGTCACAGGGCTGTATCTTTAGAATCATAATGGGTAGACACTTGGTTTCCAGAGAGCGTGTACTACGAGTACTATGGCCGTTCAACAAAAAATTAAATACAGTTAAAAATTTAAGGGGGTGAAGAAACGTGTTAAAGAAATATGTAGTGTTTAATATTGTACGGTGGTACGGAACCTTTCGAGTTCGCTTTTTACAGGATTTATGTCAAACCACAAAGGAAAATCGACGAAGGTTGTCTGGATATTTTCTATTAAGACAATAAGACGGTGGAAGACTTCCGTGACTCTGTAGTTGTCAATTAATTGTGTTTCCACGCTTGTACGGATTGTCTTTTAAGTTAGGTAATGCTTAGCTTAACTTGAACTTATCGTGTCAATGTCACAGTGGCTTAAATAGTTACAAGGTCACCTAGAAGTCAGCTGGGCTTACTCTTGTTACTTTTCGCAACAGTAAATGCGATACCCGTGGCTGCTATTATACTAGGTACAGCACCTGATCGACCGAGCTCAGCTCGGGTGAAAATAGAGAAAACTAATTTTCCCAGATATGAAACCTAGCTACATCGATTTTTTGCCTCCGTAAAAATCTCTATATTGCAACTTTCATCGAAATCGTTAGAGCCGTTTTCGAGAATGTAATTACAAATCTTGGTTCTAACACTTCAATAAAACTAGATATAGGCTTTTTAAAATAATATAGGTTTATTTAGCCAATTAAATTCACTAGGAAGTTTATACGTCCGTAGTCTCAACTAAAGCACAGTACGAGAAGTATAGTAATATATTATTTATAGTGGGTAGGATTGGCAGGCTACCGTTTTACTTTTTAAATAAGTACCTACAGTATATCGATTATTACAGAATCGACTAAAGATTGATTTTTGTAAATAAGTAAATCAAATAAATCAAAAAATAGTATAGGATATAATAGATGCCTGCTTAATAATACTCGTACAATTATAGATCCAATTTTTTTTACTCTCTTGTTGATGTGATCTGGTTTTAATGGGGAGAGACACGCTAGGAGCCGCATCGTACAACACCATATTTGTTTTGTCTTGAAAACCTTCAACAGATTGACAACTGACGGTTACCACTACCAACGATAACGGCGTCATCTATAATTTTAGCTTTGCCTGTTCCTTCCCATTGTTGTCAAAATGGTTACTTACTAATTATGTACATTGTTTTTTGTATAAACAGTATAAGTACCTACTCTTGCTCTGACTTACTAAGGGCCTGTTTGCCACCAACGATTAAGTTCCTAATAACTTACTTGGCAGATAATTTCATACAAATTCTGTTCCATTTTTGAATTTATTCGGTGAGTAGTGGCTATTCGGACATCGTGTTAGAAGCCCTAAATGTCAAAAGCTAGAGATAGAATATTTTGTAACAAATACTGTGTGTAAAACTACTAAACTGCACATTCAGACGGAATGGTAGCAATTTTGTTTCCTCATACGAATGGGTTCAATCTACGTGGCTTATTCCTTTTCGAGTGACTTCGAATGTCGAAATATACGCTAGATTTGTTGCAATAATGCGAATTGTATTGGTAATATGGACTGCAACGAAGACAATAACTTGGTTCGTTACCTGCTTTCTGTCGCAATCATGATTTGGAAGCTTTTCTGTATTTATCCATCTGATTTACGCTTTTTGTCACTGCTGTTCGTTCATTAGTAGCGACAAAAGCCAATAAAGCTCCTTTATAAAATTGTTTGCATGAAATTCAGCGTTTATCAAAGTTTTATTCGTCGCAGTCCCGGCCTGTCATCCTCATAAACATGTGATTGAAAGCGACAAAGAATTCATATTTGTTTAACGTACGATATTCTGAATTGCCACAATATATTCCGCAATAAAAGCCATCTTTATTACATTGTCTGCAAAGTTTTCTGCAAAATGTCTAGACTGTAAGTGATAATTGGATGGTTAACAAGAAAAAGGGTTCTCACTTTTTTATATGAATAGGTAAACTAGTCACAAGTTTGAATTTACTTTAACTTTGACGTGGGTCAACAATAATTACAACTTTGAAAGTCGCTTTTGATGATTCGTATCGTCTAACTTTTCATTTTCGTTCAGATATCAAATTTATTTTTCTTCAGACAATGAAAATACTATGTTTCAAACTCTGATAATAATTTTCTCTGTCTGTTATTCGAACAAATTCTCTCATTCCATACATTGTCGAACTCCCAACAGACAATAAATTAATAACTTATAAAATTTTCCGATACTTCGCTCCACCGCTAACGAGTTGTCGCGTGGCACATCCCCATTACACACTGTGTCAGACTCTGTGTCACACCGTAATAATTTGTCTCAGAGATACGAGGGGAGCTTTCCACGTAATATGAGAAATTTGCTTCGTGTTCCGTAGCTGGAAAACGATCATCGTGCGAATTCCGAATGGGTAAATTATTAACGAAGCTCAATTTATGTGAAAAGTTTGTTCGATCGCGTCCGAAACTAGCATAGTTTGTTTGGAGTTCTTCCTCAGTGCCATCATCGGCTTCTCATCTCTTCGAACACAGTTTTTGATATATCCGAATATAAATTTCAACCTCTTTTCTTGGAAGTTCGTAAACTTTTGATCTTGCGGTAAATAAAAACAAGGATTTATTGAGAGCTCACCGACTTTGGTGAGGGAGATCCGGCTTAGCTGTTTGTTTGTGAAAGCAAGCTCTGTGAGGAAGTTGTTTTTGTGTAAACGAACGATAGAGTTAATTAATAAGCTTATGAATCTGGTTTATTTATTTTTTGTTTATTTTAGAACCAAGCTCAACATAGCAGACCAACGTTATACTCGATGTTCGTAATTACTAATTATTGAATCCCTTTGCTTACTTAATATCTACTTTATTTGTCTTCCTTGAAAAACAATTATTTAACATGCTAAGGGCCTGTTTCACCACCAGATAATTTCATACAAAATCTGTTCCATATTTTAATTTATTCGGTAAGTAGTGGCTATTCGGAAATCGTAAAATAGACCCTAAGTCTGGTCGTGTCCTAGCCTTTATAAGATACCTCAGTGAAATTCAACAGCTAAAAATACTTTTGAGATGTTTTACTCAAAACTACTGAGGGTAATTCGACCAAACTATTGTACCCAGTATAAGTCTTATCTATCTTCGAATAGGAGGGAGGAAGGAGGGAGAGATGAGGGAGGAGCTCATGGCTAAGTAATAACAGCCACACGGGTCGATCCATCAAGTTAAGCTACGCTTGCCGGGGTTGGTCCGTGGATGGGTGATCATTTTTACATACCGAGACTCCTCCGTGCCTCGGAAAGCACGTTAAGCCGTTGGCCCCAGCTGTCATTCGTGTATCTTTGACAGTAGTTAAGGGTCGTCAGAAGCCCGAAAGTCTGTCAACCAGTCTTACCAAGGGGTATCGTTACCCAGTTACTGGGTTGTGGAGGCCAGATAGGCAGTCGCTCCATGTAAAATACTGGTATTCAGCTGCATCCGGTTAGACTGGAAGCCGACCCCAACATAGTTGGGAAAAGGCTAGGCAGATTGTTGTTGATATTTTCTCCATACAAAAACTGTCAGTCGTTAATTTTATTCCACGGATAAAAGACATTCGTCTTTGGCCAAATTAGCCCTTTAGTATCATTGTTTCCATTCTTCCTCTTTGAATTCAGCGCAAACTTCTCACAAATATCTTCTTTATTACAATAAAAATATAACCGCAGCATCTTATTCACGATATTCGCTCTAATTCCGGATAGCTATGAAACTATTCTAAAACAAGCACCATTACTCAGAGTAACGGACAGGGCAACAAATCTTGCGCGCAACGTTGCGGGTCACAACGCAACGATGCTGTGCAACAAATAAACTATGCTGTTTGCGGTAATGTCGCCTGCATTGGGATTTTACCCCGAAATCTGGGACATGTGTGTAACAAGTGCTTGGAAAACTTTGGTAATAAGTTTTGTTTTATTTAGCCTTTTTTTGAAATCAAAACCTAGAAAACCACTTTTATTGTGGTAGGTTCAGTAAATTATCCATTTCAAATTTTACATGTAAAATATGAAACGGATAATTCAATTTTTTTTTAAGTGTCAAGTCACTTAGAGACTAATTATATTTTTTCTAGGAAAGATTCTGATTTTATTTAATAAGGGAATTTATTAATAGTTAAGAAATCTAACTATTAATGAAGTTGATCATTTTTACTAACATTAATACGTGCTATACCTAAGGATCATAATTTAAAGCACTACCGTGCCACTATTTAGCACAGAATAAACCCACCAAAACTATTCGCCATAAATTAAAAAGTTGACAAAACTTTCATACCACTCGGGGTATTCCTATTTTCTCCGGAAACATTTTAATGTTGGCAATACTCGTTGTGTGCAACACCGCTTGCAACAAATAAAGTAAGTCGATGTAGCTGAGCCAAATCTGCTGGGACAACGCCAAATGGTTACATTAGGCTAATATTTGATGCACATTAGCATTGTAGTAGTAAAGTTCTTGTAGCCTGAGATACTGCATTGCCTTGATTTTAATATAAGATACTGCATTATTGTGTGGAGTTCGTAGATCTATGACACACGTTACGGGTTGACAGAAGCCCGAAAATGTGACAACCAGTCTCACCAAGGGGATACCCCTTGGTGAGACTGGTTGGGGATACTCCTTGGTGAGACTGGTGTTATCCAGTAACTGGATTGTGTAGATCAGATAGGCAGTCGCTCCATGTAAAATAGGTATTCAGCTGCATCCAGTTAAACTGGAATCCGACCCCAACCTCGTTGGGAAAAGGCTAGGCAGATTATGATAAGAGATCGATTTGAACAAGATAATTATGGAATTAACCACAACGATGTGAATTTAACAGTTAAAATAAAAATGTTTTTTAACATAAATGCTAAGCAGATGATAATTATTGTGTAGAGTTAGCACACAAGTTATTATTTAACAATGTTTGTGCCCGAAAAGAGCGTTTTCCAAGCAGCCAAATTGTGCAGAAAGTGCCACTTTTTCGTACTACTGCTTTTTACTTTTCAGTTCTTTTTTTATTTTAACTCCGTCACCAGCCTGACACAAAGAGTTTTTATTAAGGTTAAAAAAGGAAAAGTAAAAGTTAAGGAAAAGTTTTACAGATTATCATTCATATAAAAGGTACATTAAAACTAATACTTCATTAAACCCATTATTAATTATTACTCTAGATTTAGACTTTGAATCTAAATCTAGAGTAATCAATGAATTAATTTTAAATATTCATTAAATATGTTTAACTGAACGTATATTTTGCTCGTGTCTTTTTGCAATACTACGTGGCAGCTATTTGCACATGCATAGTAGTAGATATGCTGAGCGCGCATGTATTTAAAGTAGGCCGGCTATTTTACTAATTTCTTGCTTAGTTCGAAGTCGATCTGTGTAAATCAGCTAAAAATGTCGAGTTTAAGTAACGAATGAAATAAATTAACCCCGGAAAATGTTATTTAAGAAGCACAAAATGTCAACAACAGCCTTTTACTACCTAAATCAAAAGAAAAATACTCTTTCAATATATATTTTTTTTATTTCCTCGCACAATGCATAGTAAAACCTGGTAAAACCTAGTATAATTCACGTGCGTAAGATGATTTCCGACTCGTGTCGACTTATACACTCGTCGGAAATTACCTACTTTCTGCACTAGTAGCATAAATAACTATTTTTCAATTAATTTGGAACCTTCAATTTCACATATGAATGAAATATATTGAGATCTTACCTGATGGCATTTACGGGATTAGATGATAATTTCTCACTAAGTGTCACATTGTTATGTGACACGTCAAAATTGTATGTTGTCGTTGGTATGAGAAACGTCAAAATGCTGATATTAATTTTAAAAAATGTGTCCGTAAGTTCAAGGTAGCGCGGGAAAAGAGTTCCTGGAAGCACTTGGGGAAGCCTTTGCCCAGCAATGGGACAGAATAGGGTAAGAAAAAAAAAATTAATCCATCAGGAATTTCCCAGTAGCAGCCCAAAGGCTGGATTTGTGCTCGGTTGATGGCAATAGGCTCGCTCCTTATTACATGGAACTACACACCTCTGCCTAACCCTTTGGGGATTACAGACATGTTGTTATGTTATGTTGATATGTGTAAATAAAGCCTCATAAACTTGCAACTAAGCCTAAATCCCTAAATGCCTGCTATCACGACCTTAATAATGCACTAACAAAGTTCACTAACTTCATCTACTTAGAATCTAAGTTCGTAATGCAGTTTTCCATCGCACGCCACTAACTTAGCTATTCATGCACCTGACGCTAAATCTAAATTATTTATACCACACTAAGGTTTAACTTGATATAAACTTTAATTAAAAACTTAGCTGTAGTTACGTGCAGTCGTAATTGCTTATCTAATTCTAAAAACAAAACGCGACGTTAACTTTATCAGTTTGAGTTTGAGTTAGTTTTAAATCACACTTCACACTTCACACTAATATTATAAAGGCGAAAGTTTGTGTGTGTGTGTGTGTGTGTATGTTTGTTACTTCTTCACGCTCAAACGGCTGGACCGATTTGGATGAAATTCGGTATGTAGACAGCTTATACCCTGGATTAACACATAGGCTACTTTTTATCCCGAAAAAATGTAGTGCTCCCGTGGGATGAGCAATTTTTTTGTGAATACTTTTCTCATCGAGTTTTAGTGTAAGTATCTCAAAAACCGCGGGTAACACCGCGGGGCGCAGCTAGTTCAAAATAATTTTGCAAATAAAAAAGCTTGATGGTGACACTAGCTGCGTTCGAAAACAGAATAAATTATACCAACATGCAAAAACGTTATATCTACCGGCGAGTGGGCCGTGTGTGGGTGTGATTTCAGAGTTTTATTTCAACTAATAATGTCATAGAGCAAGATCCCAGGGCCGCCAGGTTGTGTCTGGCAGGTCTGGCCTCTGGGATCTTGCATTATCATTGGTAATCTAATAAGTATTAAAAACCAGGAAAAGAAGCTGACTTTTTTTGGCTTTTGTTTTTTATGTACCGTTTACAGTTTCCGTAGGCGACCAGCCTCGGCCACTACGGCACGCATGGTGCGTGCACCTTATTACAGCGGGTGGAGGCTGCCCTTCCTGCGTGCCTCCGGCTCTAAAAATACTCTCGGAATAGGGCAAACAAGTACCACGTGGGGGTCGGGTTTGGCTAACTCGGTTCTGTTACAGTTTGGTCGGAGACAAAAAGCCTCAAGACGTTTTAGCCTTATATTTAGGTGTTCTTTACGGTAGAATCGAGAAACTAAGAATTTGAGAGAAAAATATTTTTTTGTTTAAAAAATCTTTTACCTTCACTCCAACCCTCATTCCCCTTAGGTCGTAGAAGCTGGGTAGATACTTATTATTATGCGTTAATTATGGCAGTAAACTCTCATAACTGTTTATCATGAACGTAAGGAATCCAGTAAGTACCTAAGTATTCACCAGCAGTCATAACCGCGCTCTGTAATGAAATCAGTTAGCAGAAACTTCTTAGAAAGCAATTCTTAAGCTTACTACTGAATTAGTTAGGAACAAAACAACAAAATATTAACGCACGAGTGCTGATGTTAAGCTATTATAGTACAATCAGCCTCAAAAACATGTGATCTTTGTTCCCTAATATTGTATCAAAGTGTAGCCACAAAACACATTTGGTATTTACAGTCCGGTCGTCGAGAGAATCATAGAAATAGAGAATTGGACTAAGCGTTAGCCTCACAAAAGTGACTACAGGTAGAAAGAGACAAAGCAAATTTGCGGCCAATACCTATAGTACTACTAAAGAGACAAATACTGGCCGCAAATTCGCTTTGTCTCTCTCGTAGGTGCTCTTCGTCTATATTCACTGCACAACTGAATATGGAACGCTCAGTCCATTCTCTATGTGTATGGAGAATATGCTGTCTTGACACCTGTCATTTTTATACTAACGAATATGTGTTATGTGAATTTGATTCTTATTACTATTAGAAATTGTCCAACTGACAGGTGTCAGGAAAGCATTCTCTCGACGGCCGGACTGTAATCGTACATTGATACTGTATTATCGACAATCAAATGAATGCATGCAATGCAATGCATTTTTGAGGCTGACTGTACAAGGAAATGCTCTTAGCAAACGATGTAATATTTAATGAGAATGAGAATGAGATTTAATGAGAAACAACAAACAAATTAATACATTACTATTCAACATTATTACCACTACTCTCTATTACTCATGTTTTACATACATAAGGATAGATGTAATTACATATTCGTAACAACTATGTAACAATAATTAGTTGTTGTACAAAAATTGTTTCACGGTAAATGCGCTTGCACAATAAAAGTTCACTGTAACTAGGTAAACGAACTGCTGGTCAAGTGCGGGTATTTGGATATTAAGGGTCCCCGAAACGGTCAATTGCAATTGTAAATTTTTACGTGATTGATGCACATTGATGCGCAAATTTATCGTCTACCAAGTGCAATTGAAGTGATTGACAATATTACTACAATAAAAATTGATGGCATTTGATCAAATGCGATTGATCGTTTCGGGGACCCCTTACATTTTTTACTAGGCTTCGCCTAGTCTCCTTAGAAATATTTTATACCTACCACACATGCACCTATTATTTATATTATGTGATTAATTTCAACATACAACTTTTTTTTATTTTTACCCATCAATCTGATAAATAAATAAAATAAATGGAAAACTAATACTTAAGTATCAACATTTTCTCACATCTAATTTTATTTTTTTTTTTTTCAATTTATTTGTTCAAGATATAGACCTATTTACATTTATTGTACCTTAAATAAATCTACAATAATCTAGATCTTGTTTCGCCAATTAATCAAACAATTGTATTTTATACAATACTTCCACTGTTACATTTCGATTACAAAAACAAATCGAATCAACCGACTCACGATTCACAACCACATTTCGAGATTCCGACCACAAAATCCGCCAACGTTCCCGATAAAAATATAATTTCAAAACCGCGAACCAAATTCGATTTTCAAATTACATTTCATAACACGAATATAGTTTTAAATTCGGCCAGCATGGTTAACGCGTAGTAATGCGGACTGCTTTCGCGGAACTTTTTGCAAACCAAATGATTCTAATGCTAATAATGTTGGATCTGTATTTCGTGTTCGACAGGTTAATAGTTGCAACGTTAATGGCGAACAAATATTGGATTTGCTGCCGCATTCTGTGCTATTGAATCATTTCGTAGTCCAATTAAACATTAATTAACCTATTAATTAGTCACCTGCTATGGTGCAATCACACTTGCCTTATAAATGGTTTGTGTGCAATCGTCATAATGTAGCTAATTAAAATCGAGTAATAAGTTCCGACTTTAAATACTTATTATGAATATTCGACTGACTTCATAACTGACTGACAAAGTCAGTTATGAAGTCAATCACCTCTTTATGTTTTGCTATTAAAATGTATAAAATGATCGTGTCCTGAGCTCGCGCACTCATTAGTGAGCCTACGAGTAATTCCTTTATCCTTTACGACAGCATTCAGCTTCGAAGCTACTCTATGTGTGGGTTTTGCATTTTAATACACGTGTGAGCACTATGTAGCTACTATAAAGCTACCTTTTACTGGGTACGTCTTTCACTGACTTGAGTGTGCCCTGGCGGTTGAGAGTATGTCATGCTCACTCAAATGTCTCGCTGTTGGTGGCGTGTGTGTTGGATCATTAAGCTCCCTTCAAAATGGTTGAGCTAAATGGTGCTGATCCATGCGTCATGTTCGTGAACGGGCGCCGTCAGTTGGGACTGGTCGTCTCTTAGCTGCCATGGCTTATTTTTAATTTTAATATTTAATTTAGTGTGTAATTTAGTTATTATCTTTTTATTACGGACGCTTTTTAACGTGCACGTCTTTCTACATTGTTCTCACATGTATATTTTCAACTTGAACGATGTAACCAATATTTTGTAAAAATATTATGATTCAAAAGAGTGTCCGTGGAGTTTCTTGCCCGTTCTTCTCCATAGGGATCTACTACGCTTTGGAATGGGCAACTAGCTTCATCTTTCTGACTGACCGACCCATTGACAATTCAAAAGTGCCTGTAATTGGTTTATTTGAAATAAATGCTTTGAGTTTGAGTTTGAGTTTGAATATTATCATAATGTAGATAGGTAAGTACTTCTATCTTTTTTTAGCCGGAGTTCACACAGCTTAGATATCAATGCACGACTATCTTTATGTCCATTTTAATTTTAATAAAAAACGCGAAATTTATGAAAATTGTGGTCATAAACTTCAGTACTTATCGAAAACGTTTAGGAAAGTTTCTAAAAAACCCAAAAAACAACTTTTTTGTATAAAACTGGTTTAAACAAATATTTGATAACAACGGCCCAAGCTACAGTCCACATAAGACTTACTTCCTGAACAATTATCCGCATATCTAGTACACGAACAGTATTTACAGACCGTTTGCGCTTATGTAATGTGTCAATAATGGCCATATTTCTACACTTAACCTCCATTGCTCATACAAATTTGCGTGCAGTATTGTCTTAATAATAGTTTTAGTGGATTACCACGAAATTGACCTGAGAAAAAGTCTGACAAGAGTTTGTTTTCTATTGGTGTTTTTGGGTGATTGTTGCTTCAATATTTTGTTTCATTTATGAAATACTAGCTTTTCGCGACTTCGCCCGCGTCTATGTCGAAAATTATCTCATGGGAACGTACTACCAGAATAAAAAGTAAGCCAAGTAAGTAAGTAAGTAAGTAAGCGATAAGGCCGCCCATTGTATATTTTGTAGTTTGTGTCTTTTTTTTTGTTATGTATTTTTGTGGTGTACAATAAAGTATATATAAATAAATAAATAAATAAAGTATTCTATGTCCTAATATAAGTCGTACCAGTCTACCCATGCGCCAAATTTCATCCAAATCCGTTCAGCCGTTTTAGCGTGAAAGCATAGCAAACAAACAAACAAATTCGGTTAGGATAACGTGACATAATATCAACATTTTTTTTCTTAGCTGTGGAAAAATAATTCAGGCGACTGAGAATTTTTCAAGCCGCTTGCATGCAAAAAGCTGAATAGAGAGATATTATACTCATTGTAATATTCAATGTAAAATTGATTTAGCTAAAGTCAACTGTAATCAAATCGCAGACGCTACGTGATATGTTTGACAAAGCTTTCGACTCAGAATCATTTTTCTTTTGTGAAAAATGCACTAATCTAGAAAACAAACAATTGGTTACACTGTTTGTCTTAAAATAACTGTGTATGTAAAAACTAGGTGTTAGGGCTCCCCGAAACGATCAATTGCCATTAATTTCTATTGTAATAATATTGTCAATCGCCTCAATTGCATTTAGTAGACAGTTTTGAGTATAAATGTCAGCCATCAACATAACATAAGAGTAGGGGAAGACCAAAGAAACGATGGATGGACTGAGTGAAAGATGAGATGGCTAGAAAGGAGGAGACTACCGAGATGATGGCTAATAGAGAAGTATGGAAGAAAGGGACATGTTGCACCGACCCCAAATAGATTGGGATAAGGGCAGGAATTGATGAGACGATCAATTTGTGTGATCGCGCTTCTCTTTCTTTTCTATGCAGTCCGACAGTGACCGCGCATTAGGTCCTGTGATCCCCTTAAAACTCGAAACGAATCTAAAATTCCATCTAAGTTACCGTTTTATATATAAATTAATGTTCCTTATTTGTCTCGTTCTTTATTATTATAATAAAAAGCGGAAATGATAGAAATAAAGACAAACTGTTGTTAAGTTGTAATTTGTTACAAATTGCGTTCATTCAACTCCAGCAGGCCCCGGGGACTAATCTTGTTAAAACTTTATTTCTGAACGTTGAAACGGCCATAATTTTTGTAAGAATAATAGCTTGCAGATATAACTGAGTTCTTGTACTTTATTATGAATTACTTTCATACTTGTTCTTAATATAAATTCTTGAAGTACAGTACGACAAAGTTCAAAGGTGCCTTCGATTATCTTCGGAAAAACCAATAGAAATTGACTTATATTCCCATCTAAATTATTATTAGATTGACGCACTAATCGTCACTCCATTGGACCAGCATATTTAATTCGGTAAAGTTCGGTTTTTCCGAAAACAAACGATGGAACATTTGAACGTTGTCGTCTGTAACAGCTTAAAAACGTGTACGCACGAGCGAACAAAACATGGTGAATACGACCATCGAACACGGATCATCTGAAAAACCTCAGGACCCTGATGAACATTTAAAGTGTCGATGTTCGTGTTCACCATGTTTTTGTTCGTTCGTGTGTACACGGCTTAATTAAGATAAATAAACGTTTATTTTCTTCACTACATAATGAAAACTTAATAAAATACATAATCTGTGTTTTCAAAAATACATTGATGATGACAAAAAAACACATTAAGATGACATTAAGATGTAAAATACTTTTGTAAGTTTTACAATCATTATTTGCGTATCTTTTTACTTTTATTCTAGAACTCTAGATTGTTCCACCAACAATTTCAGTGAACCTAAAAGGAGGAAAGTATTGCTGTAGGAATTCTAGGAATTTTAAGTAAAAATCAGCTCTTAATTTTTTTACAGATCTCTCAATTTCAATAAATTCCATGAACTCAATAATTCAACATGATAGTTGGACGATACGTCTATATTTATAGAAAGAACCCGTAGGTACTTACGTATTTTATGAAAATATCGGATAAGTCCCATGCAAAAACTCTTCACTTCATAAACGACATATCACGCACTATCCAGGCCATTGTATACAGCCTCCAACAAACTCACCGAAGGCTGTATACTGTCAAACGCAGAAAACGCGTCACCGTGGCAGTTGCAGATAACCGTTTACAATATCAATGGCTATTGTAGAAAGTGCAACAAGCAAGGACGAGCGTGTACAATGTGCTGTTTTAACTTTACGATTTGGGAAACCCAATCTACAAACACCTCACTTAATAATTAGATGACTGCAGTTTGAATAATATCGATAGTTTTAAATATTAAATGCGGTTACCAAAAAGTCCAATAATAACACTTCATAGTTTGATTTTATTAGGGTTCCGTACCTCAAAGGGAAAAAAACGGAATCTTTATAGGATTACTTCGTTGTCCGTCTGTCTGTCTGTCAGTCTGTCAAGACCCTTTTTCTCAGGAAGGCGAGAAGATGTCAAGTTGAAATTAATATCAAATACGTAAGTCTATGGTCCCTTGGAGTTCTAATAAAATCAAGCTTCTATGTCAACGCCATAAAAAAATACGGCCATTTATGCGATATATTTTGATACTCACAAGTAAATCAAAACCTATAGAGTACTTCCAGTTGATCTAGAATCATGAAATTTGGCAAGAAGCAAGGTCTTACAGCACAAGTAATGGAACAAAAATACAAAAAAAACACAAAAAAACACAAAAATACAAAAATTGTTAATTTGTTATTTTGTCACAAAAAAAAATTTTTTTCTAATTACAATGTTAAGTTTGTTTTTGGAATAAATTCTTTTCAACTACGGAACCCTTCATTGTGCGTGGTCCGACACGCACTTGGCCGGTTTTTTTTTAAAAAAAGATCGTACTTATCGTAATCGTATCGTATAGTATAAATTCACACATTCGGTCTCAGCATGAGGGTGCGTCGATATCGAGTTATGATTCCGACGTATTGTTTCATGTGCATGACGTAAGCACAGATAGTAAGCTTGTATTGAAACAGCCTGTATAATGTATATACCAAAGCCTACACTGAGGTCAGTGCCACATTTCAATAACGTATTCCCTGAAGCATTTGCATATGAATTTCTAGGAAATCTGGTGCTTGCAACCAAGTATTTTGTCCACCATAGTTTTTAAGCTCAGTTTAAGAACCTTTGAACGGCGGCATCATCATCATAATCAGCCTATAATGTTCCCACTGCTGGGAGACAGGCTTCCTCTCCTCGAGAGGGATGGGCTATAATCTACAACGCGGGCCCAGTGCGGGTTGGTAGATGTCACATGACTTCGAATTTTTGGGTCTAGGACATGCCAGTTTCCTTACGATGTTTTCGTTCACCGTTTTGAGAGCAGTGGTAATGAAAATATTCAAACAAAGTAAAGTGCCTGTCTGGGTTTGAACCCACGACCTACAACTCTTAAGTCAGGGCCGTTGCCACTGAGCCACCACTGCTCACGGTGTACTAGGGCGCTATTACATTTTGACCGTGATTTTTTCATAAATTGAAATTGCACACTATAAACAAAAAAATAATTATTATATGACTGAAAATAAACGTAATCACAACTGCTAAATTGCTACATAATGCGATGCGTCGGCGTCTAAAGCTAAAGACCGCGTGTCCCGAGATTTACATTGATTTTTAGCACTGCATACAATAATTAATTAAACATATTATTTTACTTTTAAATAGACTATTTTTTTTTATCAAGCAAGGTAACATAGTAACCTTATTTATTAAATACATTTTGTATGAATTTGGATTATACATTCGTAGATAAAAAATATAATTTCGGACGAAAATTGTCAGTAACTCTCTGGTTTACGGAATTATTTTTGGTGTATTACTGTATGAAACATAAAAAACTGAATTGAGCACTCCAAAGTTGAAGATACAGTTGTTCCAAGGACATTTTTTTAAATGATTAAATTATTATATCTTCGATGTAACAAAGCATCAAAACATGTCCAAAAGTAAAATTTTATGAAACATCCTTTGCAGAGACAAGGTATTTACTGATTTTTGTAAACAAATTGAAATATTTATTTAGAACACTCCCAAGAGAAATAATCAAGCTTTCTTGGGCATATGTTTTTTTTTTAATTTTGTGGCTCTAACAAAACCACAATCACATATCAAATCTCGAGTCAAACGCTCAAATACAAGAGAAATTGTGATAGCGCTCTTAAGTAAAATTCTAAAACAATTTATGTTCTTGATATTTTTAAGTTTGAGCTTCTATACTCTATTACTTATCTTAATACTCGTATATAAAACAAAGTCGGGTTTGTTCGAACACTTAACACTCGAGAATGGCTAGATCTATTTTCATGGTTTTTGATTTGTTGTATTTGTCTCCGTTCCAAATAGCAGAATAAAAAAACATTGGAAAATTTATGAAAAAAAATATAAAGAAAATTCATTTTCTCATACATGAAATTTGGGCAGGGCAATGTCTGTCGGGAATCTTTAATTCTATAAATTAATTTAACAATCAGTTCTTCATTTGTTTTCCTGCCGTTCGATTTATTGAAATTTTGACAGGACGTCTGGCGGGTCAGCTATGTAGTATTCTAATATAAAAATAAATTGCCGACATTCATACTCAAAACTTTTTTTTAATCTGAATTTCATATTTTTGGCTTTTAATTTATTTCGGGTTTTTTTAAATTTGAGCTGAACAAATTCTTAAAATATAAATTAAGTTTTCCAATTCAAAATGTTCTCGGCTTACGCCTTCGGGAAATTCGCGCGTTTACATTAGGATATTCATAGCTAAGACAGGATAACGTCTGTCGGGTCAGCTAGTTCTAAAATAAAGTGGCTTTTCGTGTCTGTCTGTGTGGCCGCGTTGTTCTTTGAAACTACGCAGCGGATATTTATGCGGTTTTCATTATCATTTAGAGAATTTATTCCGGAAGTTTATATGTAAAATTTTAGGTCGATAGTACAGCTGATTAGTCATCTGAATCCCACAGTGAATATCAGGCCAATTCATTGAAATTGACACTGCTAATTACCTTAGTAAACCCGAGCGACAACAAAACCTGTTTAGTTTCATTGTTTTAACGCTAATTGTCGCATGTGTTTATGTGCTGTTTTAAAAGTGCTCCCGTTAATTACTGATCAAAATTTTTGTGCATCATGGCTTCCACTTCTTTAAAAAAGAGTTAACCATTTTTTTTGTTATTATTTGCACTTTAGTTCGTTGTAAAATACAATATATAATATGTAAATGCACAAAAATGTTATGTTTTTTGCATAAGTTTTAAAGTTTCGCAGAGTATAAGAAACTTTCAACACATCCCAACATTACAAAATAATTATTTTTTGCTTGTATGTTTATCTTAATTTCGAACGTATTATGGTTTAAACTGTGCCGGGTCTGTGCGGTAGGAGTAAGAAATTATCTATTTGTTCTCATTTTTTTCTTTTATTCTAGCTAAACCATCATCTTCATCACAATCACGGCCAGGAACCTCATACAGCTCGGTATAATTCACACTACGACACTTATTCAACAACAAAACTTGATACATTAAGCTATAAAACTATATATATGATTTAAAGACAGACAGACCGACAAATATGTGCAAGTTCTGCCAATGCATAGGTAGGTACGTTTTTCTCGTAGAAGTCTATTAACATAAAAATCGAATTGTAATAAAGACAAAAAAAAAATATTTCAAATAAAAAATGCAAAGGAGCTCGTAATATTACGTTCGCGAACACTATGCGACGACCCGTAACGACTGTAAAAGATCCAAGAATGACAACTGGGAACTGGGGCTTAGCGTGATTTCCGAAGCATGGAGAGGTCTTGGTATTTAAAGATGGTCACCCATCCGACCCGTGCGGCTGTTATTACTTAGCCACAATACTCTCACCTTTACGGGCTCCAATAATAGGTATTAATTAACGGCAAAATATACCTGTTTATAGGTTTTATTGTACGCACGGCTACAGATCAAGCTATGCATTTCCAGTATAAGCTGATCTCACATTGTATAGGATTTCCTTACAATGAGAGGTCAGTGTAAACTGGAACTGTATAGCTTGATGTGTAGCCGTGCGTACGAGTACTTTATCGTGTATACAACTTATTCATATTTAATAGTATGTACTCATGTGAGAAATTATTTATCTGAATCATTAATGAATTGAATACCAGCAATTAGCATCGTGTTTCAATGATAAAAATAAAGTGAAATACCTACAGCTCATAACTGAAATAAATGCGAAATAAGTTTGATGTATGGGGCTTCTGTTAATCATCATTTTCGTAATTACATATCCTCCCATTCATAAAGCGGAATATATCAAATTATATCTTTGAAATGGAAAACATTTTGGGGAAATATATTTCGGATCATATTTAATACGAAAGTACTTAGTTCATTCTCTGCACAATTATAAAATATTAATTGTAAGTGATAAAGGTAAATTAAACCCAACAGGCTATATACTAAAGAATTAATTAATAACTCCGAAATCGAAATATAAGGCCCGCTTGCACCATAAATCACTAGATGCATTTAACGCTACATGTGTTTAAAACATCATTCTGTATCTGTCATCTTCAAACGATTGAAAGAAACGGAACGATGTTTTAAATACGTTTAATGCTAAACGCATTCACAGTCTGGCCGCCGCGCCGAGAGAATGCATTCTTGACACCTGTTATTTCATACTAACGAATATGATCCTTTTGAGATTGTTTTGCGAATTTGATCTTTATTACAACAAACTAGAAATGGTCCAACTGACAGGTGTCAGGAACGCATACTATCGACTGCCGGACTCTAAAGCTAAGCTTCCACTGGTCCGCGCCGACCGCAACGCACGCACGGCACGCAACGGATTATGATATGTATGTATGAAGAAATGAAAATGCGGGCGGTACCGTTACTACCTGTAGTGGACACAGTGCTATAAGAAAGCAAAACACAAAGCAAACCAAAAGCCGTTACGTGCCGTGCGTGGGTTGCGGCCGGTGCGGACCAGTGTACGTTCACCTTAAGTAGTTATTCGTGGTGCTAGCGGCCCTAAGTGTCCATAGACAATACTAGACAAACTCCATGCAATACGACACAAAACAAAAGTCGCCAAGACCACCAAATTCAAATAAAGAACGCAGATTTTAAATAAGCGCAGTAGAGGTAGTTCAATCAAACGTCGATCGGCATCCATCACCCTCTCAAATAGCACCGACATGTGGATATTCTACCTACCAGATACTGCACTTTTGTATAAAAATACCTGGTATGAGCATGATGCGAAGGAATGAGGAAAATGTCATGAGGAAATTTTGAGTATGAACGTGGAAAGGCTATAAGAGTAGGGGAAGACCAAAAAAACGATGGATGGACTGTGTGGAAGATGATATGGCTAGAAAGTGGATGACCACCGAGATGACGACTAGAGAAGTACGAAAGAAAAATACATATTGCGCCGACCCCACATTTTGAGGGGCAAGAGAATAATGACTTCAAAATACACACATCAAAAGTGTCTAGGGATCAAGCATTTTTATGCGGATTTCTTGAGATTGAGATGTGGCTTTGTAATAAATTTATGATTTTATAAATTTATATGGATCCTTTTTGGTGCATTTCATAATTTGAATCAGGAACTGTGAATCAAATTCGAGTAAAAGATGAAAATCAGCTGTCAATATTTTCCCTATAAAAACATACAACGCATTGAAGACATTATTAGTGCTACTGTTTCCCTACTACTGATTAAAACCAACGTTATTATGGAGCGGCGACGTCATTTAAGCAGGGAAGAAATGCTCAGAGCCGTGGGAATGATAGAAGCTGGTTCCCGGCAACGTACTGTGGCTTTAGCTCTGAATACAAGTCAGAGTGTTATCAGTCGACTTTGGACACGTTACCGAAGCACTGGTACCGTGGCTGAGCGCCATGGAGGACGGTATCGCTGCACCACACGGAGACAAGACCGATACATTCAAATCTTAACTCGAAGAGCTCCAACTATAACCGCCATGATGTTAGCCGTGAGGCTTCATCACTCTTCAGGGAACTTAATTAGCGACCAAACAGTCAGAAACCGCTTGCATGAAGTGAACCTTCATTCCCGAAGACCGCTACGGGTACCACCTATAGCAATGCACAATCGTAGGATTCGATATCAATGGGCTCTTGAACACAGAAATTGGGCAGAAGAACAATGGCGTTTCGTGTGCTTTTCTGATGAGTCTCGTTTTGGTATGAGACCGGATACAAGACGTATACGACACTGGAGAACCCCTGGACGCCAACAGCGATTAAAATCCTGCCAGGAAGTCCATCCTTATAGTGGTGGAACCATCATGGTATGGGCGGGTATTTGGATCGGCGGAAGAACTGAGTTGATTTGGATCAGAGGCAACCTCAACGCTCAAATTTATGCTGAGACGATTGTATCAGACGTCATCGTTCCTCTACAAGTGCAAATCGGTCCCTTATTTCAGTTAATGCATGATAATGCACGACCGCACACCGCAAGAGTTGTAAGACAGACTCTCGCCGCAGCTAACATCAATGTCCTGCCCTGGCCTGCTCAGTCGCCAGACTTGAACCCGATTGAGCATGCATGGGATATGCTACAGAGAAGAGCTCTGCCGAATATGGAGGGTATCCAGTCGCAAGAAGACCTTTTTTTGTTGTTGCAACGAACATGGGCGGCCATTCCACAGCGTGATTTGGATGAACTCATTTTGAGTATGCCAAACCGATGTTCTTGTGTTGTTAGTGTTCGCGGTAGAAACACGGATTATTAATTGTTTAAGTTACCCAATAAAATTTTAAAGAAAACTGTTATTTCAGTCTTTTTTTCGAACTTTAATGTTAGTGGTTCAAATATCAAAAATCCCTTTATTAGGAAAATGGCAAATTTCTTTATTAATGCAAAGGTGACTTGGTTTATCGTTACTGTGACAAACGAAAACACTTTATTTGATGAATCCTTAAAGAAAATTTTAATTAATATCAATCAGGAGAAAAGTTATTGCAAAAATATATGTTGATCCCTAGACACTTTTGATGTGTGTAGTCGGAAAAAACAAAGGAAGAAAACTCTGTTTAAATAAGGGCGAAAATCTGAACTTTTGTAACGAATGAATTACGAACTAGTAACGTCAATACTAATAAACTGCTTTATGATTATATCAACTAGTACGCGACCACAGTTATACGTAATATGGGTAAACCTGGTGGTAACTGTTACCGTGGTCGCGATCAAGGCCGGCCAGTGCACGCGGTCACTTAGGCCGAGATCTATAAATGTTAGTAAGCACGTACTTTGGTTAAGCGTCACTTTCGCACAACTGTCAAACTACAAGTGCAAAATAGAGACGGGAACAATAAGTAACGTTTACGTTTAGTAACGTATCTTGGCCTTGAGGTGAACAAAAAGACTTCATAATCTTCAACTCACTTCTCTAGAAAAACTTAAGTACCTATGGCTCCACACGTTTGTACAGCTTAAAAGCTAGAGTATAAACTATAAATCAGCACAATAGTGGCAGTTCAATAAAAGGTCGGTCGGCATCCATCAGGTCGGTACGGCTGTCTCGACCGAATCGATCACACTGACGTTCGCGTAAATAACTTCCATACAATGTACAACGAAATGTAGAATTGGATTTTTCAGACAAAGATTTTTGTAGCATGTCACAGTTTATTTCCGGAAAACCCTAGAGATTTGCCCTAAACTGCAATTTACAACGTGCCGGTACAATAGCGACATTAGTTTAATACACGGGTAGCGCTAATGGCCAGTAATCATAAAAATTATAATAAGATAAAATAAATTCGTAAATTGAAAAATTAAAATTTTCAAACAAAGTAAATAATAAAGCTCTCTCTTATTCAATTCACCTATTCCTTGCACTAATCTGTTTTGCGATGTTATGATCCGTGCCTTCGGCAAATGACCTCTGCGCTACAGTTTTTTAAGTACAGGTTGCTCCAATATGCTATTCTAGAAAATTTAAAATAAATCAATAAACATTAACATCTAATGAAATTAAAATGTCTGTATAAAACGAAAACGCGAAACCGTATTCGTGTGTTAAATTAATGTCGACATTAAAGCGGCACGCTGTATGTTTGCTGCCATGCTGCTTGTTTACTATTAAATAACAATAACAAAACCCGCCTTGAACCCGCGTGTTGCTTTTTTTTAGAAACAATGCATTAAAAAGATGTAGAGAGAGAGAAGGAGAAAAAGAAAGAAACAAAGTAAACGCTCTCCCTGAAGCATGAGATGAGCAAACCATAACAATTACTATTAGGTATTTTTCTTTTACATCGAGATTAGATTGTACCTAACCGAAGTCCCCGCGAAGAGATAGTATCCTACACAAGAAAATATTTTCACTGGCCAAACAGATTAACTTAATTTCATTTGTTTTTTCCTAGATAAAAGATAAGACACGTCTACTATTTAAACCTTGTTTCCAATTTATACTCAGTTCTACATAATATGTAAAATAAAAAGGAAATTGTGTATACAGGATAAATAACTTTTCCTTTGTTCCTACAATCTGTCCTACAGATATTTTTATTGGTCTGTTAGTATTATTTTTTTTAATCCGAAAAAGCACTTATAATCAATTGCTGTTCGTTAGTCTCGATACAACTCAAAAACGGCTTGACTGATTTGAATATATTTTTTGTATTATTCTCCTCTTTATTGGGTGGTTTAAAAGAAAAAAAATACAAAAAAATAAATAAATTTATTTTTTGACAGGACAACGTCTGGCGGGTGAGCTAGCATGAAATAAAATCGTATTTCGTTTTTACGGACTCGCCGTAAACTGCTAAATAATCCTAATCCTAAAATATTATAAATGCAAAAGTGTTTGTTTGTTACGCTTTCACGCTAAAACGGCTGAACGGATTTGGATGAAATTTGGCACATGGATAAACCATGACCTGGAAAAGGACATAGGCTATTTTTTATTGACATACTACGCGGGCGAAGCCGCTGCCGCTGGTTATTTATAAAATTGTTTCAATCAAATAATGAGTTTTGTTTCCTTTTAAATAACTGTCAGCCTTTACATAAATAACAATAAATATGACAATTTTAAATCAAAGTGGATTTTAAAATACTATTACTTATTATTAATATAATAACTACTTATTATTATTAAGAAATGAGGAAAGCCAAAGTTGATTATTAATTTATTTTAATTACAATAAGAAAACCTAAAAAAATTTTAAAAATAAGTTTTTATCACAAGAAACAAAATTAAAAAAGAGCAATTAATCAAGGACTTCAATCCAGTTTGTTATTCTGTCTCAAAATAAGGAACCGTTACAAACCAATAGCGGTAAATCCACAATTAAAATAACCGGTAATCAATCCTAACTTCGTACCGGTTTCAATTTAAAATCTAATTGATTCTTGTGATTAAAGGCTCCTTCAAACAGGAACGACATGCGATATAATCGCGCGCGACACAAAGGCACCGCGTGTCGCGCGACGAGGGGCGCTTTTGTGTCACGCGCGATTATATCGCGTGTCGCGCCTGTTTGTAGGAGCCTTAACTTGTAAATGAAAGAAGCTATGTGCACTTTTTCATTGCTTATAAAAAAGTGGATATCGCTTTTGGATTTCACTCACTGTATTTTTTACGCGATTGTACCTACTTGTTCAAGTTTTTGATACAAATAAAAAGTTAATTTAAAAAATCGAAAAACCCAACTGCGTAAAGTGAACTTTAAAAAACTATTAATTAACTTAATACAGTCAGAGGCATCTTCTTAAATTTAACAACAAAGACGTATGCTGAAATTGTAATCTTGTTTCTATCTTTTTTAACGTTCATTTTTACAGTCAGGTTTTTATTTTTGACATTAACTTTTTTAATTTTACGCTTTTTTTTGTATTTGCCTATGTCACTCCCACAATTAATACGAATCTAACGCCACCTAATATATTAAAATCAATCAAGCGTGCGAAAGAAATAGACATACATACATACATATAGATATATTCTCGAAAAACATTACCCTCCTCTAGGGCAGTCGGGCAAAAAGCACAGTTCTCAAGGTGTCTGAAAACAAATAATGTCGAGACTGCAAAGGGCAAGTCACACCCTTCTTGTCACGTCCGTCAGCGTATTGCGCTGGCCATTGTTCCTCTGAACAACGGCCTTAGCTTAGATATTCATTTGAGAACCTGTTGACGGCAACAAAACAGGTCACCGGTGAATGACCCTTGCTCAGTTTTGATTATTTAAAGTGGGTCTACCGCATATAAATGGAAATTATTACCTGAAAAGCCGTGTGCCCGGTGGGATATCCCATCGGCAAATGAACTTCCCTACAAACTTTCCTCCCCTATTTAACCCTTTAGGCGATGCATCTACCTATTTGATCTCCACAATCCGTTACTGGGTATTACGATACCCCTTCGTGTAAGACTAGTTGCAGACTTTCGGGCTTCTGACGACCCGCAACGACTGTCAAAGATCCACGAACGACAGCCGGACCAACAGCTTAACGTGCTTTCTGAGGCACGGCGAGGTGTTGGTATATAAAGATGGTCACCCATCCACGGACCAATCACGGCAAGCGCAAAAAAAATGCACGTATCTAAATCCACTTTTCTAACACGAAGCATATCAACATACAACTAAGTTCAAGTACAAGCTATACATATCCAGTATAAGCTGATCTCGTATTTTATAGGATTTACGTACAATGAGACGTCAAGCTTATACTGGAAATGATATGTAGTAAAGATGTGTGTGTGTATTATGCTTGATATGTAGCCGTGCGCACAAACATATTCCGACATAGCCGTTATTACAATAATATTAGGTCTTTACCTATGAAATTGCCGTTCTGCAGTACTGGCCATTTCAAATCAAAATAATTTTTGTTTGGCTAAGAATTCTAATTTCAAATTAATTTTATTTTAAAAACATGGATTTTTTTTTCCAAAAGTAGTCATTTGTTTATTGATTAGTGTTACATTTTCATCGCATTTCAATCTTTTTCGTCATCATGGATACGTTAAAAATTCGAGTAATTATGGAATATGACTACCGTCGTGGCAGCAACGCGGCACAAGCGGCACGCAACATCAACGACGTTTACGGAGCTAACACTACAAACCAACGCACCACTTGTTATTGGTTTGCTCGCTTCCGTTCTGGAAATTTCGACCTGAAAAATGAACCTCGCGCTCGTCCGAAGACTTTGGTCGACAATGACGAATTAAAGGCGATTGTGGAAGCTGATGATACACAATCTACGGCTGAATTAGCAGCAGCTTTCGAGGTTAACGTCAAAACAATATTGGTCCATTTGCGTCAAATTGGCAAGGTAAAAAAGCTTGACAAATGGGTGCCCCACGAACTCAATGATCGCCAGCGCAAAGTACGCGTCGAGACGTGCCTTGCACTGCTCAACAGACACACAAATGAAGGAATTTTGAACCGCATTGTTACCTGCGATGAAAAATGGATTTTGTTTGATAACCGCAAGCGCTCAGCAAGTTGGTTGGATCCTGGTTCAGCACCTAAACAATGCCCTAAACGAAAACTTACCCCTAGAAAAGTGATGGTCACTGTTTGGTGGTCTAGCGCCGGTGTGATTCAACACAACTTCTTACCAAACGGGGTGAGCAGTACTTCAGATGTGTACTGTGAAGAACTGAACACAATGATGGAGAAGCTGGCACATCTCCAACCAGCATTGGTCAATCGCTCGTCTCCGCTGCTCCTGCACGACAACGCGCGACCTCATACTGCACAGCAGACGAACTCCAAGTTGCAAGAACTGGGGTTGGAAGCTCTCCGTCATCCGCCCTACTCACCAGACCTTGCGCCTGCAGACTACTACTTTTTCCAGAATTTGGATAACTTCTTGGCGGGAAAAAAATTCAATACCCGAGAGGCAGTACAAAATGCCTTTGAAGAATTTGTTGCCTCCCGTCCAGCTGATTTCTTTAAGAAGGGCATCAATAAACTGCCACTGCGTTGTCAAAGATGCATTGATTGCATGGGTGATTACTTCGATTAATACAAATAAAAATTGCATGAAAAAAAATCGTTTAAATTTTTTCATACAAAACGGCAATTTCATAGGTAAAGACCTATTACAAGTCTTGAACCTTGACGTAGTGCAGTTTGCGGTCACACGTATGTGCTAGTTGCACTGAACTTTCTTAACAATGGTGCCGATTCTGTTGTGCACAAACTAAACTTAATTTCGGCTATTGCTAACTTTTTCTCTCTATTATGACAAGAAAGGGAGGGGGAGGGGGGGGGGGGAGGGAAGGGGGGATGACCTCTTAATTGTTCAATTGTTCAATTAAAGGGACGGAAGTAAATTAGAGCTGTCAAATTAGTTAGAACTAATTTTTCCATAGACATTTATACGACATGTAAAAACATGTCGACTAAAAAACACCGTGAAGCGCAAGGTGTGAACTAGTTTGACATCTCCAACTTAGTTCATAGCTATAGCCGTCCTTTTCTCGCGCTGCCTGTTAGTAAAAGATAGCGATTCTCTCAATTTTAGTTTAGTGCGTTCACAAGAGAAACGGCACCAATATATCTTACACTAATATCTAAAGCAAATTGTAGCACTCTTGGAAGATGTAGAAATGTAACGAGAAATGCACGTACCGAAAATATTTAGAGGTACTGCTGGAAGTTTGTTTATACCTGAAAGCAAAAGAAAATAGGTTTTTAAATTCTGTTCACATGACAAAAGGCACAGTACATTATTAAACAATAGCCAAAGCTTTGCTCTAGCATCATTCCTGCCCTGATCCCAATTTAATTGGGATCCTATTTAAGGATTCCGTACTCGAAGGGTCCAAACAGAGCCCTATTGCTGTCACTCACGTGGACACGTCGTCGTCTGTCACACAGGTTTTACAGCCAAACGATTGGAGCCACAGTCTTCAAATTTTCACAGTCATCATCATCAAACAAACAAAAAAAAAATCATGTTGACCCAAAGCCATACAAGTTGTCAAAAAATATTTTTTAATGTTTTTAAGGGAGCTCCCATACAGATAAAGGGGGGCGCGAAAAAAATTTCTGACCTACCCCATCGAGAGGGGTATCGTTGTTTAGAGCTCGTTGAGTATATAAATACTTTATTACTTGTTTTAAAAAATATTGGAAAACATGGGAATGAAAAGCCACCAAAGTCAGCTTTTTTTACAAAATTGTGTATTGGAACTTTGGTGATAATGTTTATTATTACGTATATTTTACTAACAAATACCAATACGAGTATATTGATAAATCAGATTTGGTACGAAACCCTAAATGTGCGAAGTGTGACACGCACTTGTCCGGTTTTTTCCATACTTCTCTATTAGTCGTCATCTTGTTAGTCACCCCCTTTCCAGGCATATCCTTTTTCACACAGACCATCCATCGTTTCTTTGGTCTTCCCCTACTCGACCCTGGTATAGCCATCGACATACATACTCAAAACTTTCCCGACGACATTTTCCTCTTTCCTCCGCATCACTTGCCCAAATCATGACAAGCGATTTCTGCACAAGCTACTTTGCTCTATCCAGGTACCTAATGTCCATTCCAAAAGTATCTGATGAAAATGTAAACAAATTGATTAAAAAAAACCCGTGGATACCAATTTGTAGTGACACTTCCAAATTGAGTGTATTGATTTAATTATTTAACTACATAAGCGCGAAATTCTAATTTTACACCTTAAAGATGTTTTTCATTTGACAATTGATGTCAATTTTAATTAAACGTAAGTACCTAAGTATAACCTCAATTTTAGTACCTAGGTACTCTTTTATACAGAAAGTTAGAATCATCTTTACTACTGTTCATCATTCATCTTCAATCGCGTTCAAATTCCCTTTGTCTTTACAGCATACTATAGCATGGAGTGAAGCATAAAACCATTCGTCACGTTCCAGTGAAAATAAGTAAAATCCACATGCTGTGATCGAGCACGTAAATCAAGCAGAAAAGTTCCGGAAAAGCACTCTTTCAAAGCAGATGCTAAAATTGATAAATCAAAACAAGCCACCGAATCATTTGTGATTTTTTAATCTATTGCCATGTAATAACCAAAAATGCTTTAATATTTTAACCCCCTTACCTAGATATTTATAAAAAAACTAAAACTCTATAAACCTATTTTAGTTGTAGAAAAGTGTTTTGTCTTCTTTCAAACTCAAATCATAATTCGAAAAAAATTGGCACAACACTTCTGTAACTAAAATACGTTTATTTTATCATTTTTGTATTTTTATTAATAAAGGGTTACGATATTAAAGAAATGTCAGGAAAATCTAACTTCCATTTTGGAGAAGGAATAAAGTTATAAAACGCAGGTGGCACAATCTCTTCATGCAACTCAGCAGAGATAGTTTTATCATATTCATTTTCTTTCAAAAGTATATATCTAAATGTAGGTATAATTTCTAAAATCATTCAATTTTGATACGATGACTAGAATACTACAACAACTTGATCCCCTTTCCCAATTAACTAGAAAACATGGTCGTCAAAAACTCGTTTGTCATTCAAAAAAGCATTGGCATTCAGTCAGTCGCTCTATTTTGCAGCGCTTTAAAAACGGTGCTTTTGATTATCACTGCGCCTATAAATCCAAAGCCGAGAGATAGGGCACGTCATTCGCCTTTCGGGCTGGCTTATTGAGCGGGTGCAGCCGTAGATTGCAGCGGTGCAGCGCTGCATGGGCCAGCGACCGATTTATGCCGGCGATCTACAAATTCTGTGGGGATTACAAAACCGTGTTATTGGCTTAACGTTTATTGAGCTGTTGCTACTTGAATTGTAATTGGAACTTCTGAACGTCGTCAATCAATCGGAAGCAGGTATAATGTTAGGATTTGCTACAGTTTTTCACGTTTTACAACAAATGTTAAGCTGCCTTGTGTGTTACATTGTCCATGTACTTACCTATATAAGTTTCATGGCATTATTTTAATTGTTTGAATATTCATATTCATACGTGGTTGCGGGTCAATCAATCAGCCTAGCCTTTTCCCAACTAATAGGTAGGGGAAAAAGCTTCTTCGCATTTTTTAAGAAAATTCAAAACATTTTTTACTATACATTATTTACATTTATCTAAAGTATGTAGGTACCATTTTGTTCGATAACTTTTTGCCATCTTGTAGGTAGGGACATGATCCCATTGCTATAGAAATTTTGGGACTGCTGATCAAAATACCGCGACAAGTGGTTTTGGCAGTCCTCTCGTGATGTCAACCTGACACTGCCTAAAGAATTCTGGAGAGACAGAAACAGGTGGAAATCTGAAGGTGCAAGGTCAGGTCTATACGGCGGATGCATTAACACCTCCCAGCCAAACTCTCTTAATTTTTGCTGAGTCGCTAAAGATGTGTGAGGTCTAGCGTTATCATGATGAAAAACCACACCCCTTCTGTTAATTAATTCCGGCCGCTTTCTCTCAACTTCTTGCTTTAATCTCATCACTTGTTCGCAGTAGAGTTCAGAATCGATGGTCCTGCCTGGTGGTAACAGCTCATAATGAATAATGCCCTTCCAATCCCACCACACACACAGCATCACCTTGTTGCGAGTTAACCCGGGATTCGCCACAGTCTGTGAAGCCTGACCGGCCTTAGACCACGACCTTTTTCGCACGTTCTTGTCGTACGTGATCCACTTTTTATCACCAATTATCAATTTCTTCAAAAATGGTTCGGTTTCATTACGTCGTAATAAAGAATCACAAATGAGTACACGGTTCATTAGGTTTCTTTCAGTGAGCTCGTGAGGTACCCAAATATCGAGCATTTTTGTGTACCTAGTTTTTTTCAAATGCGCCAAAACTGTTTTGTGGTCAATTTCCAGTTCTTCAGCTACGTCGTAACTACTGATATGCCGATCTTGCTCCACTTTTTCAAAAATGGCATCCATTTTATCCGTAATAGGGCGACCAGAGCGACGTGCATCTTTGACATCAAAATTTCCGGATTGAAAACGCTTAAACCAAATTTGTGCTACTCTCACAGACACTGCACTGGGTCCATAAACATCGCAAATTTTTTCGCGGCTTGCATTGCATTTTTACCTTTTTTGTAGTAAAATTTTAAAATGTATCGAATTTCTTCATTAGAGTCACTCATCTTGACAGTACGAAAAACAAATGAAAATCACACATTTTCCTAATTTGAATTTGGAATTATGTTCTTTAAAATTTAAACTTTCAATGATACCAAAACCAGCCAGATACAAATAGTATAGCCAAAGAGATTTTATTTTAAGTTCATACATACTATAATGCGAAAAGACTTTTTCCCCAACCTAATATGTTGGGGTCGACTTCCAGTCTAACCGGATGCAGCTGAATACCAGTATTTTACATGGAGCGACTGCCTATCTGACCTTCACAACCTAGTTACTAGGTAACACGATATCCCTGGGTAAGACTGGTTGTTAGACTTTCGGGATTCTGACGACCCGAAACGACTGTCACAGATGCAAGAATGTCAGCAGGGACCAAAGGCTTATCGTGCTTTCCGAGGCACGGAGGGGTCTCGGTACGTTAAGATGGTCACCCATCCACGTAGCGACCGTGACAAGCGTAGCTTAACCTGATGACCGACCCATGCGGCTGTTATAACTTAGCCACGAGCCCCTTGGTTGTAGATACTTTGAGTAAATAAGTGATACCTTGGGAGAAAATCGGGTCGTTCCCGCTCGTTAATATTCTGTCGTTAACACTATTAACGACTGGGAATGTCCCACTCGTTAACAGTCTTGAAGAACGCGACATTTTTTCGTTCGTTCCCGATCGTTAACAGTCTTGAAGAACGCGACATTTTTTCCCCAATCGCTCACCCCTCGTTCCACGTCTAGTTCAAGAGCCAGATACGTTAAAGAAGCCGCCGGGGTCGCGGGTTGTTCGAAAGACATACCGTGGCCCTGGCACAGACAACTGAAGGAACACGGGTGGGTTTTAGTCAGTAAAAGTCTGACACGCCCTCCCGCTCCGCCCAGAGCGGGAGAAGTCATTTGATGATTTCCTATCCACAAAAAAAAAAAGATACATTAAAGAAAAAGTGCTTTAATAAGGTACCTACGACTTGCAACGAGGGGTGAACGATTGGGGAAAAAAATGCCGCATTCTTCAACTGTTAACGAGTGGGATAAAACATTCGCAGTCGTTAATAGTGTTAACGACAGGGTATTAACGAGCGGGAACGACCCAGAAAATCCTTTAAATTCCAAAATCTGTTTGCATCTTTTTATTCATAACCCACAAGTTGCTATTGCCGTCCAGTAATATCCAGTCTGTGGCCACAAAACAAAAACAATTGAATCTCTCATTCTTATTCAGATTTAAAATTTGTACTCTGTATGTCCTATGGTCGGGCGCTCAATATCTTCGACGAGGCAACACCTACGTAACGCGAGACGGTAGTAGCACGTACTGGTAGCGAACTAACAAGACACGTATACTACACGTTCACTACACGTATACTACACGTTCACGATACGATATGAATTCTGTGCTAACGTGCGTTTTATCTTTGAACTGGGTTAAAGTAGTGGAAAATGTTTGTTCTACTTATGTTATGTTATAGTGTGAAGGACTTGTCGTGTTATAAAGGTTTAAAAACGTGCTTCAAAAGCACTTTACGCTCGGTTTCTGAGGTCAGATAAACTATTTTTTTTTTAAATTAAACTTAACTGCATTACTAAAAAAGAAAAACGTACAGACCTAGATTAAGGTGTACTGACTCTAATGAGACCAAAATTGCCTCATTTCGTAAAGGTTTAGTATAGGGGGGTGAAAACGTTATCGCCCGAAACCATATTTCAAAAAGGAAATGTAGGTAATTGCCTCAAAGATTTGCAACTCTCTCTATCACGCCCGGAGGGAGGCAGAGCTAGGGGTATGAAACGGAGAGCATTTATGAAAATACCTAGGTACTCGCGCCGCGTATCGGCACTTCATAATCCTCTTAATAGCTATTGATTCGACAAAAATTTAATGATATATTTAAGCGAATTCCTTCCTTAGTCTGTAATATTATTACATAGCTAACAAGAGGCATATACAGAGAGAGAGAGAGAGAGAAAGCTTATTTTTATAATAGCCTTTCCTGTAGTTCAGAATGCAGATTAAAAATTGCTCTCGGTGCTATGTACATAAAAATGTTCTAAAGCAAAGGTGAACATAAGCAATCCAATTTGAATTATTGGACTTTCCCAACTACAGGTATAGTGGATGACTTTTTTTACCGTCTTGAAAAAAATAATACATGAATGGAGTAGAAGCCTATGGCATACCTATTTTTTTTTTTTTTTTTTTTTAATAAAAACTTAGAGGGAAATTGATCCAAGTATAAATAAATACTACAAATTCGAAGTATACTTTTCATACTTAGAACAATAAATACAGAAATTTGGAGAAAAAATAATAAATCGTTAAAATATATCAAAATTCAAATCATATGCACCCTGCATACCTATTATTTGAATTTAGATTTTTTTTAACTAAAAAAAAAAACTAGGTATGCCATAAGCTTCTACTCCATTTACCTGTTATAGCCTATTTATTATCAAGACAGTAAAAAAGTCATCCAGTATAAATCATACCCCAAAAAAATAGACAACCCCATAATTCTCTTTTCCAAAATCCCTAGCTTAGAACACAACTCCGATTACAACAAATCATACTACCAAAGAAAGGCTATCTAAGCTTTATACCAACAACAATGACCCAATAATACACTATCCATTGGTGTCTCAACAGTTTATGAGAACGCAAACCCTGACACATTTTTCGCTCCTAATGCCGCGTTCACACTACGGGCAGCTGGAATGTCGGCCGTCCACTTCACGGAACATAAAGCCTTTATGGAGACGTATACCGCAGCATCGACAGGGCTGGCTGGTTTGGAAAAGTAAACATTCATGTCCGAGCAGATATATAGTAGATATATCCTTTCACAGTTATTTTACTTCTGATCTTACATCACTGTCAAAATGACAATGAGCTTTGCTATCATCAGTTTTAGGTTGCTGTTAAATTGCTTCCACTGTCAAGTCTATCAAATTCAAAGTGATCTTTAACTTTGTTACAATAAGGTTGACGTTGGATTGTTGCTGTCAGAGGTAAAATAACTCTGAACGGACGTAAGATATATTAACACACGGTTTCTGAACTGTTGAGAACTTGTTGGACTCTACTGTAGCATTACCTACTTGAGGTGAAAGCCCGCGAAATTCAAAATTTGTTTGCAAAAAACGTAAGAAATTTTGAATTTCGGCAAGCTACATTGAAAGAATTACCTTAAAGCTTAAGGCGAAAGGGCGACCCGCGAAATTTAAATTTTCTTACGTTTTTGCAATCTCCATGTCACTGTCAAAATATGATTCACTACTATAATAAATATGTATTTGTAGTTCCTTGTTTTTTTTTTTTGTTCACACGTTTTCTCATAATACATCTGACATTGGCAGAATTGTCGACATCGGCACCATTGCCATAGAGAAAAATAGAATATGTATTTACATAATTAAATAAGAAGAATAAGAATCATCAACACATCTCTTTAAGTTAGATTTATTCTAAGTTTGACTTCGAAAACCATGACATTTTAGGAAATAGTGATTACAGGCGAGGCTCATATAATTACTGAAATAGGGTGTCCTTGTATTTTGGTTTTATCTGGAAAAATACCAATGGAGACCATTTTTTGTGAAAGGATTCGATTGATACACACGTAAAATAGTGGTTTTGTAAAAACCTCTCCTTTTTTGTTTTGTCCAATTTTCTTCACACCCTCGGTTTAAGCATCGTTAAAATTTTTCTCAAGTTACAAATACAACAGACGTCTTGCCTATGTATTTTCCTTCCTTATCCATATTTTCCGGAACTTTCAAATATATCCTATTTGCCAGCCCTTGCCATAGACCAATTTATTCTATGGCGGTCGCAGTCGCCCCTGACGTATGTCTGTAGTACTTTATTCTGGGGTCGAAGTCTATTGCATATTTGCGAATGCCTTCGACGGTCGAATCCTTCTACGAACATTCTTGTGTATGTAGGTAGTACTAGATTTATTTGGTTTATGTAAATAGAAGAGTAATACATATTTGATATGGTTGCGTTGTATTTATATCGATCTATATTGCAACTTATTGAAGTGAATAATAAGCAATTAAAAAAATGATCAGCCGTCTCATACTTTAATAAAGTTTTGTACGGGACAGCTGATATTTTTTTTTTCTATTACGATGTTGGTCCCATGAAGAAATTTGTTCAGTTTGTAGTACCACACCCATTTTGACCACACTTTTCTGATAGGTTTTCTATAAAAATAATTGTTTTTTTTTTTTAAATTAAATAATGAAATAAATAAAAATTGTTTAGGAAAATCAATTATTGGGGGAATCTTTATAATTAATTATATAATATCCAGTTTCCCGTATCACAATTTCAAGAATAGTTACAGCGCGCTGAAATGTGCTATTGTTTGATGTTCTCCGAAGCACCCAAATTAACGGGCTTGGAAATCGGAACCTATTGAAATCACCTCCGTACATGTTACTGGGTACTTTCAGGGTATTATCAAACAACTACCGTCAATATTTACCGTCAAACTTGTCTTTACCAAGATATACGCTTCGACGGCTCAAAAGGAATAACTGCTGCAACTACATAATAAGGTAAGTAGTATTTGAGCTTTTTGAGGAATAGATCATAAGTGAAAGTACGTATGCCGTACGTACGTACGGATAGGTACAGTTTCTCAATAAATGTACCGGACTGAAAATGTTTACTTGGGTACATTTATTGAGAAAATGTACCTATTTAAAATTATATTTAAAGTTCAGAATCGTACCATGCACATCTATCAACAGTTTGGCCAAAAAACATTTTAAAAATGCAAAGCATTTTATATAATAAACATATTTTTGTGTAAAAAAGTAATGACTTGACTACCCATGTGTAACAGCGTCCTTAAGTGAGCATGCTTAAGTTTTGTCCATAGTACATTGCGAACATTTACGGTGGATCACTTTTCAACCATACTCGTATTACCTTAGAAATAAGGTAGAAGGTAGAAGGTTCACCGCAAATGTCCACATTGTTGCTGTGTTTAGTGGGCCTAGCAAGAACGCGCGGAGTAAACGTAAGTGCACACACGAGCGGCACGCGTCAATGTCGACGGCTACAGTTGCTTCTGTCGTTGACGCGTCCCGCTCGCGTGTATGAACACTAATGCAAATACAAACGATTGTAAATTTGAACATAGGTGTACTCGTTTCGCAGAAGAAATATTAATTTAATTTTAAGACTTTATTCATATCTTTTGGTGAAATTTATTGTGATTACCGCATAAATTCAAGTCAAAATGATAGAGGATTTAAATATCGTTCGAAACATCGTTCGGAGGCTTCGTTTTGATGGCACAATGTTATTTCAGGCCTTATGAAACATGTCAGCTGTCTCTGGGATGGCAACGCATAAGCGATGTCTCTAGTAGGTATTATAGATAGCCATAGACGGAAGTAGCCGACGGTGTAGGCAGAGGTGTACGAGTACCATGTGGGCCCCCTCTTTTTTACAAGGTGTAATTTAAATAACGCACAACCTCTTAAGGGGTATCTGTACTCATCATTGTGAACAACTTTTACTATGGGACGAAACATAAAATCGCGAAAAGAAATCAGCTGTTCCATACATTTATGTTCGCATAACTCGTCAAAATGTAGGGGAGTTGCTTTTTTTTCGTGATTTCCGGTTTGGTCCCACAGTAAAAGTTGTTTGTTAACATGAGTTTAATTATCGATCACTAATTACCAGTCACCCTATTATAAACTACTGACTGATATAGTAGGCTTTTCGCTTCTTTGTATTAGTGTGAATATTTTATATTTATTTTTTAATATGAGTCCTAATTGTGTAGAATAAATAATTTTTCTTCTTCCTTTCTTTCTTATAAATATGTTAAGTATATATTATATTAAGTACTTACCACAAGTCTGTTGAAACTTGAAACAGTATGAATTAACGATTAGGTACAATCATTTCCGCGACAGTATGTTTTTAAAGCGCAATATAAATACCTAAACAAAGTTTAGCTAGCGCACACCAATTCAAAGTCAATTTTAAACCTATTAACATATTCGGAATTTTCCGTCCGGTGCGAAAATGGCGGACGTTATTCCAATTTTGATTTCTTAAGTAATCTTATCAACGAGATGGTTAACTTTCCTGTAAAGAATAATCGATTTTTATTTGCATATTTTTATATTTTTACATAAAAGACCGCGGTTTTACGTTTATTATTTACCTTAAATTAAATGTGTTTAAATTATAAAATCAGAGAATAAGAAACACATAGTGGTAGTTGGTGCTCTTCTTTTCTTGATTGTTTTTTTTTTTTTAATCTTGTATGAGATCTCTTATTATAATTACTGTATAGCTAGCTTTGAAAACCTATAATTGGCTTCATGTTTCTTGTTTCTATATTGATTGTATTTAAGAAAAGCTGTTGGTTTTCCACATGATAAATAAATAATTATCTATATCAATATTTTTTTCAGATCAATCATTCATCAACATCATGCATGACTAGATGAGACTGAAAAAGTACGCAACTGAAAATGCTTATCTTAGTTCCATGTCCCCAACAACCGACGGAGTCAGGGTATAATTCCTTGTGCCTTATTAATAACCAAGTGACATAGGCCCGGAAACAGTCTCAAAACCCATCATGTCACCCATTTCTATTCATCACCATCATCATCGGCAGCCTTGTTCCACCCACTGCTCAATATGGGACTCCTCCGTTTTGCGCCATACTTCCCCATTCCATTAACGACTCAAAATCATTAATTCAAAAAGTACTATCAACATCATTCTTCTTTTGGCCGCTGAAAACTAACATCCAAGCATAAGTAAGCAATCCAGATACCATCAGAAAAGCTATGAATCTAAATCAAGAGGAACTTCATCAAAGTTTGTTGACGCCGGCGTCGGCCCGTAGGCACTTTCAAACTCATTTTCATATTACGAAGGCTGCGTTGTGCCAGTCCTTGGATTAAACAAAACTTTAATGTGTTTTTTAGGGTTCCGTACCTTATAAGGAAATAATGAAACCCTTATAGTATTCGTTGTACGTCAGTCTGTCCGTTTGTATGTCTGTCTGTCAAACTCAAACTCAAAGCATTTATTTCAAATAAACCAATTACAGGCACTTTTGAATTGTCAATGGGTCGGTCAGTCAGAAAGATGAAGCTAGTTGCCCATTCCAAAGCGTAGTAGATCCCTATGGAGAAGAACGGGCAAGAAACTCCACGGTCAGTATGTCAAGGCCCTTTTTCTCAGAAACGCGTGGAGGTATAAAGTTGAAATTAACGTATTTGATATTAATTTCAACTTTATACCTCATAAAGTTGAAATTAATATCAAATACGTATGCCTAGAGCAGTGGTGGCCCAGTGGTAACGGCCGCGACTTACGATTTGTAGGTCGTAGGTTCGGATTCTGACAAGCGCTTTATTTTGTGTAAATTATTTCATCAGCACTGCTTTCAAAACCGTGAAGGAAAACATCGTGAGGAAACCGACATGTCCTAGAACCAAAAATTCGAAGACATGTGACATCTAGCAAACCGCACTGAGGCCGCGTGATGGATCATGGCCCGCTCCCTCTCATCTAGAGGAGGGCTGTGTCCCAGCAGTGGGAATGTTATAGGCTGATTATACTACGTAGGCCTACGGTCTGTTGGAGCTCTGAAAAAAATCAAGCTTCTAAGTCAATGCAATAAAAAATGCGGCCAATTATGCGACATATTTTGATACTCGTAAATAAAACTTACATTTGCAGTTGCTGAATTGCCGTGACGTATATCGATGTATGGGAGAACATGTTTTTCAACTACAAAGTTAAGTTTGTTTTTAGGATAAATTCATCCCAAGTCCCAACAACGGAACCCTTCGTTGACCGTGGTCCAACAAGCACTTGCCCGGGTTTTTGCTTTTCAACGGATTTTTATGTGGTATTATGGCCGGCTAATCCTAATAGGTTCCGGGTCTGGTACATATTTTAGAAGATAATGTTGCATTATGCAATAAGTAATGAATGTTGTGGTGCCTACTCCTCTGTGCCTCGGAAAGCACGTTATAACGTTGGTCCCGGTTTCCATTCATGCATCTTTGACGGTCAGAAGCCCGAAAAACTGACAACCAGTCTCACCAAGTTGTATCGTATTACCCAGTTACTGGGTTGTGGAGATCAGATAGGTAGTCGCTTCATGTAAAATACAGTTACTCAGCTGCATCCGGTATTCCGGTTAGACTGGAAGCCGACCCCAACATAGTTGGGAAAAGGCTAGGCAGATTGATTGGGTGTTGTGGTGCCGTTTGAGTTTTTGTCCAACAGTGGATTATAGGGTAATGCTTATGGTATTTATTGGCATGTGCACACGTGTCTCCTGCGCGTGACACGTGTCTCCTGCGCGTGTTTGTTCGATACATTACACAAAAAATTCGAAACAAAGAGGCGTGGCCTTACACATTTGTGTAAGCAAACGCGATGTTTTAGTTTTCCGAGCTGCATGGGAAACATTCCCCGCACGGAGCAAGAGAGAAAGGGTTTATTTCATTTTCAACTGCCTCGCACACCGCGCACATCTGTTGTCAAACTGATAGCACGTCTTCCTCGTTGGAACTCATTACGACAATTACACAAGATGTCATCTACTGACATATTTAGATGTGTAACTAAAAATATTTGAATACGCAGGAGACAGCTTGTGTATGAAAATAAATGCTTATGTGTAATATTTCACAAAAAAGCGCGCAGGAGACATGGCTTTAATACATTCAGTTATGTTCCGTCAATGTACCTATGTTCTAAAATAAAACATTATGATTACAATCCCGACAGTAGGTTCGTCACTAACTACATGAAAATAAAGAAACAAAATAACACAATCTTTGGCCACAAACATTTCTACAAATACGCGGATTTATAAGGATGTAAATACAACACAAACCGCCTACGCTTCCTCAAACATACTGAGAATTTCATATTTTCATAACAAAACCTTTGTGAGATTCATATGTAGCCACAATATGTAAGTAATTGTTCCTAAGACCCCGTTCATTCGCCGTCTAAGTTAACAATGAAGCTATTTCAGGGACTAAGTTTACTTTCAATCAAACATGTGTGGGTTTGAACCCTGAAGGCCGGAGCCGCGCCGTCGAGTGAATTAGGATTAGGGCGTATTTAACGTGATATTACCCGTTCAACATGCTAGTGTAAACATGCCCTAAACACACATTGACTGAGACTATGCAAATACTGACACAATATGTGGAAAAATTGCTGAACGTATGACATTATTTCGCAGTATGTGGACAATGCAAAATGTTTCCATAAACTATACAAGTTATATCAGAATGCAGCTGAATACCAGATTTTACATGGAGCGACTGCCTATCTGACCTCCACAACCCAGTTACTGGGTAATACGATACCCCTTGGTAAGTCTAGTTGTTAGACTTTCGGCCTTCTGACGACCCATAACGACTGTCAAAGATCCACGATTGACAGCTGGGACCAACGGCGTAACATGCTCTCCGAGGCACGGAGATGAGGATGTAAAGATAGTCACCCATCCACAGACCGGTAAGCGTAGCTTAACCTGGTCGATCGACCCGTGCGGCTGTTATTACTTAGCCACGAGCTCATAATCATAAATTGATGTCGACTAAAATAAAAAAAGCGGCCAAGTGCGAATCGGACTCGCCCATGAAGCGTTCCGTAGCAGCAAGTAACATAATATAGTATAAAAGTTCTTGTAGTTCGTTGTAACTTTGATCGATGTTTTAATAATAGACCGATTTATGACGTATTAAAAAAAAACTACTTACTAGATCTCGTTCAAACCAATTTTCGGTGGAAGTTTACATGGTAATGTACATCATATATTTTTTTTTAGTTTTATCATTCTCTTAATTTAGAAGTTACAGGGAAGAGAGAAGTTACAGGACACACATTTTACCACTTTGGAAGTGTCTCTCGCGCAAACTATTCAGTTTAGAAAATAATTATATTAGAAACCTCAATATCATTTTTGAAGACCTATCCATAGATACCCCACACATATGGGTTTGAAGAAAAAAAAATTTTGAGTTTCAGTTCTAAGTATGGGGAACCCCCAAAATTTATTGTTTTTTTTTTTTCTATTTTTGTGTGAAAATCTTAATGCGGTTCACAGAATACATCTACTTACCAAGTTTCAACAGTATAGTTCTTATAGTTTCGGAAAAAAGTGGCTGTGACATTCGGACGGACAGACAGACATGACGAATCCATAAGGGTTCCGTTTTTTGCCATTTGGCTACGAACCCTAAAAACTCCACCGAACACATCGGACGTTTTAGAATGAACGCAAAAAGAAAAAATCATCACTCATGGGAACAGCCGACTGAAGTAAAAACTTAATAGTATGTACCTATAGCTACACATACGAGTATAACTGTAAACATTAGCATGTCGCATGTCGGTGACGCGAACCCGTAACATTTTCCCCTACCAAAAAGCAAACAAGTATTCAGTACAATAAAAACTCGACGAATGATTAAAAATCATAGAATACCTAACCTTTTCACAAACAGAAAAGACTGTTCTCACACCCAAAGAAACAACAAACAGTGATACACCAAACGATGAAAAGCATAGCACACACAAACGATACAAATAAAACGGACAAAAGTAGTGAATTTCAATTTCATTCCAAACGTACATTGGATGCGACAGTATACAATACACCACGGCTGCTCAACCCCAGGCCCGCGGGCCACCGACGCATTTGAATTGGCCTGCCAAAAGCTATCAGCTAGCGATAGTCTTTTGAAAACAGATTTTAAGACTTCAAAACTAAAAAAATAATTGCTTCTGAATCCATTCTCAATTAGCCAAGAATTAAACATATTTTGAGACGTGATTTTACTATCAACCTTAGCATAATCAGCCTATAATGTTCCCACTGCAGAGACACAGGCCTCCTCTCGGTGAGAGGAAGTGAGCCGTAATCCACCACGCGGGCCCAGTGTGGGTTGGTAGATGTCACATGTCTTCGAATTTTTTGGTTCTAGGACTTGCCGGTTTCGTCACGATGTTTTCCTTCACCGTTTTGAGAGCAGTGATGATGAAATTATTTAAGTACACAAAGTAAAGCGCCTGTCTGGGTTTGAACCTACGACCTACACCTCGTAAGTCGCGGCCGTTTCCACTGGGCCACCACTGCTCTCGATCGACCTCAGATTTGTCGCCAAATATAACCTCTTCAAAGATATCAGTGAATTTTATTTTTTAGATTATTCAAACTATGAGTGCCTTTATAGCTATGTATCTACCATAACTGTAGGCAAGTTTTATTTACTAGATGGCCCACACGCCGGCTGAGACGGAATCAAAATTATGGCCCTCCTTCAAAATTGGTTGGGCAGCCTTGGCATACACTGTAACTGTGCAGTGTGCACCTCCGAAGTACGGTGGAACATTGCCGAGATAGATAAGCGTATTGTTGATGTCGAGTCTCTTTAGAAAATTGGTGTCTTTTGTTTAGATATGCTTCACAGACGTATTGGAGTGCAGAATATCGTACTATATGTCTATATTTTTATGGTCACAATGAATAAACAAAAGAGAGATGAAACGAAAATATATTGAATTAGCTGACCCTACAGACGTTGTCCTGCCTTAGCTATGAATATTCTAATGTAAACGCGTGAAGTTAAAATGTTTATTCTGAAATTTTCCAATTTTCTGCGAAATTTTCTTAATTTTTTCTTTCATAAAAAACTTCTCCTGACAATAATAAACACAACGAAAAAAGATTTAGCGAAATTGATCCATCCGATCACGCGTGATGCGATGATCAAGGGAAATAGGGATTCATTTTTATACATATAATAATATATAGATAGATTATTTTGTTCCATACAAAAAATACCTCAATATATTTTTTGACCTGCTTCAGGAAAAGGTGTTTGTAATAGCGTCAGCAGTCTACCACAAAAAAAAAGTGTGTATGTGTCAGCTCCGACGCACGACGGGAGTTTACTCCTTAAGAACATGTACATTACATCCTCCTTGTCTTTGAATATAATTGATAGATTGACCGCTACAATGAAGACTGGCCGAAAATAAACAAAACAAGTATATGATTTCAACGTAAAATGTGCGCAAGGTATGTTCCGCAGAAAAACGTGACAAGGTTTCAGTTTTCACTCCTCATGTTTTTCCTTAGCCGGCCATAAATTAAAATCAATTCTTAAGGATTAAACTCCAAACATCAGTTCGATTCCTTGACCTTTTAATTTAATATTGCTACAGGCAAAGGCAAGGAAAATATTTAAACTTGACTCAACCCTAAGTCCATTATATCGTTAATAATAAATACAATAAAAAAAAAAAAAAAAAAAACCTTCAACAATGCTTAAAAACTAGGTCGCATGAATTTCAATGAATAAAGGTCATACAAATAGAGTAAACCCTGACTCCCAAACTAGGAGATCCTGTGACTTAGGAGACAGTGTTCTGCTGTCATTATGATACCAAAAACCTTTAGTAAAAAAGTGTGTAGGTAATATCGTATATGTGTAATAGAATCAGTGTGCGACGACGTCGTGGAAGTGGTGAAGTTTTAGGCTAACAAGATTTGAAGTACTGTTGTGCTAGCGACAGATCTACGAAGAAGAATATCGTCGCTCCGCATCCAATACTGCCAATACACGTTCAAATACGTGATCCTACATTTAGATATTATCCGGCCATTGCTATGCGAGTCATCCAAAACCGCGAATGTAATTTTCCTACACCAAATCCGCCAAAATGCGTAAGTTCCTCAGTGCAGCCATACCATCGCAAGCGCAAAACGTGCCACGCAATAAAGTTTTTTTTGTCTCCTGTAAAATTTTATGAATGTTGCATTCGCGTTATTGGATGCCGAGCGACGATGTAAAGAAGAACACCCACATTTTTTCAGTTATTTTTAAGTCCCAAGTAGGCCAATTGCCATAATCCGGCACATATCCAGACTGCGATTGGGTACTGAAGACAAAGCTTATGAGATTCACAATCTTTTCATAGTCGATATCGGGTAGAAAAATATTCAAATCGGTTTACATCCCCCTATCTTGAACTAAACATCACGAACCATGCATAACTTTTAATGATATTCAAATCGTCTTTAAATTTTACAACCACCCATAACTATGAGCGTTATGATAGCTACTAATACATTTCCATACCATTATATGTATCACAAATGTTAAAGTAAGTCTGTCTGTGTGTCTGTCACCTTTTCATACCTAAACCACTGAAACGGTTGTTATGAAATTTGACAGATAAGTAGCCTGGGACCTGCCGATCTATTCTGTAAAAATCTCATTGTGAAAACCCAGGTGTGCGCACAAGTGCTAGTCACCGCCTTAGGTACGTGAGCGGTGAGACGGGGGAGGGCGCAATTGACAAGATTGGCAGACTGAGTTAGCTTGACGTGTGTCTACTTCGCACACTGTCATAGTGGCTGCTTATAGTGTCAATCTCTAGCATCAAGTGGAATGACAGCTCACTCCAAGGTCTCTCCACCTAAGTTTTCACGGTGAGATTTCTACAAAATAGACCGGCTGGAGAAAGACATAGACTACTTTTGATCCTGGATAAAACATCACGCTTTGTTTCCCCGAAGGGTTTGACAGAGGTATACCTAGTACACCCACATTTCGCCAGTTATGTTTAAGTCCCATGGAGGCGCGCCTATTGTCATCAACCGGGCGCGAATCCAGACTCCGGGCTGCTACTGAGAAATTCCAGATGGAAAAACCTAATAACACTTTTCCCGACCTGGGAATCGAACCCAAGATCTCATGCTCAGCAGTAGCGCTTGTGACCACTAGACCAAAGAGGAAGTCATCATCCTGGATATTTGTTTGGAAAAGAACGATGAAATAAAATTACATGCAGATAAAATCGCGGGCAACAACTAGTTCTCCATAATTGGAAGTAGACAATAGATATAGTCGGTGTTTCCCTTTCATACGCGGATCACCGTGACTAATCGACATGATTATAACTATAGCAGTTAATATTTAACTGTCTTTGTCTTACGTAATGGCGTTAACTGATATGTTAATTTGACTGAAATTGAGTTAAAGTGCACTTAAAAATTAACTGTGGTGTATGAATTCTTATACTTCCGTATTTTAATGCGGACAAGAGAATGAATGTTTTGTTTTTAGGGTTCTGTACCTCAAAAGGAAAAAACGAAACCCTTATAGGATCACTCGTGTCTGTCTGTCCGTCTGTCACAGCTTCTTTGCTCCGAATCTAATGGACCTATTAATTTGAAATATGGTACACCTAATATGTGTACCAAATTTCTACTCAATCGGTCAATTGGCTGTGACAGACACCCGCGTAGACCGGGAAAAAAAGTATCTTACCAAATTTTATCAAAATTGATCCAGCCGTTTGAGCGTGAATAAGTAGCAAACATACAAACACACACACTCACAAACTTTCGCCTTTATAATATTTGTGTGATAGTGTAATTATTTTAACAGTGTAACAAACTTATCTAATACTAACTGCGCCCTGCGGTTTCACCGGCGTAGACCGGAATAAAAAGGCCTATGTGTTAATCCAGGGTATAAGCTATATATCTACATACCAAATTTCATCCAACTCGGTCCAGCCGTTTGAGCGTGAAGAAGTAACAACACACGCACACCCTCTCACAAACTTTCGCCTTTATAATATTAGTGTGAAGTGTGCACATTTGAGAGATACAACAAATGAAAATATGTAAGATTGTAAACAATTAGTGTTGAGTCTCAAGCATTGTAAACGTTAACGAATAAGAAACACAACTCTCCAACTTATTATCCACGGCCACAATCATGATGCGAAGCTATGGGCACGCATTGCGCATTTTAATTAAATTTTCCCGGATGTTATTAAAACATGCAGCTCTAGCATAACTTGTATAGCTCACAAGCTTTGCATGCATTAAGAAAACTGCAGAACAGGTCTCCTTTCATACAGAGAAAAACAACGAGCATAAGTACTTAACTAAGATAGATATAAGATAAGACAAGATAAGATAAAGATAGATATAAGAGATAAGTAGTTACTTAATCACTGCAAAAACTTGAAACACCAATCAAAAACCAGCGGGTTTAAGTCCATACTTAATATTATAAATGAGGAGGAGGAGGAGGAGCTCCTGGCTAGGTAATAACAGCAGCAAGTCAATCCATCAGGTTATGGTACGCTTGACGGGGTTGGTCTGTGGATGGGTGTCCATCTTTACATACCGAGACTCCTCCGTGCCTCGGAAAGTCATTCGTAGATCTTTGACAGTCGTTACGGGTCGTCAGAAGCCCGAAATTCTGACAACCAGTCTTACCAAGAGATATCGTATTACCCAGTTACTGAGTTGTTGAGGTCAGATAGGCAGTCACTCGGTGTAAAATATCAGACTGCATCATGTAATATATTCAGCTGCATCCGGTTAGACTGGAAGCCGACCCCAGCATAGTTGGAAAAAGGCTAGGCAGATTGATTGTCCTAATAATATTATAAATCCGAAAGTAGCTGTGTCTGTCTGTCTGTATGTTACCTTTTATATCTTAACGGCTGCGGCTGAACGAATTCAGATGAAATTTGGCACACATTATAGGATAGTTATCCCGGTAGTAGGTTCCCATTAGATAATTTCCAACCCCCACGCGGGTGTAACCGCGGCAAAAGCAGTTTATTCACCAATAACGAGATTTCCAGACCAAAAACGGAGAACATAAATTTTAAAACAATAATGATTATAACCCTCAAATACGCGGTCGTTACAAATCTCTTTTATTAATTTCTGACATCCGAAAACCACATTTTATGCGTGAATAATTTATATGAAACCGATAGCCATTAACCCTGCAGGCGACAGGTGGGTCGCCTTCGACCGAGCCCAAATGATTCGTTATGGTATCTGGACTACGCTTTCGTTCATATTTTCGCTTGACTTCACAACTCCCACGGACTTTGGCACAACTTTGACCAATGATATGGAAATAACAAATGTTTATATATGACGTACAACGGTACAAGAATCTTTTGGCGCCTGGATAAAAGGCTCCCGCAGACAGGCGCCACGGGACGGTGCGACGCGATTCTGGTAGAACAATTTCCATTAAGTTTTCATTGAAATTGTTCTACTAAAGTCACGTCGCGTCTGTCTGTGGGAGCCTTTAATCGGAACTAAAGCCGCTATCTAGTTTTTACCCGACCATTTTACATGACTACTACACGTCTTGTACGGGTATAAATCGAACAGATTACGTGTGACTCCGGATTTTTAATGTCTGACTTTTTCTAATTTCAGATGAGAATATTTTCTTGTTTCATACTTTTTAGAACGTGATTTTTCAGTAGTCGGGTTTTAGTTTTTAACTTAGTTTTCATTTTCAAAGTTTAACGCCCTGTCAATGCCATTCATTGCAAGCCACAAAAGATCCTTGTAGCACTCTATGTACATACAACATGGATTATTGTCAACCAATTTATAGTTCCTTTGATTTCAATATATAATTGCATAGCACATGTGTGAGCACTATGTAGCTACTATTAAGCTACCTTTTACTGGGTACGTCTTTCACTGACTTGAGTGTGCCCTGGCGGTTGAGAGTATGTCATGCTCACTCAAATGTCTCGCTGTTGGTGGCGTGTGTGTTGGATCATTAAGTTCCCTTCAAAATGGTTGAGCTAATTGGTGCTGATCCATGCGTCATGTTCGTGAACGGGCGCCGTCAGTTGGGACTGGTCGTCTCTTAGCTGCCATAATGGCTTATTTTTAATTTTAATATTTAATTTAGTTGTTTTAGTTTTTACCTTTTTATTACGGACGCTTTTTAACGTGCACGTATTTCTACATTGTTCTCACATGTATACTTTCAACATGAACGATGTTACCAATATTTTGTAAAAATATTATGATTTAAAAGAGTGTCCGTGGAGTTTCTTGCCCGTTCTTCTCCATAGGGATCTACTACGCTTTGGAATGGGCAACTAGCTTCATCTTTCTGACTGACCGACCCATTGACAATTCAAAAGTGCCTGTTTGTTTGAGTTTGAGTTCAATCAGTGGCTTTGATAACTAACCTTTACCATTCCGTTTGATGACAATCTCTAAATGTCATAAAAAACCAAAATTGACATTAAGGTCAAACGCATCTTGGCCTAAAACTGCCCAAGGCTAGCTCCGGATCCCTTAAAGTCTCCGTTAATTAAATGAACTGTCCAACTCAAGCGCAAACCACCACGATTAATGGAATTGAACTCCAGTCGCCATGGATAATTAAAGCTGAAACGTTAGAGGAAGGAACAAAAAGTATTTAACTATCACTTCCATCGCCACTTGATATACTTAGGTAATCGTGTAATTTCAATTGTCACCGGAACCGAAGTCATTGAATAAAGCATTGAGTTATGCCATTTGCATTGGTTATATAAGTTTACGGAACTGTTTAAACTACTCGTGCGTAATATTTTTAAGGTCTACAGTGTTATATTTTTACATAAGTAACCCCATATTACCTATCTATTGAATTTAAATCTATCGTAAATAAAGCCCTGCTCTTTTGGGTAAACAGTATTTTTATGAAACACAGCATTATTAGTGAAATAATACCATATGTTATATTTATGTTTCGATTTTTATTCACAGAATACATTTCTATATAAACTCCGCTGAAGTTCTGAAGGCCAATTCTCGTACCTAAAATCGTTCAAATTCAAGTTGCAATCTCATGCCAGCGACAATAAAATGTCAAAAATATAGATAAACTCTATACAATTTTTGACAGATTGAGACAGATGAGATTGTGAATGTTGTTAAAAATACGGGAATTGCCCCTCTGGTCACCATTTTCTATCCTTCGCTAATTCCAAAGTCACTTTACAAAATCAATGTGTCAATGCGCCCGAATGACAGTTACAAACGACCCCGCTGCGCGACGGGTTAAACGTTCAATGTTTACTAATTATTCCTACCATTGGATGTTTCCTCGACATTAATGAAATTAAATAAAGTATCGTAACTGGCTCGTTGGTCTAGAGAATACTCTAGAGGTTGTGGGCGCAATAAGTCCTGGATTCGATCATCCGGTCAGAAAAAGTGTTATCCGAGATTTTCCATTAGGAAATTTCTCATTAGCACCCTTTTTTTTTTGTGGATGGGAAATCATCAAATGACTTCTCCCGCTCTGGGCGAAGCAGGAGGGCGTGTCAGACTTTTACTGACTAAAACCCACCCGTGTTCCTTCAGTTGCCCGTGCCAGGGCCACGGTATCTCTTTCGAACAACCCGCGACCCCGGCGGCTCATTAGTATCCTGGAGTCGAGATTTGTATCCGGTTTATTCCAAGGGGCTTGCCTCATATTACAAGTGACTTAAACATACCTAGCTGGTGAAATATGAATGAAATAAACACCTTCTTACCCTTTCAGCTAACTACTCTTATTAAAAAACGACGAAACTATCCGTGAACACACATAAAAAAATATATATGTACGGTCGAATTGAGAAACCTCTTTTTTTTTGCAGTCGGTTAAAAAAACAGTTTTGTATGAAGATGCGCTGAACGGACGCGTTCAGCTTTCCGCGTCGTTCCATACAAAACTTTTTTCTATTGACAAAAGCTGAATTGAGCTGAATAAGTGTAGTTAGTCCATAAGACGCCATTTAAAATTCTAATATCTCAGGTAACTCTTTGAAGGTTACACATACGTCACGGTAACTTGAAAGCGTCACGTCCGTCCCGTCTTTAAACTCGGTTTAGGTAAACGTCGGTTAATTAAGGGAACTTACTTCAAGTCTCAGCTTCAAGTTAGAACGTTTGTTCACTTATTTATGACAGTTATATGTGAAGGAACGTCTCGTTAGGTGGCCCTTGAAAATTACAAGTCTACTTGAAGATGAAAAATAATAATAGTAATTAATATGAGTTTTACCACAATGTAAAATTGTATTTAATAGAGAAACAATTTTTTTTTTGTCATTAACTGCACCCTAATTGCGTAACACACTATCAATCAGAGTTGGTTTCATTTTGACAGTTCAACAACATTCATTGCGTTATTTACGTTGTGGAGCAGACAAATTTTTCGAACATATGAAGCAATGGATTAGCAATTTGTTTCAAATTTATTCAAATTCCGATTGATATGTGTTACGCAATTAGGGTGCAGGCCGGAGTTTGGATTTGTGCACGGTTGATAGCAATAGGCTCACCCTCTAGACTCTATTACATGGGACTTAAACGTAACTATACTCCATTTACAATAAGATAGGCATTTAAAGAAACCTTTTTTACGGGCCGTTCAACCGATTTTGACTTCTATTACGTTGGTGGCATGACAAATGGCAGCTGCAGTAAACATTTGGTATTGTAACCACTTTTTTGCCTTTAATGACATCCTAAAGCCTACGGAATAGAAGTCAAAATTGATTGAACGAACTGTAAAAAAGGTTTTTTAAATGTCTAATGTTATTGTAAATGGAGTATAGCGCAATGTGGATGTAGGTGCTATAAGTACACGTCTACCTAACCTTTCGGAAAACGAAAAAGCACCTTGATGTTATGTCGTATATTGTATTTTGAGGAACAAATCATCAAACCCTGCTTCTACATATAAGCATACAGTGAAGCTTTTCCACGAGTAATTTTAACCTACGAAAAAAAGGAGGGGATTCTCAATTCGACATGTATATTTTTTTTTTATGTATGACCACATAACTTTACCGAGTTGTCCAATTTGAAAGATTCTTATTTCATTTTGTTTATTTTAGTTTTTGAGTTAGCTTCCATAATACTTATTGATTTCCTACTTTTTATGTCGATGATGTTCTCATTTCTTACGCAGGTTGTGGTATTCGAATTTGTGTGGGGTAGTACCATAACTAAAAAGTTAACAAAATATATATACACGGTCGAATTGAGGAACCTCATTTTTTTGAAGTCGGTTATTTTTTTTTTACAATAAAAACAACCGACTTCCAAAAAAATGAGGTTTCTCAAGCTTCTAAGTCAACGCAATAAAAACATACGGCCATTTATGCGACATATTTTGATACTCGCAAGTAAATCAAAACTTATAGGGTACTTCCCGTTGTGCTAGAATCACGAAATTTGGCAAGAAGCAAGCTCTCACAGCACAAATAAAGGAAAAAGTCCGAAAATTGTTCATATCATATAAAAAAAAAATTTCAACGCTGTCAATCTGTCATGACCCTTTTTCTCAAGGAAGCGTAGAGATATAAAGTTGAAATTAATATCGAATACGTAAGTCTATGGCCCCTTAGAGTTCTAAAAAAATCAACCTTCTAAGTCAACGAAATAAAAATATGTGGCCATTTTGCGACACATTTTATATATTCGCAACTGTCGCAAGTAAATCAAAACCTATAGGGTACTTCCCGTTGACCTAGAATAATGAAATTTGGCAAGAAGCAAGGTCTTCCAGCACAAATAAAAGAAAAAGTCCGAAAATTGTTAATTTGTAGTTTTATAACATAACATTTTATTTTTTTTGGGATCCATTGTTTAGTTTGTTTTTGGGATAAATTCTTTTCAACTACGGAACCCTTCATTGTGCGTGGTCCGACACGCACTTGGCCGGTTTTTTGTTTAGCTCCAAGAGACCGTAGACCGTAATATAAATATCAACTTGATACCTCCACGCGTTCCTGAGAAAAGAATCTTGACAGACTGTCAGACGAAGGGTTCCGTTTTTTCCTTACGAGGTACGGAACCCTAAAAACGAGCAAATACATCATGTACTGTGCGTGGTTGGTACCTATGTCATAAATTACATTAGGTGCAACTTGGATAAACTGCAAATTTCAATAATAACATCTATGTATACCATGTTTTAAATAAATAAAAATTATCTTATCTTATCTTGGGAATGTGAAGAGATTTTTTATACAGAAGAAAAGTCCGGGCATGATATGACAGGTTTTTACCAATTGAAAAGAAAGACGAAACTGAATCTAGTTTTAACTTTCAATCTTCCAAAATTGTAGCGAAAAGTATTTGCTTCGTATCTAAAATTGAAAATTTATTATTAAAAAAAAAACTTAATTAAAATATACAAGTTAACAATAAATCATTTAAACTATGTACAAGTATATAAAAAAGGGGAAGAGCTCATAGGGCATCAAAAAATTCGTCCGCATCGCTGTCAGTCGGAAAAGTGCCCAAAAGGCTGGCAGCATTGCGTTGTATGGCAATGCTAATTCTTTGGCCAAAAAATAGGCCAGCGCTTTGGTCTTTGTTTGCCATCCAATGTGGCAATGCTAAAAATTTTAATTGAATATTTTCATTTCGCTGTGAATTCGATACAAAAGAAAAACAAAAAAACAAAAAAAAAAGAGAAAAGAGAAAGTTTGTTTTCTGCCAACTGAAACGCAGTTTTAGAAAACAAATCGTTATTACGCTTACCTGCAGCCTTTATAACGAAGCTCAATATCCAAAACACAATAAATATCCCCAGCTCAGTTTTCGTCAACTGTTTCCGAATTGATTTGTTATTCTATTCAAAGTTCAAGTGAGATTTATTCATTCTATTTGTCGCCGGAATCAAGAGTGCGAGCTGCTATCGCAAGCCGATATCTCGCCATCGCTCGTCCTTTCGGTTCCAGTCTCGCTAAATTGATTATAGGTCCTCGTGATGCTCCGATTTTTCGATCACTCTTATCGAATCGCGACATTTTTCTTCAAAACTGCTTTGAAGATGAAATCGTTTGTTGGATGTCAATTACATCTTAATTTTATCTAAGTGTAGGAGAAAGTGGTTGAAAATTTTTGATTGGTGTTATTTGATTGGCTTTTAATTAGAGGATTTGCATGGATGGCATGTTATAAATTATAGTTTTACAGAACGTGTTCTCATCAACGATGTGGATTTCATTTCACCATTTAGCTATGTATTATCCAAATGAATTATCATAGGCTTTCGAATTACTATTATCGTGATCATTAAATAATAATATTCTAGATGCGAATGTTTCGATGGATGGATGTTTGTTACTCAATCACGCTAGAACGGCTGAACGGATCTGGTTGAAATTTGGCACAAAGATAGATTATGTCTGGAATCGCAGCACATAGGCTAATTTTTTTTTATCCCGGTAGTACTTTCCTGTGAGATAATTTTCGACATCCACGCGGGCGAAGCCGCTGGCAAGTGCTAGTAAGTTATTTTGATAACATTTTTCCGAAGCTCACTTCCATTACGATACAAAAACAACCCTCCAGTTTTTCTACACAGCCAGCGCGTCAGCTTATCCCTCCGTCGCACGTCGTACAAAAATCAACATTTTCCATTAGCTGGTCTTACTTTTCAAACTTAAGTGAAACCTCGTTAACAGAAACTGTTACGGAGAACTTTGACTCAAGACTGAAGTTTTTGTTGCTCCTTCTAGACTAAATTAATCACGGACTAATTTTATTAAATTAGTATTAAAAATCTAGTGAATTTTTAAATAAATGCTGGCGTTGGTAGTGTCATCATCATCATTTATGATATCATTTATTTAATTTGTTTGTATGTACCATTGGCAAACTTTTCGGTGAACCACTTTTCAACCTTAATGCGTTAGTAATAACGTCGAAAAGTGGTTCATAATAATAAAAAAATTCGTCCGCATCGCTGTCAATAGGAAAAGTGTTCAAAAGGCTGGCAGCATTGCTACGTTGTATGGCAATGCTGATTCTTTGGCCAAAAAATAGGCCAGCCACGTTTTTAAATTTTTAAATTATGTAAAATGTTGCTATTTGCTTATTGGCTGAAGTGACATAAATCTACCAATTAGTTACCATTCCTCTAAAAAATTTCCAAATAGAAGTTCATGTTTACCAAAATACCTATAACATCAGCACCCTAATTACGCAACACTCTATCAACCACAATCTGAATGATTTTGAAGCTTATTGCTAATCCATCGCTTGATATGTTCGACAAATTTGTCAGCTCAACAACGTAAATTACGCAATGAATGTTGTTGAACTGTCAAAATTAAACAAATTCCTACTGCAAATAGCCTCGCCAGTCTCTGAAAGCCTGATCAAAACTACGATCAGTAATGACCGTGGTCAATTTTACCAATGAACATGAACGCCATCAGCACAAATCTTAACTGCGTTCAAGAGCTGTCAGTGTCAATATACTATGAACGCGTTGCGCGTCCACCGGGTCGGAATCGGTCCGTCCGCACCGTATAGCGCGTTCGGATTTACAAAAAGCCGATAGCGTGCATTCACTGCATTCGGATTTTGCATCGGCAATATCAACCAGTGTTTCCACATTTAGGGATTTCTCCCTTTTTTAGGGTAAAATTACCAATATTATACTACATTGCTTAGGGCTATTTCATTTTGACAGGGATTTACATGTACCTAGAGTTGTACGCATTGCGACAGATCGCGGAACAATAGCGATAAAAGTATTCTATTAGGGCCGGTTTCTTAAACCGTGGTTAACTCAACCAATAGTTAAAAATAGTAACTAATGGTTAGCCCTTATTTATTCGATTGAAAGTAATTTTATTTAAAAATGTTTCTGTTTGTTTGACAATTTCAATTGATCGTTTCGGGGACCCTTAAACCGTGTATCTGGTAACACTGGGCGCGTTCACTGCCGATCGTATCATCGGCAGAAATACCGGTCTCTGTTGCAGATTTGCCGATCCAGTGCACGCAGTACCATAGAAATCAATATAAAGCAACAAATCCGTACGGTGCTGACGCTCCGATTCCGTCCCGATGGACGCGCAACTTTAGATGTACTGATCGCATTCAGTATCATTGGTGATTTTCTCCCTTGGTTAAAATGACAAAAGCGTACTGCTTTTTTTTCTTTTTGGATTGCTCGCGCACGCATAAGTATCTTCCACATAAAACGTATGACGAACGAAGACAAATAAAGATAATACCACACTACACCCACCACTGAACCTTCATAAATAAGTATATACCAGTAAACATCTCCACGTCCGTGTAGTTTCAGTGTAAAATGGTCTAATCCGCATATTTCCCCCGACGCAACTCCTCCACGTTACAGCTCGCAGCTAACACTGTTATGTTAGCGTTATGATTTTACATAAAACCTCTTACTTTTATAGCTACTACCATTATGTGATATAACGGTACTTGTATTAAAGTGCTCGTATGTTTTACCTTTAGAACTAGAACATGTGTGAGCAGATTTGGCTCGTTTTGTACTTACAACGCTGGATTTTCCGCTGCCTGTGTTGGTTGCATCAACGAGGCATAAAGAAGAGTGTTAAAATACCACCATTATCTTTGTATTATCAAAATTGATAAATAATAATAAATAATTGATAATTTTTTTATTGCTCATCTAGTGGCACTCTTTACCATATTTGTTTTGTAATATGCGGATAATGTAGTGGGCCACAATGTTGTTAGCACTCCTTATATATTTTTTCAAAATGTTATATTTTATATTGTAGCTGTTTATTATCCCTCAATAAATAAAATAAATAACTCTCTAAAAAAATAAAATGTTTAAAAATGTAAAGTCGGGGACGTTAATCGTTTACCATTAATTGATCGACTATCAATTTATTTGACCGCCTAATCAAATCACAACTGTCATTCTTTCACAGTTGTACTAAATATCTACAGGGTGACTTAAGGGGTCATTGTACTCATCATTATGAACAACTTTTACTATGGGACCAATCCTGAAATCGAGAAAAACAATCAGCTGTTCCCTACATTTATGTTCGCATAACTCGTCAACATGTAGGGAACAGCAGATTTTTTTTTGCGATTTATCGTTGGTCCCAAAGTAAAAGATGTTGGATGCCTGAGTAAAAAAAAGAAATTCTATTTAGTACGTCACGCGTAAGTCAGATGATAAAAAAATATTAGACACGTATTTTTTGCTTTATCATATTAATAAAAAAAATACTTAGATAAAACGCATTAAAGTTGGGGAGAGAGGGCTCGCCGTAAACTTATAGTACGTAAAAAAAATAAAAATTACGCGTCCAATTTTTACATGTCTGACAAAAAAAAATATTTGTCCCTTTAATTTATAGTTTCGTTTAGTTAATTTGACTTCAATAGATATCCATTTAAAATGTAATAAGATTCCACGACATCATTCCGAATTCTGAAATCCAATAAGTACCTAGTTAAGAGTATACGAAATCCATTTGACTCTAAAGGTCAGATTTTGTTTTTTAAATAACAAATACTTCGCCAATCAATTCCAACCAGTATTTTTATCGACTTATCTTAACTTTTAAGTCTTTATCAAGGCTGCTAAATTACTAAACTTAGTTCTGTAAATGGCTATTGAGATATTTTATAGTCTTATCAAAGCGGTTTATTATTGATTTAGATTTGTTTCAGCATTTAAGATGTTTTAAAATAACAAAAGCTATTTACGAGCCAGATGTGAGTGGAAACGCCGTGAGGGACGCCCTAGGAGGACATATTAGTGACCTTGATTGGTGATGTTCTTCAGAAAGGTCAGGTGCGTAGTACTCGCAATCAGCGTAGATGTATTATATGACCGGTCATATGATTATCGTGTACATCTGTATAATATGAACGTAAACGACGTAAAAGAAGTATGTAAGGATTGTAGCAGGTAGCGTTCTGTAGTTTCTGCCTACCCCCATGGGAAGAAGACGTGTATTTATGTTTTTTTTTTTTTTTCTGAAAAACAACAATTACTTTTTTATTTATTTTGCAAAGTTGTTATCGAAGAGGGTCGTTGACCTCAAATGGGTTCAAAGCTGCCAAGAAAAAAGGTTCGCAACTTTATCGATACGAATTTTCGTTCGGTCAAATAAATAACGAGTTTTTGAGACCCATTAAAAATGTATTTCCAAAGTAACCACCTAGGTAAAAAACCGGCCAAGTGCGTGTCGGACCACGCACAATGAAGGGTTTCTTAGTTGAAAAGAATTTATCCCAAAAAAAATATTTTATGTAATAAAATTGAAAATAACAATTTTCGGACTTCTTCCTTTACTTGTGCTGTGAGACCTTGCTTTTTGCCAAATTTCATGATTCTAATATAAGGGGAAGTACCCTAAAGGTTTTGATTTACTTGCAAGTATCAAAATATGTCGCATAAATGGCCGTATTTTTTTATTGCGTTGAAGCTTGATTTTTTTAGAAATCTAAGGGATCCTAGACCCTCGTATTTGATATTAATTTCAACTTGATACCTCCACCTGTTTCTAAGAAAAAGGGTTTTGACAGACTGACAGACAGGCAGACAGATAGACGGACAACGAAGTGATCCTATATTTTAAATACTTGCACTTTTATATACATATACATATAAACTACGCCTTCTTCCCATGGTGGTAGGCAGAAACTACGGAACGCTACCTGCTACGTTCCTTACATACTCCTTTTGGTTCGTTTACGTTCTACGTAGATATATTATGCAATATTTTAACTACATTTTTAGTAAACCCCAAATATTTTCATTATCTAGACGTCTTTAGGATAATTGGATCTTTATATTTCTGGAGCAAAGTATATTGGCGATTGCAACAACGTCGACAGTAAATCACGGAAGACATAGGTACCAACTTTTTTTTTATGTGTCTCACTAGTGAGCAAAGGCCTCCCCCAAATCCTTCCAAGCATCCTACTCCAGGGCCACCTCGATTCAACCTTAAGACATCCATCCCTTAAAAACAAAATATTTAGAAATGATTTACTTTCATCAAATTATTATCAAAACAAGTCACAGTGCCATTTTCCTCGAGCTTTATTAATTGGGTTCCGGAAATTAATAAATTGACAATTTACGTCATACCTTACTTCATCTCCAGTGCCTAACAGAACAAATTAAAATTTAAAAGCATTAATTAACTCAATCGAATCGGAGGAGCTTGTGGATAAATAATAACAGCCTCACGGATCGATCCGTCAGGTTAAGCTACGCTTGCCGGGGTTGGTCCGTGGATAGGTGACCATCGTTACCTATCGAGACTCTTCCATGGCTCGGAAAGCACGTTAAGCCGTTGCGTTGGTCCCGGCTGTCATTCGTAGATCTTTGATAGACGTTACGGGTCGTCAGAAGCCCGAAAGTCTGACAACAAGTCTTAACAAAAAGTATCTTATTACCCAGTGGTTTTGGAGGACAGTCGTTCCATGCAAAATATTCAGCTGCATCCGGTTAGACTGGAAGCCAACCCCAACATAGTTGGGAAAAGGCTTGACAGATTGATTGAATTATCTCAATCAAATCAAAAACCCAGTAAAGCGTTTCCCAACTTGCTTTAAAGCCATAAAAAATATTCATATTTGATGTTACGATGCTCTAAATAAACGAGATAGGAAATTAAATACATTTTCAGCGGGTATAACGTGTAATAACCAGGCGTTTTGTTTAAACCCTTCTTTATAACGAATAACCATACTTGACCCTCACACAATTTGTTACGGCTTAACGATTTAATCATTTACTTTGACCCCGAGCTTAAAAACGACCCTAAACATTATAAATAACTAAATTCATACAATTTTCCCCTTCGCAGTTTTCAGTTTAATCTATACTAATAAGATGGAGAGTTTGTTTTTTGTTTGTTTGTATGTTTGAACGCGCTAATCTCTGGAACCACACGTTGGATTGGAAAAACTCTTTTTGCATTTGATAGTCCAATTATTGAGGAAGGTTATGGGCTATTTAACATCATCATTCATAGCTAGAACCTTTAGGAGCCGAGCAAAAATAAAAAAAGTATTAAGAACGCTAAGCGAAAACGAAGTAATAGCGCAAGCAGGCGATGCGATGCGACAGGGTGGGTCGGGGACACAAGAAATTTCACGCGGGCTCAGTTGCGGGCAGTAGCTTATATTTTTTATAAAAAAAAATTTCACATCACCGTTGCGTTGATTACGTTGATGATTTTTTTCGAAGTATAGTAAAAATATGGAGGCGGAAGAACTTAATTAATCTCGCATATTGTGTTTACTTTTTACAAATATCATGTTATTACTAGCTTTTGCCAGCGGCTTCACCCGCGTGGATGCCGGAAATTATACCACGGGAACCGTATTTCCGAGATAAAAAGTAGCCTATGTACTATTCCAGAAAATAATCTATCTTTCTGCCAAATTTCATCCAGTTCCGTTTAGCAGTTCTGTCTAAACTTTCGCATTTATACATAATATAAGTAAGTAAGATAACACAAATTAATAAATGATTTTATTTCTGTAAGTAGGTTTATACACAAACACTTTTACACGTCAATCATATGTTTAATAAAAACTAGATGAGGCTGGCGTTTCCTATCTGACTACTCTGAGAAGAAAGGCTGAAACAAACTCAGAGGTCACAGTCTCTTTTAACGTCCAGACATAATCTTGCTCAGATCAAACACAGCATCACGCCTATAATCCCCAAAGGGTCAGGCACAGATTTAACTAATAGTACTGTAAGGATTGATGATATGATCAAGCCTCGTTGATATAATGCTGGCTGACATTCAATCATTCAAATATGGAATATCTTCTTAATAATTATGGAGAGGATGACAGAGATGGAATCTGGTCAGGGCTCGGCAAAGAACTAATTTTAGTAGGAGTGTTTTATAATTTGATCTGAGCTTAAAATACAGCGGGCTTTCAGCCCCATTTAAAAGAGTCCCTCTTATATTATTTTGTAGTTCAGATAATCTCCTACTGTGAGGCTCGAGGCTTCACAGTACCTACACCCACATTTCGCGAGTTATGGAATACAATACAACACAAATAAGAAGGAGGAATATTATGGTATCTCTTACATAAAAGTAATACCTAGTACATAAGTTAGATATGCACATAAAGTTACACGCGTAGGAGTCTGATGTTAAGAAATCCTTAGGGAATAAAGTATTTTATCTGTATAAGGAAAAACACCGCAAGAGTAAATTTTTACCTAGATCCTATTAGAAAGGATATCTCGCAAATTGGTACGGAGTTCGACTTTATCTGCGATCGCATATAAAAATTGCTTACTACGTAATATTTTCTTGTTAGTGTTAGAACTAACTTATTATTTCTTGTTAGTACCTATCATAAAATCTACGGAAATAAGATGATGTGGATATCGAAGAGTAGCATTATATCTTCATGTATCTGTCTACTGCGATACTGTTGACTACGTAAGACTAAATAAAAAACCAAGACATAGCGCTGTCAACAGTAACGTCAAGCCGCACGTTCGTTTCGAGTTTCTTAACACACACGCACACACCCACACTTAGTACACACATTACACACACTTAGTACACACACTACACACACTTAGAACACACACTACACACACTTAGTACACACACTACACACACTTGGTTGCACTTAGTGAGGTGTAAGTTTACTTGTAGTTTGGTGTAAATGTGTGCGTGTGAGCGTGTGCTTCACTGTATTGTTCGCAGCACTATGTCTGGCTTTATTATACTTAGTGTGAGGTTAGTAACCTTTCAATTAACCAAAGCCACCTTTTAATGCAGTTGTCTGTACTTCGTGCGACTGCCGCACACATATTTAGAAAATTGTATAGATTAGCTGTAAGCCAAGGACCTCAAATATATAGTACATACTAATTCCATGTTGTAAGCGTAATTATGACCTATGAGATAGCGATAGTATTTGACAGTCACTTGTAAATTGGTATCGCTGACAGCCGATGTTTGCTGGGCCACGGTTGGGCTTCAGTCGATGACTAACAACTGGGACCAGACAAAAAGTTTGGATAAGCGAAGGATATAGAGAATAGTACATTTTGATACAAGTGGAGAATTTTTGTTATTGCATTCGAGGCGGAATTAACACCCGAGCCGTAGGCGAGGTTGTTTTTAAGCCGAGAACTGCAAAAACAAATGTCCACGTGTACCAAACGACGTTTTTCAATAAACTGTTGAAGAAATAAAATAAAATAACGAAAAATATTTTTGTCATGAATTATTAGGAAACTATGACTTAAGTTTTTTTTTTCCGCGCTTTGCTTTCGCCAGGTTGAAGGAGAAGCAATAATAATAATAATAATGTATCTCAGAACAATCCTTTGCACAGAATGTGTAAAAATTATAATGCTATTTGCTCACAAGTGGACATTTTTCACGACAAATTTAGTTCTTTCAAATCTTTCTTGCTGCATGTTAAGTAATTATAACATTGCGTGACCTTTTTAGTCAATTTAAGTTTTATTAATATTTTATTTGTTGTTTATTTATGTTTTTTTGTTTAATTTTTCTAAATTTTTCTAGTTAAAGGTTTTTTTTTTTCTTCTCTATATATTTTGATTCTCTATTTGATTGTTTATACATTTAAAATTAAATCCTTTATTGAAAACGAAGCATTGTTTGGTCAAGTTGTGTACGGTTGTAATTGGACTTCAGGTTCACTCACTGTTTATTGTTAAGACTCATTCTTTGTTTTTATGAATCTGTTGTCTGTATCTGTACCTAATGAATAAAATAAAATAAAAAAAATAAAGCCGATAAACAGCCGAATATGAAAAATAGAAAATTCTAATATTTTTTAGTTTAGAACACAAATAAATGTTACTTTGTTCATAAACGTTTCTTTTCAAAAAATATTAACGCCGTAAAGACGCATATCTCTTTGCCGAGATAAAAAAAAAACATTCAGCTCCGAATAGAGACGGTGTGGATAGAGGAATTGAACCAATTTGGACTAAGTATAAGTTATCTGTGGCAATTTTTATTCTCGCACACGTGTTGGAAAATGAAAAATCGCACGCGTGTGAAATACATTGCATTGTGAACCTAATCGTAGTGCGATATGAACCAGTTTTCGATGAAGTGTATTGAAAAATATATTTCTGCCTCGTTTAATCTTACTACTGGATCGAATAAGTGTGTGTATCTGTGCGTTTGTCTCATTATTATTACTTGGAGACTTGTTTTGATATACACTGTCTACGGCTGCATCCAATCAATCTTTCTGTCAAAGCACAAACGTAAATTATCATATCAGCAATGAACGAACATCAATTAAGGAGTCTACTTTCCTACCAAGATCTAATTATTGGCTGAAGATAATACATAATTCCTTTATTGTTACTTTCTCACGGCACCCCGTGGAAACATTTGTTCGGAAGTTTTTCTGTTAATTAAACCCCTAAGTTAATTATATGTCGACAGAGTTATCGTTTATTTAAATTTCCTTTCTGACACGATAGAATTATTAGGTTGGGGAAAAAGTCTTTTCGCATTGTAGTATGTATGAACTTAAAATAAAATCTCTTTGGCTGTACTATTTGTATCTAGCTGGTTTTGGTATCATTGAAAGTTTAAATTTTAAAGAACATATTTCCAAATTCAAATTAGGAAAATGTGTGATTTTCATTTATTTTTCGTACTGTCAAGATGAGTGAATCTAATGAAGAAATTCGGTACATTTTAAAATTTTACTACAAAAAAGGTAAAAATGCAACGCAAGCCGCGAAAAAAATTTGCGATGTTTATGGACCCAGTGCAGTGTCTGTGAGAGTAGCACAAATTTGGTTTAAGCGTTTTCAATCCGGAAATTTTGATGTCAAAGATGCACGTCGCTCTGGTCGCCCTATTACGGATAAAATGGATGCCATTTTTGAAAAAGTGGAGCAAGATCGGCATATCAGTAGTTACGACGTAGCTGAAGAACTGGGAATTGACCACAAAACAGTTTTGGCGCATTTGAAAAGAACTGGGTACACAAAAAAGCTCGATATTTGGGTACCTCACGAGCTCGCTGAAAGAAACCTAATGAACCGTGTACTCATTTGTGGTTCTTTATTACGACGTAATGAAACCAAATCATTTTTGAAGAAGCTGATAACTGGTGATGAAAAGTGGATCACGTACGACAAGAACGTGCGAAAAAGGTCGTGGTCAAAGGCCGGTCAGGCTTCACAGACTGTGGCGAAACCCGGGTTAACTCGCAACAAGGTGATGCTGTGTGTGTGGTGGGATTGGAAGGGCATTATTCATTATGAGCTGTTACCACCAGGCAGGACCATCGATTCTGAAGTCTACTGCGAACAACTGATAAGATTAAAGCAAGAAGTTGAGAGAAAGCGGCCGGAATTAATCAACAGAAGGGGTGTGGTTTTTCATCATGATAACGCTAGACCTCACACATCTTTAGCCACTCAGCAAAAATTAAGAGAGTTTGGTTGGGAGGTGTTAATGCATCCGCCGTATAGTCTTGACCTTGCACCATCAGATTTCCACCTGTTTCGGTCTCTTCAGAATTCTTTAGGCAGTGTCAGGGTAACATCACGAGAGGACTGCCAAAACCACTTGTCTCGGTATTTTGATCAGAAGTCCCAAAATTTCTATAGCAATGGGATCATGTCCCTACCTACAAGATGGCAAAAAGTTATCGAACAAAATGGTACCTACATACTTTAGATAAATGTTAATAATGTATATTAAAAAATGTTTTGAATTTTCTTAAAAAATGCGAAGACACTTTTTCCCCGACCTATTATTACTTTGCAGATTTGTTCGTATGGGCTGTGGTTCCTGGTCATAATGAGGCCAACGCAGCCACCCATTTCCTGTGAGAAAGCTTTGTCTACAAATAAATGGCTGATTATTATGAATAGATATCAAAGAGTTACAGGTTTGCAAAAGAGGCGCTGAAAATAGAGAAAGGCGCTGTTAGGGTTTACTCCCGGGAATTATCGTCCTGGGAATTCCCGGGAAATCGTTTCCGAGAAATTCAGATCGAGAAATGTCCAGAACTCGAGAAATCATTTTAGTCTGACTAAAGTGCCTAGTTTGCGGCATTTTGAAAACGATCGAGTATTTTCCTTGTCGGTAAATGTTGTCAGCAAAATAAGGAGCCAGCTGTCTGACAATGCTATAAATGCTTTGTTATCAGAATTAATTCGAAATTTTAAGTGATTACTAGTTCAAGCAGAGGTTAAATTAACACATAATTGCCAAAAAAAATGTGCTGTGATTATTCACATACCTACCTACTTAGTTCATAATAATTGAGTTGAGTTCATTTTTAGTTCGTAAAAAAGTATTTTTTTTAAGGTTTCTGGTTCTGTGGTAGCCCGCGAAATTCAAATTTTCTTGCGTTTTTTCGCAATTTGCAGGTCAGTGTGTAAGGTTATATCTTGATCAAAATATGAATCGCGAGAATAAGAAATATGTATTTACATATTTTTAATCATAAAAATCATCGGTGCATCTCTGGAAGTTAGATTTCCTCCGGATTTGTCTGATTTCCGAAATCATTATGTGTTTTAACCTTCGATCAATAATAGTACTAGATTCCCGATAAGCGCTTCAAAAACGGCCCGAAAAATAAAAACACAAATACTTTTGTGGTCTTATTTCAAACATCGACTGTTCGGGAACAGGGAAATGCATGGAGTAGTATTGTTACTTTATATGTTGTTTTTGTTTGTAGATTTCCTAGTGAACCATTTCGCAATGCAGAATGGGTATCTATTGTCGCGAAAGAAAGAGGAGAAGAAATATATAAACCTTGTAAAAATTCAACAATTTGTTTTAATATTTTTATTAAAATAATTAATTATCAAATTAATAATCAAAATTAAAATAACTATTGTACTAATTTACTCCTTCTACTTTTAAAAATCGGTCAAAAATATTTGCTACCATATAAAACGAACCTTGGCCTAAAAAATATATTATTATTCTGCTACTCTACATCTTTCAATACTTACTGTGTTCTGAGCATTGAAATGTAAATACCAAGAACTATGTCTAGTTCCAAAATAGAGTAAGCACAAAATTTTCAACAAAATGTTTTTAACCTTATTGCTTAAGTTTTAAGTTTCACTTTAGAATAAATATTTTTGTACTTATTATAAAAATTACCTTTTATTTTCAAGCGACATTTTTAATTTATTGCTTTTACCTTTCTCCGATGATAGAAGGACTTAAATATAAATATTTTGCAATCGTAATTAAACTTTATGTTTGATTGTTAAGGTTTATAATGAATTGAAGTTGTAAATATTATAAAACTTTTTTCTATATTTCGTAGTAACAAATGTAAATGTTTATGTGTGTGTAAACGTGGCCACTACAGCGACTTATTTTTGTTCCTGATCCTGTATCTAGTGCTATTATTGATCGAAGGTTTTAACGCCATTTTTCTTTATTTAAACCACAAAATTAAACATAAATGAAAATTTCTCGGTTTCCCGGGTAGTCCCGAGATTTCCAATTCGAGGATTCTCGCGACCCGAGAAATGAAAAACCTCGAGAAACCATCATCAAGGTGTAGTCAAATTTAAAGATATGGTACAAACCATCAAACTGAACAACTTTCTCCATGGGACCAACATCGTAATCGAGAAAAAATAATCAGCGGTTCTATACATTTGGGTCGACTAGGTCTTGTACGGGACAGCAGATATTTTTTTCTCGATTACGATGTCGGTCCCATGGTGAAAGTTGTGCAGTTTGATGGTCTGTACCACACCCTTAAAGTCATACCTTTCTGGTACACTCTGTAAATAACATAACATTTAACATAGTTAGAAAACGTCGTTTGCATCCGTGTGTAAAATAAAAGACGAACAAGATTTGAATTTTGCGCCATTTCATTTTGAAAGTGTTACTTTAAGTAATTTTATCATTTCCCAATTTTCTGTTACACCCTGTATGTGATATAACGAACATAAAATGTATAAAGGAAGGTTATTATTTGTGAATTATATTTTTCCAAGAAGACACCCAACGAAGCGAAGATCGTGGCTTTGAAGAATTTACCTCGGCATATATTAATCAAATCATATCAATCAATATTATTATTTTATTATTAATCTATTCAAAATTACAAAGCTTTTTCTGCCTGTGTAAGCTCCGGGGTACCGAACTTAGTTAATCAATAAAATCGTATAAAACGGACCTCGCCAAACTTTGTACGGACGAGAATAAAACAAAGATTGAAAATATTGCGCCCGCATCATGCAATACAAGTACCGATACGAGTACACATGACGAAAGAATTATGTATGGCGGCTACTGAAATCTACTGAACTATGAAGAAAACGCATTAGGAGCGTTCATAGCTAGAGCTAGATGAACAGTCTAGCTAGAGCTAGAGAACAGTGGTAGCCCAGTGGTCCCGACGAAGCAAAGGCGCTTTACTTTGTGTAAATTATTTCATCACCACCGCTCTCAAAACGATGAAAGAAAACATCGTGAGAAAACCGACATGTCCTAGAACCAAAAATTCGAAGACATGTGACATCTACAAACCGGCACCAAATAACTGTAGTAATTTTCTGTTTCTTTTCTGTTGATTGCATTTACCCCTCTACATTGTTTCCTATTAATTTCTCGTATTCTATTTGTTCTATTGTTTTATTTTTTATTGAGTTTTGTTAAAAACAAATTGCTGTATAACGCCTTAGATTTATTTAAATCAGTTATGTTGTATATGTATGTCTTAAATAAATAAACTGTAACAGTATACTGACCAAGTGTTAGCTGTCGGCCAAACTAGCTATAGTATAGTTAAAATCTCGCTGCAGACTCGGTCATAAATCATTCGAGTGTTTCGCTTTCTTTACCACTCACGGGCCTTATGGGCAGGCCACGCCCACACGTAGTCCTGTGCATTACTGCAGTCGATGAGTGATATCGATAGTTTTTTAATTATATTTATAAATGGGTGATAGAAATAAAGACACATTTTTTTTTATTTTATTACCAAATTTACTACAAAGCATATTAAATATATAAACAAAAGAACGTATATATAAACCGTTAGTTTTTTAAACGTTACGTTACGTTTTTTTCGTTTTTTGTTTTGTAGTTAATTTTCTATTTTTAAATAGAAAATTAAAATTCTTCGTTAATGATTCTGTTATCGATAATGGCCTTGAGCGCGCGCAACTAGCGCACATCCCTACTCCGATTATGATTTATGACCAAGTCTGCAGCGAGATTTTAACTATACTATAGTAAGTTGCACTCCCTGTACACTTATTTTATTTGCCACCAGTACATGTATCGGATCGCAATCGGTAGCGCAATATCCGCAGCGAGCCAGCCAGCTAGTTCCGACGTAATGACACCCAGATAAGAATTCAATATCGCCTACTTTAACATCTATCTGCTGTATTTCTGTGTCTGCTGCAGTTGCAATTTGCTTTTGTGTACACTTGCTTGGGGGGAGTTTTATCGGGGTTGTGTTGTCACGCTTTAAGTGATTAAAGAACTGGGGCGTTGAGGTGAAACTTAAAAGTTTATTTCCATAGGAATCTAAGTGCAATAAATTGACTGATAGATTTAAATATAGGGACCACCTTTTGTACCTTTTATTCTGTATATTATAGGAATATAATACATTTTCTGCTAATAGGTACCTAAGTTTAGAAGCTCCTTGATAAAATGAATTAGTGACTCTAATTTTTAAATTAGGAACTGTAGTTATATTAAAAATTATGTTTCTTTTTTCTTTTCTCTTAGAATTATTTTTAGATTCTTTTAGAATTTTCTTTAGATTTTACCTTTTAAGTTTCACTCGTGCGCAAGTAGTTCATTAACAATTATTTAGTAATTAAGATTTGGATAACGTCGTGAGCTACACAGGTGTAATCTCTTTTTTTTTCACTACCAGCACCCTAATTGCGTAACACACTATCGATCTTAATCTGCTTCATAATATGTTCGAAAAAGTCTGCGCGACAACGTAAATCACGCAATGGATGTTGTTGAACTGTCAAAATGAAGCCGATTCCGATCGATAGTGTGTTACGCAATTAGGGTGCTGGTAGTGAAAAAAAAAAAGAGATTACACATGTGTAGCTCACGACGTTATCCAAATCTTAATTACTACATAATTGTTGACTAACTGTTTGTTTTCCCGAATATAAATAATCTTTTTTAGGTTTGAGCAACAGATGAACACATCACGTATGTAAGTAAAACCTAATTATCCTATAATGATCTTTTTTTGTCTTAACATAGAACAATATCGTAACTCGCAACTGGCAGGCATGCGTGTTTGACCAGATGTACAGATGTGGACTTAACCCCGGTTCGCACGGGCGTAATAAAATCGCGGCGCGATTTTATAGCGCACTGGATTTTCAACGCTCAGCTTAGCGCCGAGAGTGCAAAATCCAACAGTGTGTTTTTTCGACGCGCTAGAATGTAGGTACTCTGTTATTGTTAAGTTGGATTCTCAACGCTCGGCTCAACAACGAGAGTTGAAAATCCAGTGCGCTATAAAATCCCGCCGCGATTTTATTACGCCCGTGCGTGGGAACGGGGTATAAGTGTTTATAAAAATGTACTCTGTGGACTAAGCAAAACAATTATGTAAGGATCTTAACATGTTACGTTCTGTAGTTTTGTAGAAAGCTTGCGTTTTTGTACGTAGTGTATGCAGTGGCGTGCACTCCATACATGCAAATAAGCTCTGCATACCCTGTAGTCCCATACATACATGCCCCTCGAAATGATAAATAACTTTAACGCAAGAAAAATCATGGTACTATCTATATTAATCTAACTTATTCGCTATCTCACTGTTTATAACGCGATTTACGCGCCATCTATTACTTTTATTTGAAACTAATTTCTTGAAGCGAGCGGCGACAACCGCGCAGGCAGCGCTCCCGGTGAGCATAAGCAGAACAACGCCGTGCTTATTTTTCATACAACGCAACCCGTGTAGTACACAGCAAAAGTGTGACTGTGTGCGTGAAAATGTATGCGTGTGTTTAAGTTCTGGAAGCACAGCTTATTTTGCAACCCGTCCAAATTGAGAAGCCGTAAAAGCACCGCTTAGTTGTTGATTACAGAGGGTTGACTTTTTTAGTCGGATTGACCAAGATTAGTTCGTATTATTTTGTAATTGTAAAGTTTTTACACGCTTTTATTCAACTTGCAATGTTTGTTTGTTTTTTCGCCATATTGTTTTGATTTGATTGTTTTTCTTGGCGCAAGTGATTGACTGTATATTATTATGTAATTATTTTAATCATTTGTAAAAAATTGAAAATTATACCTGTGAGACCTGTGCTGCCGAAGTGTGTTAGATAAATTAAAATCTGCCGCTTTTCGACGTTATATTTTGAGGAAAAAGTTAAATTCATTGTAAACGGAAGGTGTGAACCCGGGTTTTATTTAACTCAAAAAAAAAGGTAATGCCTCTCGTTATATTCATAGAAAAGTTTTGTGATACCTAATTATTACCTACTGGCAAACATGTTGTGTATAACACAAACACATTGTATTTTATCCCTTGCTTTTTGTTTACAAATCAAGATAAAAATAATATTTGGACCTTTATCGGATATTCAGATTAAAATATTTTAGATATTCGTTGTGGTCGCAAACAAACATCATGCGAAGCCAATGGCGCCGTGCGGTAAGAGTCAGTGTAAGATTAGGGTTATGGTAGGTGAGGTCGGGTAAAACGAACGGTCGGGAAAAAAAAAAACTTAGGTACTAGTTTCAGCTTGTTAAAGTTTTTATTTTTATTTTAGACGTGCATACCCTGTCTGAAATCTCTGTGCACGCCACTGAGTGTATGTATGTATGTATGGTCGCCACTAATCTTAACTAGCTCAGGGCCCTAATTCACTATGACCACTTAACAATTCCTTACTTCAAAATCACGTCAAATCCTTGAGCTAATCACGACATCACGACATATAACGTATTCTCTGTGACACAATGAACGAAGCCACCTGTATATAAAATGGGGTTTCTACAGGACTATATTGACGTGGTTTGCACGTGGTAAGATATAAGCGGAATCATACAGAATTGTGGCCCAGTACTACAGATCACACTTAAAGTAAGTAATAATAATACATATACTTAGTTTTCAATGACCAGCCAAATTTTCACAGGGCGTTCTACCCGTGAATATGAACAACTTTTACTATGGGACCAACTTTAAAATCACGAAAACAAAAACAGCTGTTTCATACAAAAGTTCAATACCTGCTCGACCAAAATGTATGAAACAGCTGATTTTTTTTTTCGTGATTTCAAAGTTGGTCCCATAGTGAAAGTTGTTCATAATCATGGGTAGAACACCCTGTGAAAATTTGGCTGGTCATTGAAAACTAACTCTGTATAACATCACTAAGTACACCAACATTTCTTCAGTAACATGGGGCGAGCTTATTGCCATCAACCGGGTTGGTACTGAGAAATTCCGATGAATAAATCCAATAACATGTTGACCGAACAGGGAGCCGAACCCAGGACCTCATTCTCAGCAGTAGAGCGCTTGCAACTACTAGACCGACAAGGCATGTCTAATAATAATGTCGTCGATACGTCACAGCCGACTGGCTTAGTTAGCCTTTTAACTAAATGGCGCCGTTCAACTAGCGGCCTGGTTCAATTATAGGTTAGGTTGGAACTGTGACCAACCACGCATGTGCCGAATTGGTCGCAGTAACTAAGCCAGGACACCCCGATTAAATGGGTTAGATTAGGTTAGAACTGTGACCAACCGCGCGCGAGCCGAGCGAGCGAAGCGTGCAGTGCCACGGTAGCGGCCGGCGAGCGCTACTTCCAAAGGCTAGGCTTTTAACTAAACGGCTAATGTCCGGTTTCTGAAGAATCCTTAAACGGAGTTTAAACTGTCAATAGTTCTTGATTCGACAATATTATCTGTTTAAAGGCGAATTCCTTTATTATGCTCGGTTGTTTGAGGTCCTCAAATAAACCCTTGATAGTAATTCACTCTTCCCTAACGAAGTGTTCAGAAAAACGAACCCGACCCAATAATCACTATCGAATGGATAAACTCCGTTTAAAAACCTCGAAAACCAGGCATTATTAAGCTAGTTGGCTGCAACAGATATGCAACAAAACAAATAGCAAAAGAATCTGATAAAATCACATATTCATAACCTAAAGACACGCGTGTAGGGTATCGAAAGAGTAATCTTATCTCAGTGCAGTGCCAAGTTTCAATACAGAGGATGTCCACAACAAAAGTTGTTATTGTAATCTTGTCTACTTCGTCATACATTTCAGCAGCAGTTGAATGGTTCAATATATTGGAGACATAAATATTTTTAACGGATATAGTTCGTTTATGATTTGTATCGTAATTAAAATCTTGTTTGACAATAAAAAAAAACATTCGAAAATATATTACCGACTCACTGGAGAATCACCGCAGATAGTTCCGACTCCCCGTGAACTATGTGGCACCCGGTTCCCACTCACTAGAACCTCAACTCATACTGGCAAGCATCGCAAGATACACGACTCAGCCCACTATTGACCTCCGTTCTCCAGAGGGGAGTGATGTGGCGGCATCTACATCGCCACATGCAAACTACGCATCAGAGTGACGTCACGCAAAATCCTGCATCACGCAATTAGAGTTTACCGCGCGACTGGCATTATACAACGTCCCGACATCAATCGTCGGGCAGTTGCCCACCAGACACAACACCCGTCTGGTCGGAGGATCCTCCCTTTTCAATGAAGATTGAGTGAACTTTACACCCTGTTCCTCATGCCTCTATAATACTCCCAGTTACCAGTCATACCCTTTGGTATGACTGGTTGTCAGACTTTATAGCTTACGACTGTCAAAGATCTACAAATGACAAAGCAGGACTAACGGCTTAGCGTGCTTTCCGAGGCAAGGAGGAGTCACGATATGTAATGGATGGTCACCCATCCACAGACTGACTTAGGCAAGCGTAGCTGTTATTACATAGCCACGAGCTACTAATCTACTCGTTACAGAAAAGTTAAAAAGCATCGAACCTAAAGGCAAAAACATAAATGTTGCGTCTAGCTATATAAAACCATACCGAAATTACTTCAGAAAGTTACATAAGAAGTTCGGTGGAGTCGTGATAAATTCTCATAAAGCACGTAAACTTAGTTACGAGTACATGCAAGCTACCATAAACTTGTGTGATAATGCTTGACGTACTGCCTAGCTACCTAGTGTATTATGTTCAACTATTTAATATAGATGCAATACATTAATATAACCTAGATAATATAACAACACAAGGGAACAAAATTAGACTTTTTTAGGGTCCCGTACCAAAATGGTAAAAAGGAACCCCTGTGGTGCGACTCGTCTGTTGTCTGTCCGTCTATCACTGCTGGATATCTCAAGAACTACTAATGCTATGAACTTGAAATTTGGAACAGTTTTAGATGACGTTTGCAAATTAAGAAAAATATAATTGTTTTTTTTTTCAACAAGGTCTGAAAGGGGGATCTTAAAAATTCGAAGAGGGGCTACTAGGGCATGTGTAAGAGCGCTGTTTGCACATTCTCAAACATTTTTTTTTTTTCTTATTTTTAGGCCACACCAGTCTAGCAGTCTAACCGGATACAGCTGAATACCAGTATTTTACATGTATTACATTTATTTCATTATGCATTCTATTTTTTATTATAACGATTACAAAATTATAAATTAACAATATGCAATTCCAAAAACAATTTCAAAACTTTTGAGTAGACGACTGCGACCGGAGCAGGTAACCCTACAGAGAGAAAACTTCATACAAACGTGCAATGATAGGTGCACTATAGCTTGTCCACTCTGAAATGACGCGACGTGACCCACTACTGCATTTAACGTAGTGTACGCGATACAAATTTAAGTATATTATACAGGGTGTCGGAGGAGCTCGTGGCTAATTAATAAAGGCCGTACGGGTCGATCCATCAGGTTAAGCTACGCTTGCCGGGGTTGGTCCGTAGATGGGTGACCATCTTTACATACCGAGACTCCTCCGTGCCTCGGAAAGCACGTTAAGCCGTTGGTCCCGGCTGTCATTCGTCGATCTTTGACAGTCGTTACGGGTCGTCAGAAGCCCGAAAGTCTGACAACCAGTCTTACCAAGGGTATCGTATTACCCAGTAATTGGGTTGTGGAGGTCAGATAGGCAGTCGCTCCATATAAAATAGTGGTATTCGGCTGCATCCGGTTAGGCTGGAAGCCGACCCCAACATAGTTGGGAAAAGGCTAGGCAGATTGATTGATATGTATACGTATATTTATTTTTTATTTTTTTATTTATGTATACTTAGGTTAAGGTATGTATCTGTGGATCTTTGTTACCTGAAAATAAATGGTTTATTATTATTATTAGCGGGGCGCGTCTTTAGAGTGGACGAGCTACACTTCAGAATGCGGCTCCAGAAACTTTGTCTCTGTGGGGGGGTTACTCTGTGGCGCGATATTCGTGCTAATTCGGAAACACGAAGATTACCGAAGCACAGATCCTTTACTGTTTACTTGTACCTTCATGATTGAAATTAGAACTCTCGAATACGATACTCGACTATAGAAGTGAACTTTTAATTAATTAGGTATCATTTTGTAAAGATTGCTTTTAACTTGATACAACGGTAAAAGGTTAAGATGTCTACCAATGTTTTTTGACTCATTTCCATTTAAGACGTTCCAATAATTTAATCAAAATTGTCAAAAGTCTACATAAAAATCTGTTACAAGTCACTTAGGCATGTATTTGCATATCTACAAACGCGAACAGAATCAACTTTTTTTCATGAAGTAAATTTCGTTCGCATTGTAACGCGATTTACGTTGGTCGTCCGAGCCTTGTTTTGTTTTTAAAAACAAACATTTTTATTTTTCTGTTGTTTATTCTAATTGCAGGTTTTGTTGTGTGTGTAAACAGAACGTAATTACGGATCAGAGGGGGGAGTGGGGGCGATGGCAGGGTGCCAACAATTCGGAGTAAAAGCTTTTACGTTTAAACCCGTGGGCCGCCATTCAAGCGGCTCGTTTTTAGCTATTCACAAAGATTTAAATCGATAGATTTGCCCTCGCCGTACTTACTCACGCAAAAAAGTGTCCATACTGATAAAAGTGACCTTACACATTATTAAATAGTGTTTCCATGACAATCAAATCAAGCCACTGCGTTATTGTGCGTCAGGTGTCAAAACGAAACGGACGCCACTATCTTTTGATGCGGTATCGGTAGGCCGAATCTAACGATTTAATTCTTTGGCTATTCGGTGTCGAACGTCGTAAATATCTTTAGTAGCCCATAAACTACTGGAATGGTGATTTTCATGAATTTTGCACCTTGTAAATAAAATTAAGAAATTATCAGGTGCGTGATCTTGTAGGTATGCTTGGTATATTTTCCTGAGTTTTCCTGTTAACAACGCAACGCATCTAACCTAGGAGTGTACCTACTTAGCAGTTCAAAAAAATAAGGAAATACTATTTAGTCCGTCACTCAGTCAGATATTAAAAAATAATAGACACGTATTTTTTGTTCTATTTTTTTTTTGTTCTTGCATGTCACTCAATACTTGTATGTTATTACTTATATCTGGAGGAACGTTGGCTCCTAAATCACAGGCTTTTGGCCGAGTTTAGGAGGCATCAGTTTGCCCTCTAATCAATCTGCCTAGCCTTTTCCCAACTATGTTGGGGTCGGCTTCCAGTCTAACCGGATGCAGCTGAATACCAGTATTTTACATGGAGCGACTGCCTATCTGACCTCCACAACCCATTAACTAGGTGATACGATACCTCTTGGTAAGACTGGTTGTCAGACTTTCGGGCTTCTGACGACCCGTAACGACTGTCAAAGATCTACGAATGACAGCTGGGACCAACGGCTTAACGTGCTTTCCGAGGCACGGAGGACTCTCGGTATGTAAAGATGGTCACCCATCCACGGACAACCCCGGCAACCGTAGCTCAACCTGATGGATCGACCCGTGCGGCTGTTATTACTTATCCACGAGCTCCTCAGTTCAGCTCATCAGTTTGCCCTGACTCTATTGTACAACTTTCTTTAATCCTTGTATACCTACTAATATATGTATAAGTTAATACTCTTACGTTCAGTAAATGATTATTATAAATTAACGTCAGCCATCGGTTTTTGGCGAGACAAAAAGAAATAAATAACTAAATTAAATAGGAGCAAAGGTTTTATGGTTTTCATGTACACAATATGAAATGCAACTAAAAATACGTGAGCAATTTAATTTAGAGACGCAAGCAAATATTCATATACTTAATAAAAATATCGGATTTGTCCTGTCTCCATGAAATATATAGGTATTCAGGGCAACTAGAAACACAGAGCTGTAAAAAACCACAAAATGACAACTAACACGTTGTCGACCTTCCTTTGGTGAATTTGTGTAAGCGTTTAGAGGACGCTCGTTTGACTGAACTGTTGCTGCGGTCTTTTTGTTAGCAAAGCTTCTCTACTATTTTCAACCCAAATTCGAATGTTAGAGGATGTGACATAGTGGACTGAAATTGGCTTAGATTATGACTTTGGGTCGCTGGTAACAATGTGACCTACGGTTGTAGATCATCATCTTCCTGCCCTTATCCCATATTACTTGGGGTCGGCGCAACACGTTTTCTTCTTCCATTCTCCCCTGTCAACCGTCACGCTATCATTCACTCCCTTCTCTTTCATATCATTCCTCACACAATCCATCCATCTTTTCTTTAGCATTCCTCTGCCTCTCCATCCATCAACATGTATATTCATCACTCTTTTAGTCACATGCGTTTCGTCTCTCCTCATTACATGCCCATACCAAGACAAACGGTTTCCTTTCAACTTTTCTGTCACAGGCGCCACTTTCAAACTTCCTCTTATACAGGGTGTCCAGTAAATAGCACGACATACTGCAGGAGGTGATAGCTTGGGTCAATACCTATCAAAACAACACAATATATGTTCAGCAAAATCTTACGGATTTACAGTTTTACAAAATTTTCCGAAATATTGAAAAATCTCTACCTTGAAACAGATTTTTAAAATACTAGAAAAGGAATTTTTCATTACGAGATCGTAATGAAAAATTCCTTTTCTAGTATTTTTTTACATCAAATTATTTGTGAATAGTTACTTTACTCATTGATAAGTCTTTTTTCTATCAAAAACAAGAATGTTTTCAAGAAATAGTACTTTTTGTTTAAATTTTCACAGAACAATTTTCTTATCGCTTAACTTTAACCTACAGTGGTGGAAAAAACATGTATGTGGCAGTTTTGTACAACAGGCTTAAAAAATAGCTTGTTTAATGGTGATTTTGGAAATATACAATACTAGTGCATTTTCATAAAAAAATACGAAAAAAATGCTATTGTACTTCATAAGAGCATTATATCACGAATAATTTGATGTAAAAAAAATACTAGAAAAGGAATTTTTCATTACGAGATGCTTAAAAATCTGTTTCAAGGTAGAGATTTTTCGATATTTCGGAAAATTTTGAGAAACTGTAAATCCGTGAGATTTTGCTGAACATATTATATTGTGTTGTTTTGGTAGGTATCAACCCAAGCTATCACCCCCTGCAATATGTCGTGCTATTTACTGGACACCCTGTATACTCATTTCTCACTTTATCCATTCTCGTCACTCCACACATCCATCTCAACATTCTCATCTTCGCTGCATGCAATTTTTTTTCTTCCGTCTTCTTCACTGCCCAGCATGTGGGTAATAGGTTTAAAGGATTATTTTAAATTGACTAGCTAAACTCCGCAGACGCGATGGGTGTCGATATCTAAACACGATAAAATACTCGTAAAAAAATAAAAAAAATTGATGTTTTTTTTTTGGAGAGGTCAAAACGACAGCTGTTAGTGGTGTTACTTGAAGTATGAATTCAGAAAAAAAACAGTTTTTTTCGTGGTTTAGATATCGATATCCATCACGTCAGTGGTTTACAAAAAAAAAAAAAAAAAGTTATTTTATTAAACTGATATTTCAAGTAACTACAATAACCAATAACTGCGGTCGATAGCCCACGAAAAAATATTAGATTAATTTATTTTTTGTTTTATCATGTTTAGATATTGATATTGATATTGATACCCATCGCGTCTACGAAAATTATTTTATTGTCCGTCATGTAGATTATTACAAAATAATGGAATGGTTTAAGGCGATACATTAAGTTAAAATGTGGCATGATGTCACGCCTTGCTAGATTTTATACGTAGTAGTATCGTAGCGAGCCTCTACTCCCCAACTTTAATGCGTTTTATCTAAGTATTTTTTTGTTTGTTACGCTTTCACGCTAAAACGGCATTTGGATGAGATTTGACACACGGGTAGATCATGACCTGGATTAGGTTATAAGATACTTCTTATCCCGATAGTACGTTCATGTGGGATAATTTCCGACACACGCGTGCGAAGCCGATAGCCAAAGCTAGTAAAGCAATAAGGCATAAAAGGTACCAACATTTTCTCTTCAGTTTCTGTGTCTTCCCAGACCTCTATTACTAGAGTAATTCCTATCCTAACCTTATTTTCATTTCATTCGTGCTTAGACCCACAATGAGGTTATATAACTTAGACCTAAAAACCGACATAAAACCTACGCACGGTAACACGTTCATGTACAATCACAATCATCTCCCTTGTAGGCAAAGGCACGTTCACAAAATGCCTTGCATGTGCAATTTTCCCGACATGCGACAAGTGCGATTCGTTCAGTTTTCAATTCCGAACGGTGTCTCCCACAGGGCCTGTATTGCTGACGGGAAGACAGGCTGTGACACACACAGACAAAGGTACAGTGAGCGTCAACAATATAAAGAATAACACTTTTCAAATGCCTAATTACGTAACACACAATCATTTTAAAAATTCAGCAAATATATTCATTTCTTTATCTACGTTGTAGAGCAGAAGAATTTTTCAAATCCAAATGAACAGTGAGTGATTTAACCCTCACACGAGTTCGGTGTGAATCGGGTCCGAGTAATTTTACCTAATATTGTACGTAGTATGAGTTTGTATGTATGTATGTATGTATACATTGTATGTATGTACGTAGTATGAGAACGTTAATAATAAAAAAATATTTTCTTGGTATAGAACTCATACTACGTACAATATTAGGTAAAATTACTTCACACCGAACTCGTGTGAGGGGATACGCAATATGAGTAATAACTAAAAAATAATGAATAATAACTTTAAAAATTTGTAGGACTATACCTACAAATTTTATTCTATCAAATGTTATTCTAAAACCCTCTTGTGGTATTGAGGACTATACTTCAATACCACATGGGGGGTTTAGAATAACCATAGTTCACGAATCACGACAGCTTTCATTCTGATTCTGACAAGTATTTTTTTTTCTCTGTTTTCACTAGTTCCGATCATTTTGATTGCAGAAAGTCCATAAATGCCCTTATATTTTTGACACTGACTGTACAACTACATGTACTGGGCTCTAAGTCGATACTGCATCCATTTTTGTTTCTCTTTAGTTTATTGCGTTCCTTTGTCATGGCCAGTGTTTTGTTTTCTTTATGATTCCTAATAACATCTGTTATGGATCTATGCTGGCGAATTTATGTATAGGGGTTAGTTTGCTTTTATTTCTAGCAATAGGGACGTTACGTTGGGAAAGAACAACGATGCGAGTATGCGTATTAGTAACCCAAATTTTGGGGTCGCCCTAGGCCACTAACCTGACGCGATTTACATACTGTACCATTATGCCGTGACACCCGGTTGGAACGAAGTTCCTTTAGCTGTATATTACCTACGGTTTAATACAGAGCTTCTTAATTCAGAATCTTACGGAGACTGCTTTTTTCTTGAAATTCGAGTTATAGATTTGATGGAGTTACAAAGTCTAAATAACTCGAGGTACCGCGTATTAGGCAATTTTTTTCGTCTGACTGAGGATTACACCACAAAAAATATCTCATACATACGGCACTGCTGTGATAGAGGCATGTTGCCGTCAGCAGGGCCGGATAGATATTATATCTTTGAGTTTTTATTTTATTATCCTTTTTATTGTTTTCTGTATTTGTGTGTCCTCCACATTATGAGTTAAGGTTGCTCGAATTAGATGTAATTATTTTATTGGCCTTGGCCAGAGGCTTAGCATTGCCATACAACGTGGCAAATGGCAATGCCGCCAGTCTCTTGGGTACTTTACCAGTTGACAGCGATGCGGAGGAATTTTCGACGCCATATTTTAGTTATTTTTAATAGTTTTAGTTAAGTTAGTGTACAATTTTGTTATTTTTTGGTTATGTTTGTAATAATAAATACTTATTTTATTTTTTTTTATTTTATATCTGTAATTTTCACACGGGTGCTCTCTAATCTCGCAGACGCGCTGGGGACGATTTACGGGAGCGGTGGTGTTCCTGGCCCGCGCGCAATTTCATGCAAATTTTGAGGAAACTGCGACTTTTTTGTATCGAGCCAAATTATGTTAATCATGTTTTGGCCCTTATAATTAAATAAAGAAAATCTTCAATTTTTTTAATTATGAAAAAAATAAGGCAAATTTGTAGATTTGAGTACAAAAATTGATTTTGCTTACGGTTTTAAAATTCGAACGCGCATGACAATTTCTACTAGTCAATTCCTACCGCAAGCCGGGTGAACTTCGTTAAAAAACATCGTAGCCCGCGAAATTCAAATTTCCTTGCGTTTTATGCAATTTGCAGGTCCGTGTCAGGTAGTATCTTGATCAAAATATGATACGCGGCAATAAAACAAATGTACTTACATAATTTTAACCATAAAAATCATCAATACATCTCGCTAAGTTAGATTTCGTGCAGATTCGTTAGATTTCGTTCGTTCAATGAATATGCACGAAATCTAACTTAGAGAGATGCATTGATGATTTTCATGGTTAAAATTATATAAATACATAGGTAATGTTTTATTTCCGCGTATCATATTTTGATCAAGGTACAATCTGACACGGACCTGCGAATTGCAAAAAACCCAAAAAAAAATAATTTCGCGGGCTACCACAGCGCATCCCTCTTAACGAAAACAAGCTTTTAAACCACCTTGCGGTAGCTGGTAGTTCGGATTTCTAGATTAAATTTTAACAATATATCCGTCATCACCTACTCCAAAAAATAGACTTATATCTAAGGTATCATCATTCTTTTGTCCTTATCCCAATTCATTTGGAGTCAGCGCAGCATGAGTTATTCTTTCATACTTCTCTATTAGTCAGTCCATCCATAGTTTCTTTGGTATTCCCCTACTCTTATAGCCATCCACATACATACTCAAAACTTCCCAAATGACATTTCCCCTATTCCCGAATCATAAAATATATCAACCTTTAAATTACTAAACCAAACTTAGTCCACATCAAAACCTTTCAAGACCAATAATGGTCACCAAATCACTTAACTTAGTCCGTAAGTCGGTCTCAAAGTCTCAATATTGTTCATAAGATATCCTATACCTCTCAGTTCGTTGGTTCAGCCCAGCCGAGCGGATTGCAGCTCAAATCTACCGTAAATAGATTTATCTCTGTTCATCGCTTGTGTCGTCAGCCACACTTAGCTTGATTATTTCTACAACTTATTTCATTGTATTAAGTATATTGTATTGGTTATTTTCTAAATGTTATTGTGTTTTTAGATAACTGGTTTGGAACGATGAGCTCGTGGTTAAGTAATCACAGTAGCACGGGTCGATCCATCAGGTTAAGCTACGGTTGCCGCGGTGGTCCGTAAATGGGTGAACTTTACATATCGAGACTCCTCCGTGTCTCGGAAAGCACGTTAAGTCGTTGGTCCCGGCTGTCATTCGTGGATATTTGACAGTCGTTAGGGGTCGTCAGAAGCCCGAAAGTCTGACCAGCAGTCATACCAAGGGGTATCATATTACCACAGTCTATCACCTCCACAACCTAGTAAGAGAGCCGAGAGCCCGAGCTGCTTGACTTCGTATGCAGCTCGGACTTCGTCGGACGACTGTATGATATATGGACTGAGGTAATACCCAGTTACTAGGTTGTGGAGGTCAGATAGGCAGTCACTCCATGTAAAATACTGGTATTCGGTTGCATCCGGGTAGACTGGAAGCCGACCCCGACATATTTGGGAAAAGGCTAGGCTGATGATGATGACTTTGAAGTCTACTTAGTAGTAGCTCACACAGAAAATAAGACAAGGGAAACGATTAGACTAACAAAGTAGGTACATAGATTTGAAAAGATGCATTCGTTAATTTCAATTTTACGAATGTATTTAGTTATATGACTTTACAAGTTATTGCGTATGCGTTATTGCGTATTTTCGCCTAAAGCAGTAATAAAGATTGGTGATGTGGAAGGCGCAATCAGTTCGGATCGTGATCGGTTTTACGAATTTTGCCGATGCTACATCTAAGTTGTGTCGTACAGGACCTACCTACTTACTGTCTTGCTTATTTATATTATTTCCAAATTAACCTACATGAATTGTTGCCAATCATGTTTTAATATAGTTATAAATTGTTCAATGTACTATCAGCTAAACGGACACCTTTACACCTTTTTGTACACACTGATTAATTGAAAAAACCCTGCCCCTATGGTCCTTTGTTTTACTGCATCCTTTGTCGAAACAACAAACAACAGTAGGCTAAAAATATTAATATTCCGAATAAGAAAAAAATTCAATAAGTATTTCAATCGTGTCCAAAGAAAAGAAAGAAAGACATTTTAATTACAAGTAAAAGTTAATTTTAGTTCTTTTAATCCATTTCTAAGGAAACGTCTTTGCTTTCGGCGCGATAAGGAACCTCCTTCTAGGAATTCTCCTTCAGTTTTCCGACTGTCATTGTTCTTTCAAAACTCGACAAAATATTTAATTAAAAGTAAATAGAACGTCTTCGAATCACAAAATGAGAATACGATTTTATTTAGGTAAAGTGGTATATTATTAAAGAGGATAAAAATTTATGTACACTTGATAAACTTCTTATAATAACTAGCAAACTACTCGTATTAAAATAAAAATATATTAACATAACCTAACTAAAACTATTAAAAAACTAAAATATGGCGTCGAAAAATTCCTCCACATCGCTATCGACTGGCAATGTAGAGCTTGTCTACTCTGAAATGACGCGCCCCACTACTTCAATTTGTATACGTAGACTACGATAAATGCGGTAGTGGGATGCGTCATTTCAGAAAGGACCAGCCGGTCTATTCTGTAAAAATCTCACCGTGAAAACTTAGGTGATCTTAAAGTGAACTGTCAATAGTGTCAACCCCTAGCATCAGGTGGAATGTCGGCTCACTTCACGCTCACTTCACCTAAGTTATCACGGTGAGATGTTTACAGAATAGCACTAAAGCTCTACCCAAGAGAATGGCGGCAATGCCACGCAGCCGCATGTTATAACAATGTTTAGCCTCTGGCCAAGGTAAAAACCAGCCCTTGGGTCACGGGAAGTTTCAACCAGCCGTTTGGAGATTTCGTTGAACAAACTATGAGCACTAGGCCCTAAAGAAAAATTATCTTAATCTATAAAACAAAGTCGGGTTTGTTCGAACACTTATAACTCTAGAACGGCGGGACTTTTTTTTTATTTTTGATTTGTTGTATTTGTCTCCGTCCCGAATAGCAGAATAACTATTTAAAACATTGGAAAATTTATTTCAGGTTTTTTACTTTTGAGCAATAAATCGTAATTCAATTCTTAAAATATAAATTAAGTTTTCCTACACAATTCAAAATGTTCTCAGCTTGCGCCTTCGGGAACTTCGCGCATTTACATTAGAATATTCATAGCTAAGACAGGGCAACGTCTGTTGGGTCAGCTAGTTTAAAATATAGGTACGTAACTTTCGTTAGGATGTTCTAAAGGCCGATACACACCTGCCGAAGCGCAACCTTCTTAGTGCAGAATCCATGATCAAATAAATAAAAGTCGAAAACAAATCAACTAAACTTCTGTCCGCTTTGGTACTTACATGGAACACTGGTTTAGTTTTCGCCATGAAAACCGCTCAGGGCTACGTTTCTCCAGGTGTCCTCGGGACCCTTAAAGTACCATTGCGGACATTTACGGTGAAGCAATTTCCGATCTTATTACTATGGAAATAAGGGTCAAAAGTGGTTCACCGCACCACCTACCCTTGCCTTACTCACCTACCTTGACAGTGATTTGCCTTCAAATGTGTAGCTCTTCAATATTGTTTTAGTACTGAAATTCAGCGCGAATATTTCAATTTTTGAATGTATTGATTACTCTAAAATGTTATTTGAAATTAGAACTACGCAATGTGTTAGGCATTGTATATCTAAAGTGTTAGCATAATATTCATAACTAGTAATGGCCTACTAAAACCAAACTACAAATATAGGTTTATTTTAATAAAATTCGGTATTTAAATAAGCAAAACCATTTCAATTTTAACCGAATACAATTTCACTGTTAAAGCTATATAAAACCTTAAAAATACATACTTTGTAAAAGATAAAACACATCTATCCCTATTTTCCCTAACCCCGCGTCCTAACCAGAAGCGATCATCGCGTTCATATCATTGACTAGCTGCGCCCCGCGGTTTCACCCGCGTAAACCGGGTTAAAAAAGCCTATGTGTTAATCCAGGCTGTCAGCTACCTCCAGACCAAATTTGATCAAAATCGGTCCAGATGTTTGAGCGTGACGAAGTGACAAACATACAAACACAAATAGTGTGATCATTGATATTAATATAATAAAAATATACATATATCAATAGTTCATAATATAATGTAACTTTTTGTTCAGAAAACCGGATGGCGCCCTCTGTCGGCGCGACCACGCATTCCGGGACACAAAGTGACACATGAACGCGACGATAGCTTTTGGTTAGGACACGGCCTAAAACGACTAACCCAATTTCAATAAAGTTCAACTTAAAATTCAGTTACGACAGTTTAGCGTGTCTTATCTTGAAGGACGAACTTTAATTAAACTTTCACTATTAGAAAGACGCTATCTAATTGTCAAAATGCCTGTTTACAGAACTTCACTTGCCGTCAGTTTAGTTTTCAATTCAATTAAAAAGTTGTTCTTGGCTCTCCTAATTGCCTTCGTTGGTATGATGAACATCAAGATAAAGTCTATTTACAAAGACTTGGAAAAGAACTTAGCAATGTTTATAAACAACTGAGAAATTAGTTTTATTAAATTTTTGCAGATATTCTATTATATTATTGTACTATCGGCAAAACGGCCGCTTTTACATCCTACAGTTGCTTTTGTATACACTGATTCATAGAAAAAACCGTGCCCCTATGATTGCTCCTGCCCCTTTGTTTTACTTTGTCATAAGTACAATTGCAGCTATTCAGGCAAAATTGTTTCAAAATTGGAAAGGCCTAGCGTTTGTCGATGGTACATACATCAGTTTTAAACACTCATCACTGAATATGTACCTACTCATACGATATTATTATAATTTCATAATGTTAATAATGAAAATGTTAATGATGATGTTATATACACAACATTTACATTTAACTGTAAACATAACCTAAAAATAACAAAATTAATAATACGATTAAACTTGGTGAAATAGAGATAATACAGGAAAGTAGAAACATTCTGCTCTCACTCATCATCTGACCAGCCTTTTCCCAGCTATGTTGGGGTTGCCTTTCAGTATAACCGGGTGAAGCTGAATACTAGTGTTATACATGGAATGACTGCCGATATGATCTCCACAACCCAGTTACTGGGTAAAATTGATACCCCTTAGTAAGGCTGGTTGTCAGACTTTCTGGCTTGACTACCCGTAACGATTACCAAAGTTCCACGAATGACAGCCGGGACCAACGGCTTAACGTGCTTTCCGAAGCACGGAGGAGTCTCGGTATGTATGTACGGTATAAGATGATTACCCATCCACAGACCGACCATGGCAAGCGTAGCTTAACCTGTTTGATCGTCCTGTGCGGCTGTTATTACTTAGCCACGAGCCCATTCTGCTCTAACTATAACAAATAAATAAATGAATCCCCCTTTATAACTGTTTTTCCTGATTAGACGAGAGAGTTACGCGGCGTCCTGCGTGAGCGATCTAGACGCGAACGCGAAGCGGCGTGAAAACAACAAACAGTCGAAACCTATTGAATTGGCCTACGTGACCAAACGCACGTGGGGTGCGGTGCGGAGCGGCGCGAAATGAAGCGAACGCGATCAGTTTGCTTGATATTTTCGCGCGAACTGGATGTGGAGCCGGCGTTTTTGAAGTGAAAACTTATTTAGGCGCGTTGATAGTTCGCGCGCTCGTAGGACAAAACCGCCGCGTCGCACCGCATCGCATTGAATTCGCGAGTCACCGCTTCATAATCGCGTTCGCTTTGAACCACCCACCTAGGACGCCGCGTTAGACTTACAGCGCCACAAAAGAGTTAATCGCGCGCGTGCTGGCATCATCGCATTTCTAGAGGGTTTTCGTGATTATTTCATTAAATTTAAATAACACGACTGCTCCCGCGCACGCGCAGAGCACCTCTGAACCTCTATCTCAAAATGGGGACAACTTCTTTGCAAATGTTGATTGATTTACTTATGCTGTTATATATCTTTATATAGTAACTTTAATCATCAATTTTGCAGTGCAAAAATATTTCTAAACACTAAAACCGTTTAGTAGAAGTAGGGAATTTTAGCGAAAAAAATAGCGTTTTCATATTTTTTTTAAGGCAAAAGTTCGATAGCAAAAATATATTTTTCTCAAATCTTTTAACCAAGCCATTAATGAGAAGTAGGCTTTATAAAGTGACCATGTTACGGTACTAACAAGATAAAGGCCTTTAAGTCCTAAATGGTAGATCCACACACACACATACCTACAGTTTCAAATGGCAAAACATTGTGGTAGCCCCTTGTAAAAGAGCTGATTCAGAACGCTCGTCAGTTGAACAAACTAGATCCTTTTTCCTAGAACTGCAAAACATAATGAAACTGGGTCATTTCACAGAATGGTCCAACAATCAGAACTGAAGTTACAGTACAATAACTTGGAGTCTAAACTATGATTGTGAATCTAACTGCTCAGTTCTGGAACTTTCTCTACTGAATCTGGACTGCGGATGACCATTTACCCTTGCACTTTATTATTAAAATGATCTTACCTACATAATTAGACGTATCAGTTTGGTTTCGTACACTAGCTGGAGCAGACGCATTATCAGTTTTACTTAAATAGTGTAGTTTTGTGCCGTATAAAATCTAACCTTGCTACTAAGACATAAAACTCAATTTCGTCATACACCTATTTGTTTTAAAATAATAAGCACGGGACACAGTGCGCGTGTCGCGAGAGTGCAGCCCTCTTCACCCCCGCGAGGAAACAGTGCGGACTATATTTTTGGCTTGCTCACACTACTTCGTGCAGTGATAGTCGCATGAGTGCGGCCCCCTTCACCCCCGCGAGTAAACGGATCGGTGGTAATTTTTCATCTCTCTTGCGCAGCGACGGCTCTAAACATCGTGGAGCAAGTGCTTATCAGCTGATCAGATAGATAATCCAGTTGTCATACCAGCTGTGTATTATTTTCATTATGGCACACTCGCCGATAAACAGCAAATGCCATTCCGTTCCTGATCTTTACTCAGGCGACGACGCTGACCGTAATGTGTCTCAGAGAAACCCTAAGAGGAAGCAGCCAGAATGCGACTTGAGAAGGGATATCTCTGCACTTTCCGAGGAATTTAAGAGATCAATGAGCTCTCTGAGCACTGACATACGCGAACAGTTTTCCAATATCAACTCGAATATTATTAATCTTCGGGATGATTTTAATAATTTAGCAACTACCTCCTCTCAAATTCAATCCCAGTTGAAGGAATTGCGCTCTGATTTTTCCAATACAAAAGAGGATATATCTATTCTAAACACTAAACATTTAGCATTATCGAATGTTGTCGACGAGTTGAAGTCATCGGTGGAATTCAACTCTGCGAATATTATTGATACCGTAAAGCGTACGAAGGAGATGGAGTCGAAGATCATTGCCTCTGCTTCTGAGCCCATATTTACACTGATTAATAAAATAGACCGTCTGGAACAACAGGCTAGGCAGTGCAACATTGAAATTGGTAACTTGCCGGAAAAACGTGGCGAAAATCTAGTTGTTATTTTGGAGTCAATTGCAGCAGCTATTAATATACCTATAGCACAGAAAGACATAGTGGCTATTCACCGTGTTCCACACGCACACACGCATAATTTGCGTCCGAAAAATATTATTGTGAAGTTTACTTCCCGACTACTCCGTGATAATGTGCTGAGCGCTTATCGGCTGTCTAAAGGTATTACATCGGATCGTATAGGACTCGCTGGGACTCAATGTCGTATATATATGAACGAACACCTGACGCTTCGTAATAAGGAGTTATTTCGCAAATGCCGTGATGCTGCCAAAACAAACAAGTTTAAGTATGTGTGGGTACGTAATGCTACTGTGCTGGTTAAAGAGAATGATGACTCATCTACGATTGCGATCCGTTCAGAGGACGACATTGGTAAAAAGTTTAGGCCTAATAATTCGTCTTAATACGCTGTTGGTGTTTATTACAAAACGATTACTTTATTACATAATGTACCTGTATAAAAATAACATCTCTTTAAATGTTTCTTTGTCGTATTTTTTTGCAAATAGCTGTGTGCTTATTTTGCTTATGTTTACATTATACTGTTTACAATATTTTCTTATCTTAGCAGTATCTATCCTGTATAACAATAATATCTGCCTAAATATTTATTGGTCATATTTTTATTTTTATTTTATTTTTGCAAACGGTTGTGTGCTTAATTTGCTAATAAGTATAATACACTCTTTTCAATATTTCCTTTCCTCATGTAATTTAATGTATGATGTTAAAATTAGTGCCTTTTACAATCAAGTCCTGAATATTATACTATGTCCTTTATTGTTGCTTAAGATTTTTATAATTTACTCTGTCGATTATATCTACTTTTTAATGTTATTTACCGAGAACGTACCGCGTGAGCTTTCAGCGTTGGTTTTTTTTAAGTATACTTATGAGTATCATAGTGAATGTTATTTTGTTTTTGGCTTCTTTTGTTGTACCCTCACATTTGTGTATGACTCGCATGTTTTAAGTATACTTATGAGTTACATAGTGAATATTTTTATTCCTTTGGTTTATTTTCTTGTACCCTCAGTTTTTAAAAATGTCTAATGATAGTGTAATATCCATTTATTATCAAAACTGTCGAGGAATCAGGACTAAACTGAATACCCTATATTTAAATATTATGTCGCATGCATATGACGTCATTATCTTAACAGAGACCTGGTTGACACTGGACATATCTGATAATGAATTTATTGATCAACGCTATTTGGTGTTTAGATGCGATCGTAACCGTTTACTCACCAACAAAAAAGATGGCGGTGGTGTCCTTATAGCCGTATCTAAAGAACTAAATCCCTCCTGTATTTCATTTTTGCCCCCGTTAACCTTGCCCGAGCACGTGATAGTAAAAATTCCCGCAAAAAGCAATAAATATCATATCCTTTGTGCTACTTACATACCCCCTAACGCTGTTGATGATACATACATGACTTTTCTTAATGCTCTGTCAGTGTTGTGTGATGACTCTTCCGTAGAAAATATTATTTTAACAGGTGACTTTAATTTACCCTCTCTTGCTTGGGTAAAAAAGTTATCATACATGGAATATGCTGCAAACAACAAACTGACAAACATAACTCGTTTTTTATCAAATTTCTGTTCACAGCATGTTATGATGCAATATAACCACTTTTTCAATTCTAGCGGACGCATTTTAGACTTATTTTTTTGTAATACTCATGCTGTCACATTCTCTCCTGATGTCCCCCTTTTACCTGTTGACACATATCATCCAGCCTTCTATGTACACATTTCTTTCTCTCACCCCACACATATTCCTAAATGTACTTCTGATAACAAACTAAATTATCACAAAGCTAACTATAACAAAATAAATACTGATATAAGTGATGTGGATTGGAATGTTTTACTGGATAACTTAACACCTAATGAATCTGTTTCTACATTTTATGAAAAACTTTACGAAATTATAAAATCACACACACCCACATGTCGACCAAAAAATGTTAATTTCCCCAATTGGTTTTCCAAATCTCTCATACATACTTATAAAAAGAAAACTCAAGCCTGGACTAGGTGGAAGAAGTATAGGAACCTATGTGATTATGAGGTATTTTCGAGTAACAGGAAAAAATTTAAAAAAGTAGCTGATATTTGCTATAGTAAATATATTAATGCAATTGAAGACAGTGTTGCTACCAATACTAAGACATTTTGGACGTACGTTACTAGCCGTAAAGCTACAAATAAAATCCCATCCACGGTTAATTATAATCAGATCTCATCCAATGATCCTATTACTACTTGCAACTTATTTGCTACATTTTTCCAGTCTGCTTATGAGCCTTCTACATTTGACTATAAGTCTTGGGAACCACCATCTAGATATGCTGACCACGATGTCTTCCTGTGTAAACTGCAACTGTCTCTTGATGATGTACATAAAGAATTAAAATCTCTTGATTCTACCAAGGGTCCTGGTCCTGATGGGATTCCTTCAGTTTTTTTGAAAAACACGTGTGATACATTATGCTATCCTTTACTGATATTATTTAATAAATGTTTATCTTGTGGTATTTTCCCTGAAGTTTGGAAACATGCAAATATTGTACCTGTTCATAAGAGTGGTTCCAAGCATGATGTAGCGACCTATCGACCTATCTCTATACTATCTGCCTTTTCCAAGCTATTTGAGAGACTGGTACATAGTAAATTATATCCTGCTATTCGCAATGTTTTAATAAAGGAGCAGCATGGTTTTGTTAAGGACAGATCTTGCATTAGCAATCTCCTCATTTTCACGTCCCAACTGTTTGATAGTCTCGATAATAGACAACAGATTGATGCGGTTTACACAGATTTTCAGAAAGCTTTCGATAAACTTGACCACACACTACTACTTAATAAAATTGCTTACAATGGAATCAGAGGGGACCTTTTACGATGGTTTGTATCTTATATAACTAACAGAACACAAAAGGTGGTTGTTAATGGTTATGAATCTGGCTCTTTTCGGGTCACCTCCGGTGTACCACAAGGTTCCATTTTAGGCCCTTTATTATTTATTTTATACATCAATGACATAAAGGACTGTTTTCAAAATTCAAAATTTCTTCTCTACGCGGACGATTTAAAGGTCTATAAAATTATTTCTGATAGAGTCGACTGTTTTAACTTCCAGCAGGATTTAGACCGTTTCTCTAGCTACTGCTCTTCCAATAAGCTTTACCTTAGTCTTCCAAAGTGTCATGTTATGACATTTACCAAAAAGAAAAATATTACTGAGTTCGAATACCTTCTTGCCAATACGCCAATTAGTAAAGTTAGTTTTGTCCGGGATCTTGGTGTTCTGCTAGATTCGAAGCTCCATCTGGATGCTCATTTAGAAAAAATTGTTAACAAAGCCTACCAGATGTTTGGTTTTGTCATGAGATCTTCCAGGGAGTTTCGTCGACCTTCTACCTTTTTGCACTTATACAAATCAATAATTAGGCCACAGTTAGAGTTTGCTGTACCCATTTGGAATCCTTTTTACGTAAAATATAGTGAACAATTGGAACTAGTACAACGTAAGTACCTTCGTGCTATGAATTTTAGATGTTTTCGGAGTAAAATGTCTTACCATTTACTTCTTAAAAAGTATGATCTTCTGACCTTAAAGTCGAGACGGAAACTTCTGGATGTTATGACTCTGTTCAATGTGTGCCGCAATCATTTTGATTGTCCAGATTTAGTTAGGAGTCTGAGTTACCTGATTCCTCGAACAGCTCATGTACGTGAGGTACGTACTCGACGTCTATTTGCTACTAGTCTCTGTAAATCCAACGCTGGCTCGCGTTCACCACTTCATCGTTTGGTTAAGACTTATAACAATGAGTTTAGTTCAATTGATATTCTTTTTCTCAATAAAAATGCATTTAGGCAACAAATCCAAGCAACCTTAAAGGATCAGCAAGGTAATGTTTAATGTTTAATAATAGTATTTAACGTAATGTTTAATATTTAATAATTAATAATGATGTACGCACACAAATTTACTTTTTCTTTTTTTTAAATGTAAAAATCCATTTTGAGTTCTAGGACAATATATAACTGTGTTACTAGCTAGTTTTAAAACCTACTATAAATTGTAATCTGTGGAGAACGTAGTGGGTAGCATAATTGTTAAATGTAATATTTAAGTTATTTTGTCTATTTGTTATTGTGCTACTGTTTGTTTTCCCTAAATAAATAAATAAATAAATAAGTATCCTATACTATAAGTAGGGTATATCAGAAAGGTACGGGCAAAAAGTGTATGGTACAAACCATCTCGTTACCATAACACAAGCATTAGGTTGCTTAGCTTGGGGCTAGATGGCGTTGTGTGATATGTCCAAAAAATATTTATTATTATTATATTTATTATTTATTATTATCAAACTGAACAACTTTCTCCATGGGACCACATGGCACAACATTGTAATCGAGAAAAAATTATCAGCCGTCACATACGCCCTTTTGTATTTGGGAATGTCTAACGCCCTTTACAGTGGAAGTGAGAAATATATTATAACTAGCTTTTGCCAGTGACTTCACTCGCGTGCAGGTTGGAAATTATCTAACGGCAACGTACTACCGAGATAAAAAAGTCCTATTTCCTAATCCACTTGGATTAGGAACTAGGACATTTTTTATCTCATGGAATACCCGTGTACCAAATTTCATAAAAAGGTAACAGACAGACAGATCGAGTTACTTTCGCATTTATATTATCACAAGTATGGATAATTTTGACTTTCCCTTCACAAACCACCGATCACGAACCAACGAATTAACCCTATTATACCCTATCCACCGATATAGAAACCAATTACAAGTACTTACAGCTCAAATAGGGTCGCAACGCTAGTCTTGAGATAAAGGGGTAAATCAATTTGCGGCACATTCGGAGGCTGGCCGCTTGCAACGTCTACAACAGGGTTGCCGCAACTAAATAAAGACATTTCACGAACTTCTAGACACTACCGAGAAATAGCCGTTTCTCATCAACATGGAGAATCTAGCCTTGAGAGTATGAATGAGACAAGCTAGCTATGCTTGAGACAAACACACTCACGTACAACATACCATACATTCATATCTACAATTTTTATTTTGTACGTATTCTATTCTATTCTTAAGGGTCAGTCTCAACCAAGCGGAAAAGTCATCGCAATAGCCGAGCACTTTTTAAATTTCACTAATTAAATAATTATTAAATATTGACTTTAAGGGTGGGTTGCACCATCTTCCTTTAACTGTTAAAGGTGCGATATTTGTTGATGTTAAAGTTTAACATCAACAAATATCACACCTTCAGTGCGTTGTTTGTTATTTTTAAAGTATGATGGTGCAATCCACGCTTGTTAAAGTACATGTTAGACAAAAAATGGGTCGTTCCATTTGACAATTTGTTAACTGACGTCATAACTTTAACTGTAACGCTTCGCTGGTTAAAGTTATTGTTAAATATCTGTCACTTTTGTCAGACGCGTCAAATATCATGTCCCTGCTCCGAACTCATTGGACATAGCGCGGTGCAACAACATGATGGTATGTTAAAATTAACTTTGACGGAAACTGTGACGTAGCTTTTGGTGCATCCCACCCTAAGTATATTTGCGTCACTGATACATTGCTTATTCAGTAAAATTTTAGAAGTGCTCGAGCATCTGCGAGTATTTTTCCGCTTGGTGGAGACTGACTATAAGAAAACATGAATTGTTAGCACAAAATAAAATGGTCGGGTTTATTTTGAACTCTTGATTAGTAAAACTGTCTTATTTTGTAAATCAGTAGGTTTTTGAGCCTCATGGTAAAAAAATCTGAAGGTATCATTATTAAGACAGACAAAACGCTTCTCCCAAGCTATAAAGTATTCTTACAACAGAGTCAAAATTATCGATGCTTTACTATTACCTACTTGGAATATTCAATATAACAAGTTACCCCAGTATAGTCGGTCAAACAATACCTTGTCTTATTCATACTTTTAGATGTATTCCCTAGAGTGTTGAGCTACATCAATTTATGATATTCAGAGCCATTCAACAATGTGTTTAAAGTGCTGGAATATTCAGATATTGCAAAATATTTTAGACCGCAGAGGCGACAAATCTGTTTTCACAGAAAAAGAGTGAAGACTTTGAAGTAGTGCTGCTGCTGTAGATAACGTGGTTTCGGTACTATAATATTGACGTTTATGCGGTATTTTGAGTTCACGTAAATTCCGAAATATTCAGGCAAAGAGACAGGACTGAACAGTCACTGGAGCAGCACCAATTATGGTGGACAAGGTTTCTGGTCTACGATCTGCAACGTAAACGACTGGGTTGGGACATAATGAATATTCAGAGATTTTACGGTGCACTGCATGCCTCCTAAAGTTGCGGTGGATTGATGGAACCTACTGAATTTATATGCATACCGAATATGGGAGAACACTGCATGTGGCTCATACTTATTTTAGGGATCTACGTTGTTTTTGAATATGTACAAAGGATTAAATAAATACATTCAGTGTACTATTCATTCATTCATTCACTTTTTCATATATTATGTACAATCTGCCTAGCCTTTTCCCAACTATGTTGGGGTCGGCTTCCAGTCTAACCGGATGCAGCTGAATACCAGTATTTTACATGGAGCGACTGCCTATCTGACCTCCACAACCCAGTAACTGGGTAATACAATACCCCTTGGTAAGACTGGTTGTCAGACTTTCGGGCTTCTGACGACCCGTAACGACTGTCAAAGATCCACGAATGACAGCCGGGACCAACGGCTTAACGTGCTTTCCGAGGCACGGAGGAGTCTCGGTATGTAAAGAATGGTCACCCATCCACTGACCAACCCCGGCAAGCGTAGCTTAACCTGTTGGATCGTCCCGTGCGGCTGTTATTACTTAGCCACGAGCTCCTCGATTTTTCATATATTATGTACATACAAATAAAAACATTCATTGTTAACTTCGTCTTTTCACTGGTGCGAATTAGTAGAAGACCCTACAAAAAACCTTTATGAGAAACAATTAGGTTTCTGTTCGTCGACAACGGAGAGACATGATTTTGAGCTCTGACAGTGCTGTTTTTAATAACAAAATAGTATTAATTAAGGGCTAAGAGTGATTTCTTAATACAGGCCTATCAGAGGCAATTTACCCTTGCCGTTACAACAGACAGACCTTCGCACATCATTCTATTTATAAAATAAATGTGTTAATTGACCACCATATGCAATAACCATTCGCTAACCATCTTCAGGCCAGCCCTGACCAGGCACACGATCCGAGAGATCGCATTGTCCTCAGATCATATTGTATGCGTCCATGTGCACGCTCCATTGAGCTAAGTATTGTGTTACCAACGGCTATTCGACTCATACGGAACTCACTCTTGGCTATCACAACGGTTTTATCGAATATGTCAAGTATGTGGCTGGTTTATAGTCCATGTAAAGCTGGGTAGAAATTTAAGGTGGGAATGTTTAGTTGTTATGATAAGGTACGGGAACCTAAGTGTGTCTAAAAAAAGCAAACTGAAGGGGCAGTGGGTGCCCCGGGCGGCGGGAATCTATCGCCGATTCCCGGCCACCGTAGGCGCGGGCTTGCGGACGACGAGTAATGGGCAGCTCGCCATCCGGTAAGGACCAGGCCCGGGTCGACGGCGCGTTGTGTTCCACGCGCGCCTCAAACAGATATCAGCAGTGACGGGGTCCAATAAGGCCGAAGCCGCCGGGGTCGCGGGTAGTTCGAAAGAGATACCGTGGCCCTGGCACGAGCAACTGAAGGAACACGGGTGTGTTTTAGTCAGTAAAAGTCTGACACGCCCTCCCGCTCTGCCCAGAGCGGGAGAAGTCATTTGATGATTTCCCATCCACAAAAAAAAAAAAAAAAAAAGCGTAGTGTGGGACGCCCCCCAGTTAGATGGACCGACGACCTTAAGAAGGTGGCTGAGACAGACTGGATGCAGAAGGCGGAGGACAGGGTGTTGTAGCGCAGCCTGGGAGAGGCCTATGTCCAGCAGTGGACTGCGATAGGCTATTGAGCTAAGTGTAGGGAGAGGCCCTCAATCTACAGTTATGCTAGAAGACCGATGGCCGCCACATAAAGGCCGCAGTGACGGCTGTCATGAAAATGATGGTACCGATGTTAGACTTTACGGCGTCAAAAACGCTCTCAAGAAAACCCACGGACTTACTTTTATATATAACATTTTAGTGACGTCATTCAGACGCTATGTGATGGCCACCGCTCTTCTAGAAAACTACATCTTTAGCCTTATCAGAGTTAGGTCCGTAAATAATTGCCATTGAGAAAGCTAGATTCTATGTTACGCCGTAGAATGTACAAACACAGTAGGGCTTCTCTACTCTGTAATGATGCGCCCCACCTCCGCTAGGAGTATATTATGTGTGTTCTGTGCGTACCACTAACGCATTTACAGTAGTCACAGAAAACATAATAGTACAAATACAGAAGTTTCATTCCGCAAAATAATTTAAATAAATGGCGACTCTTGCTACCACATAGTAAAGTACAATTCGGATCGCACAGCGTTAATTACCTACAGTTATATTCACCTAGAAATTGCCTCTCTTTCTATCGCGTAACTCTATACCTTCTGACTCGTTAGGGTTGTCTTCTTTTACAACTCGGCGCGTGAGTGAGTATCGAACTAACGTGCGAGCCGGCCGGCGCGCAGCATCCCACACTGAATTAGCCCGACAAGTCGAGCCCGCCGCGTGTTCTATTGTAGAATGCGCCTGGGCTGTCGTAGTGTACGTATACTATTGAAAATTAGCAAGACACTTTTCTTTTCTTATTATATTTATTACTAGCTTTTGCTCGCGGCTTCGTCCGCGTGGATGTCGCAAAATATCCCTCGGGAACGTACTAACGGGAAATCCTTACTTATTCCTTGTATGCATTATAAAGGGAACCTCTGTGCAAAATTTCAGCTTTCTAGGTTGAAGGGTTTGGGCTGGGCGTTGATGAGTCATTCGGATTTTTTTTTTTATTTATCTTATAGATAGATTACCTAACCGTATGTATACTGTTTATGAAGAATCATACTTAAACGCGACTCTGAAATATTTTTTATTTTAATAAACAAAGGCAATAAATAAATCATCATCATCAACATAATCAGCCTACAATGTTCCCACCGCTGGGACACTGGCCTCCTCTCTTTGAGAGGGACTGGGCTGTACTCCAGCACGCGAGCCCAGAGTTTTGTGCAAAAAAATCATAAATCAAAAGAATTATTAACCTACAAGACAGTCAAAAGTTTCATTAAACAATTAATTTATCACTACATAAATCGTTTACTGGATATAAAACGTTAATAGTTGACACTAAGCTTCATTATCGACTGCTATTCAATGAATTAAAGTGTAATATAATAACTCATTTAATCTGTTGATTCAGCCGCCGCGCCGTTGTTCACGCCTTCATACTCGTTTTATGCAGATATTACTCCGATATTAAAGAATTTAAATGCATATTTTAAGTTAAAAATTAATAAAATAGTGAAATGTGATGACATTCGATGCAATTCAAATAATAAAATGCTAATGTAGAAAACTTTCTGAGAAAATCCTCTGGGGAATATTTTTCAGAGCTTATTTTTCAGCACAACATTATAATTCTTTGTCACTTTTCTTTTGTAATATGACTTTTATTTTTGTCTTGGTTAGTCGCAAAGTTCAATGGACTCTGATTTTCTCAATTTGATAAGTTGAAAAATAAATACGTTATAAATAAGACTTCTATCCATAATTCCATAGACATGAGATAGAAACAAAACACAATCTATTGACGGATTCTTTTGTTTTAATTCGAATACTCGCTGCCCAGAAAATCGGTAAAGTAAAGGGTGTGTCACGGCAGAGTTGGGATTTCCGAAAATGTAATAAAAAAAACATACACATTTTAGTCATTATTTTTCAATGATTGAAAATTAATCAATGGTAGGTAATGCTGATTTTATGTTTTAACGTTACTTTTTCCAGATGTCTTCTATTTCGTTGCACGCACTCACGGAATCTGTTCATTGTATTCAGCCTAACACGCATAAACATAGCGAGCTGAATTTCGCGCACTTCACCACGGATATGTTCATAAGTAAATCATAGCTGTATCATTGTTTTTTGGAAACTCATCCCCTAAGGCTCCCGTGAAGTGCGATGGGAAATGCCATCCATTACACGGCTTATCTAGGTAATAAATATGTATCTAATCTAGGTAATAATTTGCAACCAACAGCAGCCTGCATCAAAAACTATGTCAACATAATTTCTCTGTGCCGAATATACCATGACAAGGCGCGTGTCCTCGAAACATGATCAATCACAAATTCATTAAAAGTTGTTATTTATTTAACACTTTGATGAACGTACCTAATAAATATTCAACGGTATTATCGTGAAATTCGCACAGAACGCAATTACCTATGAGTCGTTACAATAGACATGAAGCTTGGTTTCATAGACAGAAATAAATTACTTACTAGAGAAATGAAAAATTTGCAATCTCGTTTAATATTTTACTTGTCAATTGCAAGCCTGATCTAATGTTCTATTAACTTCAATTACCTATTTAAAAAGCCAGTCTTATTTCTTTGATTTATTTATTTGCTTCTACTACATTAAATTATCACTTATTTAAAATACATACCTATGTATAAACTACATTTAAGTACTAAACTATCTTATCATTTTGATACAATTACAAATTAAAAAAATATTGACAGCTTGTTACTATTAATCAATGTGTAATTGCCATTGACTTCAAGAAACGTTATGTAAAGGTGCACATTTTATAGTATTAAGATTAACTTGTATTTCTCATGATTTGTTTTTCTAGGCATGGTTGTTAAATTAATCAATGGTATAATTGAAAATCAGGGGGTGTTAAAGGAGGTAAATCTGTGCGTGCCCGACAACTACGTGCTGAGGCGGAGACGAACGCAGCTACTGGCTGGGCCACGCGGCAGGACTAACTTGCTTTTAAAAGCGCCAGTTACTCGCGATTTACGTACACTCAGTGAAGTCGCCGAAAGGATTGACATTTTTTCCTGTTCATTGAATGAATTCGCAAGAATAACTAAGACTATATAAATAAGTATAAGATTACATTAAACAAGTACCACCCTATCGCTTTGGGATATTCCTGTAATGATAGAATGGTAGTGTTAAGTAAATAAATAAATAAAATAAAAATGTGATTGTATTATTATAGAGGAATAAATGTTATAAGAGGACCACATGACCAAAATGCAACTAAACGCAGGTTTTATAATGCCTAATAGTATATGATCTAAACAACATAAGAAAAATATATGATATTCTTCAGGATATAAGCTAGTTAGTTAGTGTGTTGAAAACATAATACAACTAACTTGATACGATAGAAAAAAGTCACGAAGATACCTCTAAAAATTTATTTTAACGATTAAAAACCATACTAATATACATGCAATGATTCTGATTTTTTGTAGATTATTCTACAAGCAAACATATTAACGTAATAAAAGGTTTTACTTTTCAGTCCAATCAATAGATTTTTTGTAAATAGATAATTGCTTCATATTTTGCAATAAATTGGAGGAGCTCGTGGCTAAGTAATAACAGCCGCACGGGTCGATCCATCAGGTTAAGCTACGCTTGCCGGGGTTGGTCCGTGGATGGGTGACCATCTTTACATACCGAGACTCCTCCGTGCCTCGGAAAGCACGTTAAGCCGTTGGTCCCGGCTGTCATTCGTGGATCTTTGACAGTCGTTACGGGTAGTCAGAAGCCCGAAAGTCTGACAATCAGTCTTACCAAGGGGTATCGTATTACCCAGTTAATGGGTTGTGGAGGTCAGATAGGCAGTCGCTCCATGTAAAATAATGGTATTCAGCTGCATCCGGTTAGACTGGAAGCCGACCCCAACATAGTTGGGAAAAGGCTAGGCAGATTTTGCAATAAATTACCAGCGTTGTGTCATCGCGTTTCTCTTTCTTTTCAATGCTGACATCATCATTTCAGTCAAAGACTTCAACTGCTGGACATAGGCCTCCCCCAAGCATCACTAATTCGACCGGTTCTCTGCTTCTCGCATACAGCGGAGTTCTGCGGCCTTCACCAGGTCATCGGTCCACCTTATGGGCCTTCCGCTAGGTCTTCCGGTAAAGATGGATACTGTGTATGATTTCACGCATAAACAATTTAAATAAAAAAAGTAGATTAATTTAAAGGGCTTCGTGAAAAGTTTACATACTTCCACGGCGGCGTGCTTCCACGACGCGTTTCTTTCTTTCTCCCTGACCATAAATTGTAGCTAAGGTACACTTCCGACTATTAGTCAACTATTTAATGGCGGTTCGTTTCCGATTGTGCGTGAAAGCATACGTCGCGTCGTGTCGTTTGTCAACGGTGCTCCGGCGCACTTTCCCTTATATTAGCGGATGTCATTAACAGTTACCTATGCAGGTGATAACAATGCTGAAGGCGTTAGGAAATGTGTAAATTTACCTACATGAATTTGTATATCTGTCGCAGTACCGTGATATAGTTATATCCCCAGGAATATAGCTATCTACTGGAATATAGTCTTATAGTTATATGAAAACTGTCGGAGTGCCCTAATTTTGCTACTGTGACCAATTTCGACGTAGTTAGTGCAGGCCATAGGGGCCATAATCAACTAATTATAATGAGACCATTACCTATCAGTATAAAGGACGCGTATTTTATTGGAATTCACACGGTTTTGACAGAACTCTTTTCCTGAAACTTAACCAAATAAGTACGAGTAGGTACCTGTTAGGAACTACCACCTAGGTATAGACAGTACAAATCAATAAAATTAAATTAAATCGGTACTGACATATTTACAAAACCGTATTTAGAAAAAAACGGGCTATTTATAAATGGCGCGACGACAATGAAATATGAAAACAAACGAATCAAAGCGTAGCTTCATTACGATTAATTAATTCTATTTGATTTTAGATCGCCGACTGGACTAATTGGAAGCCTAACAAATAGTCGATTTGTCAGCGAATGCCCCGCTTAATCCATGAACAATAATTTATAGCTAGACTTTTAAATTTTTTTTTTTATTCCTTCGCAAAGTACATTAAAAACTTCTTTGTTTCCTGACTTAGTAAGTAGTGAACTGACCTCTTATTCAGCTTGTCCGTGTGGTATATCTGCAACAAAAATGAATTCATAAATAATTTACTCGCTTTTGCATAAAATATTATTGTGCTTTCCGACAACAGAAGTAGGAGATTTTTATGTACAGAAAAAAACTCTTTTGATACAAAATAATGAGGTTGGTCTTATACAGCGTAATAAGGCTTAACAATGCTTTAGACCAAAACCTAGAAAAATACGGGCTAGTACTGAAACTAAGCGCTTGGCTTTTCGGCATAGAGATTCCGAGTCTGGCACGAAAAAAAACAAGACAATGCAAGAAAGAGAAATTATAGCGTTCTATTTTTTTCTGACATAGGTATCCTACCTAACCTAACCTAACAGCTTATGTACCTACCACATTTTATGCAAATAAACGATTTTGATTTGATTTGTATCCTATCATGCATGACTGTAATGCAGCTAGATCCAGAAAGAATCAGTTCAGTTTTCAACCAATTCATTCAACTTTTGATAGAAATAATTTGGAGTAATATTTGGATACAACTTATAAAACTACGAGAATATGTTAATAAAGCGAACGTTAAGTGCTGAAAGTGTGAGCCGGTTGATTCAAACATTTTAAAAGCTTATCGGATTTGTATAAAATTTTATTCACGTGTGGATTTTGTAAGCCATGGCGTGAAGTTTTGAGTGTAGGTATGTAGGATAGAAAATTATAGTCCAAAACGCCAACTCTTGGGAAGACTTGCTAGAGATAGTCTCTAAAACAGGAAACACTCACAATGTCTCCTGAATCTGTAAATCTGTTTTTTAAATCGCGCATGTTATATGAACGATACGAACGAACAAAACAGAGCACAGAAATTAAACATACAGCAAATTAAGCAGTGCATTTATAATTTCTAACGTGACGATATTATCGTCGACTTAACACTGGGAAGTAAAATGTATGTTTTTTTTTTTTATTTCTAAATATCTGTTCACGATAACATTACATCGTGCACGCCATACATTTTATGAACGTGGAGGTACACGATAATATCATCACGTTAGAAATATTAAAAGTGCACAATGTGTATTTAAAAATAGAATAAGTTTCAAACGCACGCTCTAAGTTCCCCGTCTGTTCTAAGTTTAAATCATGTGTTGCCAGTTAATTGCATAGCGCGAATATGTGCCAAGCCGCGGAACAACTTCCCCCTTGTGATGAGTTCACTCAATCATGAGCTATTATCACATAGTCTGTGCTAACTACGATCTAAATTCAAGTCATTAGGGAAAAGGTGGACCATATTGAATACCTAAGATTTTCATACCAAAATTATACTTGTTGTCGTTTCATTTATCCGTATCTGCTCTTCTCTACATTTTGACGAATTATGCGAACATAAATGTACTGAACAGTAGATTTCTTTTTCGCGATTTTAGGTTTGGTCCCATAGTAAAAGTTGTTTATAATGATGAGTACAATGACCCATTAAAAGATTGCCACTGTTTACACTTACATCTTGTAGAACTTCCTCCAATACCTAATAATAAAAAAATATTTTCATCGATTTTGCTTTCTTGTACTTAATTTCCATTAGATATGTGGGGTTAATGACGCAATGCACCATAACGCGTATAAATCAAGGCTCGCTCCTTATGCCGCATGCGATTCGCGTCGCGTATCGAGCCTGCATGAAGGAGCCTTCACGCGGCCACCACTTAACAGTAGGTACCTCCGGCACGAACATCCCTCTCCATAGATAAACTTCCTCCCACACACGAACTCGACTCAATCAAGCATCAAACTTGTCTAAGCACGTTAATGGAAAGTTCTGGGACAACAGTTTGCTTCCGCGCAAACACCGCGTTATTAGAACTTGTGTGGAACACAAGCTTTATAGCTCATAAAATCACTATGTTTAATGTTTATGGCACGATATAAAATGGAAATTATTATGAATCTGACGTATGCACCCCAATTTCGTAATTACACTTTCCTTCACAATCCGAAAGACAGATTTTGAAAGAAATACCTAATCCATTGCTTCATATGTCTGAAAAATTCGTCTTCTCGACAACGTAAATAACGCAAATTAACGTACTTGGCAGATAATTTCATACAAAATCTGACATCGTGAAGTAGGCCCCCTAAGGCCGAGTCCGACTAGCCACTACCTACTTACCGAATAAATTAAAAATGGAACAGAATTTTTATGAAATTATCTGCCAAGTAAAGGTGTGCACTAAATAAATGATTTATCTCTATATCTATTCACAACTGTATAGTTAATAATTTAATATTTTTGAAGCCCAATCAAAATACTAAGAAAACGAAGGAAAGCACGATTTTCCGTAGTATTGTCATGCGGAAGTCAGACTTTTAAAAAAACATTTTAAATTTTCCGTTAAAAATCTTTTACCACAAAAGAACTATTATCTATCAAATTAAGTACATACTACATCGCGACCAGAGCTTTTAAATACCTTGTGAAGTAGTTTAAAACTATATACTTACGTACCTACTTGTCAAACTACTATATAATAAATATATAATAATATATATATAATAAACTTACTATTGATTCCTTCTATTCTTTCGCAGAATCAATATTGGGAAGGCGTCCTACCTTTTCGTCTCATCTTTAATGGAAACAAGTGAATATGAAACACTTGGTGTAGCGATGTTAGGAAAAGAGGAATTTTGCATGTTGTATCAAAAACTGCTACCGATTTATCGGAAATATATATTTTCCCCCTGAAAATTCTATGGATAGTACAAAAGTCATGTCTGTCTTGATAGGCCATGGTCGGCTACTAAATGGATCTCAGTTGGTTCAAAGATAATTAATTTAGTTATTGATCGCGTATTGTGGAAGGAGCTCGTGGCTAAGTAATAACAGCCGCACGGGTCGATCCCTCACGTGAAGCTACGCTTGCCGGGGTCGGTCCGTGGATGGGTGACCATCTTTACATATCGAGATTCCTCCGTGCCTCGGAAAACACGTTAAGCCGTTGGTCCCGGCTGTCATTCGTGGAACTTTGACAGTCGTTACGGGTCGTCAGAAGCCCGAAAGTCTGACAACCGGTCTTACCAAGGGGTATCGTACCCAGTTAATGGGCTGTGCCAGCCAGTCGCTCCATGTAAAATACTGGTATTCAGCTGCATCCGGTTAGACTGGAAGCTGACCCCAACATAGTTGGGAAAAGGCTAGGCAGATTGATTTGATCGCGTATTGTCATTGCTTTCCATCCTCTATCACAAACAGCCAACAGTAAATACCTAGCGGCCTATCTATAAATAAACATGACATGTAAAGCTGAGCGTCCACTGGTCCGCGCCAACTGCAACGCACGCAACGATTTTGGTTTGTTTGTATGACGAAATGAAAATGCGGGCGATACCGGTAGTGGACGCAGTGCTATATGAATTCATACAAAGCTAACCGAAATCCGTTGCGTGCCGTGCGTGCGTTGCGGCCGGCGCGGGCCAGTGGACACTCACCTTAATCAGAATAAGCAAAACAAATAGACGAGGTACTATGAGAGAAACGAACCTATCTAGACATCGTAAAAAAAATCCCGTGCGTACGATAACCACATCTGTTATAAGTAGTTATACTATCTCACGAAGTCGTGTCATGAAGCCTTCATGTCGTTAATCATAAGGTTCAAATTGCAACAATTAACCCGCCTTCGTGAAATAGTTTAAATATAGAAAGCGTTACTATAGCGGCCGACCGCTGCAAGCCTTGGCTTCATGTCCACGACGCCCGGAGCCGTACCGGCGGCGGCGCCGCCGCCGTTACTATACAACGTGTCGTTTTGCATCCTCGTCAAATTTAAGGGTGTGGTATAGACCATCAAACCGAACAACTTTTTCCATGGCACCAACATCGTAATCGCGAAAAAATAATCAGCCCTTCCATACATTTGCGTCGAGTTGGTATTGATTTTTCTATGTGACAGTTGAAAATGTTTTCGCGATTACGATGTTGGTCCCATGGAGAAAGCTGTTCGGTTTGATGATCTGTATCACATCCTGAAATTTGACGAGGATGCAAAACGACACGTTGTATAATTCAGTATCAATGCGGTGTACACGTAGCTCCGGTGCAGCGCTTGGGCGATGTTCATTCGTATAGGTACACATACATGCGGTCCGACGCCGCTGCGGCTCCGGCGTCGTGTACATGAAGCCGTACGGTGTATACATGCTCGTTTCTCCGATAGTACATACCAAGCATGTCGTTGATACATAACAAATGCCATCTCTTTTTCATACGATCATAGCTCACACACTTCAACTACAAAGAGAAGAAATTTCCGCAGTAAATGCAAATAAACGTCGCCTCTGCAGTTGGATGAGGAACATCAATAAAACATAACACACGGAGCATTATTCACGTTCAAAATCCAATGAGATCGCCGACACTAGCACCGAAGAATGGATCGTTTACTACTGTCAAAGGCATCTTCTCTTATACACCGCACTTTACCACCAATAGGGTTGCCTGCTTGCATATCTATACTCAATTTACAATAAGATTTTACATTTATACAAACCTTATTTACAGTCCGTTCAACCGATTTTAACTTATATTGCGTTGGTGGCATGACAAATGGCAGCTGCACTAAGCAGTTGGTATTGTAATCTTTTTTTGCCTTTAATGCCACCCTTAAGCCTACGAAATAGAAGTCAAAATCGGTTGGACGGACTGTAAGAAAGGTTTGTTTAAATGTCTAATCTTATTGTAAATGGAGTACATTATAAAAGGAAATAATAATTGTTAACTAATAAAAAATTGTTTTGTCCTTTTTAGCTACTAACATTTATCTACCACAAATAGCTAAGTTCGACGGCTCACCTCTGCGCTGCCGTCACCACATGACGCTGGTAGAATAGTCGACATCGGCCCAGTTGCCAAAGAAGAAAGAAAAACCTATAGCCAATTTGCCGTTCCGAATGTGTACAAAATCACGAGTAGCCCTACAGTTTTTGGGTTAAACCAGCTACCCTCAGGAGCCGAGCAAAAAGGAAAATTCAGAAAGAACGCTTATAGCGAAAACAAAGTAATAGCGCGGGCAGGCGATGCTATGCGACGGGGTGGGTCGGGGAGACAAGAAATTTCACGCGGACGAATTCGCAGGCAGAAGCTAGTACATTTATAAACGTCCGCTCTTCGTGTCCGTCTATGTGACCGCGTTGTTCTTCTAAACTACACAACGGATTTTTATGAAACTTTCAGTGTATTACTAAACTTACATAATAAAAATGTTGATGTTTTGTTAAGTCGTGAAAACCGTGTGAAGCAGGGGCACCCGCCCATAATAAAACAATAATAATAAAGCCTTAATTAATAATAATTATAATAATTCACGACTTTCTCAGTTCAGCTAGTCGATAGTCCGACCTTGTATTTCAGCCTTTGTCTTTGATAACCGAAAGCTTTAAAGGACACAGAATTATTTACGAACAATACAAACTAGCTCGACTTTAATTGAGACAAGTTAATTGAAAGTTTTAATTGATTGACTCAGTTTTCTGTTGTGGGTTAATAGTTATGAGTTATGTTATGACTTGAGTCCCACTGCGAGGATTGACTTTTGAGATTTCTCTAATGGGATTCAAAATATTGGAATAGGTATATCTGAATCTTGGGTAGACTATATTACAACCCAGATGGCGTAATAGAAGGTGTTTTTTACCCGACTGCGGCGAAGCCCAAAAGGAGGGCTAAGTGTTTGACCTGTACGTATGTAAGTATGTATGTATGTATGTGTGTATGTCCGTTTCTTTGTTCCCTCGTAACTCCTAAACGAAAGAACGGATTTTGATAAATTATACGTCTTTAGATTTGTCTTGGTAGCGCGAGTGTCACTGGCTACATTAAAATTAAAAACAAATTCAAATGGCGGATTTGAGGTGCCTTATTGTGGAGATCGATTTTTTTTTTCTTCTAATACCATCAAGTGGGATATCAAAATGAAGGGTTTTAAAAGGTGATTACAAAAATATATGCAACTTATATGGTTAAAAGTACCTAATTCAAAGTGACAAATCGTAAAAAACACGTAAACTTGGCTATTTTTGTGCACTTGATCCAAAAAAAAAATACTCTCACGACCAAAACTTCTTGCAAGAACTAAATCGTCTGCGAAATCTTTCACATTTTTAGACTAAAAAGCTGGAAACAAAAAGAAGTAATTAAAAAAAAACTAAAAAACCCAACTGCGGTAAAAAACTGAAAAGCTAAAAACAAGATCATTTTAAATTAAATAAAAGTTGGAAGCAGGCGGGACCCGTTCCATTATATTTTCTAACTCAAATGGGTCCCGCCTGCTTCCAACTTTTATTTAATTTAAAATGGGCTTGTTTTTAGCTTTTCAGTTTTTTACCGCAGTCGGGTTTTTTTGTTTTTTTAATTACATCTTTTTATTTAGAGGTTTGGTTTTTAAATTAAATAAAACACGTAAAAATAAATTTAATTACCATGGCTATTATTATGGTCCTTTGCTTAAAAAATATTCTTATGCCATTAGTGCATGATTTCGGACATATTATGGGCGCCACGGTTGGCTCGAATGAAGCGTAATCGAGAAGTCCAATTTTCGACCACTTTATATCTCAGCATTTATTAAAGGTCCCGCGAAATTCTAATTTTCTTATGTTTTTTGCAATTTGCAAGTCAATGTCAGGTTGTATGTGGATCAAAATATAACATAACAAATTATATATATATTTACATAATTATTTTAACAAATCTAAAAAAAACCAATGAAATTGTTTGCCACCCCTGACCACTACAGAAAGCACATCAAGATACAGACAAACGGCCGCTCCTATTGTACCGATGCGTGCAATTATCGGCTCTTTGACTCTGCAGCCGCAATCGTAGCGGACGTCCATTGCAGACTGTCATTGAGTACTGTCATGTGCCTTACTGAACAAACACGGATCTATAAGTATGCTTGATGAATGAGCCGTGTGACAAAGCTTGTCTATTCTTTGTTTTACTTAAACATCTCGGTGTCGTGGTAAGCCGTAACTGCTACTGACTGTTCTGATATTTCCTGGACTCCTGCTCTTAAAAGTAATACTTGATGATATTATTACTTAGGTATGTCAAAATCATCTTCTATCTATATAAATAAAAAGAGAAGTCCTGACTGACTGACTGACTCATCAACGCCCAGCCCAAACCCTTGAACCTTGAAAGCTGAAATTTTGTACAGAGGTTCCCTTTATAATGTAGACAAGGAATAAGGAAGGAAATCCCGGTAGTATGTTCCCGTGGGATATTTTCCGTTATCCACATGGGCGAAGCTGCGGGCAAAAGCTAGTTGGTAAATAAAATGCGGGATGAAAACTCTGTCTTTTTCCATAAATCAAGCTGCCCTTCCGAAAAATGGCAAAGTCGAGTCGCTAGTTAGGAACTACAAATGTGCATTGGCCTTCTAACAGACTTGACGTCGCATTAAAATATCAGATTGGATAAAGTTCGTGTCTGTATCTATCACCTTGATCACTCTTCCTTGAGTGAATGACTCACTATTGTTAACTTATTCAATAAATCTTGCCTACGCGTTGTTTATGTCGGAGCAGCCAAAAGTTAACCGCCTAGCATTTGGAAGTAGTGCTCGCTCGGCTCGCTCGCGGTTGGTTACAGTTCTAAACTAACGTAAACAATTTGGCCGGGGTGCCCTAGCTTAGTTACTGCGACCAATTCGGCACGCGCGTGGTTGGTCACAGTTCTAAACTAACCTATAATTAAATATCATTCAGGCCGCTAGTTGAACGGCGCCGTTTAGTTAAAAAGCTAGGCGGTTAAGTGGGATGCGCTAAGGCAGCCCGCGAAATTAAAATTTTCTTACGTTTTTTGCAATTTGCAGGTCAGTGTCAGGTTGTATGTTGATTAAAATATGAGACGCGGCCATAGCTAATATGGCTTTAAAGAATTATAATCATTAGAATCAGCAATACAACTCAATAAGTTAGAATTGACCTCAAACTGCCTGACACTGACCTGAAAATTGCAAAAAACGTAAGAAAATTTGAATTTCGCGGGCTATCTTAGCGCATCCTCCTTAAATATACGCTTAATTAAACCAGTTGGTTTTGACATATTTAAATATATTTATATCACGATCCAAATGTCAAATAATTTGAAGGCATAAACACAACTTTTATCAAAATATTACTAACAAAACAAAATACAAAATATGACCGCTCAACTTTTGTGAAGTCCTATTTTACACATCATTATTTTCCCCAAAAAATTCAGGGTTCACGCCTCAGGCCTACAAATTAAAAACAGTCACGTTTATATACAATTGCGAAACCAACTCTGCAATGTCCTCGTTATATCATAAACAAAAAATCCTATACAGTATAGAATCAAGGTTTTCTAAGCTGTGATGCTGGGCAGTTTGTGGCGATTCTTCTTCCCAGCTAAAGCACTAAGAAGTGGTGAAGGGCGAGCGTTTTTATTATGTAATTTTGACGTTGAAGTGCTGATTCCCAGCCTAGTTTGAATAAATGACTTTCGAGTTTGATTTTTAAATAATATTTATTTATTGCGATTGTTTTCTGAATATTTTTTTTTTCGTAACAAACTAAGCTTCTAATATTTCAAGTCTTTCTTCACGAGCCTAAATAATTTGCGTAAGTAATTTATTTAATTAGTACCAAGGTATCCTAATCCTAACCCCTCACACGAGCGCGGTGTGAAACGGGCCCGTGAGTCATTTTACCTAATATTGTACATGGTATAAGTTCTATACCAAGAAAATATTTTTTATTATTAACGTTGTTCCATCACTATTAAGTAATAATAAAAAAACATTTTCTTGGTATAGAACTTATACCACGTACAATTTCAGGTAAAATGAGATTCACACCGCGCTCGTGTGAGGGGCTAACCAATATTATAAATGCGAAAGTGAATTTGTTTGTATGTTACGCTTTCACGCTAAAACGGCCAAACGGATTAAGATGAAATTTGGCACACGGGTAGACCATGACCTGGATTAGGACATAGGATACTTTTTATCCCGGTAGTACGTTCCTGTGGGATAATTTCCGACATGCACGCGGGCGAAGCCGCTGGCGAAAGCTATTATAGTATTTCTATAATCTCAATCTATTCAAGCATGCTATTTAATTGAACCAATAGGTACCTACATGAGTTGATTCAGGCAAAGGATTAATGAAAAGATTGCAAATATACTAAAGATTTAAACCATAACTATAATCTACCTACATGGGTACTAATCAAATTATACCACGTTCGCCAACCAACCGTAATTATGAAAAGATAGCCTACAGAGTTGCCGTGGAGTTACGCTCAAAAGAGGATACGTTCATTATATTCCGGGCGCACCTATCATGATTAAATACTGCCTCATCTTTATCAGGTACCCCACTATTTCTACCGTCATTTTACTATCAAAGTTTGCAATTTGAAATAATCCACAAAGGCCACGCAGGTTTTACGGGAGCCAAGATTACCATGTTTGGCATACAAATCCTGTATTTGACACTATTAGTACATTCAAATTCGCAGTCTTAATAGGATAGGACATGGATTATGTGGGTCGGGATTACGATAGAGAGGTAAAGTCTCATTTAGCTTAGCGTTGGTGCGGAAAACTGGAAAATTCGTTTCGGACACGTAGGTATGCGTTGAATACTTTATTATACGGCCATGTCTGTTTGCGTATACATGGTATATGGTAATGTGTGCCTCTGGTATTGCGAGGCGTGATTTGACAATATGTAGGGGTATATTATGTATCTACATGTTATCTGTCTATTTAGAATACACCTCATTTTTCCGTGGATGGGAGGAAACAAAACACGATCGCAAAAATTTTGTGATAGCAAATCTTTTTGAAATAGTTTTAATTTCGGAAATATTCTTTAACGATGGTTCAATAGGAGTAAGTGCCTGCATCCTCTAAGAAACCCTCTAGTTTTAAAGCAAACGTGTTTATATAATAAATCTTTTATTTCAGACAGTATTACAGTGCATGCATATGCAGAGGAACCCGTGGCTAAGTAATAACAGCCACACAGGTCGATCCATCAGGTTAAGCTACGCTCGCCGGGGTCGGTCCGTGGATGGGTGACCATCTTTACATATCGAGACTCCTCCGTGCCTCGGAAAGCACGTTAAGCCGTTGGTCTCGGCTGTCATTTGTGAATCCTTGACAGTCGTTACGGGTCGTCAGAAGCCTGAAAAACTGACAACCAGTCTTACCAAGGGATATCGTATTACTCAGTTAATGGGTTGTGGAGGTCAGATAGGCAGTCACTCCATGTAAAATACTGGTATGCAGCTGCATCCTGTTAGACTGGAAGCCGACCCCAACATAGTTGGGAAAAGGCTAGGCAGATGATGAGTATTACAGTGCATATTGTCACTAATAAGTAGTTCTGCGAACAGTACGTACTAAAAGTGAGCAATTTGCTGCATTTTGAGGATCTATTCCGCTCATCACGCCGGAGATCCTCATCACATCTTTACCAAATTTTCATGAGAACAACTTACAGTTACTACATACCTTTCAAAATAAAAAAGAACCATCGAAATCGGTTCTGATAAGGCGGATATATCCTGTAGCCTTCTTTTTGCCCCATTTTAAAGGAAGTACCCCTCCAATAAAAAATCCCCGATGACAAAAAAAAATCTATAAAATCGTAAAACCTGTATACAAAATTTCATCCAGATCGGTTGTAAAATACGACCTGTAGAGGAGTACCAACAAACTGACAGACCAAAGCAAATTTTACCAGTCATGAAGCAGAGACACTTAGCTCGCTCGGTTAACAATAAAATTTTAATAATTGCCTTTACACTTTTACAACTTATGTGATGCATAGGTATGCCAGCAATCTTGGAACCCAGGATGTAGACAAATTGTTGTTTTTATGGTTGAAAATCGTGATTCAGCAATATCAACGACTACATTAATAACATAATGATCAAGTCAGTATGAATTGGGCTAAAATGCTATTGTTCCTTTGAATACGAACAGAATTGTAAGTTTCAAGTTAAAACACTCTTGTTGTAGAAGATTGGTTCGGAACTAATTACTAAGTTTCCTGCAATTATTCCTCGTTGTAGCCAATTGTTGGCGCTAGTAAATCATTTAGGTACTTGACACGTTTTAAGTTCGAGTTCAATAAGTTACAACAGTTATTTAGAATCAGTTGAAGTACTTAAATAAGTTATTTGCTTTGTAAACTCTCATTTACTGCTGTTTAGTTTACAGTTTAATTTACAATCGCCGACATCCTGAAGCATATGGCTAATCCATTGCTTCATATATTCGAAAAATTTGTCTGCTCGACAACGTAAATAACGCAATGAAGTGGTTGAACTGTCAAAATGAAACCCATTGCTGCTGTGTGTAATGCAATTACCTCGCTGACTAGACTAAATAGGTTGTTTGTATGTCACAAATAGGCTGACGGCCTACCTGACGCAACGTGTTTGTCTATGGTTATCGACTAAACCTATAAACTTTCCCACCATTTATTTTACTTTAGCGTCCATAAAGTATTGTATTTTTCGTTCAAGGCTGCCTGTCAAAAAACAAGGAACTTCATAGCGCCCATGAAGTATTGCATTTTTTCGTCTACGGTTTCCTGTCAATAAATAAGGAACTTCATAACGTCCATGAAGTAATATTGCATTTTTTCTTCTATGGCTGTTAATAATTAGGGAACTTCATAGCGTCCTTTGATCATTGCATTTTTTCGTCTATGTTTACCTGTCAATAAATAAGAAACTTGGCGTAGTTATGTCAAAAGTAAAATTGGTTGGAAAGAATAGAGGGGATTGTTTGTGAGTTTCAATTACAACCGAACTAAGAGATAGGTACAGTCTCTAGCATAGATATAAGAAAGTCTATGGTCTCTAGTGTATGAAGCAATACCACTTGCCGACCGATACAGATGTGGTTGGTAATAGGTAGTTCTCTGGGGACGAACTGGATAACGAGCTCTACATATACGTTTTCATAACATTAGAATTAAATCATATTCTTGCATACATAACATAAGCCTGATTTTCCCGAAGGAGTTACAAACGTAGCACAGCAGACACACATTTCGCGAGTTACATTATAATAGTCCCGTGTTACAGACGGTGAGCCATTAACCAAGCTTATGTTTAAATACGGATAAAATTAATTTTATTGTGTGTGTGTTGTGTGGAACTCTCTGCCAGAGTCTGTGTTCCCTTCCACACACATCCCATCTGTCTTCAAAACAAGTGAACAGGCATCTTCTGGGCACGAGACATGAGATCTCATCCTTCACTTTCCATCAGGCGTAATCGAGATCGAGAGCAAGCAGCAGTAAAATGTAAATTAAACATTGTACTTTTTTTAAACCACTCTTGGATTTAACGTTCTAAGTATAACAGTTAAACAGACTAGTCAACAATAAGTACACATTTAATCAATACGAACAAGACGCTGTATCAAGAAAAATGCGGTACCGTTAAGTTCTGCGCAAGAGCCGGTCCCTACACTGTACGTGCGCTTAAAAACCCATCGACAGCTATCGCAGTCCGGATATGTACCTACCGTTACAGCCTTGATCTGCAAGACGTACTATGTACAGAACTAACGTCTTAGATGTTGCTCTGATGTAAAAATTCGAGCCTCGATGTGTATATACGAGTATAACTCTCGTATAACGACTCAAATTTTTCAAAATAGAATAGAATACTCTGCAACTTACGATTATTTTATATGTTGTTAGATCCCCTGAGAGTAGTCTATACCTAAGTTTGCAACCCTGAAAACCTTGTGCTACTCCCATGGTGCTCGAAAAACTGCGAAATTCTGGCACTTGTTTCAGTTTTTTTGCGTTTTTAAGTAGATCTTTGTTCATATTTTGGTGAAGCAAACTAAATTTGGTACAATTTGAACCGACCCTATGTACCAAGAAGAAGATGTTACTATAAGTCATCATCATTCATCATTCTCCTGCCCTTATCCCAATCTATTTGGGGTCGGCGCAACATGTCCTTTTTTTCCATACTTCTCCATACGTCATGTCGGTAGTCACCCCCTTTCTAGCCATGTCATCTTTCACACAATCCATCCATCGTTTCTTTGGTCTTCCCCTACTCTTATAGCCATCGACATTCATTCAAGATGTTACTATAAGTATGGTAACAAAATAAATGGGATGATCATAATAATATAAAACTACATAATACACACCATTTACTCTAGCTGTAACTCTACTTAAGATGAGTTACCCGTTAGAGCCCTTAAGCGCTACATTTATTTATCTAAAATGTGTTTTTAGGTTAAGTACAGCTCAAAATTGAGCATGATATGACAAATTACGCGCTTTGTAGTGAAAAGTACACGATCATAACGGTTTTCTTTACATATTGCCATACCAGCCACAGAGTTTTCTGTATTTTTAGAGTAAGTATAATGCAATTGTTAATAAACAATATTGAAATAAAGAGAAATATTTTATTTGGGACAAGCACAGGAAATAAAAAATGTAAAAAAGGAGAATTTAAAACTAACAAAATTAACATATTTTTTGGAATAAATCAGGCAGGTGTTTATTATTTTTTTGTTTTGGACAAAAAATAATAAAGACCTGCCTGACCTGTGACCTGTGCGAGGTCAAAAAGGCTCCTACCGCAGCATGCTGAGATATTTAAAAAAATAGTGCAAGCACTGGTATTGCTAGTCTAATGAGTTTCCTTCTTTTACAAGCGTTACCAAATGGGATGTCTCATTTAGTCTACACTAGGTAAGTACAATAAAAAACAACGTTTTAAAAATACTACACGATATAGCATGAGAGCATGTCATATAAAAAGTAATTTGTCTTCCAGCCAGCACACTCGCACAATGAGCTCTGAAGACAATTCCGTCGCAATTTTCACAAATGGTTCAAATAAATAAAACATACAAACTTATTACAGTTTATTGTTGTTTTCTTGGACGATGGACCAACCAGGCTAAGACCATTGCATTCTTTAGAATTTACATCTTAAATATTTCATGTCTATGTATTTATTATATTTACACAATGGTGGACTTTAAACCCGTACAAAATAGTATCAAGTATGACGAAAAAGTAACTCTAGTGTACCTAACACTAGAGTTACTTTCAGTTCTATTTGAATATACACATCGTGAACACGAACATGATTGTATTAAGTTTGACAGATAAGAAGGTTTTATTGCTGTTGAATCTTATGTTTATAATATACGATTTTATGATAATTACTCACACCTGTATCACCCGTAGCTCTCCACAATGTAAGAATAATTCAACAGTTTGCTAACGAGTGACCACCCATTGTCTACGAGTATGTCAATAATTGAATATTCCATTTCCTTCACGTAAATCTTTCTCTTCTAATCCCCATAGTTAATCCACCATTTTGTGTTTGCTAATGTATTTAGGCTTTTGTTTTCAATATTGTTTAACAGAACACTGTGGTATTATTTTATATAAAGTCAAGCATAGATATTTTTTTTACTGTTCATAATTGTCCCACTGCTGGGATAAAGCCTCCTCTTTCCACCTCTTTCTGGCCAGAGCTGCCAAGGACTACTTTACTTTATTAAAGGAGTCCAGCTCATCTCGCCATCTCCGTCTGGGCCTGCCACGATTTAAATTGATCGATTACAATTTCTTTCGACATTGCTCGTAACAGTGCGTGCCATAAATTAGTCAGACGTCTTACACTTAGCGACCATAGTAATTTATTGACAAGCTCCGTCCTGTTATTTACATAATACAGAACAGAATTTATTAATGCCCCAACCAGCAACACCTCTAAACAACAACAAAGCGAATCCAATTCCAAATAATATCGAAAGTAATTCAGGAGCTCTAAATCCTTGTTATTTAAAGGAACGGTTCCACAATACTTCAAACGAAGTCAACAATTTACTCCGTGTTCAACATAGAATCCACGTCGGGGACGTCAGCCTTAAATATTCAGTAAATTTAAATATTTTACATAACGGACACCGCTGCATAGACTTACTGACACAAAGTATACAATTAGTATTAATTGTAGACACAGAACTTGTAAATATTTAACTTTATGCAAACGAAATGTTGGTCGAACAAATTGTTGCTGCGGTAAAGAGGTTAGATGTCGACCTTTCTCTCTTAAATAAGCATTACTTAAAACGAGAACGTTTAATGTATATTGTTTATGACCATGTAATTTTTTTATATCATCATCACTATCTACTCGTCTTTTTCTACCAAAATCTGCCTAGCCTTTTCCCAACTATGTTGGGGTCGGCTTCCAGTCTAACCGGATGCAGCTGAATACCATTATTTTACATGGAGCGACGGCCTATCTGACCTCCACAACCCATTAACTGGGTAATACGATACCCCTTAGTAAGACTGATTGTCAGACTTTCGGGCTTCTGACGACCCGTAACGACTATCAAAGATCCACGAATGACAGCCGGGGCCAACGGCTTAACGTGCTTTCCGAGGCACGGAGGAGTCTCGGTATGTAAAGATGGTCACCCATCCACGGACCAACCCCGGCAAGCGTAGCTTAACCTGATGGATCGACCCGTGCGGCTGTTATTACTTAGCCACGAGCTCCTCGATTTTTCATATTCTACCAGAACATACCTAATTCTCCTTTTACGCCGATATTTCCCATAGTGTGCTGTACCGAATTTTGTGCCATTACTCTCTGTATTGTGCCAATTTTTTCCAGCTATTTCACAGAAGTCTTGATTTCAACCGTCACTTATTTGTTACCTGAAGCAGAAATAAACGCTCGATCGACAAACTCAACAATTCAAAGCTTAGGTAGATAGTCAGGCCAATTTATATTTCGTTGCGGAACAAACAAATGTTTTTTATTAAATCGATAATTGTGGTTTACGTCGTTTCCTGTAAATCAAGTTTTTGATGTTTTTGCGATTCACAAGAAAACATTTAAGATTCACGTTTATTCAACGAAATCTCCAAGCAGCTGGTTGACACTTCCTGTGACCCAAGGGCTGGCTTTTACCTTGGCCAGAGGTATGGCAATACTAAGGTATTGCCATACAACGTGGCAATGCCGCCAGTCTCTTGGGTACTTTACCAGTCGACAACGATGCGGAGGAATTTTTTGATGCCATATTTTAGTTTTTTAATAGTTTTAGTTATGTTAGGATATAATTTTGTTACTTTTAGGTTATGCTTATATTACATTTGTTGTTTGTTTACATTTGTTATGTTTATATTTTCTATTTCAAAATATAATTAAAGTAATGTAGTTATTTAAGATTCACTAAGAAAACCTCTAGTCGGGGCAATTACCTACGAAATATTCACAATTTATTTATACCTACACTACAAACGTAACATAAATGAACAAAAAAGTATGTAAAACTCTCTATATTTTATTCAGCACTTCAATTCGATCTAAATTAGCTTGACTACCTACTAAAATCAAAATGTAGGTCGCACAGAACTAAAATAAAATGTATGCTGAAGTCGGGTCACTAATTGCAGTGGACAAAAACTTTGTCGTCCATGTGATTTGTCATACGTATTATAATTACATTCGGAAAGTAAAGAGAATTTAATGTCGAAATCATGTGATTGGAGATTTTTGGATGAATTAAGTAAGAAACGATTCCGTTATCATAATTGCGTAAAAAATTAGGTGCCTACGACTACATGTGATAACAAATAACCAGCTCGCACCACGAAGACAATGTGTTCATTACATATCAGTTTTTATGTTTTTCTCGGAGAAGTTCATAAAATACAGGGTGAAATTGAATTCATGGGCATTCTTTTAAGGGCTCGTTGTACTCATCATTATGAACAACTTTCACTATAGGACCAAACCTTTTTTTTTTTCTGACGGGAAATCATCAAATGAGTTCTCCCGCTCTGGGCGGAGCGGGAGGGCGTGTCAGACTTTTAATGACTAAAACCCACCCGTTTTCCTTCAGTTGCCTGTGCAGGACCAAATCTGAAATCACGAAAAAAAAAATATGCCTACATTTATGTTCGCTCGACAAAATTTTTTTTCGCGATTTCAGGTTTGGTCTCATAGTAATAGTTGTTCATAATGATGAGTATAATAACCCCTTCAAAGGATGCCCATTAATTCAATGTATAAAAGCACACACATTACATTTTTATGTATACAAGTTTGGGAACAGATCATTTATAAATACTCGTAGGTACAGTTCCATCCGTAGCGTGGCACAAAGTACAATCAACGCATTAGGCAATAGGCTCGGCGCGCTATGTGTACAGTTACACAAACAAGGGTCTCGGCCGCTCTCCGACCAGGCCCAATAGCGGTAATTGCTCAAACCAGAGACAAGTGCCACACTTGCCAATAGGGATGGCGCGCAAACGAGTTATGGACGCCATTGTACGCTGCCGCTGTTCGCTGCTGTACTTGGGAATGTGATTGATTAGCCTTTTGGCTTTTGGCTTTTGGCGCAAACCTGTTACTACCGTTTTTATTAAAAGAGTAGTGATGAATAGTGTTGGAAACAGAACTGGTGTTGTGTGTTGAAACTCGAAAAGTAGGTCAGTGTGATGCAGAGACTGATTGTAGGTAAGCTTAAACACTTCTGACAGAGAAGGTCCCTTATTATTTTCTTAGACGGTGGTTTCGCTCTATTTTTTTTCGATTTTGGAATGGGCAACTAGCTTCATCTTTCTGAATGATCGACCCATTGACAATTCAAAAGTGCCTGTAATTGGTTTATTTGAAATAAATGCTTTGAGTTTGAGTTTGAGGTTGCAAGTCTATTTTGCAAAATCGAAAGCCAATACCAATGTCAGATTACAGTGAATATTAAGCATTTAACGATGCTAAATAAAATTAAAAAGTTTTTATTCACGGAAATAATTTTTACATGACATGATAACCTCGTAGCTCCTTTTTTTTTGGTACATAGGTATATTAGCATTAGTTTTATAATGTCACTTTTCCTCATATTAAAAACTGAAACAAAAAAACTATTACTTATTGCATTCCTTAAATTAAAAAACCGGCCAAGTTGAATGATAGCGTGACGGTTGACAGGGGAGAATGAAAGAAGAAAACGTGTTGCGTCGACCTTAAATCAATAGCAGAAAGATGATGTTGTGGGTGTACCATAGTTACATACATAATCAGCCTATAATGTTCCCACTGCTGGGGCACAGGCCTCCTATCTTCGAGAGGGTCTATAGGTACACCTTTGCCTAACCCTTCGGGGAATACAGGCATCATGTTATTTTACGATAATAATGGGGAAGAAAACTGTCAAATTAGTTCCACGTAGATGGCGCTAATTGTTTGTTACTTTCAAAGTTTGCTACGAGATGGCCCTAAGTGTTTTTTTTTTTGTCGCCGATTAGTCGTTTTGTCTTCAAGATGACTTTGACAAGACAACTAACAACCCCATTGATAAAAACTCACATAGGCTTTAGAATTTTTTTCAGTCATCTGTTTTACCTGACAGCCCTACGAATGTCCTAGTTGAGCGCTGTGTTGGCTTTTACTTACAACACTTAGTAGGACATTTTGTTTTCTGTCTCTTTGCAAATATTTCGGTTCACTGGACGTTCTAATTTAAATGATTCCGCCTTCTATTTCTCTTTCGTTTAATTTAATGGAAGTCGAATTGACGACAGCGAATTTTGAAACATTGATTATGTTTAATTTCATAGAGTAAGATTTACTTAATATAAAGTGGTGTAAAGAAAATTACTTACAAAACTATTGATTTTTCTTACAATTTCCTAATAAGAAAATTAATTGCATTTTTGTAGTTATATCTACCAGCAAAAGATATTCTCAGAATCTTTCATTCTAAAAATTTAGACCTAATCTAGAGCTTCGTAATGTAGCCACTTATTAAATGTGATGAACATTTTCACAAAGAAAATGAACGGTCTATTAACCTTCATTTTAGATTAATAACCTCATTATTAACGATAGAATTTACTAGAACATTCATCTTGTCATACACATGAGCCATTTTCTTTCGTAAAATGACCCACAAAAAACAAGACTTTGATATTAAGTACTATAATCTTTTCACTGAGCATTTCAATACAAAAAATGTGATGCTTATTAACGATAATTTGCTATAATTATGCAGCTGGAATGCACGTTATAAGAAACAGGTGTAGGTAATTAACCTCTATACATCGTAAGATACTTAATATTAAGCCCAAGATCAATAATTGAGCTTGCCACAAACATTGGCTGTGTTTAGTCGGAGTTTTTATCCCAAATCATATTTTCCTTTATTTCATTTATCATTTACATTTTTAAATATAAAAAATAGTAACCCACCGATATCGGGAACAGGGTCCAAGCTACCGGTGGTGAGGGCTCTAGAGAGAGGAACCTCCTCACTATGCGTGCCGTATCCAGGAGTACTGCTTTATCCCAAATCATTATTATTATTATACATTGTTGATCCCTAATTTCTGTAAAGCAAACAAGAAGTATGCCAAACGTAGGATGACAAAAAGGGTCGTTGACATAATGAAGACGTGGCCAAGACTGGCATATAATAGGAAAGAATGGTGTGAATGGTTTATATTATAGGCTTTAAAGTTGCAGGTTGCAGAGGATTAAAAAGGCAACCAATGATTTGATTGGTCAATGACATCATTAAACTTAGTGATTGATCATAAATTGCCACAATAAAAAACATGACGTAAACGGCGAATTGGGTTATTATATCCTGTAAAACAAAAGGACTAAAGAAAGACTTATGCCCGTTTTCTTTAACACTAGGCGACACTAGGCTATTTGTATCGTATTAGTATACTAGCGACTAAATTAATGGAATTTTTACTTTCAGCACTGATCCGAGCGTTGAAAATCCAACAGCGCACTTTAGTGCCTGTGACGGCAGGCGTCGCCTGTGGCATTGAAACTGGTCACATATGATGAAGGCGAGTGCAACCGGTTTGCCAGACCTTGCCCTGCCTCGGATGACACGGAGAGTGCCGAGTAATACTTTCGTACTACTTGCGATTCAAAGACGCCATCTTGGAACTTGTTATTATTTTTGTGATTGATCTTGAAGACAGGTGCAGTAAATTATAAAATAAAAATAAGTCAGAAATTATTGTGTATGAATTGGCCTCTAAAAATAATTTACCTTCGCATACAAAATGAAAGCTAACACCAAAAACATCGCAATAACCGGTAAATGTTAACAATAGGCGCAAAATCAAACACATCGACAAATGCCTACCAAATGAGAAGCCCGATCATCAAACTCGCTTCCAATATTCAGAATAGACGGATAAACTCCCCCCAAATATGGTCGGTGTATCCCTACGGCCCTTATTCAAGCACAATCCGAGTCTAACTGTATTACACAGCTTTCGATATTTTTTCCCGGGATTTATTGCTCCAACCCGGGGATTTACAGCTTTGACCGAAATGCTTACCCACAGCATTTTGTTAGCTTTTTATTGGCAATTTGTTACCTTGTGTATCTTTTTGGGATTCGTGATTCAACCACAAATTGAACTCTTGACATTTTTGATTTATTCATAATGAAATTTTTATGTGATAGACACAGGAAGTTAATATCGTACGCGGCTTTCATAAAAAATACATTTAGCAATTCCCTAATTCCCCCTTCACCGGTAACGCTATATTTTCAACGATAAAAGCTTTTGCCGCCTCCATCTTTAATACAAAAGATAATGGAAAAATAAATGACTCTTTATATCGTCAGATTGTATATGATCGAATCGCTTCGAGATAATGTTACAATGAAATCGAATCTAATTAGATTTTCACGGTAACAAGTCACTTTTACTGATAGAAGTCGGTTAAATCATAGTTATTTATGTAATGGTAGCCAACATAACTTTTTACTACCCACGTTAACGCAGTATACCTACTTAACGACAAAAGTTATGAACCATCCCATGAACGGAGCCAAGTAAAATAAAATAATAACATTTAAAAGGAAATAAAAGATATTATGTTACCTTTTATTTTATATTTTACTTCAAACACAATAACTCACATTCCCCATTTTCAATCACAAAATGACTGCCACTTATGATGAATGAAATAATGAAATGACGTTTATTTCTTATTTAGACATACCCAGGACTAATAAGAGAAAATTCTATACGCCATAGCCATTTAAATAAAATGATTCTGAGATATGTATCACTCACATCCCAATAGTTATAAGAGAACAATCAATCTGCCTAGCCTTTTCCCAACTATGTTGGGGTCGGCTTCCAGTCTAACCGGATGCAGCTGAATACCATTATTTTACATGGAGCGACTGCCTATCAGACCTCTACAACCCATTAACTGGGTAATACGATACCCCTTGGTAAGATTGATTGTCAGACTTTCGGGCTTCTGACGACCCGTAACGACTGTCAAAGATCCACGAATGACAGCCGGGAACAACGGCTTAACGTTCTTTCCGAGGCACGGAGGAGTCTCGGTATGTAAAGATGGTCACCCATCCACGGACCAACCCCGGCAAGCGTAGCTTAACCTGATGGATCAACCCGTGCGGCTGTTATTACTTAGCCACGAGCTCCTCGAGTTATAAGAGAACACTGAACATAATAATAAATTATTTTTTGAATCTGTATGAAAACGGTGTTAACTTTTTTCCCCGACTACGACAAAACCCAATAGGAGGCTAATGTTTTGTTGCTACGCGAATCCGAAATTGATCGTATACTGCATAGTTCCGCACCAAATCCCTTCGTTTCCTATGGGCATCGTAAAAAGGAACTAAGGGATTATTCCCGTGGAATAGTCTAGTTTCTGCCTGCCGACAAATACGTTTTACGAGCGGAAAAGGCCGCGGTTTTGTCTTAATTTAAAAAGACTACAATGTCACGTAGGTACTAAAGTTTGGTGAACTTTTTATCTTACGACATCATTGACTGATGTTGCAGGATAATATCTTAAAGAAACTTGGACCGTAAATGGTATGAAAAATCGTAGTTTTCGATAGGCCCTAGTCAGTTTGAGTCATCAAAATTCACTACGGCAATCTAAACTATTATTATTATAAAGAGGTAAAATTTTTGTCAGTTTGTATGTAGGGGGTAATCTTCGGAACTACTGATGCGATTCCGAAAATTCTTTCACTAATGGGAAGCTACAGTATTGTCGAATGTCACAGGAATTTTAAGTTAAAACAAAAAAATTCACGCGGACGAAGTCGTGGGCTGAAGCTAGTCTATACATCTATACCTACAAATAAATAAAATTGATGTGTCTGTAAATGTGACAGCTTTATACTAAATGCATATGAAAGTATAAACGGTACTTACTCGTACAACAAAAACACAATTTTTAAATGTTCCGGCTAATCTCCGAAACGACTGGACCGACTTTGACGGGTCTTTCACTGGCAGATAGCTGATGTTATAAGGAGTAGTAACCTAGGAGTACCTAACTTAACTTTTACTTTACAAAAAGAATTAGGATTCCGCGCAAAAAAAATGAAAACCCATGAAATTGTGAACAAAATCAGATTCAAATAGGGAAGTATCGACATCCACGCGAGCGAAGCCGCGGACAACAAATAGTAATTAATAAAATTGTAAGTCTGGCTTAATATTACAGTTGTACTGTTTAAAACGTTATTATTTAATAAATCTAAAACGGTTTTAAGAGCAACCGGGGTTTCTCAACACATCAACAATTGGTTCGTGCGTGACCAAACATTTTGCGTGTCATTCGACCATATTTGAATTATTACGTGATGCAAAGTTGTGGTCAACGTATTACGGTCAAGATTTTTACCGACTTCTGACTACTGTTAAATAATCGCTGGTGATTCTCGGAGAACATAAAGTATGCTTTATTTGTAAACAGGGACAATTAATATAGGTACAACGTGTCGTTTTGCATCCTCGTCCAATTTCAGTACAGAGCTCCGGCGGGATATCATGGCGACATCGAGAGTGCGATTGTCGCAACCCAGCGCTGCGCACGCCACAATTGCGGCGATAAGTCCCCTTTTTGAGGAGAGAAGCCACGGCGTCCTCACCTTCCGCCTGACGCAGATCCTCACCGGACACGGTTCTTTCGGGAGGTTCCTGTTCCGAATAAGGCGGGAGGACGCGGCTAAATATCAAGCTATACATTTCCAGTATAAGCTGACCACTCATTGTACAAAAATCCTATACAATACGAGATCAGTTTATACTGGAAATATATAGCTTGATACGTAGCCGTGTGTACTAATATAATAAAAGTCAAGTTTGTTTGTTTGAACGCGCCTATGTAGGATGTTAAACATCACGCTAAGACCTTTAGGAGCCGAGCAAAAACAAAAATAGTCAGAAAAACGCTAAGCGAAAACGCAGTAATAGCGCGGGCGGGCTATATGCGATGCGGGTGTCGATCGATGTCGGGCGATGCTAGTCGCGGGCAGAAGTATTCCATATTTGTACACAAGGACAACCAAACAGCTATAAAAATACTAAATGATCGCATCGTGAGTTAATCGGTTTTAAGGTAAGTATTTACAGAAAATCGGTAATGATAAACTGATTTTACATAAACTTAAGAGGCTACCGAGCGCGCAGTGGCGCCCTCATCATTTGTTTGGTTATTTCTTTTGTTTTAGAATGTAAATGCAGACGGAAAAAAGTGGCCACTATTTTCCGTTTTAACGATTATAATAAAACTTAACAATATAAAGCTACTATTTGTAATAATAATAACGTATAGTCTTGTGGAGCACAACTATTCCGGCTTATTTTCTGCATTTTCATTATAAAACAAAAGAAATAACCAAACAAACGATGAGGGCGCCACTGCGCGCTCGGTAGCCTCTTAAGCAAAAGTATGTATGAATGTATTGTGAAATTCCTGACTCATCTCTGACCACACCTTGAATCAACAAAGAAGGTCAACCACTAAGAAGGTATTATGATTTTATTTGGTACCGGAAAAATAGATCGTCTCACTTTAGCCCTAAAATATTCGAAAGAAAAAATATTAAAAACATAACATAACATTACGACTGTCTTCCCCGAAGAGCACCACCACCACCACCACCACCACCACCACCTACCACCTACACACCACCACCACACCACCACCACCACCTGGCACCTATAGTAGGATTAGTAGGTACACCCACATCTCGCCAGTTATGTTTAAGTCCCATGTAATTGAGGGCGCGCCTATTGTCATCAACCGGACACAAATCCCGACTCCAGGCTGCTACTGAGAAATTTCAGAAGGAAAAACCCAATAACACTTTATCCGACCTGGGAATCGAACCCAGGACCTCATGCTCACCAGCAGCGCATGCGTTCACTAGAGCGAAGCAGTGAAAAGATTAAAAAGGTTTTTGTAATAAATTATTTGAAAAAAGAAAGATCCTGCAACCTCACCGATGTAGGTCTCATGACGAACTGTGATCGTGATTGATGATCTCTTGCTAAACGTATTGTGCTCAAAGGATTTTACAAAGGCGTGGTGAGCCATTATACCTATGTCACATGTGGGTTAAAAACCGTTTACGTCTTTTGTAACTGTCCTATTTACGGGATGTGGTGTTCTATCATGGGTAATGGTCACGTTGTGATTTATTTTTGACTAGCTTTTGCCCGCGGCTACGCCCGCGTGAATGATAGAAAATATCCCACGGGAACATACTACCTTATTCCTTGTAATAATATAATTCAATCATGTTTTGAAAGACACGTGGCGCCATCTATTATCATAAGAACGTTACTGTTGTTTTCCTCGGAAACAGTATCTACTTTTTTTCGGGATGAATGACAACGTATGTATATGCAAAATTTAAGGATGATCGGTTTAGTGGTTTAGGCGTGAAAAGGTAACAAACAAACAAACAAAGTTCTTTCGCATTTATAATATTAGTTAGGACTAGTTAGGATGTGGGACCAATTTTCCAAATTACATAATTTTCATCTTTTGGATCAAACAAGTCTTGAATAAGTACTTATGGTTTGTTTTTAGAAAAAAAAAAAACATTGTTTTGAAATAATAAATTACGTGTAGGTACCTACGTGTATACGAATGTAAGGCAACTTTTCCATAAACAAAGCAATCCCCTCTTTCTTCTTAACGATTTAAATCAAGACATAAAAATTATCTATTCAACATTTTTCCAAAAGAACAAAGTGTGACAAGCTCACATAAAGCTTCCACGAACAAAGAACAAGACACTTTTTAATATTATCATAATATAAAGTACATTTACATCCTAAGAAACAATGGCATAACGTCACGAGGGGTCACGACACACTAGTTTTCATCGGTATGCGTCGTGCTTTATAACGCATTTGTAAAATATACGCGAGACTGTGATAAAATGCCGAGTAAATGTCCCCTAGTGTGTGAACGCCCGATTCATTACTCTAGTATATTCTCATATTAATTTACGGTACTGATTTTTTTATATTTCAGCTCATTTTTATTAGTGAAATTAATTGTGGATTTTACAATAACTTAAGCTTTATTAGAATTTGTAAGCCTTATCGGAATGCACAATAAAAAATATTGCTATCGTATTTTTGTTATCAATGGATTACCTATGCATGCCAATTGATGAGTATATTTTCAAATAATAAGATACCTGACGGGTATCGATAAAGATATGATATACCTACTAGAAAATTAGCACAAAATTAAGAATCCTCTGAAGCAATGACACTTGCTTTAAAGACATACTTTTTGAAAGGCATACTCTTTCAAAAGTTTTCTTTCTAGGACCCGTTTAGTATTATTATATTATACTAGAAATTTACTATGATTATTATTTCTGTTACTATTAGTCTAAAAATCTTTTATTGTTCATTTACATTCACGACATTTATGTAAGTAATTGACATTGGATATCTGACATTGCCTATATTTAATTATTTGTAGCATTATTATTCTAGTTACTTAAATGACATTTATTTATTATTATTATTACTCTTCCTCATTGTAATTAAGTGGCATGTATTTTATTTTTTTCTTTTTTTTGTTTTTGTATTTTTTTAAGTTATAAAATTGTTTCTAATATTCGACACAATGTAAAAATTGTTATGAATAAATAAATAAAGTTATATAATTTACCATAGTTAGTTTTCCGTATGTCAATTTCGCATCAGATGACGTTACGGTTCAGTGGGCCAACTGATTCAGATTCGACGAATATTTCCCCTCTATAAATACGAGTCTAACCACGTTTACATATTTCGACATCATTTCTGTTATTCCCAATAGGCACGGAAGCTGGTGCAAACATTGCTTCATAGAGACTTCGTCCTAATTCCAACTGTTCACTGGTTCCTAAAATGATCATGACTTGACCAACGGAAGTTTGAAAAGATTTAGTTTATTTTACAACTATAATTTGCAAAAAAAACATTTTTACAAAAAAAAAAACAACCGACTTCCAAAAAAAATACTCATCATCTTCCTGCCCTTATCCCATATTACTTGGGGTCGGCGCAACACGTTTTCTTCTTCCATTCTCCCCTGTCAACCGTCACGCTATCATTCACTCCCTTCTCTTTCATATCATTCCTTACACAATCCATCCATCTTTTCTTTGGCCTTCCTCTGCCTCTCCATCCATCAACATCTATATTCATCACTCTTTTAGTCACATGCGTTTCGTCTCTCCTCCAAAAAAAATACTAACAAGTGAAAAATAACTTTAATTTCGGAAGTCGGGTGTCTTTGGATTTGTATATTAGTTTTTTTCCATCGACTTCCGAAATGAAAGTTATTTTTCACATTGTAGTATTTTTTTTGGAAGTCGGTTGTTTTTTTTTTTTTTTTTTTTTTGTAAAAAAGTTTTTTATTTTTCACTTTTTAGTGGGACAGTTTGTAATTTATCTAGATACAATAGCCTAATGTCAACTGCTCATTACCTTATACAAAATATTGCTTTTACCGATACAGGGACGTTAATTGTTGAGGAGTTCTCCTAGTAAGGAACCAGGAGAACTGGAACTGATGGTGAAAGTCACCATTAGCTCCGCTTCAACATATGCATTGTGACGATCATAAATTGCTTAGCAACCACATTAAAGTAATAGAATCGCAACCCGTGAAATACATATTATTGAGTAGTTTCGATGACCATCTGTGGTCTTCCTCGTCAATTCCACTTCACCAAATGGTGCTTTCTAGGAGCAAATGCACGAGTTACTATAAAAAAATACGCAAATCGCTAAAGGTGTGTCTATAAAATTTGAGGGTTTCCCTCGATTTCCATGGAATCACCTCATCAGATTCTGACTTGGTGACAATGGGTGGTCCCATTGTCACTTCGAGAGCACACCCTTTCAAACAAAAAAAGAATTTTCAAAATCGGTCCACAATTGACGGAGAAATCGGTGTACATACATAAAATATATAATATATTCGTGACGAATTGAGAACCTCTTCCTTTTTTTAAAGTCGATTAATAAACCTTATTAAAGTTGGTGCCTGATAATATTCTCTCGATCTTTCTTTTCCACTCCGCGCTGCCCTGTAGGTACATCCGGAAACATTCCATATTCCTATATAGTGCATTGAAGTAATTTAACAAAATTTTCAACAATTGTTTTCCTTTTTACCCGGTTCCGCTTCCCAGTTACCCGGCTATAACTTATAAGCAACAAGAACGGGAGCAAGAAACTTGATTATAAGTCCTGTAGGTAAGCTAAGACCTACATGTGTCTCCGAGAAAAAACTCCAAGTAATATCGCGCGGTTAGTCTCGACGAACGTTAGGGTGCGCTTAGACTGGCTGCCGGCAATTTTAAGAGTGGAGAGACAATCGCCAGACATAAAGAAGAAACTAGTTGTTTTATGTCGCTCAATGCGAATTTATCCGCTGGAATTAACCGTACTTCTATGTTGCTTCAGCGTCAAATTCGACAGCATTTTTTTTTAGATGCTCGATTTTGTATATAATATTATCTTCATCATCTAATGGTATAAGCAATAATGTAGTCGATCTTGGAGCCTTATAGTAGTAGTAATAGTATTCATTTGAGATTAGAAGACTTCTAGGTACCTAATAACAAAGCTTCCTCTCTGCTACTACTTTTGCTATGCCCGACAGACTCCACATTATCATCTGCCTAGTCTTTTCCCAACTATGTTGGGGTCGGCTACCAGTCTAACTAGATGAAGCTGATTACCAGTATTTTTCATGGAGCGACTGCCTACCTGACCTCCACAACCCAGTTATTGATTATTACGATACCCCTTCGTAAGATTGGTTGTCAGACTTTCGGACTTCTGACTACCCGTAACGACTGTCAAAGATCTACGAATGATAGCCGGGACCAACAACGTGTTTTCCGAGGCACGGAGGTCTCTCGATATGTAATGTATGGTCACTCATCCACGGACCGGACTCAGCAAGCGTAGCTTAAAGACCTGGCAGACTCCACAATGATCACATAACATTTTAAGTTACCACACAAGTACACATTGTGGAATGCAATAAACTATTGAGACTATAAGGAAACATGATTCGCGCTAAGCCAACACAGGGTTGTCAATATTTTCAACGGTACAATCCTGACTGCGTTGTCTACCTACTTCTCAAAAGTATAGACTTTTACACGATTATCGCTTCTAAACTAATACACATAGAATTTAGTATATCGATGCCTTCATTCAGACTCCAGGAAAAAGTTCCTCGCCCAAGACAAAGCACAATGATTTTTTGTGTGTACGACCCTCTATCAGCACCACGAAGAATATTCTACGAACTAAGAATACACAGTATCATCTAAAAGCTGTTGACCCCGAACGACTTATGTGATTATTATGGTGATCATGACATTGACTTCAATAATAATGTTACATAAGTCAGAAAATCGCGTGTAGCATACAAATGTGTAATTTGTTGGTCGTGTCTTCCATATTAAATTGAAACAATAGTTTTATATGATTTGTGTGGTAATATCTTTAAGACATAATAGTGTGGAAAGCTGTGCCTAAGGAATTAGTCTCAGATAATTGTGGTTAGTGTAACAATTCAGGCTGAAAATAACAATTGGGTAGCATACTCTGATTACCAATCGCGTTGTTTCGTTGCGATTATAAAATAGATTAATTTTAATCGAATCTAAAATTAAATAAATATAATAACACCAAGTAGCTTTTAACCGACGTTAGACTTTATATTCATATGTCTTAATTTCTTTTTACGATTACATTTACTAAAGCTGGCTTTTTAAGTCAAAATTTCAACAAAATGACTTTTAAACGCATTAAACCAATTTAAATAAAATACAAATAATGAAAAACATAAATTTGTGAGAAACTCGTCAAATTAATGAAAACTTTGACAATTGTCTTGGGAAATGAAGTCATCAAAACTGATCACTTGGCGGCCATTTTAGTTTTGTGTTGAGCTGACTGATCGACCTTCTCCAGGGAAAGCAAAGTAACTATTTAAATAGATCGACTTATTTGAAATCAAAGTTGTGAGAGTAATTCAGATATTTTTTTGTTGTTATGTAGCTCCTACACGTGTAACGTTAAATGCTCAAACCCGCTTAAAGGGTCATTGTACTCATCATTATGAACAACTTTTACTATGGAACCAAACCTGAAATCGCGAAAAAAAATCAGCTGTTCAGTACATTTTGACGAATTATGCGAACATAAAATAAATGTACTGAACAGCAGATTTTTTTTTCACGATTTCATGTTTGGTCCCATAATAAAAGTTGTTCATAATGATGAGTACAATGACTCCTTAAGCGGTTTTGCGCATTTAACGTTACACGTTGTATAAGTTACGCTAAATACTTCATTTTATTTATAGCTCGATATCGATTTGAAACGTGACTATTCATAGTGATTTTAAGCAATACAATGTATTTTAGCCTAAATTAGATTATAGTCTATTTTTTCTTGCGCTACAAGCGAGTTTGCCAATTTATTTTCTAGTTCTAAATGAAACGATAAAACCACATACTAAGTGGATGGTTAGGTACTCACTTAAGACGAATTCCATCAATGAAATTGAACGCGATTAGCACATCTAAACCGCATTCAAGAGCTGTCAATGTCAATAATCCACTAGAATGCTGACACTGACAGCTTTTGAACGCGATTTAGATGTGCTAATCGCATTTAGTTTTATGGTGAAATTCGGCCTTAGTATATTTCATTTCATTTCCATGTTTTTCCGATCCAGCCTGTCCCTTGCAGTCCTCCCCTAGCGACGCCCTAAGCCGAGGTCCGTACCCCACACGGGGTGCTTTTATCGAGTGGTCGCTTAGATTTAAGTTTTATGCCCTGGTTGGAGGCCTTAATTTATTGAGACACCCACAGGAAAGTCCGGTTAAGCAGCCAACAACCTCCTAGGTTAACTTGCAAGATGCCATTTTCCAAAATAAAAAATAAAACAAATTAATTTCCATGGAGCCTAGAAATACAGTGAAAGGATACAGCTATACGTAAATATTCGCGTGTCTTATATGCCCGTTTTCACCAACCCTAAGTGACATTTAAATTAATCCCTAAATAAAAGTGCACTGTTGGATTTTCAATGCTAGGCTTAACAACGGCGAGAGTTGAAAATCCAAAAGAGCAATAATATTTACGGATTCATTTAAGTGTCACTTAGGGTTGGTGAAAACGGGCATAAGTAGGTAATCCTGTTAGAAGCCACTTTAAAAAAAAAATAGCAGTATCTACCTAAATAACCATTTACTAAAGCTTCGTATCTTCCTTCTCTGTAACAAAAGATAACAGTGTAATATCCTTCCGTACAAAACTGTTTAACAGTTAGCCGTTATGACACAGCGTTTTGACGTAGGCCCATCCATTCAATTCCGTAAAGTGCTTCCATTACCTCCACGTATGCCTAAATAGGGTTTGGTAAAGTCAAAAGGTGCTCGTACTAATAGTTTGGAAAACTTCGTCAAGTCTTTTCGTCACCTATCCCGCAATGTTTGAAGACTAAGGTTTTCAACCAGTGCGTCCTGCCCGTTATGACATACGGTGCTGAAACGTGGACACTGACGGTCGGGCTGGTCCACAAATTCAAGGTCGCTCAGCGCGCTATGGAGCGGGATATGCTCGGAGTTTCTTTGAAGGATAAAATCAGGAATGAAGTTATCCGGAAAAGAACCGGAGTAACTGACATAGCTTTCAAAGTAAGCAAACTGAAGTGGCAGTGGGCTGGCCATGTTTGTCGAAGGACCGATGGCCGGTGGAGCAGAGGAGTCCTAGAGTGGAGACCGCGTATCGGTAAGCGTAGTGTGGGACGCCCCCTAGCTACTCGTAAATGGACCGATGACCTGAAGAAAGTGGCTGGGGCAGACTGGATGCGGAAGGCGGAGGACAGGGTGTTGTGGCGCAACCTTGGAGAGGCCTATGTCCAGCAGTGGACTGCGATTGGCTGAGTTGATTGACTAATAGTTCATTGGTAACAGAAGAAAATTCCAATCTATACTTAGTAAAGCTGAAGAGTTTGTTTGTTTGAGCGCGCTAATCCCCGGAACTACAAGTAGGATTTGAAACAAAAAAATTGAATTTGATAGCCCAATATTTGAGGGGTTATTTAACATCTCACTACCACCTTTAGGAGCCGAGCAAAATGAAAAAAAAGTAAGAAAGAACGCTGAACGAAAACAAAGTAATAGCGCAGGCAAGCGATGCGATGCGACGAGGTGGGTCGGGGAGCATGAAATTTCACGCGAATGTAATCGCGGGCAGAAACTAGTGATAAAATATAAGACATTACCGGTTTTTTTAGGATATATTCAATAAGGAGTTAATAATCAGTTGCAAAATAGCTCGTGGAGGAGAAGGGAGGAGGAGGAGCTCGTGGCTAAGTAATAACAGCCGCACGGGTCGATCTATCAGGTTAAGCTACGCTTGCCGGGGTCGGTCCGTGGATGGGTGACCATATTTACATACCCGAGACTTCTCCGTGCCTCGGAATGCACGTTAAGCCGTTGGTCCCGGCTGTCATTCGTGGATCTTTGTCAGAAGCCCGAAAGTCTGACAACCAGTCTTACCAAGGGGTATCGTATTACCCAGTTAATGGGTTGTGGAGGTCAGATAGGCAGTCGCTCCATGTAAAATACTGGTATTCAGCTGCATCCGGTTAGACTGGAAGCCGACCCCAACATAGTTGGGAAAAGGCTAAGCAGATTGAATCAGTTGCAAAATAGTAGAAAACCCAGATTTAGATCGGGACATTTTCATATTAATATACAATGTAGGATTGTAGGTACATATACACATGTCCCGGATGTAATACTGGGCATCTACGTTTAGTTATTAACGGCAAAAGCCTTGGTACAGACAGATATGGGTACTTACCTATGATAACAATCTTATCAACAGAAAGGATTGGCTTAATAAAGTGAGAACAAACTTTGGCATTCAAATAACAAGTAGGTGTTAAGATCCTATTCATATCGGCACAGAGTTCTAGTTTCCGCTTATACTGCTATCAGATTAAGCACCGATTAAACCATTGACACCCACACGAAGGCATTCCACTGTAGACCATACAACGGTTTGCATGTAAACTATATTTATTTCAGTATCTTTTGAACTCAGACAGGTTTTCTGGTCCCAGTTTTCGAAAAAGGATTTTATGAAAAATAAAATGCAACTATACTGCTAATGCAGGCAGCTAACACAAGTATTCGGAGGTACTTAACAAAATATTTTATTTTTTTCTTTGGAAGTCGGGTATTTTTTTTTTTGTAAAAAGTTTTTTTTTTTGTTTTAGTTTTTAGTCGCGTAGACAAACATAGAACTCGTCCTATTTTTAAGTTCGTTACAAAAGCTATGTGTCACGTTTGAAAACCTGCAGATAAAAAGAAATACGGGCACAACGACTTTGGAAGCTGCGGCGAACATGCTACAAAACTTCCCGAAATTTCGTTTAACACTGCAAAAGGCACGTTAGAAATTCATTAAAAGTTCTCGTATGCAACCAATCATCATTCTCTGTTAAGATGAAACACGTCGAATATCTGCAGAACGTGCGACAGTGATAGATAGGGTGTTCAACGAGGCACGAACTGAAAAATCCCTTTTGGAATGTGCCCATCTTGGAATGGAAGCTTGACAAATAGATGGAATTGACAGATGCATCTCTGTAGTGTAAAATATGTTTGGTGATATTTCGGTAAAAATGAGCAGAAATGGTTGCAAAGGGGTAAATGCAAAATGAGATAAAAAAAAGTTGAACATGAAATATTTCGTGCTTCCTATGGTTTTAATTACATAGGTACATATCGTGATGATCATATGATCTCGTCAATCAAGAAAATTAAACTTTATCTCAATTGGATAAAATTCTTGTTAGAATGACAGTTGTCGTGTACTGTCTTCATTCTGAAACATTCCTTGTGTCATTGAGTTAATATTTCATTTTCATAATTGTTTAGATCATTTTGAACTGTCTGTTCGTCCATCGGGACAACAGACAGTAATAATAAAAATAAATAATAATAAATCGAAAATAATAAAAAATGATGATGTGATAATGTGGTGTGGTGTGTGGTGGTATGTGGTGTGTGTGTAGTGTGTAGTGTGTGTGTGTGTGTGTGTATGTGTGTGTGTAATGTGTGTGTGGTAATGATGTGTAATATCGATTACTGACGCTGACTGTTGTACTATGCAAAAATTACCGCAGGTGTAAATCTAAAATAAAAATAGTATGAAACAAAGTCCACTTTCGTGTCTGTCTGTGTGATTGCTTAGATCTTCTAAATTAAAGAATGGATTTTGATCCGTTTTTGACCATCATTTATACAACATTATTTTTAGTATATGCGAAACCTGAATATAGTTTGTTCAGAATAAATAACTGAATCGATTTCAATAATTTTTATACCGTGTCTGCCCCAAAAATCTTTAAAAAAGGTTACAATATACACCGAGCGACGAACACAAGTCACGGCAAGTCATAGCGGCACTAGGCACGGGCGCACAGCGGGCGCCGCGTAGTGATCATGTTTTTGTACGGACAACCAGGTAACATAACAAGCTTATAACTTTGTGATTTTTCATGATACAGTTTTGAAATGTTGTACATAGATTCTTTACATAAAAATACTAGGCACGTGGTACCTAATCAATAAAAGGTTATCCTCCCTTCGAACCTCAAGACATAGAATAATTCAATTTTTAACAAGATTGAGTTTGTCAACAAATTAAATCACTCTACCAAAGTTTAATGCTGAAAATCAACTTATGTGACGAGTTATTCTGTTCTAAGTTCTAAACATAATTCAAGCATGAAACATGATTACTTGCACAAACTTTTTACATTACAGAACATAATAGTGCACTATTTTATTCGAGACATCATAAATGTTGTTAAAAACACTGCAGACTTTAACTTATCAGAAACTTAAACGTAATCTTTTGAAATAGCGACATAACTTTGTTTATTTTAGAGTGATATGTTGTAATAGAGATTTTTTGTTGTATTTTTAACCGACTTCAAAAAGGAGAAGGTTCTCAATTCGTCGGAACCTTTTTTTTTTTTTTTTTATGTATGTTCCCCGATTACTCGAAGATGGCTGGACCGATTTGAATTTTTTTTTTGTTTTATTCGAGAGGGTATACATCAAAGTTGGTCCCATATAAAATTGAATAACTTTGCTTGGGTAGTTTTTGAGTTAGCTTCAATAATACGTATTTTTTCTCCATTTTTATATGGATGATGTTCTAGATTGTTTTGCAGGTAGTGGTATTAGAATTTGTGTAGGGTAGGTACCACAACTAAAAAGTGAAAAATAAAAACTTTTTTACAAAAAAATACAACCGACTTCCAAAAACAACACTACAAAGTGAAAAATAATTTTAATTTCGGAAGACGGTGTCAAAAAACGAAAAACCATTTAACCAGACACCGACTTCCGAAATTAAAATTAGTTTTTCACTTTGTAGTGTTGTTTTTGGAAGTCGGTTGTATTTTTTTTTTTTACAAATCAAGATACCTAGGTATTGTGTAATAATTCCACATATTACTGTCTCACTGCAGGGCAAAGGCCTCTTCTCATACAGAGAAGACACGAGCATTGCTCACCACGCTTGCTCAAGACGGGTTGGCGATTTCAGACTTATATTAACTACAAGTCTAGGTTTCCTCACGATGTTTTCATTCACCGATGTCAGTAAAGTCCAAAATAAACACCGAAAGTACATATAAATTGAAAAAGTCACATTGGTATTTGCCCGCGGATTTGAACCCACAACCTCGTGCATGAGAGGCGAGTCCTTACTCATTAGGCCATCACGAGGAAATCTAAATTAGGTTTCCTAAATATTAAAGTAGTTTATAGCTATATCCAGGATCTCTAACGGCCAGTTCACGACCTTGCGCGAATTGCGGCGCGGCAAGCGTTTTATCTGTTTATTGCGCGGTCGAGACGCGCAACGCACTGTGGCTAGTTGGGATCACACGCAATGAATTAGGAAAACCGCTGCCACTGGCGCCGCCGCGCAAAGTCGTGGCAGGGCTGTAAGGGTGCGTCCTAACCGTACCTACTGGCGCGAGTACGCGATCGTCGCGCTCGTTTATATGAATGACTTAGGTGCTCGCGCGATCTATCAAGTCACGTGTATATGTGTACGTCATAATTCATGTAAGTACATAATCGCAAATACGCGTGACAGTCTCATTCGGTTAAAATACAGGGTATAAGACTTGCATGGCAAAAAAAAACAAAAACTCAAATCAACCACATTATCCCAAAAAAAAACCGGCCAAGTGCGTGTCGGAGCACGCACAATGAAGGGTTCCGTAGTTAGGATGAATTATTTATCCCAAGAACAAACTTAACATTGTAGTTGAAAAACATGTTCTCTCTTACATTCCAACTGTAAATGTAAGTTGGTTAACTATCACTCGTAAACTTGAAAAGCCTACTTAGATATTACTACCGTGAATTTTTTCACGCATCCAAAACTAAACGTTTAGCTGGCCGGGGCGGACACTTGACTCTAACAAAAATTAGCACTTTAAAGCTTAATATTTCAGAAACGGATCCCTAAATCGAAAAGTTGTTTTCACAAACCCGCAATATTTTTGATTGACTCATCCAACAACACCCCACACCATGGGGTAGACGAGAAAAAAAAACATCCTCACTTTACGTGTACGTACAGAAGGTACCCTAAAATTTTTTTTTTTCATGATGTTATTTTACCACTTTGTCGGCGTGATGAATATGTATATCCATGCCAAATAAATTATAGCTTTCTAGTACTAAGAGTCTCTGAGCTAAGCTGCGGACGGACAGACAGATAGACGGACGAACATAGCGAAACTATAAGGCTATACTATTCCTTGTTGACCACGGAACCCTAAAACAGCCAATAAACTAACATTTAACAGAAAAAAATAAAACATACTCATCTAAAAAGCAGTTACAAAAAATAGCCTCCCAGTCGATTCCCATTCAAGCAGTATTTGCAAAGCAAAGATTGAGGCGAGGCGGCCCGAACACTGTTTACATCGTAAACATCATTGCGCATAATCGCCTTTTTCTTTTTACCCGTGTTTACTTTTGCAGCACAAATGACTTTCCCTCTTTCAAATAAAGTGGTTTATCTACATAGAAATAGAGGCCACGACCTAGGTTCGGCTTTATGGAACACTAGCGACCCGCCCCGGTTTTACGACTTAACAAAACATCGATTTCCTTATTGATGTAAGTTTAATACGAATGTATTAAACACATAAACCTTCCAGAATAAATAACACACGCACACACACATACATATACACAGGACACACACACGGACACACACACACACATCACATATGGTTGACATATATATACAGGATATCTCGAAACGTCTGGTTGACACTTCCCGTGACCCAAGGGCTGGCTTTTACCTTGGCCAGAGGCTAAGCATTGACAACGTGGCAATGCCGCCAGTCTCTTGGGTACATTACCTGTCGACAGCGATGCGGACGAATTTTTCGACGCCATGTTTTAGTTTGAGAATTGTTTTAGTTAGGATATATTTTTGTTATTTTTAGGTTATTTATATTTATACATATTATTACAAATTAAAGTCACTTTTCTTTAAATGTGATAGAAGTTTTGTGATGGTTGAAACCGTATCAAGATGTGTTACTTAGTACCTACCTACAAAACAGCAACGCGGTCACACAAACAGACACGAAAATTGACTTTAATTTATAATATGTATACAGGGTCAAATTAAATTAGCTAGGAAACTCCGCAGTCGTGATGGGTATGGTTATTGAAACATGATAAAGCAAAAATAATTTTGATTTTTTTCGGGTCGTCGACCCGTAGTGTTAGTGTAGTTGACATATTATTAGTTTTAAAAGCGTGGGTGCTTTCGAATTACAGAGTTAGTGTAAGAATGTTGTACAAAGCACCCTAGGTTTTTTTTTTACAATGACATTAATTTTCTCGTTATTCACTTTATTCTTACATTGGAAAGTTTATTTTTTACTTTTCAGTTCAGTTTAATGGCATTAAAACGTGTTTTTTAGTTTTTTAAACTATAATTTATTTTTAAATTTTTTAGAATTAAATCATTAATCCTGATGATCCTGATCAGGATAATGGGACAAAATTTTTAAATTATTGTATTGTCATCGGGCCCTGGTAAGTGTGCAAAATTTCGAATTAATCTTATCATTTAAAGTGGGTAAAAATTGTGTTCAAAGATTCCGTCACATACAAACATATATACACACTAACATACATACGGGTGAAGCTAATAACTTTTTCTTTTGTAAACTTCACAGACGTGATGTGTATCGACATCTAAACACAATAAAATAAAAATGCAGATTTCTCAAATCATGTTATTCAAGTAAGTAACAACATTAGGACTAGGACAGGACACACACACACAGGACAGGCACAGGCACTAAGTCTCCAAACCTTTTTTTTTTATTTTGTCATGTCTAGATATCAAAACGCATCACGTCTGCGGAGTTGCGCTAGCTAATTTAATTTGACCCTGTAGATATAGAAGGACGCAAGTGCAGTTTCTCTAGAAAGTGTCTGATCGAAAAACGTGAAGTACTTCATTTAACTTTGTAATTGGCTCGTGTTTTGAGATTTGATGCTGCAAATTATGCTCTTAGAATAATGTGCGCTCATTAGAAACTTAAATCTCTTATGTTTAATTTATTTATTCAGGTCACAGCAGCGGCTGCAACCCTTGATTAGTTTGCAGTTCCATCTGTGAACTTTTCTATTTCTGTACTAGTTTCAATAAATTATACAAATTTTGACGTGTTTGTTGTCTTATTTATTAGTAGCTAGTAGCTAGTAGTGAGTAGTGAAGTAGTGACACGTGAAATTCACGTCTCTATCTCCATGATTAAAGCTGTGTGTTGTCTGTTTTCATACAAAAATACTATCAAAATTTCCGACTTTTTTCCAAAAAAAAAACTTTCATACTAATCTTGTCCTGACAATTACAAACACAACCAAAAGAATTAGCCAAACAGATGCAACCGTTCTGAAGTGATGCGGTTATACATTCGGCAATTGGTTTTTATTTATACAAGTCTTTACCTATGATGATACACAATCTACGGCTGAATTAGCAGCAGCTTTCGACGTTAGCGTCAAAACAATATTGGTCCATTTGCGTCAAATTGGCAAGGTAAAAAAGCTTGACAAATGGGTGCCCCACGAACTCAATGATTGCCAGCGCGAAGTACGCGTCGAGACGTGCCTTGCACTGCTCAACAGACACACAAATGAAGGAATTTTGAACCGCATTGTTACCAGCGATGAAAAATGGATTCTGTTTGATAACCGTAAGCGCTCAGCAAGTTGGTTGGATCCTGGTTCAGCACCTAAACAATGCCCTAAACGAAAACTTACCCCTAGAAAAGTGATGGTCACTGTTTGGTGGTCTAGCGCCGGTGTGATTCATCACAGCTTCTTACCAAACGGGGTGAGCATTACTTCAGATGTGTACTGTGAAGAACTGAACACAATGATGGAGAAGCTGGCACATCTCCAACCAACATTGGTCAATCGCTCGTCTCCGCTGCTCCTGCACGACAACGCGCGACCTCATACTGCACAGCAGACGGTCTCCAAGTTGCAAGAACTGGGGTTGGAAGCTCTCCGTCATCCGCCCTACTCACCAGACCTTGCGCCTACAGACCACTACTTTTTCCAGAATTTGGATAACTTCTTGGCGGGAAAAAAATTCAATACCCGAGAGGCAGTACAAAATGCCTTTGAAGAATTTGTTGCCTCCCGTCCAGCTGATTTCTTTAAGAAGAACATCAATAAACTGCCACTGCGTTGGCAAAGATGCATTGATTGCATGGGTGATTACTTCAATTAATACAAATAAAAAATGCATAAAAAAATTCGTTTAAATTTTGTACTGGACGGGCGTGATCGTCGGACACGGTGTGTTGAAGGAGTGTGTAATGCCTATCCAGGTGTATCCCTGCTTGAGGTTAGGCCTCCTAGTCCAAACGGCGCTGACGTCCTGTACCTATAGGCTCAGGATAACTGCAGACTGGCGACCAGTAGCTATATGTGAAGTCTTGACGGGGAAGGGTTTCTTGATGATGAAATAATAACAGCGATTTTGATAAGTCTTCAGGAGATTTCAGGAGACGATTTGCGTAACTCTTCAGGAACAGAACGATGAATAGGTACCATGCCGATGGCTACGATTCTATGTTTTCGCTTGCGCGCTAAGGTACCTCGAAACTTTACCTTAACGAGAACCGCGAACCGTCTCCTGATTTCGAGTTTATTTTTATTTCAAAAATTTTACAAAAGTGCTTATTAGCAGCTGAAAAATGGCTATAATAACATCATATTATACACCGTTACAATCGTCATTAGATTGTCCAGCGATTGAGACACCTGCATTTCCTGTAACTATATTCGCTGAAAAGATTTCAGCGTGTAAATACAAAAATGTTAATTGTTTTGATTTTAAATTATTTTTCAAACTATTTTATTCGATAACCAAAGAAGATATTTCAACGGGGTAAGCAGGTATCTCAAGCTGGTCTAATGACCTAAAAAACTATGAAAAATTCATGATTACATCTATATTTTTCAGGGCGTGACAGGCCCTGAAAACCTAAATTGCTAGAACGAGTCACCAAAAAACAGCAAATTAAAGTTTCCGACCCCTATAAATCCAATCAAGTAGGCTTTTCAGGACTATAATGGTACGTCCAGGGCTAGGTCTCGGTCTAGGGTACCTGAACGCACCAATTAAACTATAATTTCGGCTATGTAGCCCACCTAATTGGAGTTTATAGGGGTGGTACTCACGTTTTCCTTAGGAAACACTATTTTTCACTGTTTTTTAACTATAAAACACTATTTAAACTGATTTTACTGTTATTTTCACTAAATTAAGCTATAAACAACTGTTTGGTGACGCATCGTAGCGAACAAAAACGTAGCTCATTCGCGACTCGGTACGTTATACGATGGCGGTCCCTCCGCTACTTGCGCTAGCGTGCGCCAGATAGGGTCTCGCAGCTGACACTATGGAAACGCCTAACTTTTCATGTTTTTTGATGATGCGTCGTCGCGAACATCTCTCCCGCCGTGCAGCGCTGTGACGACTCGTAGCGGCGTCGGCGCGGCGCTGCATCTTCTCCGGTGAGCGACGACTGTAGCCACGGCGCTCGCTGCTGCGACGCCCGCCGCCACGACGCTCTGCCGTCGCGACGCTCGCCGCCACGACGCTCTGCCGTCGCGACGCTCGCGCCACGACGCTCGCCGCCACGACGCTCGCCGCCACGACGCTCTGCCGTCGCGACGCTCGCCGCTGCGACGCTCGCCGCCACGACGCTCTGCCGTCGCGACGCTCGCCGCCACGACGCTCGCCGCCACGACGCTCTGCCGTCGCGACGCTCGCCGCTACGACGCTCGCCGTCGCGGCGCTATGCCGTCGCGACGCTATGCTGCTACTTCGGTAATGGGACGAGTTTCTTCACCGGACGCTTCAAGGTGCCGCCGGCAGTGCGCACCTCAGCGATCCGGACTTCTCCGTCGGCCCCGGGGAATATGGTGACTATGCGGCCTCGCGGCCACGTGTTACGAGGCAGCTGGCCGTCTGCGATGAGCACGGGGTCACCCACCAGTAGTCCGGGTCCGCGGCTATGCGGCTCCCGCCGGTTTTGAAGCTCCGGCAGGTATTCTCTGACCCAGCGACGCCAGAACATGTCGGCGAGTATCTGTGTTCGACGCCATAGCCTCTTACTGTTTGCGTCTTCCTCGGAGAACACGCCGGGTGATGGTAATCGCGCCGACCCACCAAGTAGAAAGTGGTTCGGTGTGATTGACTCGTCGTCTTCGCTGTCCACGGATACGTGCGTCAGCGGTCGGCTGTTTACTGTGTACTCTGCCTCACACAACAGTGTGGACAGCACCTCTTCGTGTGGGTGCTTTTCTGTGAGCACAGTATATAGTGCGGACTTCACACAGCGCACTAGACGCTCCCAGGCGCCTCCCATGAATGGCGCCGATGGCGTTATAAAGCGCCACACGATGCCTCGACGACTGGCCTCCTCTCGGAAGGCGTCTCGGAGCTCCTTGTCGGCCCCGTGCATGTTGGTGCCGTTGTCGGAGTGTATTTCGGTTGGGCAGCCTCGACGAGCAGCGAATCGGCGCAGCGCCTGTATAGCGGAGTCTGCGCTGAGGCTAGCGGCGATCTCGAGGTGGACGGCTCTGGTGGTGAGACACGTGAACAGAGCTACGTATCTCTTCTGATGTTGACGACCGACGGTGACTGATAGCGGGCCGAAATAATCTAGCCCGGTGTATGTGAACGGCCTCTGATGATGCGCGAGGCGCGTCTTCGGATGATCGCCGGTCGCCGGAACGGGTGCTTGGGCCTTGCGAATTCGACACTGTAGGCACTGTGCTACCACCTTCTTCACTGTTGGTCGCATCTTGACGACCCAGTAATGCTGCCGTACTTCGTTAATTGTGAGTTCTGTCCCACTATGCTGTAGACTGCGATGTGTCCAGTCTATGTACATCTGTGTGATGTGATGGTCACCGTGTAATATCGGTGGACGTTTCACATCATCGGTGATCTCGTTGGTCGCTGCTATACGGCTTCTTAGTCGTATAACGTTGTCTATGATTTCTATTTGCAGCGGCCGCAGTCGACTATCTTTTCCTAGTGTCTTCTGTTCTCGGAGTCTGGCTATTTCTGCTGCAAATGACTGTTGCTGCGCGACTTGTACGAGTATCTTCTCTGCTTGATGGAGAAATTCAGCTTCTATAATCTGTTTCTTAGCCGTTTCTGATGGCTTCGACGTTCGTTTCGGTGGGAGAGGTGCTGTTTTTTTCTGTTTTCGCCAGTCAGGATCCTTCTCTGTGTTCTGTCTTGTTCTTTTGTAGAACGTTCTCTCCTTCTGTCCTCGGCAAAGAGATATAAAGCGTAGTACGCTTGCTGTAGCTCGGAGCAGTCGTTCCCACTTTGAGAACTTTGTACGATCTGGTATGGCTTCTATTAATTTACTGACGTCGGTTTCTTCGACGGCGGTTAGAGTCCTTTCTTCCCCTGTCTCCTCTGTTATGGGAGGTCTCTCTGATGGCCACATAGACGGCTCTTCGTACAGGAATTTGGGGCCACAATACCACTCATGATGTGAGTCAAAGTGATGTGGTACGTCACGGGTAGCGATGTCAGCGATATTCATCTTTGTAGGTACCCATCGCCAGTCTTCGACTTTGCTATTCTCTTCTATGGCAGCTATTCTATGGGCGACGAACGGCTTGTATACTCGTGCCCCTCTCCTTATCCATGTCAGAACGGTTTTGCTGTCTGACCAGTATGTCACCGATGCGGGCTTGAAGTGGTGCTCGCGTACGACAGCTGCTGCTACACGGGTTCCCATTACCGCGGCCTGTAGTTCGAGGCGCGGTATCGATTGCAGCTTCAATGGTGCCACCTTTGCCTTGGCCATGACGAGGCTGACGTGATGCTGGCCGTCTTCTGTCGTGGCTCGCCTAATCAGGCCGAGTATCTTCTCTGTATCTATATTTCCGATGCTGACGACTTCAGTTCGGATCTGTGTGGAATCTATATTTTCTATAAGTTGCGTGCTGTTTGATACCCATTTTCTTAGTTCAAACTTCGCCTGTTGGTGAATTTTCTTCACCGCTGTTGCGATACGTGTCGCTTCTTCTACTGACTTGTAGCTATCGAGGTTGTCATCGTTATAATGACTCTGTATATTGGCTTCCTGTGCTTCTGGATGCTCTTCTATATGCCTTCTCGCGTTCCTTTTATTCGCGAAAAAGGCCGTGCACGGCGAGCTTGCCGCGCCGAATATTTTGGACGTCATGCGGTACTCTTCGGGTGCCTTCTCATCGTATCCCTTTTGGATGAGTGAGTCCATCTGTTCTGTGTATCTGTCTCGAAGAGCCGGTTTGCTATCGAGCTTCTTTTCTATTGAGACGAGCCTTTTGTGTGCTGTCCCGTAACTATCTGGCATTTCTATGTTTTCATTTTTCCACAGCATGGCTGTTTCTATGTGTCCATCTTCTATTTGTTGAGTGTGACGAGTCAAGATATCTTCTGCTTTCTTCTCGGGATCGGAGTCTGGTCGTCTCGTATTGATAACCAGCGATTCTATAGCGAAGAATTCTCGAAGCTGTTCATTTAGATCTTCATCGCTAGCTGTAAGTCGGTTGACGTAATGCACCTGCTGACCCAGTATTCTAGTGTGCGCGCCGTGAAGTGTCCAGCCCAGTGTGGTTAGCGACGCAACAGGCTGGTGTTTCGGTCCTCTTCGAATCTCACTGGCCAATAATAGGTGCCAGTTATCTTGACCGATGAGTATCTTCGGTGCGCCTGTGTCGTAAATCAGCTGTTGCCTGAGGTCATCTAGATGTTTGCAATGTGCAACGTCCTCTTCGCTGACTGTCTGCGGTGCGAGGTTGAGCTTCGGTATGGTGCGCGCTCTGAATGGCACCCTATTCTTCAGCTGGCTTGCGAGAGTTACGGTGATTCTTCGAGAACGAGGAGTGTCGATTGTGGTGTTTCCGATCGCACCTATCTTCAGAGGGTCGATATGGCCCTCCGCTCCGACTTGCTTCGATATTTCTTCGTCGATCAAGGAAACGGTAGATCCATCATCGAGAAGTGCGAATGTAGAAGCTTCTCCCGCCGGTCCTATGACTCGAACCGGTACTATTTTGAGGTAGGCGTGACTTGATGTTGATCTTGAGCTGGCTACCGTTTCCTGAGCTTCCTTCTTCTGTTCCGAAGCGTCGGGCTTCTCGACATCCGTTGCTGCTGGCTTCTTGTTGTAGTGAAGAAGCCGATGATGCGTGGCTATACATCCCTTGACGTCACACTTCTTCGCTTTGCATGTGTGACCATTGCGACGGCTTCGCAGGCATCGGAAACAGAGATTGAGTTTCTTCGCGAGTTCCCATCTCTCGTCACTGGATCCCTCTTTGAACTTCTTGCAATCAGAAGCATAGTGTCCCTCCTTATCGCAGATACGGCATTTATTGGCTGTGTTGTCTGTAGCTGCGTGAGTTCTCTGTATGACACGCTTGGAGGACGTCGCTTCAACAGGGCTGATGTTCTCTGGCGGGGCGAAGGCGCTGCAGAAACGAGCTTGCTTGGTGATGAAGTCGCTGAAGAGTGAGAGATCTGGAAGCGACTGATACTTCTCGGTATATGTTCGGTACCACTGTACACGCAGGGAGTTCGGCATCTTCTCTGTCAGTAATCGCATCAGCTCAGCATTGATCAAGTAATGTTCTTTCTTCAGTGCGCGCAGAGTGACTACGCCGCTTCTGACTCGACTTGCGAAGTTGCAGATATCTTTTGGTGATTCGCTGCAGCGCGGCAACCCACGTAGCCTGTCTGTTTCAGCTTGAGCGATTGAGTCTGGACGGCCGAATTGCAGCTCGAGTTCCCTCATGATGTCATCAGGTCTGGCATTTCCAATGAGTTCTGAGCTCACTGTTTCCAACGCACGTCCACGCAGGCTTCTTCGGAGTCTTGCTGTGTTCTCAACATCATTGAAGTATGTTCTTGTTGTTTCATAGATGGCACGAAATGAAAGCCATTCTGTATGTGCTCCACTGAAGTTCGGTAAGGTCATGATGGCCTTTGACGCCGAGGGCTGGTTCGATGTCCACTGTTCTGTTTTCCTGTCGGCGAGCGACGCTATAGCGGACGTCAACTCCGTTATGAAAGGACGGAGTGAGTCTTTCCCCTTGGTGTCTTCTATTGCTTCTTTGGAGGGCACTGTGTTGTTTCTCACTTCATTTACTGTAGGATTCGATTGCGTCTGGAGGCCCGCTATAGCATCGGCGACCACAGGGGGGGGCTGTTGCACACGGCTTCTATTTCTGTAGTCCCCCTCGGCGGCGTTGTCCCCTTTCGGCGGCGCTGGTTCTGGTGCCTCTTCAAGCCAGGAACGCACGTACTCATTGTTTGAGCTTCTATCATCCATATATTCGCCGTCGGAGTCTTCTTCCTCGGCTTTTTGAAGTGCTATTTGAGCAAGTTCCAACTTAATCTTCAATAAGTCTTCACGCGCTCTTGAAATTTTTCTGTTTGACCGCGTCGTTCTATTCGTAGTCGACGGCGGCTTGTTCTGTTCGGTACGGGCGTCACCCCGGGTAGTCATCGGCATGGTTCGGCGGTGTTCCTGTTCTGATTCTTTTTCTATTCTCGGCTGTACTGTTCTGTTTACTGTTTCACCTGAAGTTCCCTCCGACTGGGTTCCCTCTCCTGAAATATACGGCTGCTCTTCAGACTGTGCTCGTACAGGCAGATCTTCTCCCTCCCGGGGGGCGGGGCGCTGCTCGGTTCCTTCGACGGTGGACGGTGATCGCGGTGGTTGCTCATGACGGATGCCCGTAGTACTGCGTTCTCTGCCCACCTCCATCGTCGAGGATTCTGGTGCTCTGCCTTGTGATCTTGTAAACCTCATTATGGATCTTCAGTCTTCGCAACGAATCTTCAAACTTGAATTGTGTGATAAGGTTTCAGTGATAAATCTTCAGTCTTCGAGCTTGACTCTTCAATCTTGAATCTTCTATAATAAATCTTCAGAAATCTTCAGAGATCTATCTTCATTCTTCACAGGAACAGATGATCCCAGCCGCAGCGATCCGGCTCGCAAGGACCAGAAAATGTACTGGACGGGCCGGTTCGCTGCTGGTCCCAGTTTCTATCCGGCTCGTAAGGACCAGAAAATGTACTGGACGGGCGTGATCGTCGGACACGGTGTGTTGAAGGAGTGTGTAATGCCTATCCAGGTGTATCCCTGCTTGAGGTTAGGCCTCCTAGTCCAAACGGCGCTGACGTCCTGTACCTATAGGCTCAGGATAACTGCAGACTGGCGACCAGTAGCTATATGTGAAGTCTTGACGGGGAAGGGTTTCTTGATGATGAAATAATAACAGCGATTTTGATAAGTCTTCAGGAGATTTCAGGAGACGATTTGCGTAACTCTTCAGGAACAGAACGATGAATAGGTACCATGCCGATGGCTACGATTCTATGTTTTCGCTTGCGCGCTAAGGTACCTCGAAACTTTACCTTAACGAGAACCGCGAACCGTCTCCTGATTTCGAGTTTATTTTTATTTCAAAAATTTTACAAAAGTGCTTATTAGCAGCTGAAAAATGGCTATAATAACATCATATTATACACCGTTACAATCGTCATTAGATTGTCCAGCGATTGAGACACCTGCATTTCCTGTAACTATATTCGCTGAAAAGATTTCAGCGTGTAAATACAAAAATGTTAATTGTTTTGATTTTAAATTATTTTTCAAACTATTTTATTCGATAACCAAAGAAGATATTTCAACGGGGTAAGCAGGTATCTCAAGCTGGTCTAATGACCTAAAAAACTATGAAAAATTCATGATTACATCTATATTTTTCAGGGCGTGACAGGCCCTGAAAACCTAAATTGCTAGAACGAGTCACCAAAAAACAGCAAATTAAAGTTTCCGACCCCTATAAATCCAATCAAGTAGGCTTTTCAGGACTATAATGGTACGTCCAGGGCTAGGTCTCGGTCTAGGGTACCTGAACGCACCAATTAAACTATAATTTCGGCTATGTAGCCCACCTAATTGGAGTTTATAGGGGTGGTACTCACGTTTTCCTTAGGAAACACTATTTTTCACTGTTTTTTAACTATAAAACACTATTTAAACTGATTTTACTGTTATTTTCACTAAATTAAGCTATAAACAACTGTTTGGTGACGCATCGTAGCGAACAAAAACGTAGCTCATTCGCGACTCGGTACGTTATACGATGGCGGTCCCTCCGCTACTTGCGCTAGCGTGCGCCAGATAGGGTCTCGCAGCTGACACTATGGAAACGCCTAACTTTTCATGTTTTTTGATGATGCGTCGTCGCGAACAAATTTTTTCATACAAAACGGCAATTTCATAGGTAAAGACCTATTATATTCCAGAGGTACATAAATAAACTTAGCCCAAGAACCTTTTTTGTGGCAAATCCAGACTAATTTCCGAGCAATCTTATTCAAGGAAAAATAAAACACTAATGCTTACTTTTTATAAAAACGCCGAGCGTAGACACCCTCATAAGCCCTATAATATTTTAGCATAACATTAGGTAACACCATTACGAGTTTTTCTGAGTACCTACATAAGTTTTCATTTTAATATAATTGTTAGCATTTTACAACTACAAAGGACATGTCAAGTCTTTCATTTCGTTTGTTTCTCTGACGCTATCACTATTATAATGTAAGAATAAAAAGGAATAACACTGTTGCTAACCACTTTGTGCCAGGTGTAGAATTAGTTTATTAACATCTGAACTAAGGACAATTTTGTAAAATAATTATTATGCTACAATGCGGGTTTTGTGTAAGTCATAAATATATTGGACTTGATCAGTAATAATTGTGACAGTCATTGAGTCATCGTTATTATTTTAAGCCCTTAAGACGTAGATAAGTGCCAGCGACCTTGAGTGGTTAGCTTGCGTGTTCTGTGCTGAGCTCACACAACACGTCGAACGTCCACCCAGTAATAGGACTCGCCCATCAAGAAGTGCTACCCAAATCAGACGCATTATTAATTTATTACACATAAAACACAAGCTATTAAATTAAAACACGTAATACTAACAGATAAATTATTAAAAAATTATCTTTAACATGGTGAAAGTTTCATAAAAATACGCTTTATAGTTTTTTTGTGATTCTCAGTTTTGTCCGCGTTAAATATAAATTTACAAATTAATTTCATTATGTAATGTAAACATAATCTAAAATATTCACATATGAAGTTATAAAGAGAATGCTCTTATTTAACATATATTTTTTCAAAATCATTATCTCTACTCGTTCGTGATCTTCACTTTAAAATCATTCAAAGTCTCTTATCGTCACCTTAATGCTCCACAGCAAGACAAACATCTATTCTCCTTCTAGTTCTCTCTATGAGGAGGTACTGAAGACCAGTCCTTATTATAAGAGATGCAGGTCATACCGCCATCTCTGTCTGGGTCTGTTGGGACCGATGGATTGGACCTTGTAAAGGCCGCAGGAATCCGCTTGATGCGGGAAGCTCCGGTCGAAGTAATTAGTTTATTTGAAATAAATGCTTTGAGTTGAGTTTGAGTTTGACCCCTTGCTCAAAACATTGCTACGAATTAATTATATTAAAAATATGACCTACATAATATTTATGTATGCAAGACCATGTATCTGCAAACTGCCACTTACAATAGCTTGCCAATACTCTAGTCTAAACCAATGTCAGTATTACGCAACGGTACAATAACAACGCACTGAGTATAACCCAGCTTGGATAGTAAACGAGTTAAAGATTGCAACAGTACATTGAGTCCTAACGGATCGTGACTGTGTCTACTGACCGCGCTAACTAAGCTTTGTGCTATAGAAGTGTTTTGCTTTGTTGGACTGATGCCCTTTTACACCAACCCTAAGTGGTACTTAAATGAATCCCTAAATATTATTGCACTCTTGGATTGTCAACTCTCGGCGCTGTTACATTTAAGTGTCACTTAGGGTTGGTGAAACCGGGCATGAGAACCATTGGGAAACTGCGGGTTCTCGTAGAGGTACTTACAGGTATTATTTTAGGACCAGACAATACTTTAATACTTATTACCTAAAGTCAAATCAAATCTAATCATTTTATTTGCTGGAATATGGGTAACTACCTTTTGCCGTCGGAAATAATCCCACGGGAAGTACTACCGGGACAAAAGAATCCTATGTCCTGATCCAGGTCATGGTCTACCCATTTGCCAAATGTCATCCAAATCCGTTCAGCCGTCTTAGCGTGGAAGCGTAACAAACAAACTCACTTTCGTATTTATAATATTAGTTGGGCTAGTTAGGATACATGAGAGGTGATTCCTACACACAGCGTGTATCAGAAATTTGTGGTAATACTTGAGGGATCACCAAACTGAACAACTTTTTCCATGAGACCAACATCGCAACCGCAAAAAAAAATGTCTTTAGGTATTGAAGTTTTGTTGGACAGCTGATTATTTTTTCTCGATTACGATGTTGATCCCATGGAGAAAGATGTTCAGTTTGATGGTCTTATACCAAGGCCTTAAATATGACCACACATTTCTGATACACCATGTATAACTGTCCTACTTAAACCCCCTTCAAAATAGTTGAGCTAATTGGTGCTGATCCATGCGTCATGTTCGTGAACGGGCGCCGTCAGTTGGGACTGGTCGGTTGTTTTAGTTTTTATCTTTTTATTACGGACGCTTTTTAACGTGCACGTCTTTCTACATTGTTCTCACATGTATATTTTCAACATGAACGATGTAACCAATATTTTGTAAAAATATTATGATTTAAAAGAGTGTCCGTGGAGTTTCTTGCCCGTTCTTCTCCATAGAGATCTACTACGCTTTGGAATGGGCAACTAGCTTCATCTTTCTGACTGACCGACCCAGACAATTCAAAAGTGCCTGTAATTGGTTTATTTGAAATAAATGCTTTGAGTTTGAGTTTGAAACAGGTGTGCAAATATCTGTATGAAAAAAATATGTATACATATTAAGTATTACATTATGCACATTATCACCATGACTCGAGGCGGCTCTAACATAATCCTGAAAGAACTTCAAGTAATAGTACGATCATAGAAATATAAAAAACTTCTTTCTTATATCTATGGTTACGATAATGGGGATAACTTGTAAAATTTTTGCCAAGACTTGTCTCCGGCAGCGTCAGGATGGAATTGGTGCTTTCCACTTGATTCCCTAAGCCCCTGCGTGCCAAAGACGGCAGCCGGAGTTTTATTGTCGGTAGATTATAGAGGCATGAGGAACAGGGTGTAAAGTGCACTCATCCTCTATTTAAAAGGGAGGATCCTCCGACCAGACGGGTGTTGTGTCTGGTGGGCAACTGCCCGACGGTTGATATCGGGACGTTGTATAAGTATATGCTAGTCGCGCGGTAAACTCTAACTGCGCGATGCAGGATTGCGTGACGTCATGTCATTGGATGCGTAGTTCGTATGTGATGATGTAGATGCCGCCACAAGATCACCATAACCCTCTGCCTTCGAATCTATAAGAATTTCAATACAATCAGATAAAGCACGCTGCATAAAGACGATTCCATTGTCTTTTTTATCCATTTCTACAAAAACTTTCTACTTATTCAAAATACTTTTCCTTTTACTGTTGAAACGTATGTAACTGTTATTGATTCTCAATAGTTCCCACAACTCGGCAAAGAATACTGCTCGTTAACTCAAACACTTGTGACTGATATCTCAGACATTTACAGATTGCGAGAACGCTAAAACTTTTCCAATATTGCTACGCAAACTTGGTGGAATTCTTTGATAAGCGATTTATAATCATTGCGGTTACTTCGGGTACCGGAGGAATTAAAATGTAATCTTTGAATACCAGGGGCGGTTAATTCACGAAGAATCTGAAGCGTCTACGGGTAGTCGCGAAGCGTCTGAATTGTTTTGATTCTTGGTACTGTGATGCCAAACTGGTAACTATGTTCTTTGCTTCTTCAGTCTCCCGTTGTTTCATTAAACTAATTAAAAAATGGAACTTATAGTTTACATTAAATTGGGTCAAACCTGAAACTCATAAAAGCTAGTATTTTAATGCATGACGTAACTGTAATCCCTGAAGGCTTAGGCAGAGGTGTACCTATAGTACTGAATGACTTATGTCATTACTACCAGTGCCCCGCAGTTTAAGTTAAGGTTAAGTCTCGAACCCGTAAGAATATCGGGATAAAAAGTAGCCTATGTGTAAATCTTGGGTTTCAGCTACTTCCATACCATATTTTATCAAAAGTGGTCCTGGCATTTGAGCGTGAAGAAGTAACAAACATACAAACACACACACTCACAAACTTTCGCCTTTATAATATTAGTGTGTAACCTATCTTCTATATAAATAAAAAGAGAAGTCCTGACTGTCTGATTGACTGACTCATCAAAGCCCAGCGCAAATCCTTGGTCCTAGAAAGCTGAAATTTTGCACAGAGGTTCCCTTTATAATTTAGACAAGGAATAAGGAAGAAATTCCCGGTAGTACGTTCCCGTGGGAAATCCGACAAAATCCGCAAAATTCCGTTAGTAAAAAAAAGCTAGTAAAGCTAATGAAAAAAAGAAAAAGAACATGTAACTGGGTCTTGTATTAAAACCAACCTCCTAACTCTATGATTTTTTATGGATGCAGCTAATGCATAGTAAATCCATAGACATACAGAACAGGTGTTCCATTGCATTTCAAATACCAGTATCTAAAGGATACATGAAATGGACACAAACAATAAAGCTCCATAGACACACGCAAATAGACTGTTTCCTCTGTTTGTAAATTCCACAAACAGAGAATGGAAAAAGCATCCACACACATATTTCAAACGCATTTAACGATAAAGTTGGTCGATTTTTATTGGGTCACAGGTTTTTAGAGGAACGATATAAAATCGAAAGCGACGATTAGGTTTTATTCGACGTATTTCATGCCAACAAAGACTCTATTTTTTAGAATAAAAGCAGAAATAGTTTTGCCAAAAATTTTAAACAAACAACGAATTCCAGCAACGATTACTAATAATGATAACACATTGAAACTGACACTGACACAGGTGAAATATGGGGTAGGTCACTTCTGACTAATCCTTCAGAGATTAATACAGACGTGCTGTTATGATAATTTAATTTAGTAGTACGTGTTAATGAAGTTATAAAAGCTCCAGCTTTACAAATTTTTCACACTGCTGAAAAAATATTGCTCTTACAAAAAAGCCTATTTACACAATTTAAAATTGGAATATTTTTTAATTTGCGACCACGTATCTTTAAGGCTCTTTCTCAAACATTTGATAAAAACATTAAAGTCAAATGAAAACCATAAGTCTCCTGAAAATAAGTGTTACGCATTAAATGCGGGTACTTCATCAAGATTGTGGGTTTGAATGAGATTGTGTTATCTCAAATTATGGATATTTGTCAGAAGTCGAAAGACAGTTAAAGGTTTTTTCTTTGAAAAGTAAGATGAAGCTTCATTTTTGCGATGTGACTTTTAAATATTATGAATTTTTATTTCTTGTCTATTTTCATCACAGAGCAACTGTCTATAAGTTGGTCACTTACAGGCTGCGAGAATGCCTTCATAAAAGTTGGCAACGTCGCAAATAGTTGTCAAATATTTCGCTGATTTGATTAGTTTGTCAACATTACTAATAAAATTATGAAATAAATATAGTTCTCTAATGCGCTAAAATATTGGTTATTAAATGCAAACATTGAATAAAGTATAACAGTTTAAAAAAGCACTTGAACATTTTTCATTTGCATTTTTTACACCTAAAACTAAATATTACCAGCTTGAATGGTATAAAAAGGTGTGGTCAAATTTAAGGGTGTGGTACAGACCACCAAACTGAACAACTTTCTCTATGGGACCAACATCGTAATCGAGAAAAAATTATCAGCCATCCCATACATTTGGGTCGAGTATTAGGTATTGAAGTTTTGTACAGCTGATATTGTATTCTCGATTACGATGTTGGTCCCATGGAGAAAGATGTTAATTTCGATAGTCTGTACCACACCCTTAAATTTGACCACACCTTTCTGATACACCCTGTATGAATTTGCTAAATCTGAAAAATACGTACTAAAGACAAAGACGCATAACTTTCATCCATAAACGACGCTTAACTACAGGTTGAAGATCATAATAAGACACAACATTACAACACTTACCTGGTATGAGGTATGAGTGTCTCCATCTAATTTTTCATTTCTCTTTGTCTGAGTGCTACTCGTAGTTCTAGAGTATAATAAGTAGATGCTAGTACCTATATTTGTCTCGAGTACTTACGCACTATCTCTTTTCAGTGTCCTACTCTCGTGTTGTCATTTGTTTTTGCAGTTACCTTTCCAAACTATTCATGGCGTTTAAAAATATTCATTGGTTTGCAAGACTTTATATTTAAAAGCATCCAAGTATAGACACGGGGTGGTAGTTAGTGTATATTTTTAATAGATATGTCAACACTGCCTTATTCTCACAAGTAGTTCACTACTTGTGTGACAGTAGCTACCTCAGCAACTGCTGTCAATAATGTCATTCATCTGTCAGTATCTACGAATGGCGGGAAAAGATTAAAAGGGAAGTGACCCTGCATTGTGGTAGTGAGCCAGTGTAGTCATACATACAGGGTCAAATTAAACTAGCTAGCGAAACTCAGCAGACGTGGTGGGTATCGAAATCAAAACACGATAAAACAAAAAATAAATTAATTTCAAGAGTTTTACTTTTGGGGTCATCGAGCGCATGTAGTTTAGACCTTTGAAATATCAGTTTTAAACAAACGGTTTTTTTTTGTGTAAACTTCACAGACGTGATGGGAGTCGATAACCAAACACAATAAAACAAAAATACAAAAACAGATTTCCTCAACTCATACTTGTAACAACAGCACCAGCGATCGTTGACCCCAAAAAAATCATCAAATCATTTTTATTTTATCGTGTTTAGATCTCGAAATCGCACGTTTGCGGAGTTTCGCTAGCTAATTTAATTTGACCCTGTACAAATCAACAGGGTTCTACAGTAGTGTGTCATGATAATGGTAAAGGAATCTAAGCATTGGGTCAGATCCTGCGGCAACACGGCGAAGTTGATTTTCAACAAAAACTGCTTTGGCGCTACAGACTTTTATGGCCAAATATTTAATATCTTTTAGACTTTTCTGCCAGAGCTTTAATGAGGTTAATACAGACACTATTTTAAGCTCATTAAAGAGTGTAATTAGAGGAAAAAAGCACCTCAATCTAAAAATAATCTCTTTTCGCTTAATATTTCACTATTATACGGTAAAGAGAAACGAAACGAGAAATATTAACTGAAAAGCAGTCTACACACTACAGACTACACTGCTTTTATATTAAAAATATAATGAACCAGTGTAGGACCTTCTCTGAAAAATGTCGCAGAAAAAGTAATTATTTTTGCAAGAAAGAAAAGCTAGAACATTATTTTAATTTAGAACTTAATTAAGTGAACGTACTTCACATTATTTCCTGGCACTTCAATGATAAGAAAGAAGATTAAAAGTCTTTGTAGGCACTATCTGCAATTAGCATTTGTAAAAGTATGGTATTTTGTAGCCATCTGCCGTATTTGATTGATGTCTTGCATTCTGGTTCCTCTATTGAAAACGATGATTTTCTCTTCATCACAGACTGAATTGTTATTCATATTCAAGTTCAAACTAGGCTGAGAATCAGCAGACTTCGAACGTCAAAATTACATAATTATGACAGTTCCCCAAAACGCGCGCCCTTCACTGCTAGTCTTTAGCTAGGAATAAGAGGCGCAAATTGTGTCAATATTATAAGTTACAAAGCAAACAACGAGGAGCTCATGGCTAAGTAATAACAGCTGCACGGGTCGATCCATCAGGATAAGCTACGCTTGCCGGGGTTGGTCCGTGGATGGGTGACCATCTTTACATACTGAGACTCCTCCGTGCCTCGGAGAGCACGTTAAGCCGTTGGTCCCGGCTGTCATTCGTGGATCTTTGACAGTCGTTACAGGTCGTCAGAAGCCCGAAAGTCTGACAACCAGTCTTACCAAGGGGTATCATATTACCCAGTTACTTGGTTGTGGACGTCAGATAGGCAGCCATTCCATGTAAAATACTGGTATTCAGCTGCATCCGGTTAGACTGGAAGCCGACCCCAACATAGTTGGGAAAAGGCTAGGCAGATTGACAAAGCAAACAACTATAGCCTAAAATTGTGATTTCACCGCATTTAAAAATACTCATACAAAATACACAGGTCACGATATCCGCATTCAGACGTCAAAGTTTAGCGGTGTCGTGTTTTTGCTCGGAGGCCGACCGGCGCGGGCGCACCCACGGTAGTGACCATATCACAACACTCGTATAAGGACATGGTGACAGTTTGTGACTGTTAAATAACCTGTTTTTTATGAGAATGTCGTTATTAATAATGTACTTATTTTGATATCACATAATGACACAACCTTTTTTTTTTTCGATGAGTGTTGATTGCTGAAAATTATTAGAAGGTTTCGATAAAAACTATGCGATAGGAAAACATATGTTAATTGTCTATAGATAACTAGTAGTAACACTTCAGCTGCATCTGACTGGAAGCTGACCCCAACAAGTTGGGAAAAGGCTAGGCAAATTATGATGATGATGAACGTAGTCGGTAAAATAACCTTTTAACTCAGCAAGTATCATAACTTGCTTGTTGGTGAGAAGAACGTTACAAGCTCATAACTACCTCAGCTTTTTATCTCGCTCGCACGATACTGCTCGCGGACTGAGTGAGAGCGAGACTGAGTGCGGTGCTGAGCGCCAATAGTTTAGGTAATTGCTTTTTACGGTGAAAATAACTGTAATTTGGAAAAAATAAAACACCGAAGACTGCTTTATAGTTATTATGCAAAGTTTCATGATGTAATTTGCAGTATTTTTTGTATACCAGCGGTTTATTGTTCGGTTTGGAGGTAACTTTGGATTTTTTTTCTGTCGAGAAAATTTTATGAAATCGTGTTTTCGTCAAACATAGTACGCACAGCCACAGATCAAGCTATACATTTCCAGTATAAGCTGATCTCGCATTGTATAGGATTTCCTTACAATGAGTGGTCAGTGTAAACTGGCATAGCCATATGCCTATGGTGTGGCTGGTGTAGCTGGTATAGCTTAACATTAATCCTCAACTCCATATATTTATTTCAAAATTAATGCTGCAGTATTTTAGTCATAACAGAGGATCATGCTAAGCCATTTGAGATAGTATAGGCTCTACAGTTACCAACTTAACATATAATATACCTACCTACTACATTTCCTTTCCATCTAGTGATGAAAAGTCAACGTGAACACGGAAATGACAGTAGATATCTAGAGGATGTATGACACTAGCAGTTTCCCTACTACACGTCATAAGTGTAATGGATAAGAAACCCACATGATGCAATTATGAAAGTAGACCCCACCTTTTCCGCCTTAACTCAAGTTCTTAAGTCAAGTTGCAGTAATCTAGTAGCCCTACTTCCTGAAACATGTGCCGACATAGGTACGAGAAAATGAATACCTCACACCTCAAGAAAGGCTCAGAACTCAGATAACTAATTCCGAGGCCAGTCGCAGAAGCACGGAACATGCAAACGATCGTTGGTGCAGTATTTAGAAGAAGGAAAGAAAAATTGTTTTACTGTCACTAAAACACATAACATTGTAACATCATGACTGTATTCCATGAAGGTTTGGGCAGAGGTCAACCAATAATACCCCATACATTTGATCCATTAGTTATCAACAATGTGCCCTTGCAGCAAGTCAAGCAAGTGCTTGTAAGTCTTGTGAAAAATATCTTGGCTTAAGAATGGATAGCTCTCTATCGTGGACTGTTCACTTGGATCATATACAAAAAAAATACAACCGACTTCCAAAAACAACTACAAAGTGAAAAATAACTTTAATTTCGGAAGTCGGTGTCTGGTTAAATGTATTTTCGTTTTTTGCCACCGACTTCCGAAATTAAAGTTATTTTTCACTTTGTAGTTGTTTTTGGAAGTCGGTTGTATTTTTTTTGTAAAAAAGTTTTTATTTTTCACTTTTTAGTTGTGGAACCTACCCCACACAAATTCTAATACCACTACCTGCAAAACAAAGTACTCGCAGAACATCATCCATATAAGAGTGGGGAAAAAATACGTATCATTGAAGCTAACTCAAAAACTACCAAAGCAAAGTTAATAAATTTTATATGGGACCAACTGTGATGTATACCCTCTCGAATAAAACAAAAACAATCCAAATCGGTCCAGCCATCTTCGAGTAATCGGGGAACATACATAAAAAAAAAAAATAAAAAAAAAAAAAAAATTAAAAAAAAAAAAGGTTCCGACGAATTGATAACCTCCTCCTTTTTGAAGTCGGTTAAAAAGCAAAGCTTACGTCACTACTTGGATCCCTTCGAAACATAGTTCGATGTATTCCACATAAACTGCGTCACACCATCTATAACTACTTAGTTAAACCACACCTACTGTATTTGATTGAAATCTGGGGTAGTGCGGCCAAGACGAAGCTAGCAAGTCTCCAAATTGCACAAAACAAATTAATAAAAATGATTTTTAACTACCAATATTTAACATCAACATGCAAACTAAATGAAGAAACCAAAATAATGAACATTAGACAGTTATATATCTACAATACATGTATTTTTATTCGTGAGGTACTCAACAAAAGTATACAGACTAATTTATCGTTTACTAAAGTAAAACATGTAACCCAACGTAGCAACCGCCGAGCTAGTTTTCTGATTTTGCCGAAGATGAGAACCAAGTTTGGCAAAAAGATGTTAGCTTTTGAAGAAGCACAGTTATACAACAAAATACCCTCATGTATAAAAAGCTTACACTCATTCAAGTCATTCAAAACTCAATTAGCTGAATATTTAATCACAAACAACACCCTTTCTAAAAGCTGAATGCATTGGATGGGTGTATCATAATGTTACCGTGACGTCTGTGACGAACTTTATATTTATTATTTATTTTAAGCATTGTTCTCATGTAAGTGACTTGTGTATTTTTTGAGAATAAATATCTTTAAACCTACATTTGGCCAGTTATGTTTGTTTGCTATTGCCATCAACCGGACACAAATCCAGACTCTGGGCTACTACTGAGAAATTCCAGATGAAAAAACAGAGTAACACTTTGCCCGACCCGGGGATCGAACCCAGGACCTCATGGTCCGCAGTAACGCTTGCGACCACTAAAGATAAGAAAAACTTTTTTACAAAAAAATACAACCGACTTCCAAAAACAACACTACAAAGTGAAAAATAACTTTAATTTCGGAAGTCGTTGTCTTTGGTTTCTTTTTATTAGTTTCATTTTTTGCCACCGACTTCCGAAATTAAAGTTATTTTTCACTTTGTAGTGTTGTTTTTGGAAGTCGGTTGTATTTTTTTGTAAAAAAGTTTTTATTTTTCACTTTTTAGTTGTGTACCTACCCCACACAAATTCTGATACCACTATCTGCAAAACAAACTAGAACATCATCCATATAAAAGTGGGATAAAAATATGTATTATTGAAGCTAACTCAAAAACTACCCAAGCAAAATTAATCAATTTTATATGGGACCAACTGTGATGTATACCCTCTCGAATAAAACAAAAAAAATCCAAATCGGTCCAGCCATCTTCGAGTAATCGGGGAACATACATAAAAAAAAAAAAAAATAATAAAAAAAAAAAAAAAGGTTCCGACGAATTGAGAACCTCCTCCTTTTTGAAGTCGGTTAAAAACACCAGACGCTTATGATAACGATTTTCATATAGTCACTTTTAAAAAGTGCTATTCATTCTCCTGCCTTTATACCATTTTATTCTGGGCGTACCGCAGCATGCCTTCTTATTCCATACAGTTCTAATCATCACCTTACAGTCGTCCACTTCTGGACATAGGCCTCTCCAATTGCATGCCATTCAGCTCAATTCTCGGCAACTCTCATCCAGCTGCTACCAGCCACCCTGCGAAGATCATCGCTCCACCTAGCCTGAGGGTGTCCTACCTTACGTTTGCCGATAAGCGGTCTCCACTCAAAAACAGCTCTATTTATAGGTCTATCAGCCAGTATTTCAAGATTCAACCCTTTCATGACCATATCATCATTCACACAATCCATCTACCGTTTGTTTGGTCTTTCTCTACACTGTTTGTTCAGCGCACCGGGAACGGGACGTCAACGAGAAAACAGATGACGGCACATTGCACTATACTGTCGCTACTACGGCTTTCTCCATTCCACGTATTTTACTCGTATTAGTAATAGTTAGAGATTAACGTTAAGATAATTATTGATTGTACGTTTGCACATTATCATTATCTACTTGTTTTATGGTAGAAACTGATGCATGCATACAAACTGCTAGCTACTGTGTGTTACTTTTAATAATAGATACTATGTTATTAATATACCTAGTTTTAACTGTGACATTGCGTGCGAGAACTTGTTACTGATTTTCTCTTTGCGAAGTGCTGTGAATTACTAATTCTTTTACGTGTTTACGATATAATAACAATGTTTACATTATTATGTGCTCGATATATATTTTTTTGTAAATCACTTATGTAGAAAATTGTTAATTATATCTTCTAGTATTGAAAATATTTGAACGCGTATTGCCTTTACTTACAATTCGACAACGAACTGTGAGGGCTATTCTATTTCTACAATTAGCTAATTATTTTAATTATTACCAATGGCATATTCTATTTCCACAATCGCTATAGCTTCCAAGTGACATTGACATGATCACGTGACGTTTCGATAGCTTATTTTTGGCTTTTCTACTAGCGTCATCACTAATCGAATGTTACTTTGTCTAGATCCTCGGAACACTTTTTCAAGCCGCATCTAGTGGAGTATTATAATTTTTGAAAAGCGTGAAAATATCAGAAGTCTATACTAAAGATCTTTTTTTTCTTTTTTTTTTATTAGCCTACATTGTGTCCCACTGCTGGGCAACGGCCTCCCCTTTTTCCTTCCAAACCTCCCTGTCTTGTGCGATCTCTGGCCATGTTGGCCTGCTTTTTGCAAAGATGTTTACCTGGCCCTGCAAAGATCTTTACCAATGTTAAAAACATTTCGTAATAAGTATTTCTATATTTCTATAGAACGTTCCGTAACTTTATTGCAGCCTCGATTCATTGAAAAGGAAATGTCTGGTAAAACCTATTTCAAATGTTTATGAATTAAAGCATTGCAGCCATAAGTATGAATCGGTTGGGATAAAGCAATGGCAGTTATATTTCTAAATACTTAGGAAGAATCTAAAATAAATTTTCTCTCGAATGAAATTTATTTGCCAAATTTAATTGACTTCTAAAACAACAACACAGCAACAAAAAAAAATCGCCTTGAGCCACCTAATTATAACTTATAATAAATTTCTAATGAAGCCTTAGAATCGAGAACAAGGAGAAAATAGAATTTAATGTCCCTATATCAATTCCACAGCAGCGGGGCGCTACGTCGTACTTAAATTAATTGAAGCTCACCAAATGAAACCGAGATCTCAACTCAACAGATTCCATCATTCCACGCCATTGTCTCATACAAAGAGGGCCGTTCGGCTTTATTGTGCCACGTGCTTTTGTCATCACGACGGAAAAAAAGAGATGATTCCTAGAAAAATAATATAAAATTTTCGACGTAGCGCGCCAGACTTGAATACTTGATACTTAGTAAGATTACTGTGTCGTATATTTCTTTGAAGCTCGACTCTTAATTTGATGAGGAGAATGTAAAAACGGCATTAGGTTATTCGAAGGGCGTCGGAGGGGTGCGGTGGGGTGCGCGGGGTGTGACAACCACGATTTATATTGCTCCAGATGAGATTATGGTATGACGGAGTCGTAAAACATTAGAATGGTGAGCCCTACTTTATTTAAACTTTATTTTCTATTAAATGCTGTCAAATATCTAAAGTTTTAACGTTATACTGCCATTTACTTTGGTATTTTTATCAGAATCATTTTTGACAACGAGTTTTTGGAAAAATTCAGTTTATTGGAGATGAGAGATAAACCATAGAAATTTGGGCTAAAGAGCCGGTTAAAATACCCATTCAACTCCTAATTATGGAGCAAAAGAAGGTCATGGGGAAGCTATTAAGCGCATAAGGCGCAGTCGTTCATTATGAAAATGCTTTCATACTAATGACATAAATGCGAAAAATATTACGTCTGTCTGTCTGCCTGGTACGTTTCGGCTCAATTACCATTTTATTTTGATGAATTTTGGCAGAGCAATCACTTGATACCTGAAGAAGGTCCTTTTTCTACTTATACATGCCGAAAAGAATAACTGTACTCAAAACGCGTGAGAAATCTCGAGACAGTTAGTCCTAGACGTAACTGTGAGAGACTATGGCCACTGCCCGGCAATGCATGTCTTCCGGCTGTTATAACAGCCCATTAGTAGAAAAACACACATGCCTGGGCAATAATTATTCAAGAATGATGATTATGGGAATATATTTCCCACGACTGGTCGTCGGCCGAAAATAGATGTCGTTTGCCAACGGTCATCTAATGTCAGGAACTTACATAATTATCTTGGATTAAAACACATTTTGGGTCATTCATGGAAAACAGAAGGATCCATCATTCAGTAAAAATGTATCAAGGATTTTGAAACATTCATCATCTTTAATTTAAAAACTGCGTTATGTATTGTAACTCAATATCGAGACGCAAAATATCCACACTGCAAGGCAGCCCTTCTATTCATGCCAACCTAGTCTTTGAAATGATAAAGTACCTGATACTTGTGGGCTACTGGGCTTATGGCTAAGTAATATCAGCCGCACGGGTCGCTCGATCAGGTTAAGCTGCGCTTGCCGGGGTTGGTTCGTGGATGAGTGACCATCGTTACATACCAAGACTCCTTCGTGCCTGGAAAAGCACGTTAAGCCGTTGATACCGGCTATCATTCGTTGATCTATGACAGTCGTTTACGGGTCGTCAGCACCCGAAAGTCTGACAACCAGTCTTACCAAAGGGTTGTAACTTGTGGAGGTCAGATAGGCAGTCGCTCCAAGTAAAATACCGGTATTCAGCTGCATCTGGTTTGACCGGAAGCCGACCCCAACATAGTTGGTAAAGGCTAGGCAGATGATGACTTAGTCAAAATCTAGTCTCAACAACAGACACTCCCAGTTCATACCCAATTATTTTCGCTCAATATATCAAGACAAACTTCTTCCACACTAAGAGCTTCTGTAAAGCCATTATTATTACATCAACAATGTTCCGTGAATAATAGTTTCTGTAATGTGCCGACTTCGTGAAGAACGTTCGTATACGTAATCATAATTTATATTATTATTCTAGTTTTGCGTCATACGTTATCGAGGATATGGGGCAGAAAACTTTAAGAGTTATCACCTTTTACACACCTAGTTTTGGTCCAAAAATGGTACTGTTTGTGAACCGAAGTAGGAAGTGATGAAGGGTGGGCGTTTTGGCTGTTGTGTTTTGTAACTTTTGACAGCAAAAATGTATACTTATTGATTCCCATACAAAATCGTCTCCTTTATGTTATGTGTGATAATATCGAATACATAATGTAAAAGTCGCCATTTTGTTTCTTTTTTTCAGCTGCTTCCGGTTAGACTGGAAGCCCACCCCAATATAAGGTAGATGATGATGATGTTAGTACTACTAGTATTAGCTCTTATCGGCTGCTTATGTTCGAGTATGTACCTAGTGGGTGCACAAATCCTATACTATTAAATGAGCAATATTTGTAGGTATGTCGGCCGCGTGGATGTCGGAAAATATCTCACGGGAACATACTACCGGGGAATCCTTCCTTATTCCTTGTCTACATTATAAAGGGAACCTCTGTGCAAAATTTCAGCTTTCTAGTTCCAAGGGTTTGGTTTAGGCAGGGCGTTGATGAGTCAGTCAGTCAGTCAGTCAGGACCTCTTTTTATTTATATAGATAGACCACTTTCTCGAAAACGGCTCTAACGATTTCGATGAAAGTTGCAATGTAAGGGTTTACGGGGCGAAAACTCGATCTCGATCTAGCTTGGTCTTATATCTGGGAATTTTCACCCGCGCAGAGCTGAACTCTAACGCTGGGTACAGATTGGTGAAACGTAAAGTAATATAACACAACTTCTGTTACATTATATGTTATATATCATAAAACTGATTTATTTATTTATTGCATAGAAGATTTACAAACATTAGCTTAAAATATAAATAGTCCTGTGTCAATTACAAATCAATAGAAATATGTTATAGAAGTAGATTTACAAAGAAATAAAGGAAATTAGGAAGGACGGCTAATTTGTGATACATTTCATGTTACGTCATCACCAATCTGTTTACTGACTCCGTATTCCCTAGAATCTTTTGTGGAACATACCGGTGACGTTGCATACGAGCTGTCAATTTTTCTAGCATATCAATTTTCCTGCGCATCCGTTAGTCAGTTTGCAACTGGCAAATATTTAGCCCAGGCTGTCAGTCTTCTAGTTCATCACTCGTACTGCATTAATTTGACGCATTAATTGTCTAATTAGTTTCCGTTATGGTTGAAGAAAAACTATGTAATTAGATGTGCAGCTGCGTAGCTTATTAACTAACGGAAATGGACTGTTATTGGATTAACGGCATGCTGATAATAACTAACTTTTGATGACACGGTTGGCGCAGTGGTTGAGCGATTGACTGCTGCGCAGCATGTCGCGGGTTCGATTCCCGCACGGAACAAATATTTGTACGACCTACAAGTATTTGTTCCGAGTCTGGGTGTTTTTCTATCTATAATATGTATGTATTTACAAAAAAAAAAAATGTATATAAGTAGTTTATCAGCCATCTCGTTACCATAACACAAGCATTAGGTTGCTTAGCTTGGGGCTAGATGGCGTTGTGTGATATGTCCAAAACATATTTATTTATTTAACTTAGCTGACATTTTACAACTTCTGCAATAAGTAAGCAAAGTAAGAATCATAATCAGCCCCTGGCTGGAGGCTTTTGAGCTCGCTTAAAGGCACCCTCAGAAAAGTCCGGTTAAGTAGTCGAGACCTCTCATGGTCACACTACGAGATGCCAATTCCAAAAAAAAAAACATAATCAGCTATAACGTTCCCACTGTCGGGACACAGGCCACCTCTCTGTGAGCGCGGGAGTGGGCCGTAATCTACCACGTGGGCCCAGTGCGGGTTGGTAGATGTCACATGTGTTCGAATTTTTGGTTCTAGGACATGCCGGTGTCCTCACGATGTTTTTCTTCACCGTTTTGAGAGCAGTGGTGATGAAATAAATTATACAAAGTGATGCGCCTGCCTGGGTTCGAACACATAACCTACTACTCGTAAATCGGCCACGTTACCACTGGGCCACCACTGCTCCGTTACCGCTGCGCAGTGTGAGTAGTGGTGGCAATAAGTAAGCCTTTCATGAAATATTTATTTGGGTTCAGGAAATTGGTTCAGAGGGAAACATTTCATACAAACGATAAATAGTAAGATGTTGGTTCCCTATGAAATATGGCAATAAATGAATTCTTGAATAATTTTCTCCGTTATGATGTATTAAAAGTAATGAAATACACAGCACAGTAATTATTCTATATACTTACCGTCTCGAAAATCCTCATTCTAAAAGATCCGTTCATGCTTGAATCTTTTAGCCATTGAGCGAGCTGGAAAACCTTTAACGATCCAATAGAAAAAACCGGCCAAGGGCGTGTCGGACTTCGCACATTTAGGGTTCCGTACTAAATCTGATTTATCAATATATTGGTATTTGTTAGTAAAATATACGTAATAATAAACATTATCACTAAATTACAAGTTCATAGATCAATGGGAAGTTAAAAAATTCATCGGAACAAAATTTTGTAAAAAATTCCTTTGTTTTCCAATATTTTTTCAAACAAAAAACAATGGAAAAAAACCAAAATACATTTAACTAGACACCGACTTCCGAAATTAAAGTTATTTTTCACTTTGTAGTGTTGTTTTTGGAAGTCGGTTGTATTTTTTTCTATAAAAGTTTTATTATTTAATTTTTTTTATTTATTTTTGTTTTTTGTTTTCAAACTTTTATTATTGTGTTTTAGTTTAGTTGGTGATCTTCCTGTGCGAGTCACAATAAATACTTTTTCTTTCTTTCTTTTTTTCTTTCTATGCGTAAAATTAAATGCGTAAAATAAAATAATTATGCGTAAAACAAATAAAGAAAGAAAGAAAAAAAAAAAAAATAAGGACTAATTATCGGAAATACCTTCCGTATTCGTGGCTAAAATGCTGCAGGCTGTAAATAAAGCATTAGAAACGAAGATAGGCACCGGGGTAAGTATGTCACATAAAAAAAGAATAGACTTCGTGTGCAACGGGTTTTTAGGAAATTGCCCGTAGCAACGCGAAGTCTGGATTTATTTCTAGTCATTGGCAATAGGCACGCCCTCTATTACATAACAAATGGGAATTATAACATAGGACTTGGTGAAATGTGGGTATATTAAACATTAAACACGGCTGCTCAGTCCATACTAACGAATATGTTTTTTTCGAATTTGATCCTTATTACTACAACAAGTTGTCAAACTGACAGGTGTAGGAGCGCATTTTCTCGACGGCCGGACTGTAGTCGTGATGATACAAAATCATCTAGCGCTGAACGAAGTTTTTACAAAAACAATGAAGTGTAATCACGGTAGTTGTTACAAAGATAGAGCTGTTTCTATTTCGAACGAGGCATGACTGACGAGCCTCTTCCTATCTTTATGGTGTACTGTTACCATAAAATGTTATGCGTTTCAAATTTTTATATTTTGGTGTCAGATTAGAAGCAAGCTGCTATGTACTTGGTTAAATGGAGGCTGTGATCATGAGCGACAGCACTAAATGCTCTCAAGTGTCTGAAAACGTTTCTGCATGATCTGTCTCGTTACCGGGCTTGATAGGATAACATTCACGACGTTTTCTTTCACGTTATGGTTTAATTAATTGAGTAGGTAAGTCGTGGCGGTATCAAAAAAAAATCCTGTGTTATTTGTATTATTTTTACTTTTTTTTTAATTAGTGATTTTATGTATAAAAAAAATCTTAATTACATTATACAAGAAAACACTAAAATTTAAATATCACATACAAGTATGTAATAAAAAATAAAAAGGGGAAGAGCTCATAGGGGATCAAAAAATTCGTCCGCATCGCTGTCAATGGGAAAAGTGCCCAAATGGTCGGATGGCAATACTAATTCTTTGTGCTAATAATAGGTCAGCCCTCTGGTTCCATGTAGAGTCGACCAACCGTTTGGCGATGTCCCGAAAAAGTCGATGAGCACTCGGACCCCAAGGCCCCAGTTTTACTACCTATTATAATTATGGTGATGTAATCTATCAAATAAAAATATATAAAAAAAGATGCATAAAAAATTGCATGCCACTGTCGCTCCATGCACAATCGCTCTACCTAGGATCAATTTCAATAAATGACATAATATCAGAATTTGTTTCAATGGGGAAGGCAACTGTCAAAATGGCGCTGTCGTAGCTAGTTCCCAACACAAGCTAATAATACCAGGCGTGAGGTGGTTTTATTTTATTTTTGCGAAATGACGCGTTGTTGTGTTCCTAAATACACAACACAATTGGAGTCCACCATTTTCCGAGAGACCCCTAAAATTAGAAGATTGTGGATTAAAGGTACTCGTAAAGATTTAAAAAAAAATAAACTGAGTTCGAAACATTTTGAAGAAAGTGATTAGGGGGATATCTTTAAGGTTTTAAATTCCGATACTTTCAATGTCTAATAGTTGATTAAAAATATTGAAATAACCGAAAATAATGAAATAGTGTAGATAATAGAAACAGGGACCATTTTGGTTATCCATTGAAAGGGTTTTCGATAGGGTTTTACGAAGCAGTTAAACAAAAACCCATACGATGTGGGTAACCCTTTTGACCGGCTTAAATTAAGCCGTTCAAAAGGGTCAAGCTTCAACTTTCCTAAAAACGATAACAACGTAACATTCCTACTCGGAGAAATGTAATATGATCTCTCGATAATGGGCAATTAAAACGTTGCAAATAGCTAATATATATGGTAACCCGAACAAAACCCTTATATTATATAGGTTTTCTTAATGAAGGGGTAACCCTTTCACTGAGTTTCAAGTATAGAACCCATTCAATAGGTTATCCATATTGAAGGAATAACCCTTTTACTGGGTTTCAAGCATAAAACCCATTTAGGGAGTTACACATGATAAAGGTAACCTCATAAACGCCTTACCCCTTCGAAAGGCTTAACTCTTAACTGGGGCTGTACGGTCCCTGAAAAAACTAAACTCATGAATGAACGAAATGTCTTTATTATAGGCCTTAGGGACCTAGCCATGATCACGCCATCTACTATTAGCTATGCCCGACCTTCCCCATTGAAAGTCCGTAAACCATATAAGTACTCCTCAATACATTACACATTATTGTGTAAAGTGTTGCAAGTCTTATGCATTGTATTGCCAGCATCAGTCTTGACTTTACACTTGAGTGTTAATGCTGCAATATGTCAAGGCCCCTCCGCTTGTCATGAATATAAAGCAAAAAAGCTTGTGTAGACTTCAAATTGTTCTATAATAGAACATGTAGGCAAAACAAGGTAGTGTTTTGTTTTTGTGAGTCTGTATATATGGTGACGTAAACAACCGATGCTCAACTGTATATTATCTTAGCAATATGACTTACAGTCTAGTCGTTGAGATTCGATCGATGCGATCTTTACACCTGTCAGTTTCATACTAACTTAATCCTTATTACAACTATATATTGTCCAATTAACAGGTGTCAGGAGCGCATTCTCTTGACGGCCGGACTGTAAGCTCCGTACAGATGTAATGCTGAGGTCTTCAAAACATAACACATGATACTAAATGCCGTCTAATCCACTTTTTGTTATACTTGAACTACGTTCATCATCATCATCTGCCTAGCCTTTTCCAACTATGTTGGGGTCGGTTTCCAGTCTAACCGGTTGCAGCTGAATACCAGTATTTTACACGGAGTTACTCTCTGACCTCCACAACCCAGTTACTGGGTAATACGATACCCCTTGGTAAGACAGGTTGTCAGCCTTTTGGGCTTCTGACGACCCGTAACGACTGTCAAAGATCCACGAATGACAGCCGGGACCAACAGCTTAACGTGCTTTCCGAGGCAGACCTGATCGATCAACCCGTGTGGCTGTTATTTACCTAATTATATAGCCACAAGCCGCTTACTTGGACTACGTTCCGCTAAACATCCCCAACCTATTCTTCAAACAAAAGATAGTCTATATCAAGCACAACTTTGTTTAGTATAGAGTCACGAAATACTCTCGTCTTTCATCGCTTTTGTTACTCGTAAATTCCTTCAAGATCTCTCCCTAGCAGATAAAATGATTAAATCCTCGGTACCTTTGTCTCGCCTGCTTTATGGAGCTGACTAAAAATGTCGACTCCTCACCAATATTATGGAACTTAAATTGGATTACGTAGAACAAAAGGACTGAAACCAAAGAAATATTTTTACTTCAAGTACCTACCTAAGGGTTTTTTATCTAGTCGCGTCTAAATTGAATTGGTACACGATCTTCAAAAGCGGTTGTTCCTAAAACGATTGGGGTTTTTAAGCACACTGTTATTAGTGCTATGATTTATTGTATTATTAAATACATTTAATAATACAATGGTGCCGATTCTGTTGTGCACAAACTAAACTTAATTTAGGCTATTGCTAACTTTTTCTCTCTATTATGACAAGAAAGGGACGGAAGTAAATTAGAGCTGTCAAATTAGTTAGAACTAATTTTTCCATAGACATTTAGACGACACGTAAAAACATGTCGACTAAAAAACACGGTGAAGCGCAAGGCGTGAACTAGTTTGACATCTCCAACTTAGTTCATAGCTATAGCCGTCCTTTTCTTGCGCTGCCTGCTGTAAAAGATAGCGATTCTCTAATTTGCACTAAACTTAGCAACAAGCTCGCCCCCTGTTACATGTGACTTAAACATAACTGGCGAAATGTGAGTCTACTATAGCTACACCTCTGCCCAACCCTTTGGGGATTACAGGCGTGATGTTGTATTATGTAAATACATTTATTTCAGACTAAGTATCACTACATATTATAAAACAAAGTTCCCCGCCGTGTCTTTCTCTCTCACGATGATCTCAAAAATTGCTGAACGGATTTTTATACGGTTTTCGCCAATAGACGTAGTGATTCATGAGGAAGCGGTTTAGATGTAGGTATAATTCATTAAAGGTCTTTTGTAAATTTGCTGAAATTGATGATGATTGTTGAATATGTCGGAAAAAATCATGGCGACTGGGAACGTTACTGGCATGCGCGTTACGATAGTACGTTTCCGTGGGATTCTCTCCGACCTACACGCGAGCGAAGTCGCGGGCAAAATCTAGTGTGATCATAATTACGACCAATATTCCACATTGGTGACAAAAGTTTATTTCCATAGATCGTTGCCGGACTGGTCGTCTTCCATTGTTGTAACCGAAATAAGATTCAATATGCATTCTACACTTGTAATTAGAGCGATTTTACAAACAATCAATTAAAAAGTAGCACACATGAATCGGATGGAACTGGATTCGTATCGGAGCGCGGCGAGATCGGGGCGAGGTTGGTAGCGCATGTCCGTTCAGTTCGGTGTCTAATCACGAAGTCCTCGACTCCTCGTCAAGTACAGGAACCTTGAATGACAGCCGTCATCTGTCACCGTTATTTTCCCCCGCAAACTCAAAATGACATTGACAGCTCGCACAGTGATGCCAACCCCCATTTCCGAATACACCCAAGTCGGTACAACTTGACGTTCCGTTCAGAATCCACGACAAATACATATTGTACTCACACAAATTATGTCACTACTCCTTAGAACTAATCTATAATAATAATTAAAACTAATCTAAAATAATCTACGCCTATTTTATAAATGACTGTACGGCTGTCAAGCAAATGTAAGATGCTATGTCTAAAGTTGCATTAACAAAGTTAATTAATTTAAAGACGACATGACACAGGTGCATTTGAGTACACAATATAATGTATTTATAAAGTTACTGCCTCGAGTAACAGAGGCTTGAGTTATTTACGTACGAAACGAAATAATTCTTTGGTCTGAGGTGGTCTTTTGAATAAGAAGCTAGTTTACTTAAATTATTTCTACTGGTTACCCCCAAATACTCACATGAATGAATGATACGTTCTAAAAAGGCTTTCTGTCGCTACAATTCACCTTAAAATGACAGGGACAGCTTGAGACTTATCGAGTTTAAGGCGCTATGATCCAGCGCTCGAGCCGCGTCCTGAACTGAAGTAGGTTCGTGAGTGGTTGTCTTGCGCATATGGTAGGAATTGTGCTAAACAATCTTACTAGGTACCTTTTCATTTATATAAAAAACTAGCTGCGTCCCGCGGTTTCACCCGTGTAGACCGGGATAAAAAGTAGCCTATGTGTGTAAATCCAAGGTATAAGCTATTTACATACCAAATTTCATCAAACTTGGTCCAGCTGTTTGAGTGTGAAGAAGGAACAAACAAACACACACGCACACACTCACAAACTTTCACCTTTAGAATATTAGTGTGACAAGAAAAAAATTTTTGTTTTTTAGCTATGAGATTGGTTAAACATTACGACGAAAGGAAATTAAATTAACTTTGGGATTTTTTTCTATCCAGCAAAGTTAATCTAATCGTGTTATTAAAAACGACTGCATGTCCGTTAAATCCTTAAAATATATATAAATCTTTTTTTTCTGAATTTTGTAACACTGTTTTTTAGTTTCCTATGGATTCAAAAAACAAGTAAGCGTGGTATCACTCGGGTCATAGGTAGCGCCTTAAAATTATTCTGCGTCGATGTGGCAGACACTGGCACTATCTGCTAGGCCTAGATATTAGTAAGTACTATCTGCAGTAACTTTTGAAAGAACAATCAGAGTTAAAAATCACCTTAAAGTTGCTCTTCATTCTTAACTAAGGTAGCCTTGTTAAAACTTGCTGAGACAAAAACATTAATTGAGTTCCATAAAGTCAACTCATCTAAACGAATTTCTACTTGATCCCTTTGTTTTCGCCTTAACTTTAGGTGTTCTAGATTCATGCAGGAATCAAACTTGACGAAACAAAGTTAGACAACGTCTGAGAGTGAGGCGGCTCTCACAAATAATATATTTCATCTTACTAATCGTGTTATTCAGACTTCTCGCGTTTCGAAGTCTTTTTGAAAAAAATCTGGAAATATGTTGAGGTTCTAAAAATAAAGGTTGGTTTATCCCGTTTTATTAAGACAGACAAATTTTTAAGAGTGTTAAATGAAAAGATGCTTTTTTGATAAATTTTAACCATTAGTGAATAATATGAATTTAATAGGTAATTATTAAAAACACATTTTTATTGTGGCATATATTTAAGTCATCTCAAAAACAGATACTTAATACTTTTTATATGAGTTTAATAAATAACAAAACAGAAGTGTTTAAAAAAAAAAAAAATATTCAGTCCGTTTAAATTCCATTCACATATTATTATAATCATAAACTTAATTAAAACACTGGCGATACGTGTAATATTATTCATACATGGTTCTAAATAAAAGTCACGGTCACTTCTTTGACTCTCACGATATTTTGTAAGTCAGTCGTATCATTCTTACCATTATTATGAAGAAAACGTGAATTTCACACAGCTGTAAGTATTGCATTAAGATTGTCTAATGAATAGAACAGTACTTGAGTTAATTTTTAGGGTTCCGTAGCCATATGGCAAAAAACGGAACCCTTATGGATTCGTCATGTCTATCTGTCTGTCCGTCCGTATGTCACAGCCACTTTTTTCCGAAACTATAAAAACTATACTGTTGAAACTTGGTAAGTAGATGTATTCTGTGAAACGCATTAAGATTTTCACACAAAAATAGAAAAAAAAACAATGAATTTAGGGGGTTCCCCATACTTAGAATTGAAACTCGAATTTTTTTTTCATCAAACCCATACGTGAGGGGTATCTATGGATAGGTCTTCAAAAATGATATTGAGGTTTCTAATATATTTTTTTTCTAAACTGAATAGTTTGCGCGAGAGACACTTCCAAAGTGGTAAAATGTGTATAACCCCCGTTACTTCTAAATTAAGAGAATGATAAAACTAAAAAAAAATATGATGTACATTACCATGTAAACTTCCACCGAAAATTGGTTTGAACGAGATCTAGTAAGTAGTTTTTTTAATACGTCACAAATCGGTCTATTATTAAAACATCGATCAAAGTTACAACGAACTACAAGAACTTTTATATTATGTTATTTGCTGCTACGGAACCATTCATGGGCGAGTCCGACTCGCACTTGGCCGCTTTTTAATCTTATTTACGGCCTGAATTGAGCAATCTTTGAGTGGCAGAAATTATGATTTTGTGTCTCCTTGAGAATTTATTATGCGTGTTTTATTGTAACTGGGTAATTCACCATCTGAGGAAACCTAAGTATTAAGTTATATTAATTCAAGAATATGTTCTAAGAGACTTCCAAACTAAGTAGTGGTCACACAGACATCCCATGTTAGGTACCTGATTTAAATTTATAGAGCGTGGTATTTCCGCAATCGCTGACCAAACAAAAAAAAAAAAACCTAGTTTTCTGCAAAGAAAAATATAAAAAGCTGTCAAATTGTATAAGTGAGTGGAGCAGTATCAGTTCACGCACGTCGCTGTCAACCGATGCGTGGATAATGCGGAATACGCGGGAAAAGTCGCCATCTTTTTTTTTATAGGCACGTAACTGAAGAACTACTAAAGAAAGATACAAAAGTTTGTGTCATTTCACTGTCGTCTCGATATCTTCAACAGCTTTTATGAAGGCTGTATAAAAAGCGCAAGGGAATATGAAAATAATAGTAAAAAGGAGAGCTTTATGCTTTCGCAGCCTCTCGTGACGCTTGGAACGCTTTGTAGAAGTATGGCAGGCTGCCAGCTTCGGCCGGCTGCCTCGCAAAACCTCTGTGACGTTGAAATGATCCAATCCTCTTATCACGAATGAGTGCCAAGTCAATAATTTTGTGCTCAGTAGCGAATAATGTATTTTTTTCTTTGATGTGTTTTTAATTAGGAAAGTGCCGAAAAAATGTATCTTAAAATGCGAATCAGACATTGTTTCAGGCCTCGATATTCTTATAACTTTGAAGTAGTTGTGCCAATATTTAGAAAAGGTCTTTTGGTGCCGTTTACACAAGATCTTTTATTCTCCGTCGTCGTTTAAAATGAGAACGATCGAATCAAAACAAGTACTAAATAGGAACGGAAATTGGAAGAATCTAACCGGATATTTATGTTCAACGTTTCAATGTTGATATTTTGTGTTGTTCTATAGTCTGTACCTAACGAGAATGATTTTACTAAAAAAATAGAAATAAAGCGGGGCAGCGAGCTATTTATACACACAAACATGTTTTTATAAGACCGTTGTTTGAAGTAGTAAACAATTAAATAAAAATCTAGGGAAATATATACAATGGAAACACGATTTGATAAAGTTGGCTCGACAGAATAAATTCGCAAAGTTACCTCTTGTCGAGTAATTTTTTCCTCTATTTCCCAACTTTTTTATATAAATAAGTAATTTTTTTATGATTAATTTACTAAAATAAAGTTCATAGATGACTGAAGCGTTTATATACGATAGTTTTTTATTTAAGAGCATTATGATGAAAATAACAACGAAAATCATTGAAAAAGTGCAAGTGTGGTTATTTTCTTTACTCTTTACACGTAAAGAAAAAGACAGAGACGAAAGAAAAAGCTCGGTGTTTATTAGGACCAGTGTAAAGTAATACATTTATCAAAAGAAAATCATTAGTGTCTTTTTGAACTTGTCTTGCTCCTTTTTAATATTTCTTGTGTTTTATGATTTACCCAGACTAACTAACAGATAATAACTCAATTAAAACACATCGAAAATAGAACTAAAAGGCCTTTTAGAAAATTAATTTCCTAGCATTTAAGACAGGTAGATTCTCCAACTTGGCAAACAAACAACTATTGAGAAACTTAATTATCAAGTTTATGTAAATTATATGATCTTAAAGTTCCTACAGTTACCTAATTTTAAGCTATGATCGGATATAATGTCAAAGTTTCAGTTAATCTCGTACTAGTTTAGCTCGTCTCAGTCTACTTAAGAACAGATAAAATTAAGTATCACTCGTCTTTATATTATCTGTTTACCTGACATTAAAACGCTACTCTCATAGTCATAGTCTCTTCATGAATAATTTTTGTATTACGATGTGATTTTGTAACAACACTGTCATAATGTAAGTAATAAAACTGCATTAACATTCAAATAACATCACGGGCGAAGCAGAGGTTAGTACAGCTTCGCCAGACAACAGCTCAAGTGCGGTCACTGTCGCACTGCATAGAAAAGAAAGAGGAGCACGATGACACTACGCTGGTAATTTATTGCAAAATATGAAGCAATTATCTATTTACAAAATATATATTGATTGGATTAAAAATTAAAACACTGTTATAGTAATATTTTGCTTGTAGAATAATCTGACATACAATCAGAATGATTACATGTATATTATTATGGTTTTTAATCTTTAAAATAAATTTTTAGAGGTATCTTCGTGATTTTTTCTATTGTATCAAATTAGTTGTATTAGGTATGTGTTCAACACACTAACTAACTAGCTTATATCCTGAAGAATATCATATATTTGTCTGATTTTGTTTACTGCAATGGATCATATAATTTTAGCGTTATAAAACTTGCGTTTAGGTCGTGTAGTCTGCTTAAAGTCCCATGTAATTTAGGATTTATGCATGATTACTGTCAAAATCTTAGCTTACCTATAATAATTCTAAATGTCAAAACTGTACATAAAAAAAACTTCGAAAGAACATGACACTGACATAAAACTTTAAAATTCATAAACGAAATAATGTCAAAATAAATGCGACATTAACAAAGCCGTTCCATGTTAATTTTAATGCAAATCTTTGACATGACAACCAACATTAAACGCGTTAATTTGGCTTGACGAAATACTTAACATTCTTCAAGTTAATGTTGTAACTTTAGTATAGCTTTTTAACATGACATCAAAACTTACTAGCATATTAAAGTTCATATAAACTAAATGAATTTAAAGAAAATTTCTTGATTTATTTAAAACTAGCTCTAGCCTGCGTGAATTTTCGGCCCCCGACCCCCGCGTTGCATCGCATAGCCCGCCCGAGCTATTACTTCGTTTTCGCTTAGTGTTCTTTCTGACTTTTTTTCTTTTTGCTCAGCATCTTTGAATCATAGCGTGAAATTAAATAGCCTTTAGCCTTCCTCAAGCATCGGGCTATCAAATGCAAAAATGTTTTTTCAAATCCGACTGTCAGTTCCAGAGATTACCGCAGTCAAACAACAAACTAACTCTTCAGCCTTATTATATTAGTCCAAGGGCCTATTTCACGATGTCCGAGCAGCCCTACTTACTGAATAAATTCAAAAATGGAACAGATTTTGTATGAAATTATCTGTCAAGTAAGTTAATAGGAACTTAATCGTAGGTTTAGGGAGATTTTTGATTTAAATGGAAACTATTGTTCTTTATAAAATACTTTTTTTAGCACATTAGGTATACCAACAAGCCCAAAAGCAGCTTATAAAAACCATGAACCATACAACACCTCGAGAATTACCCATAAAATAAAAACTTTCTAACCGGCCATAAGAAACACCATGATCGCGTAAGAGTTAAGAGTTAGTACAAAAACCCACAGTTATATCACCTTGTTTCAAAAACTCTCACCTTCATTGCAGTGTGTTCCGAATTAGTCGAAAACTATTTAATTATAGTGAGATTTGTATCGGAGAGATGTTTATTGCAGAACCTGTTTAGAGAAGGTACTAGTCAACAATTTTTTTTTTTTTTTTATTAGCCTACATTGTGTCCCACTGCTGGGCAAAGGCCTCCCCTTTTTCCTTCGAAACCTCCCTGTCTTGTGCGGTCTCTGGCCATGTTGGCCCTGCAAACCTTGTCAGATCGTCACACCACCTTCGCCGTGGCCTGCCTCGACGGCGATGTCCTCCCTCAGGCGTCCAGTGGGTGACGATCTTTGCCCATCTCTCCGGGTGCATTCGCGCGACGTGTCCGGCCCACTCCCACTTCAGCCTCGCTGTTTTTTTGAGTTATGGAGCACAGGATGGTGTTTCTAACTCGGTCTGTACGCTTGACGCCCATTATGCTGCGCTCCATTGCCCGTTGGCAAATCTTGAGTTTGGACTTTTGTTGTTCAGTAAGTGACCAACTTTGTGCACCATAGGTTAGAACGGGCAGGATGCACATGTCGATGAGTTTCCTTTTAAGTGTTATAGGAAGACTACCTTTCATGTGCCAACAATTAAATGATCCAAATTATACGGAAAGAGCAAGTGTTATGTGGTCTGCTATTCGGGTTTTAATGTTACATTTAATATGTATCTACTTCAACATTTTAGTATGATATCACCGAAAGCTATTTCAGTGATATCACATACATTAAAAGGTATTTATTGCCTTTGTATTATAATACGTCCCTATTTTATAATTTACCCATTTAGATATTATAAATTTTAAAAGAAATTAGCTCCTACGCAACTTATAGCTTTTTGTCGATTTTATAGAAAATTTATTTCACTTGCGTGTAAAAGAAAGCCAAAATTAACTCGAACCTAACATAACATCACGCTTGTATTCCCCGAACGGTCAAGCAGAAGTGTAAGTACCTCTAGTACATCCAAATTTCACCAGTTATGTTTATGTACGTAATAGGGGGAACCGGGCACAATCCAGACTCCGACTCCGAATTAACATGAAATAATGTTAAAAGTGAAGTTATTACTAGATTATGCAGATTAACTGCTGCAAATAAACACTTCAATTCAGTTTTCGGTTAAATAAGACTATCAACAAATTAACTAGACCGAAACGAGATTATTCAATATTTCACGTAATATCATTCCTATTCAGCTACCTATCAAAATAAAATTATTGTTAAAAAACCTATTTCATTTGATTGTCTGTAAATATCAGCATATTTTCCCAACTGAGAAATTCCAATAATTTCCACCAGCGATAAATGTGAAACAATTGAACATCTACGAATGGAAGATAGTTACAAGAAAAGGAACACGTGGGTGTAGCACGAACGCGCGGATTTAAAAATTGAAAATACTAATTTCACACATAATCATAATATTTACTTTTTAAGACTTTATTCATACATACATACATACATGCATAAACTCATGCCTTCTTGCCATGGGGGTAGGCAGAAACTACAGAACGCCACCCGCTACGATCCTTACATACTCCTTTTGTCCCGTTTACGTTCATACATCAGGTAATACACGCACGCCGGTTGCGAGTACTTCGCACCTGACCTTTCTGAAGAACATCACCAATAAGGTCACTATACGTCTTCCTAGGGCGTCCCCTCCCGGCGTTTCCACTCACTTTGTTAGTCGCCTTTCATTCATCCTCTCAACATGACCAAAACCATCTAAGCATACCTACTCTTTTCAATATCTATGGGTGATATTTTTACATAGATTATTTTATATTTTATGAATATGAGAACGTTAGACGTTACATTTGTAGATCATTTGCTATTATGTTAAGTACCTGGTACTTGTTGACAGGCCTACACTTTCCTCCCTTAACTATTAACACTATAATTTTAATACACTGTAAAAACTAATTACTTTTAATTTAAAAGAGTAACCATGTAATGGAGTTTATTGCCGGCTCTTCTCCTTAGAAAACGACTAATTGGAACCGTGCACCTAGCTTCGGACCTTTCATAAGTGCCCAGCATGTGGTAAGTGAAATAAAATTTTGAGTTTTTGATTTTGATACCAAATCGAGTTTGTCGCAAAAAAATAAACGAAAACACTGCAGGATAATAGTAGCATTTTCGATTAAAAATCTTTCGAATTTACATTACTTTTACGTTTGGTCTTCATGCTATTCTATGAATGAAGATAGTACAAAAGTCAGAATAAACAAGCCGACTTTTAGGGCACTATCTCACTAGGACACCAGTGGCGGCGCGGCGCGGCGCAACCATGGTCGCACTGCCAAAAAATGTATGGTTGGTTGCTCAACTGATCGAACGCCTGGTGGGTGAGATATCCACCATAATACTGTGTATATTTTGCTGGCAGCGTGACAAAGGTTGCGCCACAATGGTGTCCTAGTAAGATATTAGACTCAATGTGTGTTTTCATGACTATGTTTTTTAGTAAAGTTGTTAAAAAGCACTAAGTAGAACAAAAATAAAAATAGCAACACCTCAGTGATCACCTGACGTACCAATTATAAAGCGGAACACAGTACTCAGTAATACAGTAGTAAGTAATTAAAAACATGAATTTTTATTTGTCCGAGATTCCGATTCGTGCGTGCACGCTGAATGCGAACAGTGCATGCGCACGCGTTGGTGTCTTTTACACTGTTGAAGAAATAAATACCTCCAGTAGGTATTTCTTTCTTCTAAGAATTTTTATTTTGTGGAAATTAAGTTTTTGTAAGCTGAAAAGTAAAAATTGCATATTGCAATAATACAATGCAGTTCAGTGTGATAATTATTGTTAGCTTTTTATTTATCAAGGATAAAGTATAATTTCCACAAAATACATTTTTTTTTTATGGCGATTGTCAAATTTCTGAAGAAGATTGTCAATTCATTTGAGACGCTTAATTTCATTATGTTAAATTACCTATTGGTGCATCCCATAATATCCGTTTTATAAAAAAAATATCTACAAGCAGTAGGTGGCACCTAATAAATATAAAATATTCGCTTATTATATTATTAGCTTGGATGTTTGAATTCGAATATAATAGTTGAAAGTATACATACACACATAATCAACCATCAAAAAGAATATTCCTTTCTATACACCTCTATTTGTCAATGAACCTTACCTAGTAATAACTCAAAACCATTCTGTCTAGTTTCATAAACGCGACAATGCATTAAATAGTAAGAGTTTACTATATTGTAACTAAACGAGAAGAGCAGAAATATCTCCCTTTGTCATTGTACTACTCGTAATACAATAAAACAGAAAGTTTATTTTTTACTGAGCTTTCACACAAACGTGCCTTATTAGATAATAACTTTTATTTACAGCCGTTGTACAAAAAACTAAAGGTAAGAATATTTCTTTATAATCCATAAAAAATATTCTCTTGGAATAAGAAAAGAATAGAATACTCTTTATTATGCACTGCATATTTGTGAATACTGGTATAACATTTTTCTGATGGCATATTTATTGGTACTCTGTTGTTTTTTATTGTTTAAATAAAGGAACAAAACAAAATATAAACAGAAACTCAATCTGCCTAGCCTTTTCCCAACTATGTTGGGGTCGGCTTCCAGTATACCCGGATGCAGCTGAATACCAGTATTTTACATGGAGCGACTCCCTATCTGACCTCCACAACCCAGTAACTGGGTAATACGATACCCCTTGGTAAGACTGGTTGGCAGACTTTCGGGCTTGTGACGATCCGTAACGACTGTCAAAGATCCACGAATGATAGTCTCGACCAATGGCTTAACTTGCTTTCCGAGGCACGGAGGAGTGAAAGATGGTCACCCATCCACGGACCAACCCCGGCAAGCATAGCTTATCCTGATGGATCGACCCGTGTGACTGTTATTACTTAGCCACGAGCTCCTCTCACCACGAGCTCATAAGAAATATAAACAGTAACATCACACAATAATCTTTAATATAGATATTCTCTCAATAACTATCTAGTTATTGATTCCAAAACGTTATCTATTTTCAACTGAGTGTTCAGAAATGCAACTGTCAAAATATCGAACCAACATCAATAGGAAATAGATAAACTGCGGCAAAAAATGTCTTAGAAGTCTGGCACCTAATGACGTACAGTCAACTGAGCCTGTAGCAGTACACTGCTGGACAAAGGCCTCTTTTAGGCTGCGACACAACACCCTGTCCTCCGGCTTCCACATCCAGTCTGTCCCAGCCACCATTTTAAGGTCGTCGCTCCATCTAGCTGGGGGGCGTCTCACAATACGCTTGCCGATACGCGGTCTCCACTCCAGGACTCGTCTGCTGCACCGGCCATCGGTCCTTTGACAAACATTGAACGAATACCTATTCCTTAACTATAAAACAAGATGCAGTGCCATATGCATATCATGATGTTCTACATTTTACCAATTTTCTCACCTACATAAAACCGAGTGGGTACATTTATCTCCTCAAAACTGACATACATCTAATTACAGTAAGGTGCAATCATACTTAACGGTACTACCGGTCATTCCGACTGGAATGCGTGAGCGCAGCTCTATAATCGCTCTAATAACCGTGCCCTCTCTAACGTAATTATAACCTTTAGTACCTATAAAAACAAGTGATTGGGAACAGCTATGAGATTTCTCTCCTGGTTATTGATAATGGTAGCAAGTGAGGCAGTGTTTTGTTTTGATTTTAAAGTCGGTGTATTAGATTTCTGAGTACAAAAAGGAATGAATTTTCTTATCTTATTTAGGAACGAAAGACATATTTGGGTCAATAAGGTTAACCAAGATGAAAGGTTTTTTTTCATGTAAACAGTAAAACATGTACATACACTCTGTATATCTTTCACGTGGATAAAACATTTTTGGTTTTAATATTACCCAAACAAAAAGCGCTGAAAATTGACATATCTCAAAAAAACAGTTTGTACCTATATGTTAAGGGCAAATTTCACCAGTAAAACTGATCGATCAACACATCTAAACCGCGTTCAAGAGCTGACCGTGTGACCATTATTTTGGAATATTGACAGTGACAGCTCTTGAACGCAGTTTCATTGGTGAAATTCGCCCTTACATCGCTATCTGCCATAAATACTGCAACAAACTCCATTGAAGATTATGAATGACTGATTTGACAATTGCAATAATATCCCCAAGCATTTCGTCGCTCGGAGTTTCTTTGAAGGATAAAATCAGGATTGAAGTTATCCGGAAAAGAACCGGAGTAACCGACATAGCTTGCAGAGTAAGTTAACTGAAGTGGCAGTGGGCTGGCTATGTTTGTCGATGGACCGATGGCCGGTGGAACAGACGAGTCCTGGAGTGGAGACCGTGTATCGGCAAGCGTAGTGTGGGATGCTCCCCAGCTAGATTGACCGACGACCTGAAGAAGGTGGCTTGGACAGACTGGATCTGGAAGGCGGAGGACAAAGTGTTGTGGCGCAGCCTGGGAGAGGCCTATGTCCAGCAGTACACTGCGATAGGCTGAGTTGATTGGCTTCACCCACGTGGATGTAGGAAATAATCCCACGGGAACCGTAAATTTTTCCGGGATAAAAAGTAGCCTATATGCAATTTCAGACTATAAACTATCTGCCAAATTTCATCCAGATCCGTTGAGCCGTTCTGGCGTGATTGAGTAACAAACATTCATCCAAACTTTCGCAATAATTTATAATAGATAAATGATTTGACTTTGAGTCAAGAAAGCTAACCATATCAGTCACCCATCTAACATTACAAGTACTTCCCTGTCCCTTTCGTCAAGCGTGTAACATTTCAAATTCTCGCCTCGGACTAGGGTTGCCAACCCTACTGTAAAATATATATATATTATTATATAGTATAGCAGTATGTTAGAGAACTAAATACCATATTTAAAAAAAAAATGTAGTAGGCAGAACTACTATATTTTCATTTTAATACATAATTTTTATTTTATTTATTTATGTCAGACACAATGATCCATAGTTATGTTAGTACAGGTACCTACTTATAAATTATGTTAGTAACAACAGAATAAAATACACGCCACATTAATACCTACTATTATAACTAAAATTAAATTCACAAAAAATATTTAACACACATAAGTACATTACACATTTGGCGAGATGTGTAATAAATGTAATAATTATTAGTTACGAGACATTATTTTTTTTAGCAAAAAATAAAATATTTTTGTAATCTACTTTTATTTTCTTTTTTTCGCCGTCTATTATATTTTTACAAGCAATGGCTTCCAAAATGCTTTATTTGATATAAAAAAAGATGACAACCCTACCTCGGACTGAGAAAAGTTATCACACAACGCTTTTACTTGCTTTCACGTGAAACTCGTGAGACAATGTCTTGACGCGCAGACGTGCGTAAACGCAGATAAATGGTTGTGTATTTCAAACGAAATTATTGTACGACTAGCTGTACCCGTGATTCTGTCCGCATGTCCTTTTCTTTTTTTTTTTTTAATTTTCTGAGTTCTAAAGTAACAAGTCGGTTTCCTTCTACCTGTGTGTTTTACTTGTGGTCTGTGTGTTGGTGGTAATTTTTTAAGAAAATATAATATTTTCTTCTAATCAGTTCAATTTTTGAATTGAACTAAGAGTAGTTGGGAGAAGGTTAAGCAGATGATGATGATGATGACTCATCATCACAATGAAGAAACACGCACTTCCCCAAGTACCAAGTTACTTGTAAAAAAAAACACGTTACTTGTTACTTACCTGTTTCAACTCCAACAATCTATAGGTAGCAGGGACATCGACGCGCAAACTGTAACCATGAATTCAGCACATAACTGTTGGGTCAAGAATCAGCGTTGAAATTTTTTATCGGTTTTCAAAAAAAAATCTGCTGTTTCATAGAAAAGTGCAAACCTACACAGTCAAAATGTATGGAATAGCTAGTTTTATTTTTAATAAATGACGAAAAATTTTAACGCAGTGGTTTATTTAGTTTAGAATCATGTACTGAATCCATGATAACAGCACAGTCCAGAACTGGTTACTTAGTTCGCCGAACTTCGTATGCAGCTCGGGCTTCGTCGGATTACTGTATGATGTATAGACTCTGGGTTGCGCGTCGATGTTCCTGCCAGCCTGTATAATACCAATAGGTACCAATTTTTCAATCAGTGGCATTTGTTCCATTTTCAATCTGTGCCTCTGTTTCCTTTCGGCCGAAAAAATATCAAAATTGCTGCAAGCAGACTGAGTTACTTTTGCATCGGCAAGTGTGTAAATATCATAAGTGAATGTAGCTAAGTACTTATTACTGCAAAATATGAAAGAAAGTAGCCTGTCTGCCTGTCCTGGTAACCTTACCTAACCTCATGATCTCGAAAACCACTGAGTTTGTTTCAATGGAGTTTCGGATGTCTGATAGCTGTTTCGTTTTAAAGTGGACTGAAATAAATTGTTGTCAAGCAAAGATTCATACGTTCATAGATTCGTTTTTGTTTTTATTCCACCGTAAATGTATTTGATTTACCATTTGATTTCCCTAGTAAACCTCAATTTTCAACCGTTTTTGCTGACTTATCGTATTAATGCCTTAATGCATAAGGAAAACCACAGTAAAAGGAAAATAAAGAAAATTTCCTTTCCTCGTGATTCCCTAAAACTTGATCTATTTTGCTTCACAATATTAATGCAAATTTCACCATTAAACTGAGCCTCTGGTAAATTCAAAGTTACCAAACTGTGACGGTAAATCTTCCAAGAATAAGAATAAATTATATAAGAATAAAATAATAAAATTTAAGTTACTTAATAGTTGTCGGTTTGTCCCAATTAGGGTGAGTCCAGAAATTACCCAGTAGTAGGTAAGTTAAAAAATGATAATCTAAAAAGATAATGTCTCCTCCAACGACGAAATTTAAAAAAATATCACGTTCATTACAGGATATAATTATACAAAACTCATAAAACAGCATTTTAAATAACTGTTATGTGACGTAAATTACAATGTTGACGGCAATAAAAATGCCAATCCAAACATTACCAGATTAGATGAAATCAGATAATTTATGACGACACACCAAGTTCGTCCAGTATTCTTAATATGTGTCCCAAAATTCTTTGTAACAGTACCTTACAGTTATATACTAAACACGTTATTAAGAACTAAATTAAAACTGTTATCAAAAAGAAACCCGTTCAGAAATTACGTTATGTTGAGTAAAAAGTTCGTTGACTTTTGGCAATGTGGTAAAGAATTAACATTGGTCAATCATCATCTGCCTAGCCTTTTCCCAACTATCTTGGGGTTGGCTTCCAGTCTAACCGGATGCAGCTAAATATGGAGCGACCGCCTATCTGATCTCCAGAACCCTAAAAAAACTGGTTGTCCGACTTTCGGGCTTGTGATGTCCCGTAACGACTATCAAAGATCCACGAATGCCAGGGGCACGGAGGGGTCTCGGTATGTAAAGATGGTTACCCATTCCCGGACCAATCGCAGCAAGCGTAGCTTAACCTGATCGATAGACCCGTGCGGCTGTTATTACTTAGCCGCGAGCCCCTCTAATATTGGCCAATGTAATGCCTAATTAGTGTATTCTAAAGGATATTAATTACCACGACAATCAATTAACTGTACAGCAACCGATAGCACAAATTCGGCGGTTGCCGTACCTAAAATGTCCGGTTCTGTTGGCATTGAAGGTCATCAGAAGGCAAAAATGTAATCCAACTTTTAGAAGTTGGGTTACATTTGGGTTTGGGTTGGGTTTGGTTGGGTTTTAAGGTTTAGGTTGGCTTCCTTCAATAGTTAGCTATTGAAGGAGGCCAACGTAAACCTTGTAGAAAAGAAGACCCTAATAACCAACTATGTGAATTAACTCCCATGCACGTCGAAGGAAAAAGATCTAACCGTTATCTCTAATGGCTAAATGCGTTGCTAAGCGCAAAACTCGAGAACGCCTGGACTAATTCGGATATATATTTTTTTTCAAATACCTATTCGTTGATGTCTGAGGAAGGTTCTTAAAAAGAGAAAAGTTGGAAAAGTTGTCGGGAAAATTGGAAAAATCTGGAAAACTGAAAGTGCATTTTCTATGGGAATTTTATATGGTATGAATGATTGAAATTTTCGGGACAGCTAGTAATTAATTATAGAGATACTAAAAGTGCCGAAACAATGATGTTACAATAAATAAAATAAATGTTTTTGATGATTGAAATAGCAAGTCTAGATTACAATTCTAATAGCAATCTGTCAAACTTTAATTGAACTCTTACTTTGCGTTCAATTACATTCAGAAAATTGCCACCAGTGCAGCAGTGATGCAAACGGAGCAAATACAGCGATTTCATAATGCGTAGGTACTTACTGGTATTAGAGAGAAAGAGATTGGTTTGTTGTGGCTTTTGAGATAATTTACTTAGACATAAGTATCTTGATGCAGGTGGCAATAAAGTTCCCTGCATACGCGGCATAATGACGATGTATCAACAAAAAAAAGAAGACGAAATCAAGACTAACAAGCTTCTAGTATTTATTTATTTCTATTGCAATTCTAAACTTTATTTATTTATTTAAAATATGTACGCCATTTTAAATTAATAAATAAAAGTTATAGGTAAGGTAGGTAGGTTATAGGTAAGTTCTGATGTATAAACCAATTACAGGAATACACGGCATTCACATACATAATTAAAGCAACATCTTCTAAACACAAAATCAAATTTTAAAAATATGAATTTATTCTAATTAGTGTTTGACCTTCCATAATAACAAGAGACAATACAAATTATTAAAGCTTTGTTTATTGCAAAATAATAATTTATTCGTGTTAGAGTGGATTCAGCAGTAAGCACCCTTGTCTCCTACACAATCCTCCCCATCATTATCAACAAAATGTATTCATTTATTCAAGTGTTCGCCGTCAGAAGTTGTTAAAGAGATCAACTTATCATACCTTAAGAAATTCTTATGTTTTCCCGGCAAACTTGAAATTATGTTCACACTGAAAGGGACTTCTGAATTTTCGGATTCATGTGCGTATTGTATCATTATCACTTGCTTAAAAAATTGCGAAGGAAAAGGTCGTGAGGAATCCGGCTGAGAGATATTTCTCGATGTAAAGCCAAGTCAGACGCCAAGGGCGGCATTAAACTCTGACACCAGGTTAGTTACTAACCACACGAAAAAGAAGTAGAAGACTGAAAGGAACTTCCATTTTAAATTGTGAACGTTTTAAACTCACCTTTGATGCTATTTCCAGCGCCTCGCACCTTGTTTCCAAAAGTGTTCCTCCTTCAATAACTCACAAATTTCCACTTAACGCCTCAAGCACGATAAAAAATCACCACGTCGATATGGAAACATGAAATTTCCATAATTCGCAACATTTCACAAATCACATTGAACTCGCGGAGAGTTGAGAGCTTGTAAAAGGCTGTATTGATAAAAGTTCTATCACACGCTGCTGCGTACCGTAATGTGTCACATTAAAAGTTGTCGGCGCAAACTTGGGCTCGTTTGCCTGACTTGTCACGAGTATCAGGCACTTCGCGGTCAGATTGTTCGTTATTTGTGAATATTCGTTTAAAACTGGAGTGTTTGCTGCGAGGAAGTGTGCGCGAGCGCAATGACGCGTGCAGGTTGTCGGGGAGGAGGGCACAGACCTCGAGCGTGTGGCGGCGCAGGCGCCGACTGCCGAGACACGAGTACCGTTGCTCCGAGAGTGGGAGCGAGGTCGGACAAGCCGGCAGGCTTTGACATTTCTAAGTTATTTGGTTACTTCATATCGATGCCATGACTCGCTTTTGTTATTGTTGCCGCTCTGGCACAGATCTGCTGTTCAGCCGGAATTGTAGCAGTTGATTACCTTGATGGTTTATTTAACGATGCAAAACATTAACCACAGTGTGAGAGGTTCCATTCATTTCTAGCTAGAAGTGCAAGAATTTCATGCGGTTGTATTCGGAGAACATGTCTATTTGGAGGTCATAATATGGTATCATTTTCGAGCTTTTGTTGCAGTAAGCTACTGTATTGTACTGAACCGTCTATCAAAGCTTTTATAGTTAAGTTATGGCCTACAAAGCTAATCTTGTATAACAACATTTTATACTCGTCGTACTCACTACTTATCTAACCTGACACGCGATAAATATATTTACAATAGGCAATCTACAAGCATAAAACGACAAATTATTCAGTTTACGATCGCAATAAAGTAGCTCCAGCTAACTAAAGCTGTTCACGCTTTATTACGAGCTCTTGGGGCTATAAATCTCATAATCACATGTCTAATGTCGTGAACTCGTGACAAGACTTGGGTTATCTCGTGACATTGTCGTGTTATCTCGTATGAAATCGTGTACTAGATCTTGACATGGGCTCTGTCAGCTTCAAGATATATTTGCATACTTGGATCTAGGAAAGTTACTAGACTGGTCTTGCCTGAATCTGCAATAGTTGTGAAGGGTTAACTACCTACTATATCCTATCCTATATTATTAATTCTCGAATACGGCTTTAACCATTTTGATGAAACTTGCAATTTAAGGGGCAAAAAATCGATCTAGCTAGGTCTCATATCTGGGAAAATTAGTTTTTTCTCAATTTTCACCCGAGCAGAGCTCGATCGCCCAGGGGGCTTACTATGAGCTGTTATAGCAGGGCAGAAGTTGAACGGTTCCAATTTGAGAGAGAGACGGAGCGAGTGGCGGATACGACCTATAGAAGACCATCCTTTTTTCTCAACGGAACCATGATGGATCCATGATGTTTTTTTTCTGTTACAAAGCTTTTATAGCCTTTTTTTTTGTGGATGGGAAATCATCAAATGACTTCTCCCGCTCTGGGCAGAGCGGGAGGGCGTGAGGGCAGACTTTTACTGACTAAAACCCACCCATGTTCCTTCAGTTGCCCGAGCCAGGGCCACGGTATCTCTTTCGAACTACCCGCGACTCCGGCGGCATCGGCCCAATTGACCCCGTCACTGCTGACATCTCTTTGAGGCGCGCGTGGAACACAACGCGCCGTCGACCCAGGCCTGATCCTTACCGGACGGCGAGCTGCCCATTACTCGTCGTCCGCAAGCCTGCGCCTACGGTGGCCGGGAATCGGAAATCGATTCCCGCCGCCCAGGGCGTCTCCAACGGCGGCTAGGGGCGCGAGGGCGCGGCTGTTGCCTCTCCCTCACGCGTTCCGCTTCCTCCTTCGCGAGCATTACTGTTTCGAAGAAGGAGGTGACGGCTTCCCATGCACTCTCGCTCCGCACCATGGCCTGGACCAGGTTTGGACGCGAGAGATCGCCGCCGCCGATCGCCTCCGTGAGAACACGACGGTGCTCCGCCCAAGCCGGGCAGACCTCCGCTGTATGCTCCATCGTGTCCTCCGGGCGATCCACATAATGGTGACACCTGGGCGTTTCCTCCCGCCTTATCCGAAACAGGAACCTCCCGAAACAACCGTGTCCGGTGAGGACCTGCGTCAGGCGGAAGGTGAGGACGCCGTGGCACCTCTCCAACCACTCCTCAAAGAGGGGACTTATCGCCGCAATTGTGGCGTGCCCAGCGCTGGGTTGCGACAATCGCACTCTCCATGTCGCCATGAGATCCCGCTGGAGCTCTGTCCGCTGTACCATGATTTCTCGCGGCAGCGGAGATACGCTCCGGCGTTTCGCCTCCTCGCACCACTTCCACACGTGCGCGAGGACTTTTGCCTCCAGATCCCATGGCGGTAATCCGGCAAAGAAGCACGCCGCCTCACAGGAGACCGTGCGGTATTCCCGGACTAGCCGGATGGCCATTACCCTCTGGGACGCGTTCAACCGGCGGGCTGGTCGCAGCCTCAGGGAATGCGCCCACACCGGTGCCCCGTAAAGGGCCATGGACCGCACGACCCCCGCGTAAAGCCTCCGGCAGGAGGCGTTTGGACCCCCCAGATTGAGCAGGAACCGCTTCAAGGCAGCCCCGGCCCGCTCCAGTCTGGGAGCCAAACGTCGGAAGTGCTCCACGAAGTTCCACCGGCTGTCGAGGACGAGTCCCAGGTACTTCATCGTCGACTCGACCCCGATGTGAACCCCTCCTGCCGTTATTTGGGAACCCGACGGTGGCGCGTTCCGAGGACCATGAAAACACATGACCTCGGACTTGTGCAGGGCCACCTCGAGTTGGCGCTTCGGCCCGCATTTTAGCGGGCTGTCGTCGCGCCTGCTGAAGACTGCAGGGGCGCTCTCGTGGCTGCTGCCCAACTCGGGCGGGCCCAGCGCGCGATGCCGGCAGCTCTACGCCGGCATCTTGAGGAGCATGGCCCTCTACGGTGCCCCCATCTGGGAAGACTCCCTCCGAAGGAGGGAGAACGCCGCCGCATTGCGGGCGCCTCAGAGGGCTATAGCCCAGCGGGTCGCGCGGGCCTACCGGACGGTGGGTTTTGCGGCGGCCTGTGCTCTGGCCGGCACCCCCCCTTGGGAACTCGAGGCGTGGGTGCTTGCCAGAGTATACGAGTGGACGGCGGGGTGGAGGGCGAGAGGAGAACGCCCGGCCCCGGAAGAGCGCGAGGCCCTCCGACGGGAGTCGCGAGACGCCATCGTCGTCCACTGGACGGGAGAACTCGCCACTGCAGTCTTTGGCCGCCGGACCCTCGATGCGCTCGGGCCAGTGCTGCGAGACTGGCTCGAGCGGTCGCACGGGTTCCTCTCCTTCCGTCTGACGCAGGTGCTGTCCGGACACGGCTGTTTCGGGTCGTACCTGCACCGAATCGGACGGGAGGAGACGCCGTCGTGCCACGGTTGCGGCGCGGCGGAGGACACGGCGCAGCACACCCTCGGGTCGTGCCCGTCGTGGTCCGAGACGCGCCGCGATCTGGTCGCGGTGATAGGACCGGACCTCTCGCTCCCCGGCGTGGTTAACGCCATGCTGGTGGATGAGAGGTCCTGGGCGGCGGTCGCCTCCTTCTGCGAACACGTCATGTCCCAGAAGGAGGCGGCGGAGCGGGCGCGGGAGGATGATCCTCACGCGGCGCCGCTCCGAAGGCGGAGGAGGGGTCGAAGAAGACGTGAGTTTGATACTCATCTCCGACTCCTCCCAGGTGGAGGCCAGCAGGCAACGGGTGCGGGGGCACCCTTGCCTGTATCGCACGGACCTCCACCAGTGCCGGACGGGAATGGTCAGGTGCTCCCGGCCATTCCCGTAGCCCCTCAACCTGCTGGGGGGCAAGCGGGGCCCGCCAGCTAGGCGGGCATGCGCCGGGAGGGTTGTGGATGTAAAGGCTGAGCCAGTTTCCCATGACCCTCCCGTCACGGCGATGCGGGAGCGCCGCTGGGTCGTTTAGTGGGTATACCGGATTTACCGGGGAGTCCCACATACCCCACCCGTCCCCCGATGGGTGGGCATGCGTAATGCATTTTTCCCAGCGTCAACAAAAAAAAAAAAAAAAAAAAAAAAAAAAAAAAGGGCCACCTCGAGTCCCAACTGCCAGATCCTCTCTACGATTGTCGCAACCCCGCGTGTCGCTAGTTCGGCCGCCGCCTGGTGCGACCTCCCTTGCGCCAGGACCAGCGTGTCGTCAGCGTAACATACAACGCTTTTTTTTTTTTTTTTTTTTTGTGGATGGGAAATCATCAAATGACTTCTCCCGCTCCGGGCAGAGCGGGAGGGTGTGTCAGACTTTTACTGACTAAAACCCACCCGTGTTCCTTCAGTTGCCCGTGCCAGGGCCACGGTATCTCTTTCGAACTACCCGCGACCCCGGCGGCTTCGGCCCTATTGGACCCCGTCACTGCTGACATCTCTTTGAGGCGCGCGTGGAACACAACGCGCCGTCGACCCGGGCCTGGTCCTTACCGGACGGCGAGCTGCCCATTACTCGTCGTCCGCAAGCCCGCGCCTACGGTGGCCGGGAATCGGCGATAGATTCCCGCCGCCCAGGGCGTCTCCTGCGGCGGCTAGGGGCGCGAGGGCGCGGCTGTTACCTCTCCCTCTCGCGTCCGGCCTCCTCCTTTGCGAGCATTACTGCTTCGCAGAAGGAGGTGACGGCCTCCCATGCACTCTCGCTCCGCACCATGGCCTGGACCAAGTTTGGACGCGAGAGATCGCCGCCGCCGATCGCCTCCGTGAGAACACGGCGGTGCTCCGCCCAAGCCGGGCAGACCTCCACTGTATGCTCCACCGTGTCCTCCGGGCGATCTACACAATGGTGACACCCGGGCGTTTCCTCCCGCCTTATCCGAAACAGGAACCTCCCGAAACAAAACATACAACGCTGACGCCGCTAGGGAGGTCGGCGCGCAGCACCCAGTCGTACCCGATGTCCCACAGATGTGGCCCTAGGACAGATCCCTGTGGGACACCGCACGACATCTCTCGCCGGTTCCACTCTCCCTGATGACCGGGGTAGATGACGGCCCTGTCCGTCAAATAGGCCTCAGTAGCAGCCTGGAGTGTTGATTTGTGCCCGGTTGATCGCAATATCGTATAATTGCATAGCACATCTGTAAGCACTATGTAGCTACTATAAAGCTACCGTTTACTGGGTATGTCTTTCATTGACTTGAATGTGCTTTGGTGGTTGAGAGTATGTCATACTCATCCAAATGTCTCGCTGGTTAGCTAAATGGTGCCGATCTACGCGTCATGTTCGTGAACGGGCACCGTCTGTTGGGCCTGGTCATCTCTTAGCTGCCACGGCTTATTTTTAATTTAGTTGTTTTTAGTTTTTATCTCTTTATTAGTGACGCTTTTAACATGCACGTCGAGTTTGAGTTCAGGCTCGTCCCCTGTTATCATCATCATCTGCCTAGCCTTTCTCCAACTATATTGGGGTCCGCTTAGTCTAACCGGATGCAGCTGAATACCAGTATTTTACATGAAGCGACTGCCTATCTGACCCCCACAATCTAGTTACTGGGTAATACGATACCCCTTGATAAGACTGGTTGTCAGGCTTTCGGACTTTTGACGGCCCGTAACGACTGTCAAAGATCCACGAATGACAACAATATGAAACCGGCGAAATGTGGGTTTACTATAAGTTCACCTCCGCTCTGCCTAATAACCTTTCGAGGAATACAGGCGTGACGTGACGTGATCTCGTATATGTTATCAACGAGATATAGTTCGGGAGACAGCACTTTAGGAAGTCACGGTTCTCCAAAAAATTGAGGTAAGTATTCAAATATAAAACTTCTACAATACGGATAATGCCTGCGTAAAAAAAAAAAACAATTTAGTCCGTCAGTCAGATAATAAAAAAAACATTAGACACGTATTTTTTGCTTTATCATATTAATAAAAAATGACTTAGATAACACGCATTAAAGTTGGGGAGTGGGGGCTCGCTACGTCACTTCTACGTATAAAATCTAGCTAGGCGTGACGTCATGCCATATTTTAACTCAATGTATCGCCGTAATCTGTTGATCACGTAAAAAAATAAAAAATACGTGGCTAATATTTTTTAATAATCTACATGACTGACAAAAAAGATTTTATAATCATCATCATCTCTATAATACTTGTAGGTACTATGGACAAAACTTAAGCATGCTCACTTAAGAAAATATTCCTGTGAGAGCGCAGCTAGTGACAAACGAACATTGTGCGATCGAGTCGTGAGCCGTGCTATGCGATTATCGCCTTTGAGGTGATCATGCGGAACTTTGGCCCATAGTACATCATCATCTTCATTCATCATCCTTAACCCATATTACTTGGGGTCGGCGCAACACGTTTTCTTCTTCCATTCTCCCCTGTCAACCGTCACGCTATCATTCACTCCCTTCTCTTTCATATCATTCCTCACACAATCCATCCATCTTTTCTTTGGCCTTCCTCTGCCTCTCCATCCATCAACATGTATGTTCATCACTTGTAGGTACATGATAAACGTAATTTGAAACTCAAACAATTTCGATAATCTTAGCTTTTCATTTTACAGAACCAGCCAGCTAAAGAAATCTGACCTGATTGCTTCATTCATTCCCTCTCACGAAAAGCAAAAACATTTTCCGCTACTTTCACCACATACATAAAATAAATACGGTAAATAAAACAGGAAATTCATTTCGCTAAAGTTAAATCTGTTTATCCGAACTGTATTGGTAGCATTAGAGAAGATTTGCGAGAAACGCACTTCCCAATCCCGCTTTTGTTAAATAATGTAGGTACCTAGAGTTATGTTCTTTTACAATAGCGTATCATAATCATGCTACATGGCTAAGTAATAACAGTCACACCGCACCGGTCGATCCATGCTTGACGGGGTTGTTCTGTGGATGACCGTCTTTACATACCAAGACTCCTCCGTGCCTCGGAAAGCATGTTAAGCCAATGGTTATACTAACTATTTATATAAGACTTCTCGTATTTTCGTTTCCTTGACGTGATATTTATTTTTTTAGAGAGAGTTAGACATGCCTACTATTATCGTTTATCTTTCCTACACTTTTATAAAATATGGGAGACTATAGTCAGCTAGATCGGATCTCATTTGACATGACCTCGTTTATCTGCTAGTTGTGTAACAGGAGCTAGCGACCTTATTTCATTTTTAAGCTTCCGTACCACAAAAGGGTAAAACGGAACCCCTATAGAATCACTTCGTTATCCGACTGTCTGTTTGTCAGTCCATGAAGACCCTTTTTCTCAGGAACGTGTGGATGTATCAAGTTTAAATTAATATCAAATACGTAGATCTACAGTCCTTTGAAGCTCTAAAAAAATTAAGCTTTAAGTGAAAAACAGTAATTTTTGCGAAATTATTTTGATACTCGCAAATAAATCAAAACCTTTGTGGTACTTCCCGTTGACCTAGAATCATAAAATTTGGCAAGACGCGAGGTTTCACAGCACAAGTGAAGGAAAAAGTCCGAAAAACGGTAATTTCTAATTTTATCACAATTATCACTTATTTTTTTTTCGATTACAAACTTAATTTGCAGTTAGAGAATTGACCTTGGCGTGTCGATGCATGGGAACATGGGAACATGTTTTTCAACTAAAGTGTTAAGTTTGTTTTTAGGATAAATTCATACCAACTACGGAACTAACCCTTCATTGTGCGTGGCCTGAGACGCATTTGGCTGGTTTTTTAACCGACGAAAAAAAAAGGAGGAGGTTCTCAATTATATATTATATATTTTTTATGTATGACCACGCATAACTTTTTACAGAGTCGTCCGATTTGAAAAAAATTTATTCGAGAGGGTTATACATCAAAGTTGGTCCCATATAAAATTGATTACCTTTGCATGGGTAGTGTAAAATATGTATTATTGAAGCTAACTGAAAAGCTTCAATAATACATATTTTTTCCCCACTTTTATATGGATGATATTCTAGTTTGATTTGCAGGTAGTGGTGTGGGGTAGGTACCACTACTAAAAAGTGAAAAATAAAAACTTTTTTACAAAAAAATACAACCGACTTCCAAAAACAACACTACAAAGTGAAAAATAACTTTAATTTCGGAAGTCGGTGGCAAAAAACGAAAATACATTTAACCAGACACCGACTTCCGAAATTAAAGTTATTTTTCACTTTGTAGTCTTGTTTTTGGAAGTCGGTTGTATTTTTTTGTAAAAAAAATTTTATTAATATAATACTTAGGTAAGTAAGTTCTTTGATATTTCACAAAACCATTTACACTTGTCCCAAGTTCGCCGTGTTTATTGTGCCTTGATTCGTTCATGTCCATGATGAATCTATTCTCCACGTGCCTCCGACATCTTCGCATTTATTTTTGATAGTGTTGACGCCGTTTTTTCTTGTTTAGAAATCCAATAGGTAGGTATAAGATTGATGGTACAATGTGGATTTGATTGATGAAATACCAATGAAGAAAACTAACTACATTTTATGGATTGGATTAATAACTCATGAATATTTGAACGAGATACATAATGAAGTTGCTAATTACGTGTCTACGTGATTTTAAGTGAAGTTAATTGACATTTTTCACTTAAAATTTTAACTTACTCTGTCAATAAAACACGCAGCAGACTCATAATTTTTAATCACTATCATAATTAAAACCAGGTACCGAAACCGGTACGATCATTACCGGTATTTTTCGGTTACAACCTTTATTTATTTTACAGGTATTTTCAAAGGTTACCTTAATTCTTAAATACTGAATACAACCTGTATTAATACCGGTTACCGAAATAAAAATTACCTCTATCTTAGGTACACGTGCCGTCGGCATACCGAGTTAATTTCTATGATGAGGGAAAAACCAACAAATTGCCGGCATTGCGATATTCTGTTTCTTTCTCATAATCAAGGTAATTTTTAGGTAACCGGTATTAAAACGGTAACTTAAATAAAGGTAACATGTTTCTTCTTCTTGGGTTACCCAGATAGCGGTTACCTTAACCGTAGAGGTAACCAAAATTACCTGTACCGTAATTCATAAAGGTTTTCGGTCCCTGATTAAAACACTTTCATATAAGTAGGTACCTACCTAAATTGCCAAGGAAATCAATTAACCAAACGTTTATAAAGTGTTAATATACAGGATATAAGTGTAAACAGTGGCCATTTTTTAAGGGGTCATTGTACTCATCATTATGAACTACTTTTACTATGGGATCAAACCTGAAATCGCGAAAAAAAATCAGCTGTTCAGTACATTTATGTTCGAATACATAATTCGTCAAAATTTAGGGAACAGCAGATTTTTTTTTGCGCGAGTTTGGTCCCATAGTAAAAGTTGTTCTAATGACCCCTATAAGCATTCGCACTTACACCCTATAAGCATAGTTCACTCACAACTTATTCGAACATAAACCACGAAATAATCAGAATGCGGACTAACGAGTTAATGTATATATAGATGGTTAGGTCCGTAAACTAGTATTATAAAAATATCTTGCGCGTTAAGCCGGTAATGGTCGAGGAGGCTACGCTTTCGCGATTTTTAATATTTCTTTCACGCGTGGCTAAGGAAGTCGGCACAGTGAGCCGGGCACGACACCGACACGCCAAAGAAAAGATTTCACACAGCAAATGTTTCACGACGTTTTGCTTTCAGCGTTCTCTTTATGCATCTTGAAAAAGCTTGTGCAAAATTGGGGGAGACAGAAATTGTTATAATTACAATTTCTGTCTCCTCCAATTTAGAATTATTCTAATTTATGAATGAACAGCAAATAGGATGTTAGAATTTTGAGGCCTCGAACCTCACAGCAGGAGATTAACTGAACTACTAAATAATACGAGAGGGACTCTAGTTATATGGGGCTGATGTTCTCTGTATTTTAAGCTTCAGAATAAATTATAAAACACTCCTACTAAATTAATTCTATGCCGAGCCTTCACCTCTATACATATATCTGTCATCCTATCAAGAAAACAGGGATCGTTTTCTTGACAGAAGATATTCCATATTTGAATGATTGAATGTCAGCCAGTATTATTTTAACGAGGCTTGATCAAAGCATCAATGCTTTACAGTACCTACCTACCTACCTTTTGTATTATATAATGGACTGGTGTCCACAACTCCACTCTCATCATTAGCTAAGAAGATCGGGTCGGATCTAGTATCGTTTGGCAGGAGGCGGGGGATGAAAGGGGTGAAAGCTGGTAAGGGTTGGGTCCCTGATTATAACTCTACCACCCTTATTACACTCTTGTCATAAATTTACATAAAGACGAAGCGCGTTTAGTTCCGATGCGCGTGAGAGTCTTCTATTTCGCGCGTCAAACTAGACAGCCATAACGCCTTTTACTTACACTACGAGCTAAACCACGCTTCGATGCCAAACCTTTTTTTATTTTAAACGTCTGCAAAGTTTCTAAATAAAGTATTAAAAATGCAAAGATATGAAGAACCAAGATGTTCTGTGTAAGAACCTCCTTACAGTGCGAAAGAGATAGCCAGTGTCGTTCATTATAGATGCAAATTCCTTCCACTACTTAATAGTCCACGGATGGACGAGAGGCGGCGTGAGAAAATGGTGGCTCGCAGTCAGCCATGCGAAAATGTGGCGGCGGCAGCGGCGACTGGAGAACTAACATGTCAGTGTCAACGCCTCGCCTCTCGCGGAGAAATGTATGAATCCCTAATGCAAAATGCATGTTATTTTACTGAATAATTCTGAAAAATATATGTGCCTGAGTAAATTTTTAGACACTTATTTACATAGGTTTGTGTTCATTGGATGGATACCTACCTACACTCAACCCTGTTATGTAAACTACCTACATCATTATCTACCAATTACTTAGATACCTACGATTAGCCATACCCTTATACCCCTGACTGACTATTCAAATAGCCAGAGGGTTTGTAGTTTCAGGGACAGCTTTGCCAGAATCATGTACAGGGTGTACAAGAAAGGTGTGGTCAAATTTAAGGTTGTGGTACAGACCATCAAACTGAACAACTTTCTCCATGGGAGCAACATCGTAATCGCGAAAAAATAATCAGCCATGCCATACATTTGGGTCGAGCAGTATTCAAGTTTTGTATGGGACAGTTGATAATTTTTTCGCGATTACGACGTTGGTCCTCTAGGGAAAGTTGTTTAGTTTAATGGTGTGTACCACACCTTTTTGGTACACGTTGTACTTAAGTTTAGTTACCTACCTACTATCATAGAAAAATTTTCAGCGTTTATAATGTCTAATCAAAATACCTACCTATTTTTGTACCGTAAAGAATCACAATTTACTTTATTTTACTACAAAATTAACAAACAAGCCGTAACACTTAAGCGGCAGCTGTGGCATCTGATCACTCTAATAAACTTGGAAGTATTTTATCTATTTCATTTTCTTTCGCCGAGCGCGTATCTACATAAGCGTGGAAGATGGCGGATAAATATTATTACTTACTAAATAATTACTAGTAGGTATTTACCATACCTATTCTTAATCCGATAGACTTTTAGATGAGGATTTTCGTTCCCGTTTAAAATGATTTCCATCGCCTGGTCGATAGCTACCTACTAACTAGCTACTGGTTGTTTTCAGGTACTCTCGGCTGTACGTTTTTCAAAAACACCGAGAATCAAGCTTTTAGCATTGAGGTAGTATTACCTCACCATCGACTAAAAGCCATTGAGGTAATAAGTACTAACGTCGTATGACGTTAGTACTCCTCAATGGCTTTTAGTCGATGATTGCCTTTGTGATTGTCGCCCAATTATTATTAGGCATAAGATAACATCTAACATAAATACACATAAATAACAAACACATGCTTGAAAAATGCGCCTAACAATACGAAGTCAAGATACTACTTCGTGCGTGGGCTAGAACTGAGTTAAGTACCTCCCCCAGCCATGTCGAAAACCAGCATTCACTGATACCTATTACCAACCCTGGAATCGATCCCAAGACTGGACCTGTTGCCTTATGAGCACTAGACTAACGTGGTAATGAAATATTTGATTTAACAATAATTGTTAAATTAATAATTATGATGAAAGTTGTTGTGGTTCTATCCTTGGCGATAAAATAATAGGAAAAAAAATATATCAGTATAGTTTTTTTTTTTTTCTTTTGGCTTCGCACGGTTTGTGCATTTAGCCAATGTCACGTTTAGTTCATAGGTCAAGGTAGGGAAACGAAAATGTTATAAACGAAAATGTTATATGTTTTAAACGGGATTTAGGATAGGATGGATATATAGGATCAGTATAATAGAGGTGATAAAACAATGATAATGATCAAATTACAATGACGAAAATTTACAACTTAATATTATTTAAAATAATGAATGAGACTATACATTTATATACAGGGAAGCTATTTGTACAAAGTAAAGAAATTATTGAGGTAGGAAAAGGAGTACTGAGGGACAAGAGGTTACTAAGAAAAGAAGAACGGTATCATATAAAGGACAGGAGAAAAAAATGTGGTTTAGGTCGCCTACGTCTGTGCCACACAAGCACATGGGGTCGTCGATGATATGAAGTTTGGCAAGATGGGCTGGAGAACAAACATGACCCAGTCTCATCCGTAAAACAGAGGTCTCCATCTTGCTAAACTTTGCCCTGCCAAACCACGGTTTTGTGGAACATCGGGTTGAATTAGTGAAAAATAACGACCCTTTGACTTGCTTCCGATATCCCAAGCTACCTTCCAGGTGTCCCAAAGAAAAGTCTTTGGTAGGATCATAAGATCAATGCTGAAATTTGTATAAGGAGCTAAATCCCCACACTGCACCGCATCACCGGCGAGTGTATTAGCCACTTCATTGCCATGGATTCCAGCATGAGCCGGAATCCACGCAAATTCCAAAGTATTACCTTCAGAGATGGTTCTGAACGCAAATTCCCTTATTAAATAAATGATTGGCAACTGCGATTTGTGTTCGAAAGGGGATTTGTTGATGGCTAGAAGAGCACTTTGGGAATCTGTAAAAATTATGTTTTTTTTGAGCAAAACACGAGTATATTCGATGGCTTTTAAAATACCGGAACATTCCCCCGTAAAAACCGAAGTCTCCGGAGGCAGTTTTATTTTTTGTACGATGTTGTATTGAGGATAGTAAGTACCTATCCCAACACAACCCATCGGAGAACGCTTGGCAGCATCCGTAAATGTATGGTGATATTCTAAGTGATCAGCAAGGAAATTGTTAAAACTTTTAGGACAATCGGGATCTAATTTAATAAGTACACAGTTAAATTTAATGATGGGGCTGAGTTGTAAACTCTCATATCTACAGTTAAATATGGGAAGTTTATTGGAACGGTGAATAGAAGAAGAAAGTGAAAGGATTTTTTTATAGCTTATAACTAAACAAGGAGCACGTTTATGGGACCAGTAATCTGAAGATTCAATCTGCAACACTAAAGAGTCTAGTTTAGGAATGAGAGGATGAGTTGAGAACTGAAGAATCCGGAACAAATATTTGAATCTTAGAATTGTCTTCTAAGATGTAAAGGAGCTTCCCCACATTCAACTTGGAGAGCATTAATAGTACTAGACTTCATGGCACCCGATATAATGCGTAATGCTTTAGACTGAATACGATCCAATTTTTTAAAAGCCATGATACTACCAGGTTCTAAAACGAACCATCTATAATCCAGAGTGCTTCTGATAATTGCATTGTAAATAAGTTTCAACGAAAACGGATGTGCACCCCACCACACACTAGAGAGGCATCTAAGCATGTTTAGGTGATTTTCACATTTGTTGACAATATAATCACAATGAGGAACACTACTTAATTTACAATCAAGTATTATACCTAGATATCTGAATTTATCTATAACTAGAATAGGTATATCCTTATAAGAGAGGTTTACTAAGGGAATATTTCTCTTCCGGGTGAATAAAACAGCCGCGCTTTTAGACGTGGATAAATCCAAACCGTTTAGATGTAACCATAACTCCAAATTAGATAAAGCAGAATTGATGGCACAGCGAGCTTGTTCAACAGATTGGCTTGAAGAATATAATAATAAGTCATCGGCATATTGAAGAACTTTAACATGGTTAGTAATTAAAGACGAGTCTAGATCAAAAGTGTAAATATTGTATAGAAGGGGACTGAGCACAGAACCCTGTGGCAGACCCCTCCATACAAGATGAGATACCTCGTGATCTCCTATTATCATGTTAACAGAGCGTTTAGTCAGGATATTAATAACAAAATTCGACAAAATCAATGGAACCTGCAAGGCTAGTAATTTATTTAGTAAAACTGATAATACAACATTATCATAAGCTGCATTAATATCAAGGAAAACTGCAATGGTGGAATGGTTATTAGAGAAGGATAATCGAATATCCGATGTTAAAATACTTAAACAATCAGTTGTACTTTTACCTTTTCTAAAACCATATTGTGATTCTGCCAAAAGACTGTTACTTTCCACATACCATTCTAGGCGATTTTTAACTAAGTGCTCCGCTAATTTCATCAGGATTGATGACAAGACTATGGGACGGTATGAAGAAACATCAGATGGGGTTTTATTTGGTTTAAGGAATGGCAACACCATTTGACGTTTCCATTCAACAGGGATGTTTCCTGAATTCATGATAGAATTAATAAGCTTTAATAATGCATAAATGAGGACGTCATCATTTATATTAGCAAAAAAGGAATACGGGATGCCATCAATGCCCGGTGCAGAATCCTTAGTTTTATGAATAACACCTTTTAATTCATTGAGAGTGAATGGAAGATTTAGTGTCGTATGAGTATCTTGGATATTGGATACGAGAGGCAGGCTAAGGTTAATAACCTCATCCGGTACCCATGGCGGTGCTAATTTATCTAAAAATTCACTGGCTAAAGAATCAGGGATGGGACAAAGGTTGTTATAAATGGACCTAAATCTACGAATATTGCGCCAGACAGTGGTAGGGTGAGTATTTGGAGAAATTGATGAGCAAAAATTACGCCAAGACTCAAATTTTTTCTTCTTAAAAAGTTTACAAGTTTCATTAATTAAGTTGGTGACGATTTCAAAATTAATGTCAGACATATCAAGGTTATAATTGTATTCAGCCTCTTTACGTTTTTTAACCAATTCAGTGCACTCTGAATCCCACCATGGAGGCGAAGGAATTGTACTAATATTGTTATTTTTTTCAGGAAAAACTTCATCTGCCGCTGCGATTAATATAAGTGCTAAAGCTTCAGCACAACTATTTTCATTGCCATCAGAGATCAGAGATCAGAGACAACAGGCAAAGAGCAAAGCTTACTGTCAACAATGTTCCTAAATTTGTCCCAGTCATTATTATTTATATTAGGTAAGTACTTAGTTAATGTTTTAAGTTTGATCTCCTTAATGGTGCATTTGGTTTTGAAAGAGGATAAGAAATAACTATTGGAAAATGATCACTGCCATAAGTAGAGGTTAAAGTATGCCAAGTTAATGAAGAGGCTAAGTTTGGAGAACAGAAAGGTCGATTGCACTTTGGTTCTGAGTGGGATCTGAGCGACGTGTGGCAGCTCCCGAGTTCAAGATGCATAAGTTATGTAAGTCTATTATATCAAGTAATTCATCGCCATAACAATTAGAAGTTGAACAACCCCATGATTGGTGATGGCAATTAAAGTCCCCCAATATTAAGAAAGGCTTTGGAAGAGAAGAAAAGAGATTATTCCTCTCTTGAAGGACAGAAGAGGAAGGGTGAGGAATGTAAATAGAAACAAGACAAGTGTGATGCACTTTAATAGCTCTACAATTGAGATTTCCTCACTATGAGGAGGTAATGTAATGATAGAAAAAGGTATAGAATTCTTGATGTGTAGGTATAGCTACTCCACCATACCCATCAGATCTATCCTCTCTAATGGTTAAATAACCGTTGATTTTAAAAATATGATTAGATTTGAGCCAAGTTTCTGCAAGGCAAAGGCAAATGGCTCATATTTGTTTAAAAGATATATAACATCACTATTTTTGTTTACTAGACTGCGGCAGTTCCACTGGATTATTTTGGATGTGTTGTCCATTATGAATGGATTGAGATACATTGAAAGACGGGGCAACGTTGGACGGTGAAATGTTGAACTGAGAAAGAAGATTGTGTAATGCAGAAAGAAAATCATTTATGGAAAAATTTGTGTCGTTTTTTTCATTATTATTAGAAAGAGCACAACCATTTGATGCTTGGGGAATGTCATAATCTTTAATAATGGCATTGTGAGCCTCTTTATTATATCCTTGTACAGATTTGGGAGGGGAGCGTGGTTTGAGGAAGACAGTCTTTTTATAGCTACTTGAAGCAGGCATTCTATTAGGTGAAGAGATTGATGGGGTATGTGCAAAGTTTTTGGAAGGAGAAGATAAAAGTGTATCAGCATATGATTTAGTTACTGGTGGATAAAGTTTTTCCGCTTCAGCATAAGATACTGAACTTTGTGCCATGTATGTTTTAATTAATTTTTGCCTAGAAAATTCTGGGCAAGACTTATTCGTAGCATCGTGAAAACCAGAGCAAAGGCAACAAGATGCACTTTCTTGTTCTCTTTCACAACTGTCCCCAGTGTGGCCTTGACCACATTTATAACAACGAGGCTTGGACCTACACTGAATTTTAGTGTGACCAAAACGACAGCAATTAAAACACTGTTCAGTAGGGAAAATATATAAATCTACAGGTAATGCATTATAGCACATAAAAATTCTCTTTGGTAGAACCTGCCCATCAAATGTAACAACTATGGATTGGGATGGTTTCCAAATTGTTGTACCATCAACAGTGGTTTTAAAATTGAGGTTTTAAGATTGGCCCGCAACCTATAGGTACTGTTATGTTATCAATAACCTCCTCCGGAGACCATTCCACAGGAACACCACGCACTAAACCCATTCTGGTAACATTAAAAGTAGGTATAAAAGCTTTGTAATTATATGTTTAAAGACTATTATGTGTAATAAAGGAATTTGCGTCCAGAAAATACGAAAACGATAAAGAAATTTTGTTGCGTCCGATTTTTTTGACACTCCCGTTGATTATGTTTTGGAAGGCATTGTGTTTTAGGAACTTGCCAAAAGTGATTGGGTGCAGTGTCGATCCATCGTCTGGTGAAATAATATTTTTTTGTACATGAATGACAGAAGGCGCGCTGTCCGTTTTGTCGTATGTTTTCCGACCTATCTGAGTGGAAACAACTAAGGATGGAGCAGGGATATCGGGCATTTTGTTACTAGTACAAGGTATTTCGTTAGTGACGATTATTTCAGGGCAGTTGGGTTCTGATGCAGTAAGTTCTGCCATGCAACCACAACCCGAAGGCGCGGAACCGTGGTTTTGTCGGGTACGGCGACGCTTATTGCAGTGCTTGCACACATGCACACGACTCCTTTTTAAATGACGAGCTGAAGTCGACCTTTCGGTATCCATACCCGATTCATTAGAGATGGTACCAAATTGCCTGCCGGGGGAATCAAATCCCCCGGATCAGGCGGGTCTTTCATGTTTGTTTAAATAACTAAAAAAAACACTTACCACTACCGATGAAAATATTCTACACTAAAATTAAACTAAAAGTAAAAGAAAATGGAACACTAAAACTACGACTACTGATTTAGGGTTTTATAAATTTATAAAAATTATCTCAAAAAAAGACGCGTCCGCCAAGTACGAAGTTTCCATATATCAGTAAAGTTTTGAATTTGCATTACTTTTCTGAACGTATCTTCCAACATCAATGTCATTGTCAAATGTAGTTCCGTTCCAGCGCTGTCAGAACAGATCGGTTCGAGTTGTAAAGCACAATGATTTTGTTAGTAGAGATGAAAAGATGAAAATTTTGTTGGGAGAAAAAGAGATAGCCGTTTACAAAAGTTTAAATTGACATCAGAAGTCCAAACGTCAATTTGTCTCTGCATCTCGTTTAAAAAACTGATTCATGTTTTTATTTTCCTAAATATTGTTTTGTTGCTTAGTTTACAGCAAAACTAAATTAAAATTAAGTGTTTGTTAAGGTGTTAATATAGCTTTGAAGCGAGACTTATAGCAAGAAATTACATAAGCACAAACTATGCTAAACGTTTATTGATACGTGTTGAAAATCAAACGGGAAAAACGCAATCAAATAAATCTCTTATCACCAGTGTTCAATAATATTGTTTTGTAATTAATATCACAAAATGTCGGCGTTACTAACTGCAGACTGGTTCCAGTTAGACTCCTATTACAGGTATGATAGTAATTTAAAATGAAAAAGTTGTTACCTTGTAACAACAGTCATGACATTTTATGTTGTAGTACCTGAACAATACAAAGTATTTAATAATTGAATCTCCACTCGGTACCTGAGCACGGACGGCGTCGCCGAGGCCAGCCCAGGAAGAGGTAGCAAGACTACCTAGACACGTACCGCAAGTATTGGATCAAGGTGGTCCTGGAAAAGGATGTTTGGAAGGATTTGGGAAAGGCCTTTGCTCGGAAGTGGAATAGTGTAGGCAAACATAAAAAAAATAAGGCAGTTTTGACATGATTACCTCGCCCAATTACCAGCTTCAGCTTCCTTTATTGAAAACAAACAAAAATAAGTTTCACACAGCTGGAAACAGACATCACAGACATAATGATTTCCTTCCGGTACCAGGTACTTTTTGTTAAAACATCCAATCCTTCCTTTAGAATCAGAACCAAAACCATTAACAAGTTTGTATTTCAAAAAGGATAAAAAAAGTTATTAATTTTATGAATTTCAGGAAGTTTGATCTGTATACTATGAACTGGTCTATGGATGAGGGCCTAGAAAACATGATAGTCAGTGGAGCTCAGTATGGAGGTCCCATCGCTGTAGTGAGGGACCGCAAACAGTTTGTACGCATAATGGGCACTGCCAAACCTGTCATCACTCTGTACAACAGTGTTGGAACTATTATCTCCAAGATTTTGGTATGTTTACTGTGTTAAAGGAAATAATGTCGAAGCCGCTTATGTCTAGCTTAAAATAATAAGTGTGGATTGCATGCTGAGATGTATGTGTAATATATTTTCTTTTTTTATTAATATAATTTACTTTTTATATTTTTATGATTGTGTTTAGTTTGTGATATTCTTGTGCGAGTCCCAATAAATACGTTTTTTTTTTCTTTCATTCTCAATTTATGACTGTTGGTTTATCTGTTATCTATAGCATTAAACAAACCCAAATGTAAAATACAGTGTAAACTCTTTATAACGAAACTCAAGGGAAGAAAGAGAAACAACCAAACACTAATCAACTAATCACAATACTTTTTAATATTTTTTTATTGGTTTTTGACAGATAATACGAGAGGTGCCTACTATGTTTAGTAACTGGGGCCAACATTCCTAAAGACAGTGCAATCCAAGAGTAATGTCACACATGTTCAAGGCAATTAACAATAACAAAAGCAAGGCGTCTGTTTACAACCTCAGGCAAATCTTTGAGGTGCCGAAATTTCTAAAAAAGACTCACCACACCACAAACCATTATTCGGCACCTCAAAGATCTAGTTAGAGCCTTTTGTAAACTGGTAACACAAACAGTAATGCTGATAAAATATGTTTACTGATGTCTAAATATATGAGTAATTCTTCGTAATAGAGAAAGGCATGCAAGGCATGTTGCGCTATAAAGAGTGTATCAATGTATTGGATTGAATTGAACTAATTACTAAGTTTTATGTTATAAAGAGTTTACACTGTAATGTATTTTTTCTTTACCATTAAGGAATTATCATTTCATCATCATCTGCCTAGCCTTTTGCCAACTATGTTGGGGTCGGTTTCCAGTCTAACCAGATGCAGCTGATATCAGTATTTTACATGGAGCGACTGCCTATCTGACCTCCACAACCCAATTACTGGTTAATACGATACCTCTTGGTAAGACTGGCTGTCAGACTTTCGTGCTTCTATGACTCATAACGACTGTCAAAGATCCACGAATGATAGCCGAGACCTATGGCTTAAGGTGTTTTCCGAGGCAAGCAAAGGGTCACCCATCCAGAGACCAACCATGGCAAGCGTAGCTTAACCTGATTGGTTGACCCGTGCGGCTGTTATTACTTAGCCACAAGACCCCTCAAGGATTTACCAACACATAATGTGCTGTATCTGTGCTGACTGCTGGATTTATTCAGAAACCCAACAAAACATTCCTAGCATTATTTGCAGAAAGAGTTTGTCTCAACAATGTTAGTAAATTCTTCATATTCCATGTAAAACATGTCTTGTTTCTGTTCATCTTATTTTTTAATTCTGTATATTCCAGTGGAACAGCGGAGAACTGGTCCACATGGGCTGGTCAGATGGTGAGCAACTGTTATGTGTCCAGGAGAGTGGTGATGTTCTAGTCTACGACATGTTTGGAGCCTATCAGAGGACCTTCAATATGGGGCAGGAGGTCAGGGATACCAAGGTGGGTTGAATATGGTAATATATTAGTACACCATGGAAACAGTGCAAGAGGTTTAGTACCTGCCTACTGCTTTTAAATTGATTCATCAAATATTTTGACCGAGCACCAAAACTAATATAAAATGTACAATCTATTAAGGGTGCACCGAGCTTTTGCCTTTGTCTCTGTCTTTTTCTTTACATGTAAAGAAAATAACCACACCTTTGCACTTTTTCAATGTTTTTCTTTGTTATTTTCATCATAATGCTCTTAAATAAAAAAAAACTATCGCGTATAAACGCTCCAGTCATCTATGAACTTTATTTTAGTAAATTAATCATAATATTAAATTACTTATTTATATAAAAAGTAAAAAAAAAACCCGGAAAAAATTACCCGATAAGAAGTAACTTTGCGAATTTATTCTATCCAGCCAACTTTATCAAATCTTGTTTCCATCGTGTATACTGTCTAGAATATATCCCTAATAATACCAATATATTTTCCTAGATTTTAACATAATTAGTTACAAAGTACTTCAAACAACGGTTATAAAAAAGTATTTGTGTGGGAGGTAATACTTATTTAATACTTTAACAACATTAATAGCTTATAAAATATGTATTCCAAACAATAAATTAGGTCCTAAACATCTCATCATCTACCTAGTATTTTCCTAACTATAACTATGTTGGGGTCGGCTTCCAGTATGAGTGGCTGCAATTGAATACTAGTATTTTTCATGGAGCGACTGCCTATTTGAACTACACAACCCATTTACTGCGTATACAATACACCTTGGTAATACTGTTTATCAGGCTTTCGGGCTTCCGACGACCCTTAACGACTGACAAAGATCCATGAATGACAGCCAGGACCAATGGCTTAACGTGCTTTCCGAGGCGCGGAGAGGTCTTGGTATGTAAAGATGGTCACCCATCCACGTAGCTTAACCTGATCGATCTACCCGCGCGGATGTTATTAATTAGCCACAACCCACTCTAAATTAGGCCCTATCTCAGTTATAAAAATAATGGTTAGTTTTAATTGTGTCTGTCAATAGTCAATTCTTTTCATAATTATGTCATACGTTGCCATATTTCATATTTCCAGGTTTCCAAAGCCCAGCTGTTTCCTAGCCCCCACGGGATAGGCCTAGCAGTCATCACCACAACCAACCGCATGTTCCTACTCAGTAATGTCTCTGAACCTAAAGTGAGATCCGTACCTGATTTACCAAGTAAGCACTTTTAATTATTAATCAGTGTATTAGGGCACAAACAGCTAAGTAACTCATCATCTTCCTGCCCTTATCCCATATTACTTGGGGTCGGCGCAGCACGTTTTCTTCTTCCATTCTCCCCTGTCAACCGTCACGCTATCATTCACTCCCTTCTCTTTCATATCATTCCTCACACAATCCATCCATCTTTTCTTTGGCCTTCCTCTGCCTCTCCATCCATCAACATCTATATTCATCACTCTTTTAGTCACATGCGTTTCACTAACAAACTAACAAACAGCTAAGTAACTAATAGGCAAAAAAAAACAAAAAGCCAACGTCACGCGGTGTTCCCAGGCGGTCACCCATCCAAGTACTGACCGCGCCCGATGTTGCTTAACTTCGGTGATCGGACGAGAACCGGTGTATTCAACGTAGTATGGACGTTGGCGAATGCTTCAACCAAATTATCAAACTGAATTTATGAACAGTGACGTCACGAACTAGCTCAGCAACTGATGGCGGTTCCAAACACTAACCAAATTATGAAACTCAATCCACAATGAGTGACTTCATATTCATATTATTCAACCAAAGGGCGATAAAAATTATCTAATAATAATATGACATAATTGTGTAGTCTGCAAAAATAGCGAGTTCGGTAACATCTATATACATAGATATAAAAATCAATTGCTGTTCGTTTGTCTCGCTAAAATTCGAGAACGTTTTATTCTCCTCTTTACTGGGGTGGTTTAGCAGAAAAAAAAAAATAGGAAAAAAAAGAAATTGAAATACAACGTCTGGCGGGTCATAAGTAATATATAAATCAGAGTTACAGACATCTTACAAAGTTAATGTAATCCAGTATTTCCGATTAATAATAAACAATATTTCAACTTGCTGTTTTGCAAATAATTAATTGAAATAGCAAAAAGCCAACGTCACGCGGTGTTCCCAGGCGGTCACCCATCCAAGTACTGACCGCGCCCGATGTTGCTTAACTTCGGTGATCGGACGAGAACCGGTGTATTCAACGTAGTATGGACGTTGGCGAATGCTTTATCCAAATTATCAAACCGAATCCATGAAGAACGACGTCACGAGCATAATATTTTTCAGCTAGCTAACTAATGAAATAACGGTTACATAATGAAAGTGATCACTTGGAACATAACCCTGGCTTTGCTGTCGCGCAGTCGCGTAAAAATGAGATAACTCATTGGTAAGGTCGTTTGTGACATTGAGTATAGGAAAATTATACTTTATTATGATTATTAACATTATTATTTCAGATTAGATTTCGTAGTAGTAAAAAGGCAAAAAGCCAACGTCACGCGGTGTTCCCAGGCGGTCACCCATCCAAGTACTGACCGCGCCCGAAGTTGCTTAACTTCGGTGATCGGACGAGAACCGGTGTATTCAACGTAGTATGGACGTTGGCGAATGCTTCAACCAAATTATCAATCTGATTCTTAAACAAAGAGTCGTCATATTATTTTCCATTATTCAACACACCAATGGGCGATACAGATTGGCAAAATTGATTAGAAAACATCACGCCCGTATTCACCGAAGGGCTAGTGTTACTACTCTAGCCCTAAATAAACATACTTTAGCATAAGCATAATGAGCCTATAACTTTCCCACTACTGGGACACAGGCCTCCTCATAGTGAGAGCACGCGGGCCCAGCGCGGGTTAGTGGATGTCACATGTCTTAAAATTTTTGGTTCTAGAACATGCCGGTTTCCTCACGATGTTTTCCTTCACCGTTTTGAGAGCAGTGGTGATGAAATTATTTACACAAAGTAAAGTACCTATCAGAGTTCGAACCTACGACCTACAACTCGTAAGTCGCGGCAGTTACCACTCGGTCACCACTGCTCTCAATAAACATACTTAGTTCGCCCGAAATTCGACAAAAAAATAATACAAACTTTATTTGAATTCCAGGAGCAAATGAAGCAATATCGTGTTGGTGCGTCATTAGTTCTGGCTTCCTTGTGTGCAGGGACAAGGAAATCTACAAGTGTCAGCTAGGCGAGTCCAGAGCTGTGCTTATGGTAAATATTATCACGTTTCTAAAAAAAAGTTGTTATAATGGCAAACCTATTCATGCATAGAACTAGGTGTGCATCCGATACCGATACCGATGCCGATATATCGGCGATACTTCGGGTATGCCGAATATAATTATCGGCATCTGAGATATTTTTATTGCCGGTACAACGATACTTTAAAAATTTCACACTTCAAGAAAAGTTCTGTAAACGCGCGTACTGTTTTGTCTATTTCGTTGCAAACGAGGCACGAACAATGATGTCATAGACGCAAACTTGAAAAAATTGACGCAGAAATAGGTAGTTTAGCTTTCAAATGAGTTCTGTCGCATCTGAGAGACTATTTTGCACAGCAGGTCTCATTCAGACTTGCAAAATCGTCTATCTTCGCAAAACTTGAGAATACTTTGTTTTTATAAATGTTAATTTTAATTACTAACACTATTAACCCTAATTATTAATAATACCTAATAAACTCATTCTAAGTCTGTAATTTTATACTAATTAAAAAAAAATAACCCATCATGTTTTTTAATTATTTTACCTTGATTTAAATTCAATAAGCGTATCGGTTTCGGTATGGTATCGTATCAGCAAAAAAGCGTATCGATGCGTCCCTACATAGAACTATTGCGGATATGAAACATTCAATGATCCTTGTACCCACACCACAGCATCCAGTTATTGTTGTGATGCAACTAGGGAATAAGGGAGAGGCAGTGTAAGGGTGCGTATCCACTGACGCGGAACTGAGCGGAGCGGAGACGTGCAGGAATCGTCCAATCACAGACGAGTCAAGAGACGCGATGAGGATTTCAACCATTATGATTCGCTGATTCATGCACGTCTCCGCTCCGCTCGACCCAGCTCTGCGTCAGTGGAAACGCAACCTTAGACTGGGATACGCTGAGTGATTGAATCAGTAAATAAATAAAACATATTTACACTAGATGACTATAGTAGAGTTATACCATTCTAGAAATGAACGCCCCTACACTGCGGTTACGCTCACATGCAAAGAAGTGTATAGTATAGACGCAATACACATAATTGGTCTTTGTCATTAGTTGCCCACTCTAAATAATTAAAAAAGATTCCGACAATTAAGAGTATTCTACTTTTCTGAAATCAGTAATTTTTTTTTCGATTACCTTTCATTTTGAAACCGAAAAGAAGTTAAGTTGTGCCAATATTTAAAAACTCGTTTAGGAGGTAAAAAAACTGGAGATGGAGACTATTTGTTTAAATTATGTATTTACAACCACTTTCTCCATATTGAATGATTAAACTAGTAATAATGACGTCACATTCACTCCTTGTTCATGGATTATGTTTGGTAATTTTGACGTTGTCTTTGCCAACGTCCATACTACGTTGAATACGCCGATTCTCGTCCGATCACCGAAGTTAAGCAACATCGGGCGCGGTCAGTACTTTGGATGGGTGACCGCCTGGGAACACCGCGTGACGTTGGCTTTTTGGTTTTTGAAACGTTAAATTCAATGTTCAATAACGGCTTTTTGCCCATAATTACTAATTCGTTTTAGTACGATTTAATTTTGTAGATGCTTTCACCAACAAAAAAATAAACATTTTTTCTTCTTTTTCTAGCCTCCCGACATAAAGAGTGCTTATACACAGATTCTGTCGATAGTCTCGTCACAGAATGGCATGCACGTGGCATTCTTTACCGACTCTGGCATGCTATGGATGGGCTCTTCTGATTTCAAGACTGTGTACTCCGAGATTGACACCGGTTTTATCAAACAGCCTAAGGAGTTGATGTGGTTAGTTGATTACTTATTTTTAAGAAGAAAACATTTATTCTCTAGCTTAGTTTTTGGGTTTGATTGTCATTCAAACTATCGTTCAGCCTAGCCTTTTCCCAACTATGTTGAGGTCGGCTTCCAGTCTAACCAGATGCAGCTGAATACCAGTATTTTACATGGAGCGACTGCCTATCTGACCTCCACAATCCAGTAACTGGAGAATACGATATCCCTTGGTAAGACTGGTTGTCAGACTTTCGGGCTTCTGACGACACTAACGGCTGTCAAAGATCCACTAATGGCAGCTGGGACCAACGGCTTAATGTGCTTTTCGAGGCACAGAGGAGTGTCGGTATGTAAAGATGGTCACCCATCCACGGACCAACCCCGGCAAGTGTAGCTTAACCTGATGGATCGACCCGTGCGGCTGTTATTACTTAGCCACGAGATCCTCATGTCATTTGAACTTTAAGGGTCTGAATTTATAAATATTTTTCACTGTCTTGAAAGCCATCAAAATAAATCTTGAATTCCATGACTGTGATGTAGGTTTGTGTCATAACGGGACAAAAAAGTCAACTGCACAAAAACTTTGAACTCACGGCACACTCGGGGCACAATGATATATTTATTTTGAAACTGAACATTTTAAAAAACCCATAACATTCATCCACTTGCCGATAAATTTCAGGTGCTGTTCTCAAGCAGTAGTAGCACATTGGGATGACACAATGTGCATATTCGGCTCAAAAGGCCAGTCAGTACAATACCCGTACGACGGACCATTCCACCTCATACAAGACATAGATTGCGTTCGAGTTGTCTCTGAAATGACCCACGAACTCATACAAAAAGTGCCGTTTGTTGTCGAGAAAATATTCAGAATTAACAGTACAGCGCCTGGCTCGTATTTGCTTGAAGCTTCGAGACAATTTCAGGTAAGATTGCTAATTTTTCACATAATAATAATGCGGTACTTCTGGAAATCTGGACACGTCTTGTATTGTTAGGAGGTTCCTCTCTCTGGAGAGACCGCCGGTAGCTTGGACCTTGTTCCCGATACCGGTGGTCTATTATTTGTAAATATTTTTAAATGATTTTAATTTATTTATACTTATTCTAAAATTTACAAAAGAGTAATTTATAATGTGTTTGAATGAACAAAGGATAATAAGTAATAAACAAAATAAGAAAGTTACAATGTGATCTTCGGATTATCCGCATATACCTAATATAGATACGAAAGCACAGGCATTTGTGTGACGTCACTCATTGTTCATGGATACAGTTTGACAATTTTGCACAGTGTTTCGCCAACGTCCATACTACGTTGAATACACCGGTTCTCGTCCGATCACCGAAGTTAAGCAACATCGGGCGCGGTCAGTACTTGGATGGGTGACCGCCTGGGAACACCGCGTGACGTTGGCTTTTTGCAATTTCAATTAATTATTTGCAAAACTGCAAGTTGAAATATTTTTTATTATTAATCTGAATTACTGGATTACAATTAACTTTATAAGATGTTTGTAACTCTGTATCGTTAAAACCGAATTCGAAGGATAATAAAACATAAACCTGATGAATAAGATTTCAATTCAAAATATTACTCTTTGGAGACTACACAATATTATTTGCCAATTTTTATCGCCCTTTGGTTGAATAATATAAAAATGACGTCACTCATTGTGGATTCAGTTTCATAATTTTGTCATTTCTATCGCCAACGTCCATACTACGTTGAATACACCGGTTCTCGTCCGATCACCGAAGTTAAGCAACATCGGGCGCGGTCAGTACTTGGATGGGTGACCGCCTGGGAACACCGCGTGACGTTGGCTTTTTGCAATTTCAATTAATTATTTGCAAAACAGCAAGTTGAAATATTGTTTATTATTAATCGGAATTACTGGATTCCATTAACTTTGTAAGATGTCTGTAACTCTGATTTATATATTACTTATGACCCGCCAGACGTTGTATTTCAATTTCTTTTTTTTCCTATTTTTTTTTCTGCTAAACCACCCCAGTAAAGAGGAGAATAAAACACGTTCTCGAATTTTAGCGAGACAAACGAACAGCAATTGATTTTTATACCTATATATATATAGATGTTACCGAACTCGCTATTTTTGCAGACTACACAATTATGTCATATTATTATTTGATAATTTTTATCGCCCTTTGGTTGAATAATATGAATATGAAGTCACTCATTGTGGATTGAGTTTCATAATTTGGTTAGTGTTTGGAACCGCCATCAGTTGCTGAGCTAGTTCGTGACGTCACTGTTTATAAATTCAGTTTGATAATTTGGTTGAAGCATTCGCCAACGTCCATACTACGTTGAATACACCGGTTCTCGTCCGATCACCGAAGTTAAGCAACATCGGGCGCGGTCAGTACTTGGATGGGTGACCGCCTGGGAACACCGCGTGACGTTGGCTTTTTATTTTTTCAGTACTTATTTTTAATACCTACTAATTTTTACCCAATTAATTTATTTTCTTTATTATGAAATGCTGTTACTGTACTTGAAAACGGCTGGACCGATTTGGCTATTTTTTGTTTTAAAATATTCGTAATAAGGTTCTGAATTAGGTTTTTAGCGAAAGAAAAATAAAATTGGAAAAGTTGCCTGGAAATATGAAAATTCGGGAAAAACTGCAAGTGCTTTTTTCTATGGAATATCTTTTATGACAACGTCTGTCGGCTCAACTAGTTTATAATAAATCATCAGAATGAATTATATTACAGAATCACAGCCACAGAGCCGATGAATATATAAGATTGGTGAAGCCTGATCTTTCGATAGCTGTCCAAAATTGCATAGAGGCAGCTGCCTTCGAGTTCAACCCTGACGTTCAGAAGATGTTGATCAGGGCCGCGCAGTTTGGAAAGTGCTTCATCATGGACCCTGAGTTGACCGACCTTTATGTGAAGACTTGCAGATGGCTCAGGGTTTTGAACGCCGTTCGGGACCCCAAAGTGGCTATACCGCTTACTTCTGTGCAGTATCCTTTTCAAAAACTGAAATTACAATAAAGTAAAACCTACATTAATGCACAGAGGACCTAGACAAATGGCATTCGCTTCGGGGCGATTCTATTTCTACAATCGTTAGCTTCAAAGTGACATTGACATGATCACGTGACATTTCGATAGCTTATGTCAACCCCATACATTTTTTGGCTTTTCTACCAGCGTCATCGCTAATCGAATGTTACTTTGTCTAGGCCCGCAGGTTATGAAGCTTTCTTAGCCGTAGTTAGTTTACCTATGCCAGTGCGATCTGTTCGATGTCTTGACACCATAGTGCTGCTGAACACTCAGTTATGAATGTTGCTGTTTTTGTCGCAATTAAAGCTTGAGAAAGAGTTATGTGAGGACCTTGTACACAATAATTAAATCAATTATTCAGTTTTTTTTAAGCCTTCTTTTTCAAACTTACCGTATAACAATAAAACTCTGTTTATCAGTTTTTTAGGCTAAACAACTGTTTAACATGACATTTATGTATGGAGTTTGACATAAGACTGACATTAGACACGCGTTCAACAAGTGCCTAAAAGGCCCTTACCCAGTTATTCATAAAAAACTAAAACGCTCTATTTTATTTAGAGAAGTGTTTTGTCAATTTCTTTCCAATTATGATTTGAGTTTGAAAGAAGATGACAAAACACTTCTATACCCAAAATAGGTTTAAAGGTCGTTTTAGTTTTTTATGAGTAAAGGGGTTAGTCTATCTGTATTTTGTGTAAATTGTTATTAGATTATCTAGATTCTAGAAGAATAACATAAAAATATCTTATTTTCGTTTATTTTCTTTTGTATGTGTATGTGGCTTCGTATTTGGTTTTTGACCATTTTAATGAAAGTAACATTTAATGAACAGATAATGCCTTAACCAGGCTGCAGGATGACTAATTTAGGTGAAAGAGTTCTACTGGACCGTCTAATATGGCGGCGACTACATTGCTTAGCTGGCCACATCGCCTCCTATCTGCAACTGAAGGATGGAAGAACGAGGGTCCTCTCACATTGGGCGTGTTATAAGGTACACTTCATTCAGCACTAGCTCCCGTGATGGCAGGAGATTATCCCACGGGATCTTACTACCGGGATAAAAACCCTATAATGTCCTTACCCAGATCATAGTCTATCTGTGTGCTAAATTTCATCGAAATCCGTTGAGCCGTTAAAGTGTGAAAAGGTAACAGACAGCCAGAGTTAGTTTCGCTTTTGTATTGATTGTCTGGGATGGCAACGCTCTTGCGATGCCTCCTGTACTGTCGATTCCCTTATCCGGCGATGATCAGTTACCAATTATCATGAAGCGGGCGTCGCCTGATAAATACAAATTATGCATAGAGGACTCAATTACCGGACCCCTTTATGATAAAAAATAAAGCTGAAAAAATTAAAAAGTACTTTCCGTACGTAAACTTTGAAAAATTAAGTAATGGTCTAACACAGCTAATGCTTGCAAAAACATGACCTGTTTTATACACCTTTAACAAAAGTCGATTAACATTTAAGTTTTCTAAATTATAATTATTGAGAAAAATACTTCATTAAAATCGGAATAGATTTAAATTTTAAAGAAAATTTACTCTCATCTTATTAGTTGAGAGTAAATTTTCTTACGGTAACCTGCTTTTAGCATTTAATTTATTAATGAAATGATAAAAGCAGGTTACCGTATCATTTTGTGTTAATTTAGATGATGTCAAAAAGTAGCAGTGTTAACCGACTTCTGTTGCTGACCGTACAATCATCATTTGTTAATAATAGGTCTTTACCTATGAAATTGCCGTTTTGTATGAAAAAATTTAAACGAATTTTTTTCATGCATTTTTTATTTGTACGAGGTGCATTCAATAAGTACCTAGCCTCATCGCCAGAGGGCGGTGTAGTTTCAAAAGAGTTTTACCACAGTGTAGCACATTCTTTTTTAATTCTTTTTTCAAATTTTCATTCCAATCCCTTCATTTGTTTTAATTTGACAACTTATGGAAGCGAACATGTCGATCGGTTTTACAAAAATGGAAAAAGAGCAATATCGTTCGGTGATTCGATTCCTATTTTTGGAAGGGAAAACGCGCATCGAAATCAAAGAGCGCTTGGATGCTGTGTACGGTGACTCTTCTCCATCGATGGCCACCGTCAAGAATTGGTTCAACGAGTTTGCACGTGGCCGTACGTCGGTTTTTGATGAACCACGTCCAGGTGCACCGAAAACAGCTGTTACGGAGGAAAACATTTAAAAAATCCATGATCTCGTATTGGCAGATCGCCGATTGAAGGTTCGGGAGCTAGCTGAGACTGTAGGCATTTCAGAAGGAACAGTGCATCATATTCTTCACGAGGAACTCGGCATGAGAAAGCTGTCGGCGCGATGGGTGCCGCGTTTACTCACACCAGAAAACAAGCGCAACCGTGAGACCACATCGGAGACGTGTTTGGCGCTGTTTAAGCGGAATCCAGCGGAGTTTTTGCGTCGTTTTGTGACCGTCGATGAAACCTGGATCCACTGGTACACACCAGAGACCAAGGAGCAATCAAAACAATGGATCCAGACCGGGGAACGTGCTCCAAAGAAGGCGAAAACTGTAAAATCGGCCGGAAAAGTTATGGCCACCGTTTTCTGGGATTCACAAGGTGTGATCTACATCGATTACCTCGAGAAGGGTAAAACAATTACAGGGCTTTACTATGCCGATTCGACGCCGAATTAAAGAAAAAACGACCCCATCTGGCGAAGAAAAAAGTGCTGTTTCACCACGACAACGCAGCGGTTCACACGTCTGCCGTTGCCATGGCCAAATTGGTCGAATTACGCTACGAATTGCTGCCCCATCCACCGTATTCTCCAGATTTGGCCCCTTGTGACTTCTTTCTGTTTCCTAATCTGAAAAAATCACTCGCCGGGAATAGATATGGATCGAATGAGGAGGTCATCGCCGCCACGGAGGCCTATTTTGCAGAGTTTGACAAAAACTATTTTTCGGACGGGTTAAAAAAGTTGGAGCATCGCTGGGCTAAGTGTATCGAACTAAAAGGAGACTATGTTGAAAAATAAATTGCCACTTTTCCAAAATTTTCGTTTACTTTTTGTAGGCTAAGTATTTATTGAATGACCCTCGTATTAATCGAAGTAATCACCCATGCAATCAATGCATCTTTGCCAACGCAGTGGCAGTTTATTGATGCCCTTCTTAAAGAAATCAGCTGGACGGGAGGCAACAAATTCTTCAAAGGCATTTTGTACTGCCTCTCGGGTATTGAATTTTTTTCCCGCCAAGAAGTTATCCAAATTCTGGAAAAAGTAGTAGTCTGTAGGCGCAAGGTCTGGTGAGTAGGGCGGATGACGGAGAGCTTCCAACCCCAGTTCTTGCAACTTGGAGACCGTCTGCTGTGCAGTATGAGGTCGCGCGTTGTCGTGCAGGAGCAGCGGAGACGAGCGATTGACCAATGCTGGTTGGAGATGTGCCAGCTTCTCCATCATTGTGTTCAGTTCTTCACAGTACACATCTGAAGTAACGCTCACCCCGTTTGGTAAGAAGCTGTGATGAATCACACCGGCGCTAGACCACCAAACAGTGACCATCAGTTTTCTAGGGGTAAGTTTTCGTTTAGGGCATTGTTTAGGTGCTGAACCAGGATCCAACCAACTTGCTGAGCGCTTGCGGTTATCAAACAGAATCCATTTTTCATCGCAGGTAACAATGCGGTTTAAATTCCTTCATTTGTGTGTCTGTTGAGCAGTGCAAGGCACGTCTCGACGCGTACTTCGCGCTGGCGATCATTGAGTTCATGGGGCACCCATGTGTCAAGCTTTTTTACCTTGCCAATTTGACGCAAATGGACCAATATTGTTTTGACGCAAATGTCGAAAGCTGCTGCTAATTCAGCCGTAGATTGTGTATCATCAGCTTCCACAATCGCTTTTAATTCGTCATTGTCGACCAAAGTCTTCGGACGACCGCGAGGTTCATTTTTCAGGTCGAAATTTCCAGAACGGAAGCGAGCAAACCAATAACAAGTGGTGCGTTGGTTTGTAGTGTCAGCTCCGTAAACGTCGTTGATGTTGCGTGCCGCTTGTGCCGCGTTGCTGCCACGACGGTACTCATATTCCATAATAACTCGAATTTTTAACGTATCCATGATGACGAAAAAGATTGAAATGCGATGAAAATGTAACACTAATCAATAAACAAAAGACTACTTTTGGAAAAAAAAATCCATGTTTTTAAAATAAAATTAATTTGAAATTAGAATTCTTAGCCAAACAAAAATTATTTTGATTTGAAATGGCCAGTACTGCAGAACGGCAATTTCATAGGTAAAGACCTAATATCTTTACATAAAACCTTCTAAAAAAAACTAAAACATTCTAATATCTATGAAGAGTTCAGAATGACTGGCTTTATTTGTTCAGGTAACACAACCTCACTTGGACAACGAGAGCGCTGCCCGCGAGATTGGCGACAAACTGCGCAACGTGCCCGGCATATCCTACACCACTATTGCCATGAAAGCTGCTGAGAAGGGACGGAAAGCACTCGCTATTAAAGTAAGTACTTTATGACATCATTAACTACATCATAGTAGTCAATAAATTGAACTCATCTGTCGCCAACATCCAGTCTACGTTGAATACACCGGTTCTCGTCCGAGCATCGAAGTTAAGCAACATCGGGCGTGGTTAGTAGTAGTGAGTAGTACCACAGTCTATACATCATACAGTCGTCCGACGAAGCCCGAGCTGCATACGAAGTTCGGCGAACTACGTAAGCAGGTCGGGCTCTCGTCGGACGACTGTATGATGACTGTGGTAGTAGTTAGTGGGTGACCGCCTGGAAACACCGCGTGACGTTGCGTTTTTGCTTTTTTAATAATTTGTTTTTGTTACGAAAACTAAAGTAATCTGAAATCATATTATAGTACAAATATTACAAAAAGTTACAGGGGCCGTACTATGACGTGAAAAAAGATCATGGATCCATCATAGTTCCAGTGTGAGAGAGACGGAGATATATACGATACGACCTACAGCACCATCCTTTTTTCACAACGGAACCATGATGGATCCATGATCTTTTTTCACGTCATAGCACGGCCCCTGGAGTCGTGGGACACCCGGTTGGAATCACAGAGTACATTATTTTGTATATTGGTTGGAATGAAGTTCCTTTTGCTGTATAATATGTATTGATACAGAGCCATCTAGTATTGCTTTAGACAAAACAATATTCTAAAACAACACTAGATGGCTCTGTATTAAAAAATAAAAACTGTTGACACTTGAATCTGATGGCATAACGCTTTTTCATTACGTCACAATTTCTGCGAGTTCCAATAACTTATCATCATCCTTCTACTCTTTACCAATTACTCGTAGTCTTGTATAAATGACGTTTAATCTATCATGGGTAGGTATGGCGTACATCAAACTCACAATAATAAAATAGGATTTTCCTGTAACCCGTGTCGTAGAGGGTTATTCCACAAATCCCCATCAATGGGGATTTAACCCGTCGCAGAACACCTTACCGATTACGTTATGTAACCGCCATCAGTTGGTTAGCTAGCTGATAATAATATAAAAAATATTATGTTTGTGACGTCATTGCTCATGGATTGAGTTTGATCATTTTGGTGAAGCATTCGCCAACGTCCATACTACGTTGAATACACTGGTTCTCGTCCGATCACCGAAGTTAAGCAACATCGGGCGCGGTCAGTACTTGGATGGGTGACCGCCTGGGAACACCGCGTGACGTTGGCTTTTTGCAATCTATTTAGTTTTTGCTACGAAAACTAATCTGAAATTATAATGTAACTGTAAATAAATCTTAAAAAAATATAATTTTCCTGTAATTATTGTCACAAACGACCTTACCGATGAAGTTATCTCAATTTCGTGTAACTGCGCGATAGCAAAGATAGGTTTATATAACCGTTATTTCATTAGTTGGCTAGCTGAAAAATATTATGCTCGTGACGTCATTCTTCATGGATTTGGATTGATAATTTAGTTGAAGCTTTCGCCAACGTCCATACTACGTTGAATACACCGGTTCTCGTCCGATCACCGAAGTTAAGCAACATCGGGCGCGGTCAGTACTTGGATGGGTGACCGCCTGGGAACACCGCGTGACGTTGGCTTTTTGATTTTTTATATTATTTATTTTAGTTTTGCTACTTAAACTAAAGTAATCTAAATTCATAGTACAAATAACTCGTCATCAACCTTCTGCTCGTTACCAATTTGTTTTGGAGAAAGGACTTAATCTATCATGGGTAAGTATGGCGTGGAGGGGCTCGTGGCTAAGTAATAACAGCCGCACGGGTCGATCGATCAGGTTAAGCTACGCTTGCTGCGGTCGGTCTATGGATGGGTGACCATCTTTACATACCGAGACCCCTCCGTACCTCGAAGAAAGCACGAGCCGTTGGTACCGGCTGTCATTCTTGGAACTTTGGTAGTCATTAGAAGCCCCAAAGTCTGACAACCAGTCTTACTAAGGAGTATCTTGATACTCACTTACTCAGTAACTAGGTTGTGGAGGTCAGATAGGCAGTCGCTCCATGTAAAATAATGGTATTCAGCTGCATCCGGTTAGACTAAAAGCCGACCCCAACATAGTTGGGAAAAGGCTAGGCAGATTGATTGGGTATGATTATGTAGTTTGAAGTACGCCATATCCAATGGCCTACTTCAAACTTCATAATACTCTAATAAAATAGAATGTTCCTGTAACCCATGTCACAGCCATGTCATGTCACCTAACCTAACGAATACGTTATCTAATTTTATTCATTTAGTGATCAGTTCCTCTGTGTAACCAACCGCCATTAGTTAACTGATAAACTGATAATAATATACCTAAAGAATATTATGTTCTTGACGTCATTGCTGATCATTGCTCATGGATTGAGTTTGATAATTTTGGTGAAGTATCCGCCAACGTCCATACTACGTTGAATACACCGGTTCTCGTCCGATCACCGAAGTTAAGCAACATCGGGCGCGGTCAGTACTTGGATGGGTGACCGCCTGGGAACACCGCGTGACGTTGGCTTTTTGCCTTTCTTGTTATTTGCTACGAAAATTGAAGTAATTTGAAATCATAATTGAGTACAAATTATTATCTTCAATTTGCTGTGTATAATGAGACTTCAAATCTTTTATGGGTCTGTATGGCGATGGCGTACAGCAAACTATATCCAATGTTATTTTCCTGTAACGCATGCCACAAACAACCTTACCTATTACATTATCATATTTTATTTTAAGTAACACTTCCGCTATGGAAGCGCCATCAGTTGCTGAGCTAGTTCGTGACGTCACTGTTCTTGGATTCAGTTTGATAATTTGGTTGAAGCATTCGCCAACGTCCATACTACGTTGAATACACCGGTTCTCGTCCGATCACCGAAGTTAAGCAACATCGGGCGCGGTCAGTACTTGGATGGGTGACCGCCTGGGAACACCGCGTGACGTTGGCTTTTTGCTATTTTATAATTATTTTTTCATTCTTTTTTCAGATATTGGAGTATGAAACTCATAGTAAACTACAAGTTCCTCTACTTTTGTCTTTGGGTGAGGGACCAACCGCTTTACTGAAAGCAACGGCCAGTGGTGATACGGATTTAATTTACATTGTTTTATTACATCTCAAAGAAAAAATGGGCAAACGGGAGTTCGAAGTAAGTATACCGATTCGTTGGATAATTATTAAAGGTGCACAAGAGTCCTTCAGTCGGTGGTAGTGGTGATCAAAGCGTTGTAGTAATTAGAAGATGTTTTGCGAAAATACGAATAACACCAGGTTGGCCTTGGCCTTAATATTTTTCATGATCTTATCACCATTTCATTGAAAATCATTATGTTAGTCTGTTGTTCACTTTTTCATCTATCTACCTTCGTCACTAGTGCCTTACACTAAGTCACACGTCATAAATCGAACAGATTACGTGTGACTCCGGATTTTTAGTTTGTCCGTCTTTTTTAATAGATAACCTCTTAAGGAGTCATTGTACTCATCATTATGAACATCTTTTACTATAGGACCAAACATGAAATAGCGAAAAAAAATCAACTGTTCCCTACATTAATTTATTTTCGCATAACTCGTCAAAATGTAGGGAACTGCTGATTTTTTTTTTCGTGATTTCAGGTTTGGTCCCATAGTAAAAGTTGTTCATAATGATGAGTACAATGACCCCGTAAGAGGTTATCCATTAATTACGGGACACCCTGTATATATTTGAAATGTGCTAATTAAGCCCTTTCATTTGATACCCAACACGGCATCATATTTTTTTTTCTTTTTTAGTTCAAACTCAAAGCATTTATTTCAAATAAACCAATTACAGGCACTTTTGAATTGTCAATGGGTCGGTCAGTCAGAAAGATGAAGCTAGTTGCCCATTCCAAAGCGTAGTAGATCCCTTTGGAGAAGAACGGGCAAGAAACTCCACGGACACTTTTAAATCATAATATTTTTACAAAATATTGGTTACATCGTTCAAGTTGAAAATATACATGTGAGAACAATGTAGAAAGACGTGCACGTTAAAAAGCGTCCGTAATAAAAGGATAATAACTAAAACAACTAAATTAAATATTAAAATTAAAAATAAGCCATGGCAGCTAAGAGACGACCAGTCCCAACTGGCGGCGCCCGTTCACGAACATGACGCATGGATCAGCACCAATTAGCTCAACCATTTTGAAGGGAACTTAATGATCCAACACACACGCCACCATCAGCGAGACATTTGAGTGAGCATGACATACTCTCAACCGCCAGGGCACACTCAAGTCAGTGAAAGACGTACCCAGTAAAAGGTAGCTTAATAGTAGCTACATAGTGCTCACACGTGCTATGCAATTATATAATACTAAGAGATTGAATCTAAACAATGCAAAGAAAGTTTTCTCTCATCTTAATCTTCAGCAGGTCCAACAATATATCCGAATGCTAATCAATTAATGAATGCGTCCTTGTGGAGCAGGACAAGCATTCAGCCAAGCATTTTTGTCAGCGATGTAATCCCCCAACTTATAATATGCCTGGCTGCATAGTGTGCGTTTTATACAAGATTTTAATTTCCTTTCATTCAGCTGGAGTATGTGGGGAGGTTCATGACTTTATGTCCTCTAGAGGGCGCCGTATTCATTTTAATGTGACGTCACGTATCCTATAACCGGCGGACGATCAAAACGCTTCCAACGATACCTCATTTGTCAAATTATGACAAGCAGTTTAGAAGTTATGAGGGAACAGATGAACATACATACATACCGGTCAAAATCATAACCCTCCTTTTTGCTTCGCTGTAAAATGAACCACTACCCTTCTACGAAATAAACGCACTTCCAAAGTGGAATTGTATCATGCAAGCATGGACTGACTTACAAACTTATTTTTATTATACTACTGTATTTCTCACATAAATCTGAAAAAAAATTCTTCTCTAATCAAATAATTTTCAAATGTGCTTTTTTTGTAATATTATAATACGGTGTTCAATAAAGAATGTTCTACTCCCCAGCTAACAATCCGCAGTTTCTCCCTCGCCCACGCTCTATACATAAAGTTCTGTGCGAGCAACAACCGGGAGGCGTTGCGGCAAGTGTACGTGCAAGAGGACGACTTCCAAGGACAGGCCGCCACGCACATTCGAGACGCCATCGATCAGACCAACCCGGGCAGTATTGAGGCGTCCCTTATATCGGCCAGGGAGTGCTACAAGAAGGGGAAGAATGATTTGGGTAATTTATTAAGTCCTTTTCAAAATATTTTGATAGAATCCAGAAGCTAAGGTTGGTGTTCAACATCAGCAAACCTTGCAATGGTGGCCCAGTGGTAACGGCCGAACGGTTCGAAACCAGGCAGGGGCTTAACTTTGTGTATATAATTTCATCACCACTGCTCTCAAAACGGCCAAGGAAAACATTCGTGAAGAAACCGGCATGTCCTAGAACTAAAAATTTGAAGACATGTGACATCTATCAAACCCGCACTGGGCCCGCGTGGTGGATTACAGCCCACTCTCTCTTACTGAGAGGCAGTCTGTGTCCCAGCAGTGGGAACATTATAGGCTGATTATGATATGTTAAACCTTGCGTTCAATCGCATAAGTGACATAAGGCAGATGTCGCATCCACTCGGCGTCGATTCGATTGGGTAAGTAAAATGTGGTAAAAAAAATTGTAATGGCAAATGCAACAAAAAAGACGCTGTTCAAAGCAATTTGTTGGGAAATTAGATGACCGCGAAATTGCGTGGTTAAGCATCTAAAGTTTTGTACTACAATCGGGATATCAAAGAGACTTATATCTGACCAATTTGAAAACAATATCCCGTGCACGCGATGTTAGCAAGTGTTACTATAGTGGCCGAGCGCTGCATGCAAGAATAGTCCTTACGGTGTATAGATGTTCGTTTTTGCGCTCGTTCAAGAAGATGACTTTCAATGACAGGCCGCCGTAGACATACGAAACGCCATCGAATGCCATCGATCGATGCCCAGGTTAGTCTGATCAGACTAACCTGGGCAGTATAAAGTCGTCCCTTATATCGACCAGGGAGTGATGTAAGGGAAGAATTACGAGTATTTGGGTTGGTCCTGATTTTTTTTTTTTATCATATAAGGCTAGCTTGCAGCTTTCTATCTTCATAAACTCCATTGCAACCGATTATGATATCATCATTCGCGGCGAGTGTAGGCCTCGTCCCTTTTGTGCCAAGTATCCATGGCCTGTGCAAGTCTCAACCAGGTCTTACCCGCGATTGTTACATATCTAATGAGAAGTAATGTCATAAGTTATCGAATCATAAGCTAAGCTACCAAGGCTTTGGATCTAAGTGAACGACAAGAATGTTATTGCTTATTCTCTCACAAAATCCGCCCATTGTGGCACCCTATGTAAAATTTCTACATTTATATCTAATTTGTATGGTGTGCCATCGCGGACATTTGCGGTGAACCACTTTTCGACCTTATTGCTAAGGTAGAAAGATTCAAAAGTAGTTCACCGCAAATGTCCGCAATGATCATGTAATATCAGTACGGTTTTTTGACAGGAAAAAAGAGGGGTTATTTTTTCGAGTTTGGTTAGTAATTAATTAATTTATCCTCACTATGTCTACGTGCGACTAGCTCTGGTTTTTCTGATTGTATCAATTTAGCTAGTGTACGTAACAACTTTGTGAGAGTTCCTGGCTGATTAAACTGTACAACCAGTGGATCACAGTGATTTAGTTTTATTTCGTACTAGCTGCGCCCCGCGGTTTCACCTGCGTAGACCGGGATAAAAGTAGCCTATGTGTTAATCTAGGGTATAAGCTATCTACATACCAAATTTCATCCAAATCGGTCCAGCCGTTTGCGCGTGAAGAAGTAACAAACATACAAACACACAGACTTTCGCCTTTATAATATTAGTTTAATAGTTTAATATTCTGGAGCAGCTAACTCCCGCATACATAATAAAGAGTATTCTATATATTTTAGTCGCTCTCAACTACTCCTCAACTTTAAATGTGGATTTGCCAGGAGCTACACAGCATCAACATTCATAAATTCAGTCTTATTATCATTTTCCAGGTGTATCAATATGCGAAGACGCCCGCAAGCTCTGCAAACAGCAATCAAGTCTACAAGAGACGTACGGCAGCAGCTTCGTGGGTCTGTCTCTACAGGAGACCGTGAGGAAACTGCTGGACCAGGGAGAAGTCAAGCTGGCTGATAAACTTCGCTCGGAGTACAGGATGCCCGACAGAAGGTGCATTTAAAATAGTAATAACTCTAGCTCGTGGCTAAGTTGCCGGGGTTGGTCAGTGGATGGGTAATCATCTTTACATTCCGAGAATCCTCCGTATCTCGGAAAGCACGTTAAGCCGTTAGTCCCGGCTGTCATTCGTGGATCTTTGACGGGTCGTAAGGGTTGACAGAAGCCCGAAAGTCTGACAACCAGTCTTACCAAGGGTTATCGTATTACCCAGTTACTTGGTAGTAGAGGTCAGATAGGCAGTCGCTCTATGTAAGATACTGGTATTCAGCTGCATCCGGTTAGACTGGAAGCCGACTCCAACATAGCTGGGTAAAGGCACATGATGATGATAGGTCTTGCGTGGTGATTAATGCTCATGCCTTCTCTGTATGAGAAGAGGTCTTTGCCCTGCAGTGGGACAGTAGTAGGCTGGTATTATTATAGGTCTACTGGCTTGTCGCTTGCTAATAGACCGAGTTCCAAACGTCGAGATCCGAAGACGTACGAAGGTCTTCGATATCGGAACTCAATTAGAGTTGGGCAGGACACCTGGCAAGGCGCAGTGATGACAGGTGGAGTGAGGCTGTGACCGAGTGGCGTCCAAGGTCTGTAAGACGAGATGTCGGTCGTCCAGCGGCGAGATGGGCGGACGACATTGTTGCCATCGCGGGTAGAACCTGGATGAGGCTGGCACAGGAGCGTGGGGATTGGCACAAGAAAAGGGAGGCTGATGCCCAACAGTGGGTGAAGGCGGACTGTGGGTGATGGTGATGGCTCCTCGATTTAAGCAAGCTGTTGAGCAACAAGATCTATAATAACCCTTAAACCTACCTCCACAGATACTGGTGGATTCGCATTCTAACATTAGCTGACAATGACGACTGGGCAGAACTTGACAAGTTCTCAAAATCTAAGAAATCTCCCGTCGGATACGAACCGTTTGTGGACGCGTGCCTGAAGTACTGCAAGCAAGATGAAGCGCTGAAGTACCTGCCGCGGTGCAGAGACGATATCAAAGTCAAATATTATGTTAAAGCTGGGTAAGTGTTATAAAAACATATTACACAGCTGTACAAGGATCTTTTGGTGCGTGGTCAAAATCGGAACTACGGCCGCCATCTTGTTTTTAGAGTTCCGTACCTGAAGGGTGCCAAACGGAACCCTATTACTATGCCTCCGCTGTCCGTCCGTCGGTCTGTCTATCTGTCAACGGGCTGTATCTCATGCGCCGTAATAAGTAGACAGTTGAAATGTTTACAGATTGTGTTAATACTATTGCCGCTATAATAATTTTTAACTTTATTTTATATGTTTTAGCTTTATTTTAGTTGAGTGTGGCTGTACAGCGTCAAAAATATTAAGACGAATAGACTGTTTAAAATACTGCTAAAAGAATTGTTTTGTCGGATAAAATGCTTTTCTAAATGACAATAGTCGTATACTTACACATACGTTAGAGCTTGTCAAAAAAGAGAACCTTGAATGACAAGCTTCCCTTTTATCATATCGTTGTTATAATTTTGTTAAATGCTCTTTACAGTTTCTACGAGGAAGCGGCAGAAGTAGCATTTGAACAGAAAGATGAAAGTGCCCTCCTCTTCGTGCAGAACAAATGTCCGTTGAACGAATCCATGAAACGCGCCAAGATCGCGTCACTGCTTGAAAAACTACCTACCAAAAAGTGAACTATATAATATATAGGTATATTAGACTGAAATATATCAAGTATCCTACTAGCTGAGCCGCCAGACGTTGTCCTGTCAAAATTTCAATTTTTTTTTTCTTTTATACCAATAAAACATAAAAAAAATATTCAAATCGGTCAAGCCGTTCTCAAGGTATGGCGTGACCAAGGTAAATAGGAATTAGTTTTATTTTACCACGTTTTTACTCGTCACTTCCTTGTTTGTCTGTCTGTCGTTCCGGGTGGCATCTTGCAACTCAAATGTCAAGCACTTCCCGATTAGCAATCCGGCTGAAACTTTCAGGGTAGCTTACAACTCGATGACAATGCATTCTTGTTCGCTGCATCCAGGATTGGCATTGGCCTCAACGGTCAACAGTACAGACACGAAATTTGAGTTTTGATTTATTTAGTCACCTGAAGGCATGTATGTGGTGATGGTGTGTTCTTTGTATGTCCTCATGGGTTATCAAGACCCCCGGAGGGTTATTTTATTATTTTAAAGGCCCATAAAAACGTGGTTTTTAGATTATTTTTTTAATCCTACCTATATCTATATATATAAAAATCAATTGCTGTTCGTTTGTCTCGCTAAAACTCGAGAACGACTGGGCTGATTTGAATATTTTGTTTTTGTTTGATTCTCCTCTTTACTGGGGTGGTTTAAAAGAAAAAAAAAAATAGGGAAAAAAATAAATTGAAATTTTGACAGGACAACGTCTGGCGGGTCAGCTAGTTTATAGACTTCTCGCTTGTCGATACAAAACGCTACAAGGTTCTTTTGCCGCGTGGTCAAAATCGAAACTAACGCGGCCATATTGTTTTGTCAATACAATTTTGTGAGCCAATTTCACAAATGTTTACCAACAATAGCCACCTGTTAATGTCATTCAGGCGCCAAAAGATCCCCGTAGCACTCTATGCAGATGTGTGTATAGTGTGCGCACAAGTGTTCCCCATCTCACAGCTCACATACCTCAGGCGGTGACTAGCACTTGCGCGCACACTATATTACGCCCATATTTCGCTAGTTAGTCCCATGTAATGAGGGGCGAGTCTCTTTATATCTTTTAAACTCGAAATATATCTGTATCGGGCTATCGGCCTTTTCAGTAAGTCAAGTTTTGTGGTCCGATCGGATTTTAAATATTTATGCAGAACTATACTGGGTGTAAGTGTTAACACCGTTATCCTTCATTAGTCATTGTACTCATCATTACGAACAACTTTTACTAAGGGATCAAACATGAAATCGCGAAAAAAATTTGCTGTTTCCTACATTTATGCTCGCAGAACTTGTCAAAATGTAAGGAACAGCAGATTTTTGCGATTTATGATTTGGTCCCATAGTAAAAGTTGTTCGTAATACTGAATACAATGACCCCTTAAAAGGATAACGGTGTTTACACTCACATCCTATATAATATTATTGTCTAACCGGATATTTTTTTTTTTTTTTTTGCAAAAATATACGAAGAATGGTGTTCTTCTGATAGAGACTGTATCCAATTATTTATTCAAGTCATTAATATATAATATTATGTGTTTAGTATTTATAACAATAAAACATTCTCAATAAGCTTGTAAAATTATAGCCATTTTATATTCAAATAAAACAAGTTATCAATGGTTGCTGTTTGCTTTTATTGTCAAGACAAGACAAGATGCAACTAATCATGTATGTGGGCATTACATGAGTCGCGCATCCCTGTATTACATTGACACAACTGTTACATAGTAAGCGTGTAGACGGTAGTATCGATAATAACAGACTTACGATTTCCAATTCAATACAAAATACTCTAAGGACAACATTGATATCAGAATGATAATCAACCCTTTGACTGCACTAATCTCGCATATAATAGAACTAGGTTTATTACATGTAGATTATATAAAGATTATACACTGCAAATCATTTCTTTTATTAAATAAATAGCCTAAAGAAAGTTATCTTATAAATTACCAGTCAAAGGGATTTTCAAATTTGAGAAGGGGGTTACATAACATATGTTTGTTTATTTAATCGGTGACAGTCGGTGAGCTAGGTCGGCTTATACAAAATGCTTATTTTATAAGTAAGCAACACTGATTCAACCATATACAACCTGTTTTTTTTTATTTTCCATAACTCTAGGAAATTAATGAGACCATCATTTTGAACAACTTTTACTACGGGACCGAACCAGAAATCGCGAAAAAAAAATCAGCTGCTCCCTACATTTTGACGAGTTATGCGAACATAAATGTAGGGAGCAGCTGATTTTTTTTTCGCGATTTCAGGTTTGGTCCCATAGTAAAAGTTGTTCAAAATAATGGTCTCATTAATTTCCTAGAGTTATGGGAAATCAAAAAAAACAGGTTGTATACAGATCGCGGTACGTAAGTTGAACCAAAATGGCGTTCGTCGGCGATCTGTAGTAGTACACTTTTAATTACACATACAACTACAATCTTCTGTACAACCTGTAACAGAACAACTCCGTAACAGTTCAACTTACGTGCCGTGATCTGTATAGAAATTTGTATAAGTAATTAAAAGTGAACTGCAGATTGCGACGACCACCATCTTAAAAGCTTTTTTTTTTGGTTCAACTTACGTATCACAATCTGTATAGAGCTGAGAACATCGAAGTGAGCGACACCGAACTAAGTCTTACGTGATTATTAATAATTTTTACTGCAGTTCCCTCAACTATTTAAGCTTATTATCAAAAGCAGAAATAATTGAAACATACATGTCGTTAATAAGGCCAATTTGTCATCACTGTGCAATACAATAAAGGACTATGTCCGACGGTGTCGCTGCAACTGGCATACAGACAAGGCGGCTTCACCGACCATACAATATTATACATTATTCACAACCATTAACGGATAAATACAATCGTTGAACAAAATCAAATGTATCTGTTACTGGCCAAACCCGATTTCAGGCCAAACCGGTTTATTGGGCACCCCCACCAAATGGGTTAGGTTAGGTTAGAACCATGACCAACCGTTCGCGAGCGAAGCGAGCGTGTTTTGGCAGCGGCCGGCGAGCGCTACTTCCAAAAAGGCTAGGCTGTTACTAAACGGCTAATTAAGCTAGTTGGCTGCGACATATCACGCGTAGGATAAACCGGTTTGGGCTGAAATCGAGTTTGGCCGGTAACATATCGACAAATAATAAAATAAATGGAAAACTTCTTGAGCTGTCAAATAAAATAGAGGAAATCATCAACACGCGTTTTACTCTGTGTACATTTATCAATTTTACAAAAAAATCCTTCAATTTTTTTAACCATCCTAATCAACAACTTTTAAAATTGGTCATTTCTTTAATTGACACACACAGATCTCAATCTCTTTGAAAATTAATTATCAACTTTCAATTACTCTTGGAGACTAGACAACAATTAGTTTATAACTAAATAAATTTCAAAACCTACGTTAGAGGCATTGCATGCCTCTTAGTTACGTCTGTAGAAGTGTGCCGACTATTCACAAAGTCTTTCAGACAATATTATTAAATTCTCAATCTTGTAACAAAATAAAATAGTATACACCAAAGTGTTTGTTTATTTCTGTGTTATGTGGTAGCATGACAGTTATTATTCTGCAAACAGTCGGCACAATTCTATATCAACATGTTTAAATGATTATCTGTTGTATTATTTCATTTACACTGAAATCCTCCTCACAATACAAAATGTCTTTCTACGAATGCACACAAAATAAATTAAGGAGACAATATCCTATAATCCAACTATCAGTCTTAAATTAAACATGACTAACAATGTTCATTGAAACTATGCCGAAGATATTATAATAAAATGAGCATATATCATACGACGGTAAAAAAATCCACATAACATACATAAAATTAGGTAGCGTTCATCATACGCTAGATCTACCAAAAAGTGCAATAACCAATTAGTTACATAAACCCAATACAAAGCTACATCCAGTGTCCTAGACGAAGCTAATGTGACGAAGCCAGCGTATTAGCTTCCAAGCATATCGACGATAAATATAACCAGGACACTTCCAGTCCGCCTACATACGTTTACATTAAAACTACGCACATTAGTGGAACAAATAGTTTCGAAAACTAAAGGGCACTTCGTAACAATCAAACAGGTTCAAAAATTAACAGAATAGGTACTTTTAGTGAGGACGGACCTTAATCATGTAAATAAAATTACATTCTCAATATAAATGAGTAATAATTCGGGTAGGGCCAAACATTTCCATTTAACATTTTTTTGAAGAGAAGACTTCTCTACGTGCGTTTAGCGATTTTGGTAGGGGGAAATCACTAACGAATGTGGTTAATTCGTTCATGGGGGAAATCTTACGGGTTCGCATCACCGCGTTTTAAGTTTTCATATCATCGGCCGTCCATGTCTACCTATTTTTTTTTTTTTTTGGGTTCGAAAAATGAGATACTTGCTCCCCTCTCCGCTCATCGTCACTAATATTAACATGCATAATACAACATGTGGCACAACACATACTATACCTAAATTAGCGGATAGCGATACAATAATTTGGATGTACTACTTCACCAAGAAAACTAGATAACTGTCAGTCATAAAAGATATTTGATAGCACAAAGGGATTGATGATTTTCGGCTGAAAAAATTAAAAGATTTTTTATTTCTTTGTTTTTTCTACATTAAAACATCAACGCCGATCGATATCCCTGCGATCACGTTTTTTTATTCAAGAGTGGCATGTGTCCAGTATTTTTTTTTTATTGGTTGAGTAGAACAATAATTTTGATATAACCGACGTGCTAGTTCCCCAATCTCCCGCAATATGGCGGATTGGCGGGCCACGTAATCTAATCGTTACACGAAAATCTTCTATTTTGCAGCGTTCTAATCCCCTATCATATATCATATTAATCACATTCATGGGCGCAGCTAACAATTTATAGAAAGGGTGGGGTTTATAATTGTAAAATGTATGTCACATTACTCGGATTCAGTGTTTCCAACCTCCACATTTTCCCCGTACACCCACGATCAAATACGACATTTTTCTTATGTTATGTATAACAAACAAAATAGTTCCTGTAGGAAAGGCATAAAATAAATGAAAAAACGAGCGAGACTGACAGTAGCCGCATTATGATGTGTACATCTGACATTTCACCTTGCAGCAACATTAACATTAATCCAACTCTAGCACCGCGCGCGCTCATTGGTCAAATCAAATAACGCGCGCTTCCCCGGCTCCTGTTACACATTTCCGTCCCTTTTCACGAAATCACACCCACAGATTGCAGGAAAGCGAGAGGAAAGATGGTTTTTAATGTGTAACATTTTTTCTCTCGCTTCCTGCAATCTGTGGGAGTGATTTTGCCGGGGAATGAGCGCGCGCGGTGCTGTAGTTAGATTTAATGTTAATGTTGCTTATTACCAACGTGAGATGTCAGATGTACACATCTTAAGCAACTACTGTAACGCTCGCTCGTTTTTTTCTTCATGATTATTGCAAACATATTGAATATGCAAGTTATGTTTTAAATTGTGTCCTTCACAAGAGAGAGAAAGTTGTTTTGTGAAACGGAGTATAATAAATACTTACCGTAGTTTGAAATGTCGTTTCTTTGGTAGTCACACTATAACATACTTTTTTTTAATCCAAATATCACACATTTTACCCGTTAAGCACCGTGACCGTACAACTATCTTTAGATATAATTTCGCTTTGGAATAGACATATTTATACATACATTTTATACTTATTTTACATCATTCGTAGTCTACGCGCCAAATCACTACTTTTGGTAGCACCTCAACCATTTTTTCCTAGCTTACCAGCCAAACATTTTTTTCAATCGAATAAATACTTTGAGAGGGTATTATAATTTCTTATCTAACTAAATGTCTTACAAACGTTTGCTACGATTACGTATCATCTCTGAAAGAAAGTCTTTTGCATATCCTGAAAAGAGTTTTAGTTTCAAATTTTAATTTTTGTTGTAGTTTTTCTTACGTAAGCATATACATTAGGAACACGTTAAAGCAGTTATTTATTCTATGATTACGTATTAATATTTGTTAAACGATATAGCAAGTAAAAGAAAAACGACCATTTATTCAGATGCGCCTAATCGTAGCAACATTACTCTAAAATAAGCTCCGTTTTGTGAACAGACAGTTCAATAGTGGGAGATACTAAATAATGAACACCTATAGTTTTTGTGGAGTACATACACGTTATCAGACACAAACGGGTTCCACCGTGGGAATCTGCATTAAAGCCTCAGCACACTTGTAACACCCGACACCACACCACGCGTGTTCATTGGCCAAATGATGATGAAATGACCCAATGAGCACATAATAATAGCCATCGCGTGGCGTATCGTGTCGTGTTATAAGTCTGTTTCTGCCCTTATCCTAGTGTTCCGAGCAAAACAAAACGATCAATACTTACACTGCGAAACAAAATACAATCATAAAAAATCATCGAAAAGGCACCAAAACCGACACAATATCAAAACACACTTTTACCAAACAGTTAACGAACAAACATTGCCAGCCTTAACAACTAGGTATTTTTAATACGTGTACGCTTATAAGCATTTTTTTTTTACTTTTTTTCTAAATACCATATCACATTTACGAGTATGACCTTTATTCTAGGTTTAAAAGATACTTAGGTGAACGCTACTTTTTCTTTGTTTTTTCCTCTTAATTTACAAAATCTAACATAGTGAAATCTTATGAGAAACCATATGAACGTAAGCGTTTCGCGTGAATTATACGATTAAGTACACAATGTTAGAAATAATGGCACAAAGAGATACGAAGGGATGTCATACATGTAGGTATGATGTACACGTAGAAGTATTTAGAGTACAATCATCAGAATCCCCGCATAGAGATCACAGAAATTTTAATATAATAATCGAGCGGGGAAGACACTACTTATTAAAAATAAAATCGTTCTTTTTACACTTGACGATTACGTTACATATACCCCGTCATGTGTACGATACGTATACTGAGACCAACACGACAAGTTACACAGCCGTCGCGGTACGCGAGATACAGCGGAGGACCAACATTTACAATATGGTCAGCAATTACGACAATATTGTATTATAATACAGTATACAAGGTGGTTGCAGCGTCTGCATAACTTCAAGAACAACTTTAAAAAAGATTGATAGAAAAAACAAAATTAAATCCACCAATTAAATTGACTATTGGCTCCACCGCATCTCCTTGTAATTAATAAAAATATACTAAAAAAAAACAGCGTTCCAATAACTTATACATACGCACTAATCAACATAAAAATCTCAAACAATCAAACAAAAACAAATAAATAACTCCTACTCTTTGAGAAACAATCATTTTACCTCTTTATACGAAGGTGCGATGGGAATAATTTGTGCAACGAATGATAAATTACCAGCAAGCACAAGCTCAATCAACGATATACGTAAACACCTTCATGTAATGAGAGTTAATAAATTAATAAAATCATTTGATGAAAATGAACATTTTTTTTCACATTTTTATAGGAACTGCATGTGTAAACTATACTAATGACTTAAATTCGTTTTGGTTGTCGCTGGCCGGTTCAGTCGGTCGCGTCTGTGTAGATGGAGGTGAGGTGAGGCAGGTGCGCGCTCTGCACGGTGACCTTGGGCGTGCGCTCGAACTTGAGCTTGTCCACGGGGCTGGAGCCCGGCGTGGAGGCTGGAGTCAGGACCCCTGCGCTCACCACGCTCACGCCCGACAGGCTGTGCTTGGGGATGGTGAAGGCCGGCAGGTCCTTGGTCTTAATAGTGTCATAGATGCGGACTAGCTTGTTACCATCGACAGCATCCAGCAAGTTGAGCGTGCGCGAGTGCGCGGGCGAGCTCGTCACCACTAGCCCGGGCATCTTGGGCGCGTGCAACTTATGCCCCCCCTCCGACGTTGACGCGGCGATGTGCTGCGATATCGAATGACTCTTAAGCCCTTGTGCCGTTTTGTAGCTTTTGCCGCACTGGCATCTGTACGCCTTTTTTACCCTGGAAAATATCACCCGACTCATATAATACTGTTAACTTATACAAATGATGCTCTAATTACATTCATCATTATCCGATAACGGGACCACAAATGACTAAACGTTTGAGAATGAATTTACATTCAATCAATACAAATTATCGACTTCCAATAGGAGTTCGGTATATCAATTACATAATACGGGTAAATAGTAAAAGCATGCATATTTTTTTCTACAATAGTTGTTGCGTCTTAGCATCGCAATACCCTTTATCCTAATATCTCTTCGTAGGAACCGGAACAAATAAAATTAAATTATGTATCGTTTTTCATTAATTAAAAATGTTGAGGATCACAATGATATTATAAGTAAAAAGAAGTAGATAGGTTATACACGCTCCGCAAGTGGCACGTCAAAATCTGACTAATTAGCCACATTATCGTCGTCTTGTCTCATTTTCGCTCCCGATATAATTATCACATGCCACCCGACTTCCACTTGTCATCTAATAGTTCGACACTGTGCCGTTTTTGAACATCGAATGTTGGGTAGGTAACCTATATACGTATTTTTACTTACAATAATATCATTGGAGGATCACGATAGATTTCGATTTCCGTTTTCGAAATGAAGAATGCTAGAATCTGTCCATAAATGTAGGAGGGTCAAGACTGTTAATCAATAAGCCTAGCCTTTTCCCAACTATGCTGGGGTCGGCTTCCAGTCTAACCGGATGCAGCTGAAGACCAGTATTTAACATGGAGCGACTGAGTATCTGACCTCCACAACCCATTAACTGGGTAATACGACACCCCTTGGTAAAACTGGTTGTCAGACTTTCGGGCTCCTGACGACCCGTCACAGATCCACGAATGACAGCCGTGACCAACGGCTCACGAGCTCCTCAGGGTCAAGACTGTTAATGCCATGCTAAAAAGCAACCACTCTACAATTTTATTACAGGGTAATTTACAAAGCTTAACTTCTAGCTACCAATACAAAATATGATGAGTTGTACCCATTTCTTCCAGAAATACTCTTGGGCAGAGAGACGTTTCTTGGGGCCAGGTAAAATCTTTTTATTATACTGTTCTGGGTTCGACAAGGCCGGGTATTTTCTAATGAAAGTAAACGCATTGATTATTCTTGGTTAGGGGGTAGGACAAAAATATGTCGTGATTTGCAAAATTTCTATAACTCAACCTACGGACAGGCGTATTGATCACATCTGGTGGGATGTAATAAATTCTTGATAGCGTGTATGAGTAAGCAAACAAAAATAAGTGTTGCATGCCATTAACCGTGCACTTAAAAGGTCACAACATCAATCTTTAAACAATACAAACTGTTATAAGTTCGTAACTGAATAGGCTTAATAAATTCTGGATAGGTACGTACAGTGGGCTGCATCAATTGGGTACCCCAGTTGTATTAAAATTTTAATACAACTGGGGTACCCAATTGATGCAGCCGACTGTACCTAAGTAAAAAAATATAAATCTACCTACATTGTTTCACTGTTCTGTAAAGAATCGATATCAGCCCACTTCACACCATGTCGTTTAATTTTAGACTCGACTAACATCTATTATCGATTTCAATACTACATTATGGCAAAAGGTCGCAGTTCAGCAGGAGTTGAACTTCTCTCACACGTTAATACTTAATGCTAGCGGTTCAAGTTGAGCTTAATGCTAGCGGTTCAAGCCCCTTTTCATTCCTGGAGGCTGTGCTAAAACCGCCACTGCATCTAAGTCCTATTACCAGATTATCCTGACCTAAAATAAAGACTTCCTAAAATGAAACCTATCCAGTGTTTTGAAGCTTTCAAGATCAAGCATGCAAGTATTTGCAACGTGTCCGGAAGTTTATAAGGCAAATGTTCTAATCGTGATTTTCCGGTTACAAAAAAAAAAACATCAATATACTCACTTCCCGTCCTTCTTGTGTCCATTCTTTGAATGATATTTGATGCCATTGACATTTTTGTATCGTTTCTTACAGCCGGGCACCGGACAGGCAAACGGCTTTTCTTGTGCGGCAGGGCCAAGAGCCCCGGATGACGCGCTGGCGTTCATTCTGAACAAGAAACAATCATTTAAAAATTAGTTATCCTTATTTCTAGGTCATCGACTTGCCATTAATACTTGTGTTATTAAACTTGCTCGAAATGTTGCAACTAACAGTTTAGATTATCATACAAGGTGGAATATGAAAGTATGAAAATGTTGACTGAAAAGTTGTTTGAGGATCGATTCACTGCTTGAAGCTTTTCTTGTTCCGGTGTCGCCTACTATAGTCATACAAAAAAGGACAAAACTTTTTAATTGATTATTAAGAAATTGTGTAATTACACGTGATGATTATGATATTGACAACAGAAATAATTAATCCTTACCCATCCAAACAAGTGCGAGCCGGACTCGCACACGAAGGGTTCCGTACCATATATGTTTTTGTAACTTTGTATTTCATAATGATACTGTGAATTACAAGGTTATTTTTGCAGTTAATCGCCCATATTTAAAGAAAATACCTTATGAATCGGCGTTTTTAGTATTTGTTGATTAAATACAGTTTAAGGCACATATTGATATACCTACAGAAGTTTCAAATTCCTAACTTGCTTAATTCTTGCGATAGAGCTCGTACAAAACTGGTCTAAAATTTACAACTTTTACGCCCCCCCCCCCCCCATTTCTTCATTATGGAACGTAAAAAAAATATATAGACACCCCATATGCTAGGGTAAGAATTTTTTTCAAAATGAAAATTTATTGTATGGGCTTTAATTAATTTTTAACTCATAAATCTTATATAATTTTTATTATTTGTTGTTATAGCCGTAATAGAAATACACAATTTGTGAAAGTTTCAACTGTCTACCTAGTACGGTTCATAACAGCCCTGTGACAGACAGACGGACGGACAGCGGAGGCTTAGTAATAGGGTTCGGTTTGGTGCCCTTCAGGTACGGAACCCTAATATACCACCAGAGGACTAAAGCATACAAAAAGTTCGACTATCAACATACAGATCTACTGACCTTGTGATACTTTATACTATGGCCAGCACCTTGATGCAATTCAAATCGCAAACATAAGTTTACCTACACTAGCGTTAATGACCCCAGGAACAGACGTTTTAATTGCGATTGTTCGAAGTGTTTTCATTTTAGTGGTTTTATGATTTTGCCAGCACTTACTTGACGCCATATCGCAGTATGAACTCGGAGCTGTACTCCTCGGCCGTCGTCCACGAGTCATTGCTATCTTCGGAAGGGCTGACCAGCTCGTCTTCGTCCATCTCGCTCCCTGGAACATACAAAACCTGCAACATTATCATCAACACAACTAAAAGACATAGGCGACCTCCAAACATTGCCACTGGTCCTGCTCTGCCAGCATCCTTCACTAGGTTTTACTTTTATTACACTTTTTTTAGTAGCTTACACAGTTTATTCAATATCAGTAAGAAATCCATTGATCGTGAATAGCAAAACGTTAAGTTCGTGATTATTAGATAAAATCGTTTTGTAGATTTCATATTGTAGGAACATGAATACAAAACTCCTTTATCAATCGCAGGGAATACTAGACCTGACAATGTATCATCTCCTCTGTCCCTTGTGTTCGTACACATACACCACACACACGAAATCTGTTCGATTTAAGTGCATACCTAAAGTCAAACGTCTTGTTATGGCATCATAACAAGACGTTTGACTCCGGATTTTTAAATTGTTTGTCTTTTTCTAATTTTAAATGAGAATATTTTCTTGTTTCATACTTTTTAGAGCGAGATTTTTCAGTAGCCGGGTTTTAGTTTTTAAACTTACTTTTTATTTAAATTATTTTGGGGTTATAATTTCGTTTATTATATTATAGCCAATTTACATTTATATAGAATAATAATTATTATTATTTATATGTAGTTTAGGTAGGTTTGGAGAGAAAATATGTTTGGCTCACATCTGAGGCGTGATTTTAGAAATTATTCCCAATTATCGGGTACATGCAAACAAAGCCGCGAGCAAAAGCAAATTATATATACCTATATTTTTTAAATGTGATAATTAAGGCGCGGACAATGATTTTAAACGGCCCACAACAGTTTAATCTATAGTCAACTTTAGCAGGCTTTGTGTTGCCGAGTTGTGACTAAGCTCCGAATGTGCATTTATTTTCCGGGTTTTCTTTAGATTTTTCAGAATATACACAATCAATTAAATAACTGTCCGGTAAAAGATTTAAAAAATACTAATTCGATTAAATTCTGAAAAAAAAAAAGAATGTCGTTATTGCTGACAATACAGAGATGTTCGACGCCAAAGTTTATTTTTGTGGAGCAACTTCCAAATTTTTTATTGGGAATATCAAACTATTTTTTAATATTCTATTCGTTTAAAATTTTCTGTCCACTGTAATTTTTGCGTCGGATAGTTTCACAGCGTTACGTCATACTCGACAATCCAAGAAACCAATTTTTGTGAATATTGAGCTAATACCGCGCCTTACGCTCTTTCATTTGATACCCAACACGAAATCATTAAAATATTTTTTTTTTTTTGTTGATTACTTTATGTCCTCTAGAGGGCGCCATATTCACTTTTCAATGACGTCACATAGCCTACAGACGAACATACATACCGGTCAAAATTATAACCCTCCTTTTTGCTTTGCCGTAGTCGGGTAAAAAGGAGGAGGTTCTCAAGACGACACGTATATATATATATTTTTTTTTACGTATGCCCGCCCCCGCATAACTTTTTACAGAGTTGTCCGGTTTGAAAGATTCTTGTTCTATTCGGGAGGGTATACCTCGTAGTTCGTCCCATGTCAAATTTACTAACTTTGCTTGAGTAGTTTTTGAGTTGCATCAACAATACGATAGGTATAAGATAGGTAGATACGTGAAAAATTAAATGACGAAAAAAATTACACACTCACGATTTTAATAAGAAAACACAATTATTATTTTAAATAGGTAGGTAGGTAGGTACTCACCTACCTACAAAATTATTCCATCGACTCGAAAAGGAGATACCTAAATAAAAACTTTTACAAAGAAAAACAACCGACTTAAAAAAACACTACAAAGTGAAAAATAATTTTCAATTTTTAGTTGTGGTACTTAGGTACCCCACACAAATTCGAATACCTGCAAAAGAAATGAGAACTTCATCGACATTTTTATGTCGATGATGTTCTCATTACAATACGTATTTTTTTCCTACTAAAAAGTACCCTAAAAAGTAACCTATTTAAAATAATAATTGTGTTTTCTTATTAAAATCGTGAGTGTGTAATTTTTTTCGTCATTTAATTTTTCACGTATCTACCTATCTTATTGCTAGCAGAAAAGACAGGGACATTGATATAAAAACTAGTAATATATGTGAATGGACAGGGAGCATGATTTCAAAAAAATTGAGCGACGTGATTGGCCTACTAGAATAAAATTAATACGACAATAAGTAATTATAATACCGGTAGGCGTGCTGCTGCGGACTGAAGGTGTTTTGGGCGCGGACAGGAGGCGCCGGCGGACATCGGACGCGGGAGCTGCATTCTGGTTTTCCCGCCTCGAAGCCTCGGAGAAGAATTTTAGGACATAACTTAACGGAATACAAGCTGGTTGTGATGCTTCTTTTTGCTCTACAACAGCTGGATCGTAATCTGTAAAAAGACATTTCAGTTTAAGTCTTACAAAGCTCGTAAGATAGCATGTTTGTATCAGCCGGTTCCGATCAGCTGATCCAAACGGCAGAACTATTTCCGTCGCCCATATAGGAAATGTACATGAAAATAGCAACACGTATCTGTATGCAGAAATTAAACAAACCATTAATTAAAATAACAATATTAAAGCAGTGTAGACCCACTCATTATTTATAATTGACGCAAAAATACCCTCCAATGGTGACAACATTGGCATATTGATAAGACGTAAATTGGGAGGGTCATGGATTACATTACATGCTTAAAATAAGAACAATTACACGTATTAGAGATGAATATTTAATATTTACCTATATGAACATCTTCGATGTGTTCAATTAAGTCCGCTAATCTTGGAAATGTTATGCCACAGCCATTAAATTTACAGATGTTTATCATGAAGACGGCCATGTCGTACAATGGTAATGCACTAGTCAATGACAACCCCGTATTCATTCAGAGTATTATCATTATCATCTCTATAAATTGAATCCTAGTAATTATTGAATCAAAGAAGTATCAAGTAAAAAACGATTTAAAATTTACTGGGTTAAAATTATTAGACAGTACTCAGTTTATTGCAATTTTATAATAATCGTTCCTGAAAGTTTCTGTCACTCGCGCATATTGATCTACAGTTGGCAGCTCTGAACGGAACTGCCTGCTATATCGACCAATAGCAATGCGGCATTTGTACTCTGTTTCACTTCGCCACTCTAAAATTGAACATTCCAAAGGCCGGTCTCCTCCCTCTCGGTTTTGTTCTTTGGTAAGTGCGGCAGACAGAATTTCGTGAATAAACTAATCGTGAAAAAGTGCAACTATTTGAAGCCATCATTCAGTAAAAAGTGATTCTAATCGCGCATACGACCATATAGTGTGTGATAGTGGAAATATTTATCGGTGAATTCGTAAGTTGTCATAGAAGAACATCAGCTGAAGTCAGATAGCCGATTCGGCCATTTTCGGTCTACATTCAATTATTTAGTTTAGAGGTAACATACAGTAGCTCTGCCCAACAAATGATGTGCACCCACGGTGTTACCAAAATTGATATCTGTTCAAGATAGTCGAGCTTAGTACGACCTCGGTCTGCGTTACGTAGCACCGTAAATTACGTAACATTCTGCGGTCGTCGGTCAAACTGTCAAGTGACTTCTCCTATACTTAGTCCTATCAGTAGGCATATAGACTCACTAGTCTCGAGTAGCTAACTCATCTAGTCGTCCGGTTTCTTTCAGTTGTCACTCGCCGCACCCAAATAAAACACAAAATGCTGTCCGCCGCCAGATTGATCGCCCCTGCATCCAGGTCTGCAGTAAGTACAGTTTCCGTATTGGATTTTTAATAACCTATAATTGCCGCAATTTACAGATTGGCCTTTTGTCGTCCCTTCAGGACTTGTAATTTTTTTTCATAGATCATAGAACTTTACATTATTTGACCTTGTAAGTTCCTTCAGCAATGTAAGCTGTACTTGCCGGTCCTATAGGTTAGTGAGAGCAAATTTCTAGTCATTTATTTCCTTATTATCTGTCAATATAGTATCAGACAGTCCTTACAATGGATGTTATAAATCATTACATAACCCAACTTCTATTCCAGTATTAGGTAATAATAATATCACAATTTCAAATGGAATAGATAAGAGCCGCTGAACCGTCATTATCTGAATAATTAATTAACTTTTATTTTTAGATTGATGCAGTATTGATTTTTTTGGGGTGTAGCCCTTTATGAGATTATACTATGGGAGTCTACTAGGAAGTTGTTTTGTATGTTATAGATCTTCAACACAGCCCTCGTGCGACCACTTGCTGCCATCACCTCGCAGACACAGATTATCCCCGCTGCGCCAGCTCAGCTGTCCGCAGTGCGGTCATTCCAGACCACCGCTGTAACCAAGGACATTGACTCAGCTGCCAAATTCATTGGTGCGGGTGCAGCAACAGTAGGAGTAGCTGGCTCTGGTAAGTTAACTACCATTTTCTAAGTTACCAAGCAATTAATCATGGTTTTGTTTGCCTTGTGATGTCCTAACAATTTTGTGGTGTTCTTAACTCATAAATACCTGGAAAAGCAAAAATTAAAGCTTTATTGAACCTTAAACTACAATATTGGTACAAAATTGAATTAAAAAACCATAGTTTCATGCAGGATAACCGAAGCTGATGTTAATGATGACTTTTCTTGCAGTTCTATGTAACTTTCAACTAGATTTATGTGATAAGTTGCCATTAAACTGAGTTTTTTGGCAAGCTGGTGTGATTGCATAACAGCACCTTGTTATTGATTTTCTTAAGAGGGCTATCCCTGCTTACATAAGTAGTTAAAGATTCAATTCAAAGTGTATTGAGGAAATGTGGAATATCGGGATACTAGGAATTTTCACTTGAAGAATTGATTAATGGAGTGCTCAGTTTTGAAACGATACAGCCTTTTCAAAAAGTAATTTCAACTAAAACCTAATAAAACTTCGATCATATGTTGTATTGTATCACTAATTAACTTCATTTTTGTTTTTCACCAGCCTAATTTCATGGAAAGTCTAAAAAATGTTATGTAGCTGTATAAAAAAGCAATGTATTCCTTCCATAATTCCTTAATTCAGTGTGTTTGTTAATAAAACTGCTTATTCACTGCCTGAATGCTTGCCTGCACATGTAACTAACTATTTATGTTATCTGCAGGAATTGGAATTGGTGTGGTCTTTGGATGCTTGATCATTGGTTATGCTCGTAATCCCTCTCTAAAGCAACAGATCTTCTCATATGCTATTTTGGGGTTTGCATTAACTGAAGCAATGGGGTTATTTTGTTTAATGATTGCGTTCCTCATGCTGTTTGCTTTTTAGTTAATTTTTTAAGCCAAATAAATGTAAAGTGTAATTATTTAATTATTATGAAAAATATTAATAAAAAAGTCTTATACATTTAAAAAATTACAATGCATGATTTAAGTGAGGGAATTACTCAAATCTCATTTTACCGACTATCAGAATAAAAGGTGAGATTCAATCTATGCACTTGGTAGTTAGCTGTAGAACTTGTGTAGTTAGAATTTTCTTTGTACTAAATGTTAAAGGTAGTTTAAACTGTTTCAACAATATTTTAATAATTATGTGATACTCATGCTCTATTTGTAAATTACAGGTGCTGGAATCGGAACAGTGTTCGGCTCCCTTATCATCGGTTACGCCAGGAACCCCTCCCTCAAGCAGCAGCTGTTCTCATACGCCATCTTGGGTTTTGCCCTGTCTGAGGCTATGGGTCTCTTCTGTCTTATGATGGCGTTCCTGCTGCTGTTCGCTTTCTAAGCTAATTACTTTTAAGAACACTACTACTGCCATCCAACATGACGAGGTTTCAGTGAATACTATCTGGAGTGGACGGCCATGGAATCGAATGTGTGGAAACCTCACCCTCATAGTGATGCAGGGACTGATGTGTATAAGTGTTACACTTACCTGTGCGCGTCATCAGGAATGCAATTTATTTAATTATGTAGTATAAAAGAAAAGCAAATAAAATGTTGTACGTAAAACATTACATTGATGCTACAGTTATTTCTATTCCTGATTTTTTGTAGACTGTTCTGAATCATGTTAAACAAATAATTAGCCTCATATCAAAAGTCGGCGACAATATTATTAAAGTCGAGCCAGTGACTGCGTATATTTGCGTGAGTATTGTCATCGGTTTTTGTAGTGTGAGTATATCCTGTTGAAGAATGTCGGCATCTGTATTGTACATTTTTAGGGCGATTAAATGATACAAAACCAAAATCACTAGCATTTATTGTTGATGACCTAAATACCACCCTGGTCTCTGCTACAGCTCTAAGAATATTAAAGAAAATACAAAATCTAGAGCTACAAACAATTTCATGTACGCAAGTCATAATCATAAATAATGGAGTGATACCTATGAACTACATTATGTAGGAGGGCTAGGATAGGGATAATCAATGTGCTACGGTACCTACCTACCTACCTAATATACCATCACACGCTTGAAGGGATATAAAAATGCATTACTAATGTGTGGCTGACACTTGCATGGCCACCATCAGGGATTTTAATTTTGATAACAAAAAATTGGTTGAAATTAGTCGCCAAATATCAGAATTTGTCGGTCACTGGTTCAAAAATTATAAGGTTTTATTGGTTGGCCGATCTGGAGAGCGTCTCCTCAGCTTGGCCATATTTATATCTAAAACTAGGCCACCTAGCAAAGATCTGTTCTCCCAGATTTAGTCGCAAGTTGTCGCCAAGTCACAGATTCAGTCGGGGTCTTAGTTTAGAATAGAGTTCAATTTTTAAGTAGTCGCAAGAGCTAAATCAAAGATTTTATCGTAAACTCGTCGATCTAGCTCTTGGACTATACTTAAAAATTGAACTCATAAATCTGGGAGAAAACAGATCTTTGCTAGTTGGCCAAGTTTTTGAGATATAAATGTGGCCAAGCTATGGAGACGCTCTCCAGATCGGCCCACCAATGAGCCCTTATAACTTTGAACCAGTGACCGACAAATTCTGATATTTGGCGGCAAATGTCGATTAGCGACATTCTTTGTGTTATCAAAATTAATATCCCTGATGGTGGCCATGCCAGTGTCAGCCACACATAACTAAGGGCCGATTGTTCAATAGTCAGATAACTTTTATCTGAGGAATAAATATGGTTGTTCGACATACTTACCTATTTTTAATTTTCTCTAATGGTCTCGTACATGCGACGCTACTGGTGTCGTCTGAATGTGTTTACGGTATCTAAAATCAATCTATCAACTAAGTACTTACGTTCTGCAAATCAGTTTGGTAATTTTTTTTTACTTATCATTTGAAAAGGGTCGGACGTGACGCAAAAATTTCTGAAATTAGGAATTAGAATAACCAAATCTGTCGCCTTCACATACCGGTTATGGTCATAAACAATAATGCAAAAATTTTGATAATGTGCTCTCGTACGGTCAATGCTCTGCATTATATGACTCCTCTTACAAAGAAGAATACATCCCACGCAAAAATATTGATCTTACTACTGTACTATGACGCGCAGGTTTCTTAGGAAATCGATAGGGACGTGCAACGGGTGCGTGTAGGTAAGTATCTAGTCGTTCATGCCTGAATGTCTAGATCTAGACTTTGATTCCCTTTACGCGAGGGGTGTAAACGTGACCAATTTCAACTGAAAGTAGCTAGAATTTGTCATCATTCTACACCGAACTAGATTCTAGTTTGACACCCGGGAATCCAAACCAACTCTTCATCTTTTGACTAGTATATGAAGAAACTGCATCTTTTCCAGTTTCCCACTACTGTTCTTGTTGTTTTAACAATAATAAAAGAAGGAAAATGAATGCATCAAAATGTCATAGGAATGGGATGGTTAGCTTCTGAACAAAGCTACGTCTTCATTCCATATTTAATTTGGCACGACGTCAATCCGCGGATTTTTCGTGCCCGCCGTATCCCATAGCCTCACGCCGTTTGGCATCGCGTCATTTGTACGCGAATGCGAAAACCTTGGGCCGTGGCATACGATGATTATGCTCCTTATTTACAAGGCAACACGAGTCAATTTCCTATGCAAGCATTTTGGCGGCGCCCATCCATTTGATCAAGTTCAAATGGACTGACCGTGAGTCGCATAAACTACTGGCGTACATCCACATTTGATTTAATCCAAATGGACTGACCGTGAGTGCCCAGCTTTAGACCGCGCTTGTAGCTTCGTAAGCCATACGTACACAAATGACGTTATTTGTAGGTATTCATTAATTTTAAATTTGAGGTTGTGGATAACATTTTACGAATTTTCGTTCAGGGGCCCCGTATCATATGCTAGTCTATGCTATGCCCGTATCATTGATACAGCGTCAGCTACGGTGCTTAGATTGATTTTTATTTGCACCTTCTTGCTTTTCTGATTACATTACCTACATTTTTAATGAAAATATCAATAAATTCGATATGGTGCATGCGCCCGCTGTTTTAACGTTGCTTAATATTTTCGGTGTTTGACCGTACCTACGTTGTATTTTATTGCTGGCTATGAAACCTATAATGTCATAATGAATTGGTTTTCTCTTATATAATGTTAATTTGGACGCTAATAGCACAGAATAATAAAGCTACGTCATGCTACAGTAGTTTATCAAAGCAGTGTCCTTGAATTAATTCCTACGGCCGCTTGGTAGGATAAATACGCGTCCGTAACAGCCCCGCGTACTCAAACTGTTGCATACTGGTATATACTAAGATTTCGAAGTGCGTTATTTCGGCCGTTTTCTATGAAGATGTAATACTGCTTACTTTATTATACTGTGTTATTAGGGAGGAGCAACTTTGAGCGACATTCGTAAGTTGCTATTTTCATATTTTGCAGACTTGGCTAAGAAGTATTGTTGTGAATACATAGATAAAAAATCAACAACTACTAATTCATGTATCAATTCCGCCGATGATGTTTATCACATATCAACCGAATGTGTCCGCAACGAGGAATTTAGAATAGCTTAGATTGTCAGATTAGAGAGATAGGTTACTGTAATAGTGTTTTAGCTGTGCGGTGCCACTTTCTGAAGCAGCTAGAGTACTTTACAAACTAGATATGCTAAGATTATGTTAAAAATTGTAATTAGTATGATTTTGTTAAGCCAACCAGGCGCCGTATTATGAACAATTAAAGCCATCATTTTTCCAGAGCCAGAGATAGACTGAGCTATGTACATGACATAATAATATAGCACAACATTCCTTTTTCGCAACGGAATCAGTGGTGCTCTTGGCCTACATATTCTCTACCTACCCCATAGAAAAAGGCGTGAGTTTTCATATGCTGTTTTTTTTTTTAAATTGAATGGGCTTTGTCGCACATGCGATTATGCCATAATCGCATTTCTATGGGGTAGGTAGAGAATATGTAGGCCAAGAGCTTTTTGCTCATGTATATGCCGAAAACACTTGAAGAAAATAAAAAATCTGAATTTTATCAACAAATTTATTGCAAATATGTTTGTTTTTTTATGAAAAATATCTAAGTGGATACCTCCGAACATAAAGGGGAACTAAAAATTTACGAATTTAGGTCATAGCGGAGGTAAACTCTTAAATTTTAAGAAGTAATATCCAAATAAGATACATGATAATTACTTAATTGTTTGAGGCATGCATTCATAATGCTTTATGTCACGAAATTTTTACAATAAAAATAATCCAAACCAAATCAGGATTCGCAATGTATTCAATTCATAATGCTTTATGTCGCGAAATTTTTACAATAAAATTAGAGTACCAATCAAAAGTAATCCAAACCAAATCAGCACCCTAATTGCGTAACTTACTAACGATCGGAGTTTGAATCATTCTGAAACAAATTGCTAGTCCATTGCTTCATATGTTCGAAAAATTTGTCTTCTCAACACCGAAAATAAAGCAATGAATGTTGTTGAACTGTCAAAATGAAACCAACTCCGATTGATAGTGTGTTACGCAATTAGGGTGCAGGATTCGCTATGTATTCAATTTGCATTACATTAACACAATAATTATAATAAATATCTCAAAGAAATGTAAAAACCGAATTCACACTAACGCACATAGGGGAGAACATTATAATTATAACATTTTATTTGGTGTTGAGGTTATCACTCCATTTCTTCTACATAATTTCTCTCAACTACTCCAGTCTGCTACTAAAATATTTTACATAATTAGTCAATAAACATACAGTCACTAAAATCTCTTAATCCCAATAGAAGGACAACAAGCTTTAATATAAACAAAATTCAATGTCTACACTTCCTTGAGAGGTACAATTTCAAATAAATGTTCCAAGGCATAAAATAACATAATCTTTGTGGCTGCAGCATCAGTAAATATGCATACATAATTTAGGAGTCAGGGGTTAACAATACAGCAAATAGGTACTATTTCTTTCTATGATTGACTATTTAAACAATGTTTGTAAAACATCTTTACAATAATTTCACTTAGCCTACAGCAAAACAAAATAAGGCATTTTCCTACACATTTCTATCAAACATCCATATAGAAACTGCTCATCACAAGTAAATCGAATTCATGAAAACAACTACTGTTTCACATTATCAAAACGCATTGCAATTAGATTTTTTGTGAGATCAACACTCGTAATATTATTTGGTCCAATATTTAAAAAATAAAATGTTTTCCTGAATTCGAACCACAAGATCAAACTTACACATTATTTTTGGCTCAACGCGTTTCCCCGTGAAGTCCATAACTTTACAACTAAACATCATCTCTTCACCTCCATAAAAATCTTTTTTATGAACTAGTCTTGATATTTTTTTTTTTATATTACATTCTATTATAAATAATGTGTTAGTAAAGTATCAATGAATCGCTTCAGTTTCAAACTGTTTACCCTTGCTTATGGTGATAGGTCCGTATGATTCATGTTGTTCTAATTTCAACACTTGATGTTTTTTGAGAACAAGTAAACTGTAGAATTTTTGTGCAACCTGTAACAGAGTAAAATGTTATATAAGTATTCTGTATGCGGTTTGTCACGTACTGTGATAAAGAAGGTAAACAAAGATGTGGGCACATATTTAAAAAGTTAGAATTTAGAAACATACCTGCTTTCTGTTGTTATGTCTGGGCGCAAGATCTGTGAAGGTGAGTTGTAGTCCGACGGACAGTTTTGGTTTCATGACGGCGAACAATTGCGCCGCACGACGGTTCAACACTCGTTCCTCGAATTGCTCGTCCGTTTCACCCGCTTCACGCTCACCCTCTTCCGCCTGATAACAGATTACACCCAGTTAAAGGTACTTATTTCTCAAAAGAATTACAAATTCACATATTATAGAGAAAACGAATAGGTTTGAAAAATATCATGTGTCATTAAGCGTAGGTTAAAATAAAATGTAGTGTCCGACCGCAGGTTCGGTTTCGGCCAAAAAGTGCCCGACCGAAACTGACGTTTGTGAATCGGTTTTGATTAAATACGAACGGCTAACTTCTTATAAAGACAAGTCATACATATATGTTCTTAGACATGCTGGTTGTATCAGCGAGTAGAAATTTATTCACTTTTTGGAATTTAAATTGCTGATGCTAAAATTATTCGCTGCTTAGAAGAGTTAATCGACCATCTAAGAAATTACTAAATCGCTCTTCGCAAAAGCTAACAGTGCCATATCTGCTAAGATCCTTATTTAAGCTAGGGCTCATTTTTCAATCATTTTGAAATTTTAACAGTTTTTAAGACAAAATTTGGCAAGTTATATTTTTCTTTAGATAAAAGAAATCAGATGATTGCAAAATTAGCCCTTATTCAAATAATTTGTAACAAACAAAATAAAACGAAAAACGACGGTTCTCAGAAAATAATGTCAGTTTAACATTTTCTAGCTTCATAAGTTTCGGTTTCGGTCGAAGAGGACCCGAAGATTCGGTTATGGCTTCGGCTGAGAACCGTGTTTAGGTCGGACACTAATAAAATGTTGCTATACTTAGTACCTATCTTAAGGCGAGGATAACCCAAGCGCCGTAGGTATTTAACGTTTACCGCAGCCCCCGCCCGCAAGGAGTAGCGACACGTAATAAATTACGATGCGCGGGAGACGCGCGCGCCAAGCGCACCGCTCATGAGTTCACGAACTCGAGTAGGTACTAAGTTGCGTCACAGAATAGAGCAATGCAGTAGATAAACTTGAATTGATTAGTATAAGTTTATTTTGTTTTATTTTTCTAGTAAGTATTTTTTTAAAGTTTTAGATAAATTAGGTATGCATTGTAAAGTTCAACAGTTAAAATAAATAAAAATAAGTATACTTATTTATTTTCGCGAATAAGGTGGATTTAAAATCTGACAGACACATCATCTTCCTGCCCTTATCCCATATTACTTGGGGTCGGCGCAGCACGTTTTCTTCTTCCATTCTCCCCTGTCAACCGTCACGCTATCATTCACTCCCTTCTCTTTCATATCATTCCTCACACAATCCATCCATCTTTTCTTTGGCCTTCCTCTGCCTCTCCATCCATCAACATCTATATTCATCACTCTTTTAGTCACATGCGTTTTGTCTCTCCTCATTACATGCCCATACCAAGACAAACGATTTCCTTTCAACTTTTCTGTCACTGGCGCCACTTTCAAACTTCCTCTTATATACTCATTTCTCACTTTATCCATTCTTGTCACTCCACACATCCATCTCAACATTCTCATCTCCGCTGCATGCAATTTTTTTTCATCCGTCTTCTTCACTGTCCAGCATTCCGATCCATAAAGTACGACAGGCCTTATCACGGACTTGTAAATTTTCCCCTTCAACTTGAGGGGCATCCGTGGGTCGCAAGTTGTTCCTGTAACCTGTCGCCATTTCATCCATCCTGCGTTGATCCGGTGCGTTATGTCTCGGTCTACTTCGCCATCCCCTTGGACAAGCGACCCGAGGTACCGAAAGTCGGAGCAGATCGGTAAGGGCGTTCCGGCAAGAGATATGGGCACAGGACCGGAGAGTCCGCCAAAATCACAAAACAAATACTCTGTTTTGGTCCGACTTACTCTCAGGCCAACGGTCTCCAGTCTTTTCCACCACACCTCCAATCTGCTCTGGACCTCTAAGCCACTCTCGGCAACCAGCACAATGTCATCGGCGAACAGCATACACCAGGGAGCCTCTTCCTGGATATCCGAAGAAAGAGCATCCATTATCAGCACAAAGAGGTAAGGGCTGAGTGCAGACCCCTGGTGCAAGCCGACAGCCACATCGAAGCTGTCAGTAGTGCCCACTGTAGACCGGACTTGGGTACTGCATCGACTGTACATCGCGCGAATCAACTGCACATACTTCCCTGGTACACATTTTTCCTTAAGTGCCCACCACAAAACTTCACGAGGCACTCGGTCGTATGCCTTTTCGAGGTCAACAAATACCATGTGCAAGTTTTTATGCGCACCTCTGTATTTCTCGCACAGCTGGCGGATAGCAAAGATGGCATCTGCTGTTCCATCTTCTAAAATCTGACAGACACGAAGATCATAAATACCCGTAGGTTTCAAAACTACGCGCCGCGCGCCATTCTTCTTTCCGTTCGAATGAACGTGGTGGTGGTGGGGAATCCCACCACTGAAAACGATAACACTGCTGGTGTCGTCGGGAAAGATAGAAACTACTATTCCCCACGACACCACCGACTGTATTGTGCTGCTACATAACAATGATGTGTAATATAGCGTAATTTTTGGGACGAAGTTCTTTATGAGTCCTATTACGAATCGTAAATCGCTCTAGTTTGAGAAAAAAATGTACAGAAAGATCTCTTGCCATTACAAGAGATCTTTCTGTACATTTTTTTCTCAAACTTGATATGGTAGTAGCGAAGACAGTTCGATGGAGAGTGAAATAGTAATATGGATGAATCTGAAGAAAAAATCTTAGAAAAATGTGTTTTAAAACTTCTTCATAAAGGACCACGATAAAAAATAATAAACTACTCGCGCTTGACTATAATTTTATCGATAATCATTTGCAATGTGTCTTAACACTATCGTAAGATGACAGTTAAACGTCATCATACCACATATAAATATTCACATTTTCGAAAACGATATTATGAATTAAAACTATAATATAATTACGAGATATTTTTTCTGAGCTGTCGCAATTTCATATATGTGTTCTTCTTTTATTTGAATTTTTTTGAACAACTGCAGGGAGAGCGAATTTTTTAAAATTTTGACAGGTCCAACCTCGATGACGTCCCGCAGGACTCTGAGCGCGAGCGGATTTAGCCAAATTTACTAATTTTGAGTTTATTTAAAAAAAAATCTATTAAACTCGAAAATCCAACCGTTAAATTCCCTCCGAAATACGATTACTTCATGGTACATGCAATTTTCATATAATTTTATGCAATAATTAGGAAATGAAACGGAAAATGGTTTTGAAATCGACCATGTTTCGGATTTTTTTTTTCATCGAGGAAATTACAACTTATCGTGTTTTGAACCGTTAATTTCCCTAAAGCAAGGATGTATCTATGGCATATATTTTTTTCAGGACCTTAATACACTAATTTAACCATTTAAAATTGATTCTGAAAACAGGAAAATTCGGATAACCCCCGTTAATAAAAATCTTATTGGTTTTTTTATTCAGTCACTAAAGGGGTTAAATAGGGGATGAAAGTTTGTATGGAAATTCACCATTTATGTCCAAACCCGCAGCCTTCAGTAGAAATTTCCCATTGCTTGCGAAGTTTTTCGTTTTTAGTGAATAAACAAACGCCTGCTCGTGCCATTCCTGCATATAATACCTAATGGCACATCACTGATACACTGAGTGATTCTTACAGATTATTCCTGACAAACCCGGCTATCGCTAAAAACTATAACAGTAGATTGTACACACAGGATTTCTCATTAACTGGCAGCTAACCATTGATATTTTTTTTTTATTATAACCATAGATGATATAAAAGGAGTAAACGTCATGTATTATGTGTACGTTCTACGAACTATGAAATAACAGTACTTATAACAAAATGTTAAAAAAAGAATCGAAAAAAATATCAACAGTTGAGAATCGAACTTTTAAACACAGGTTTGCAAAGCAGTCGTCGAACCACTAAGCTATTTGCTTTGATGAAAGTTGACTAAAATAGCCGTTCTTATGTTATTATTATGTCACGATTGACATCCTTCCATCCGCTAAGCCTTAACTCCATAAAGATTTAGCGCAATGATAATTATTTAGAGGTTAAATCTGTAACCATCTGCTATATTCGTTTCTTTTATTTTGGAAGCGCCGTCCGCGAATTAATAAGAACCGTTGCGGCAAAGCTCCTGCGGAGTTCGAAGTGAGCTTGCGTGCCGCAAAGCCGAATACACCGGTGTATATCTCCCGCCTGCACTACACCACTAAGGCGGAGGACATCGTGGAGTACGTGCGCCAGAAGACTAGGTACACGCCGAGGGTGCAGTTACTGGAGTCGCGCCGCAACGTCAACTTCAAGGCGTTTGTGGTGCGTGTACCGAACTGTTACCGGCCCCTCGTCATGGAGGAAGACTTTTGGCCGCAGGACGTGGTGTTCCGTCGCTTCCGCGGACAAGTTCCACAGGGCAGCACTTAAAGTCAAGCTAGTGCAAAGAGGAGTGCTACTAACATAGTCTTAAGCTTATTTTATTAACACAAGTTTTGTTTATATTCAAATATGTATGTTTAGGTTAAGGTATTTATCTATGGGCCGTGTCGCCTGAAATAAATGGTTTATTTATTTATTTATTTTATTTATATTCGTTTCCTACTCAGCCCAATGAAGTATTGGAATAATTCGCTTTTACATTGTGTTTTATTGTCACCTATGTCGTCGTAGACAACGACCGACACCGATCATCATCATTCTCCTGCCCTTATCCCAATTTTTTTGGGGTTGATGCAACTTGTTTTTATCTTCCATACTTCTCTATTAATTGTCATCTCGGTAGTCACTCCCTTTCTAGCCATATCATCTTTCACACAGATCATCCATCATTTCTTTGGTCTTCCTTTACTCGTATAGCCTTCCAGATTCATAATCAAAACATTCCAGACGACATTTTCTCTCACGTACACTCTCACATGCAGAAACAGTACACACAGGTATTCACACTTTCACTCATATTTTCTTGTATATTTTGATATTATAATAGTAAATGCTGTACTATGGAAGAGCGGAATCTCCTAACACAGGCATTGTTTGCTTAAAAGGAGGCTCCAAACACTAATACCCTGTTTTAACTGAAGCATTAATAAACTTTCATTTTATTTTTTATTTATTTTCTTCATTTCTCCGCATCACATGCCCATGCCATGGTAATCGATTTCCACACACACCGACACCGATATCGGCACTATATCTAACAGCGAAGACAGTGCGGGGTGAGAGAGCGGGCATTCTTTCACTTGAGCAAACTTTTTCGCACTGCCAACTTCGAGACGTCGATACCTAGTAGTGTGCTTGTTTGTCGCATAGCATCAATCATCATCGATGTTTACCAATATCATGGGGCTGGTAATAATTGTACCTATCGCTATCGAATCGTGTTGGTATCGTTATCTGATAATGTGAAAACAAATTTATGACATTTTATGTAATAATCTTAGTTCACTCCACCGTAGACACCATAAAATGTAAACCTAAGGAAAAAAACCGACCTAAGAAACACTAATTAAGTTGATCAACTGCAAATATTTTACACTGTGGCATGGATTTTCTACGAAATCGTCGGCGGCGCGTCGTAAAGAAACACGTCGCGCTGCATTTAGGGGAGGCGGTGGTAGCGTTTCAAAGGCCTACAGGCCCGAACAACCTGGCCTTAACCCAAGGAAATGAACTACCGGGATGGAAAGTCCATGATGGATCCTGTGTTAATCCATGTTATAAAACTATCTGGGTGCCAAATTTCATCCAAATCCTATTAGAAGCATAAACTGCTCAGAAATTGTGCACAACGAACGTGTCGTATCTCGAATTGATACAATCCTAGTACTTTTTGTTAGGTTACAGAGATATTTCTTTCCGACTTGCTAGGTATTTTTATAGCATTTTTTTCCGAACTTAATATAACTATCTTCTTATTTATGAACAGATTTGAAATAAACACCAAATGTTAAGTGAAGCTTACCACAATACATTAGTGAAAAACACACCCAAATCGATTAAGCAGTTTCTGAGATTAGCACGGTCAAACGCACAGACAAACAGACTAAAATTCGACAAAATTGACAACTTGGATACGAGGATTTTGCTTTTTCTTTTTTAAAAATCATTGTTTTGGGTTCTATTGCGATAATAAAGACCCCAATAATAGTTTTTCTCAAATATCTTCCATGTACAGACAGCAATCAGTTACACTTTTATTATGTATAGATTAAGTTATCATTTTTCCTTTTTAATTAGCATATAATTTACATTTATTATTGTATTTTACGTCTAGCAGGGGACCGATTTTGGCTGAATTGATGGTATACTTACATTTTCTGGCGTTAAAGGTAAATCGTAATCGTGCTGTGGACTGTGATGCCCATGCTGGTCGTCGTATTCCAAACTTGTCATTTGCATTCCATTCTGGAAAACCAAATATGTTTTTTAACATAATCAAGGCAATTGAACTACTGAAACGGTATCTAGCCCGCTATTCTGGGCAAAGCCTCCCCAAGTTCTTTCAGATACTCTTTTCATGACAGAAACTTGGCGGTACGCGTCCAGGTCACCTCACCACCTCTTTTAGGGCCTCTTCACAGTATCAATAACATAACATCTCGCCTGTAGTCCTAGAAGAGTTAGGCAGAGGTGTATCTGTATTACACCCACATTTCGCCAGTTATTTTTAAGTCCCATGTACAGTACGGCCGAAATATCTTGGCAAGTCTGAAAATAGTCACTAGGAACTTTCGCGCTGTTCTCTCACTCACACTCGCCTCATGTCACCATTTGGTTCCTTAAAAATGTTACTGCGCAGCCTTCTGCACGAAGTTCGGACTTGTAAAGATAAATCAGTCGTACTGTAATAGCCTATTCTATTGCCATTAATCGGGCACAAATCCAGACTCCGGGCTACTACTGAGCTATTCCACACTGCTTGACCTCGGAATCGAACCTTGAATCTCATGCTTAGCAGAAGTATTTGCGAACACGTCTTGACCAACGCAACGAGGAAGTTAATCTTAGAAAATTACCTGATAATCCCCATGGTCATCTAATCCATGCAGTAGTGCTTCCATAGGCACGGTGTGCGGTAGGTCGTGCGAGGCGCGGTCTGTGACCGGCGTGGGCAGTGAGCTGCGCAGGAGAGAGGTCACATGATCGCCGCCGAGCTGCGGCATCATGGGCAGTTGCTCCAGGCCGTGTTGGAGGATCGCGCCATGTTGTACGCCTGGAATAAGAACAAAAGACATTTAAACATCAACCGTTTTTGAACGTGATTCCTTAGCGATTGTAATTATACACTAGCAACCCGCTCTTTCTTCGCATGGTATTTACGACTTGACAAAACATTATGTCACAATGTTATTACATTATTACTTATTATGTTAATTTAATAATATTAGTATTTTATCAATACTTATTATAAATTAAAGTCGCTTTTCGTGTCTGTCTGTGTGGCCGCGTTCTTTTAAACTACGCAACGGATTTTGATGCGGTTTTCACCATCATTTAGAGAATTTATTCCGGAAGGTTTATATATTGTATAATACATTAATATTAATCTTACATATAATAAAGCAATCTCGATGTTTTGTCAAATGTAAAAACCGTGCGAAGCAGGGGGGGGGGGGGGGGGGGGGGGGGGTTCGCTAGTCTGTATGTATAAATATAAAAACCGGTGTCGCTAAATCTGAAAAACGGCTTGGCCGATTTTTTTTTTTTTTTTTTAGATTTGGTGTGTAGAAGGGGTGGTATTAAAAAAAAAATGAAATTTTGACACGGCAATGTCTGGCGGGTGAGCTAGTTAACATATAAAGCTTCCGGAATAAATTATATAAATGATAGTGAAAACCCCATCAAAATCCAATGCGTAGTTTAGATAAGCTTTTGCCTGCGGCTTTGCCCGCGTATAAGTCATAAATTATCCCACGGGAACTTACTACCGGGATAAAAACTTTCCTGTGTCCTAACTCAGGTAATGGTCTATCTGTGAGCCAAATTTCATCAAAATCCGATCAGCCGCTACGGCGTGAAAAGGTAAGACAGACGAGAGTTACTTTCGCAAAATTTATGAAATTAAGAATCCATTTCATGCTTTGGCAGGATGCGCGATTGTATTTTGTATTTGTAATATTCATTACTATAAGAATCCACACAGTTAGGTTTACACTCATAGCAGAACCGTAGTGGCGACTATCGCAATCTACTCTCAGTTGACGAATAAGCGGCCTGCACTGCTCCCCCCCGACTCACCGCACACATACATACCTAAGGCGCGGTACAGCAGTTTCGGTCAAACTTTACCTATATGTACCGCCAAGCTGGGTGTGTTGTCCTAGAAAGGTATGGGTGCTCAATTGCAACATTGTCTCTGAGATTGCAATACCGGAGCATCACAGGTGTGTTGTCATGTCCAAAGGCGTCGGTGAACACTTAACCGCTGGCTTGTTTGGTATCAAATAACTTAATAAAATAGTGGTATAATCCTTACCGCCAGGCGTCATTCCACCATGATGCAATCCCGCTGGCGTCATCCCACCATGCGCGAGCCCACCAGGCGTCATGCCACTATGCTGTAGTCCAGCCGGTGTCATGCCGCCATGTTGTAATCCCGCGGGTGTCATGCCGCTGTGTTGTAGTCCGGCCGGAGTCATGCCGCCATGTTGTAGCCCGGCTGGAGTCATGCCGCCATGTTGTAATCCCGCGGGTGTCATACCACCATGTTGTAATCCTGCGGGTGTCATACCGCCGTGGTCCAGACCGCCTGCATCACAGATTTGGAATATATTGTAAGGTAAAGTTTGGTAATTATAGTCAAAAACTTGATGTTATACCGGTTATTTTGAGATTATAATATAAAGGACTTGGCGAAATGTGGGTGTCATACTACGCATCTCCGCAATGGGAACTAAAAGTCAGCCGCCTGATTCTTTCCCACTCAATGACTTAAATAAAAAAATAAAATTTCACAATATGCTCTCTTTTCATGCAGCTTGTAGCAGTTATTTAAGATCAATCTTAGATCTGATCCTTGAGGTTTTTAAACATGCAGCTTGTAGCAGTTATTTAAGATCAATCTTAGATCTGATCCTTGAGGTTTTTAAAAAGTGTGTAATTTTTGGGAATCGTCTACTAAAGCTCTTTAATTTGCTACCCCACATGGTCATCTTATATATAAAATTCTCGTGTCACAATGTTCGTTCCCGTACTCCTCCGAAACGGCTTGACCGATTCTCATGAAATTTTGTGAGCATATTGAGTAGGTCTGAGAATCGGCTAACATCTATTTTTCATACCGCTACTTTTTATCCCGGTCTACGCGGGTGAAACCGCGGGGCGCAGCTAGTAGTGTATAAAAAGCCATCCAGCCGTTAGGATATAAAGAATCCTACATACAAAGATACATAACACTGTCTTTACTGTCGCGCAGTCGATTAAAGGGACTGCAGTACCTAAAGCACGGTCACTGTCGGACTGCATAGAAAAGAAAGAGAAACACGATGACACAATGCTGGTAATTTATTGCAAATTATGAAGAAATTATCTATTTACAAAAAAAAATTATTGATTGGACTAAAAAATTAAAACACTAGAATAATCTGTCAAAGAATCAGAATGGTTTTAATTGTTAAAATAAATTTTTAGAGGTATCTTCGTGATTTTTTTCTATCGTGTCAAATGAGCTGCATTGTTTTTTCAACACACATTACAGGGTGGTCCAAATAGTGATATCAAAAAGAAAAATCTGAATTCCTTATACCCAGGGGTATTCGAAAATACCCCATGTATGTTCCGCGATTTTTTGTAGATTTCTAGTTATTTTTGTTTTTGTAATAATTTAGAGTTTTCTGCCGGTGGAGCTTCAAAAATTCATTTTTTGTTGTAGTGTGTATTTTACAAATGCTTTTATTTTGTGACATGAAAGTAACATTCAAGACGACAATGTCACAAAAAAAAAATCCGCAAAATATCCACTACAAAAAAAGATATGAATTTTTGAAGCTCCACCTGCAGAAAACTGTAATCAATTACAAAAACAAATATAACTCGGTAAACTACAAAAAATTGCGAGACATGTGGGTAATGAGGAATTCAGATTTTTCTTTTAAACGTCACTATTTGGACCACTTTATATAAATCTACCATATCGTGAAGAATATCATATATTTTACTGATTTTGTTTACAGCAGTGGACCATAAACTTGCGTTTAGAGCCTGTACTACAGGCTCTAAAAAGGGTGTGTAGTGACAATAGGCTTACCTGGCGTCATGCCTCCGTGATGTAACCCTGCGGGAGTGAGACCTCCGTGCACCAATCCCGCCGGCGTCATGCCGCTCTCTAGTAGACCTGGCGTCATACCTGCAAATATATTTGTTTTCAAATAAAACTTGAGCTTGCTGTCATTAGAGTAACGATTGTAAGCCCGATTTATACCCTTATTTTAAATGAATAAAACTACATTTTTTTTTTTTTTTTAGAAAAAGAAAAGTTCCTTTGTTATTAATTTAGGTCTTTGCCCTGCAGTGGAACACAAACCGCTGATTATAATAATAAAAATATCTTTGTCATTGCGTCCTCACCATTGTAATTTCCTATTCAAATAAAGCCGGATTTACATTATAAAATTAGTGACATAAAATTATTTTCTTGACATTAATTTCATTAAAAATTTCACGTGGAAACTTCTAATTTCATTATGCATGCATTACACTATCAAATACGACGTGAAAGGAGTGTCGCGAAAGTATATTAATTTAGTACGATTCGATTCGATTTCGTTCGATTTTTTACGATAATATTGTACATTATAACATAAAGCTTTGATGCTGACGGAACCATGATTTCGTTGACACTGTAGATTTCACGACACTAATCCTATCTTATCTAATATTATAAATGCGAAAGTAAGTTCGTTTGTTACCTTGTTTGTTTGTTACGGTCATCCTGAAATTTTGCATATATGTTGTCAGGTTTAGAGAAACGGACATAGGGTACCTTTCATCCCGAAAAAAAGTACTGTTCCCAAGGAAAACAACAATAACGTTCTTATGATAATAGATGGCGCCACGTGTCTTTGGAATCATGATTGAATTATATTATTACTAGCTGCTGCCCGCGACTTCGTCCGCGTGAAATTTCTTGTTCCCCCGACCAAACCCCGTCGCATCGCATTGCCTGCCCGCGCTATGACTTCGCTTTCGTTTAGCTTTTTTTCTGACTTTTTTTCTTTTAGTTCGCCACGTAAAGATCTTAGAGTGATGTTAAACATGTCTTCTTGTAGCCTACCTTTAGATTTGGGCTATAAAATGCAAAAAGATTTTTTAAAGTCCGACTGGTAGTTTCAAAGATCAGCACGTTCGTTCACCGCATCCCCTTCCCGCTAACCTCTCCCTCCCCCTCTCACCCACTCTCACACCCCTTGCACCACATCCCATTCCCCCTCTCTTTCTCACCACCCCCTCCCCTCCCCTCACCCCTCACATACCCTACCTCTCCTCACCAACCCCTGCCCCTATTCTCCTCCCCTCTCCCTCCTCACCACCCATCCCCTCCCTCTCCCCCTCACCCACCCCCTCCCCTTCCCGCTCCCCTTTGACCCTTTGAAACTTTATTACTTAGGCAAGAATCTGTGCCTAGTCTCAAGTTAATTAACCAAATGAATAAGATTGTTCATATAAACTGCACCCTAATTGCGTAACACATTATCAATCGGAGTTGGTTTCATTTTGACAGTTCCACGACATTCATTGCGTTATTTACGTCGAGCAGACAAATTTTTCGAACATATGAAGCAATGGATTAGCAATTTGTTTCAAAATGAAACCAACTCCGATCCATAATGTGTTACGCAATTAGGGTGCTGTATTCCCTGTTTTCATGCCCACAGGAGTGGTATTTTAAAAAATCGTTTCGGATGTTTCCTTATGATTATTTTTACCAATTTTCGAGTTAATCAACCCCCGCAGTAAAATCCTCTACTGAAAAATTTATTACCGAAAAGCCCTGATACATTTTATTCTTAATTTTTGGTCTCAAGTCACGAATAAAAATACTAAGTTTCGAGGTAATCGCGGCGCGGCAGCGCGTCGGTCGTCGAATGGAACGCGTATGGCTTTTTTATTTACGTTATAACTTCGAAATGAAATGTCCGATTCGAATGAATTAAAATGTATTTTACTGCTACATAAATACGCTTGATGATAAAACTATTTATTTGAATAAGAATTAATACTACGATAGGAATGCAACCAACTTTTGTTTCTAACGGCGATCTCATTAAATTTTAGAACACAAAAGCTGCTATTGGTGCCGATTCTGTTGTGCACAAACTAAACTTAATTTAGGCTATTGCTAACTTTTTCTCTCTATTATGACAAAAAAGGGATGGAAGTAAATTAGAGCTGTCAAATTAGTTAGAACTAATTTTTCCATAGACATATAGACGACACGTAAAATCATGTCGACTAAAAACACGGTGAAGCGCAAGGCGTGAACTAGTTTGACATCTCCAACTTAGTTCATAGCTACAGCCGTCCTTTTCTCGCGCTGCCTGTTAGTAAAAGATAGCGATTCTCTAATTTTAGTTTAGTGCGTTCACAAGAGAATCGGCACCATTGTGTCTTAATTACGATAGTTAGATATATTGCCTCGCGGACTTTTTTGAAGGTTTTTTTAAGAAGGGTTTTTTTTAAGTACGTTAAGAAGGGTTTTTCTAAGTACGTTAATCATGTAGTACATACTTTTTATGTATCATCAATAGTTTTCTCAGCGCACGCCAAATAATGAATTTTATAGGCAAAATGTTTCTACTTTGGGTTACATTATTGCAATTTTCTTAGGGATCTCTAAATTTTTTGAAAATAAATTATAGCCTATGTTACTTCCTGATAAATTAGCTTTCTACTGGTGAAAAAATGGTTACAATCGGACCAGTAGTTTCGGAGCCTATTCGGTACAAATAAACAAACAAACAAAAAAATCTTTCCTCTTTATAATATTAGTATAGACAAGCAGAGTACAACCCAACTTGATTGTCAAATTCTAAATTAACGCGAGCGAAGCCGCGGGCAAAACCTAGTTTATTATACGAAACAAGTTGCACTGTATTTAAACTAGTTTTGTTAAATTAATTTTATGCATATGCATACAATTAATGTTATTAATCCCACATAAAATTTACCATGCTGATAAAAGTTATCCCTTTTTCCTTTGTTTTTGGTGATATCGAGTCCTCTTACGCCAGAATGTTGTGTGGTAACCTGTTTACGCCGTGAGTAGTAACAGTAACTGACCTCCATGGTGTAATCCTGCCGGGGTCATACCGCCCGCTGAGAGTCCTAAGTCGACGTGTTGACTGTCGCCGTGGTGTAGACCCGCAGGTGTCATGCCGCCGTGTTGCAAACCAACTGCAAATAATAGTAAGATTTATATTAAAATAAGCCGTGTGTCTGATGGGATTCCCATTGGCAAAAATTACAAACTTTCATTCCCTATTTAACGCCATTAGGGCATGCATTTTTTCAAAATCCTTCCTTCGTGCTCACCTCCGATAAGCAAGATGTTACTTAAATAACGCACATCCTCTTAAGGGGTCATTGTACGTAGTCGGGTCATAAATACTGTCAAAGCACAGGTCATAGGTTCCGAATTTTGAATTTGGAATACAGACGAAGAATCAATACATTACTTTCGGATTTTGAATGTTTTACGATTTTAAAAACATAGCTTTTCTTTAGACTTCCAGCTTTTACTTAAATCTCGATTTAAACTTGACTTAGGCTTAAACTTAACGACTTTCATGTCATCGAATTAGCTTAAATCTCGATTTAAATAAACGTCAAAGTTAAATCGGCATCTGCTGGGTCGGTTTAGAGTTGTTAAATCTCGATTTTTTGACAGACGTCATTACAGTATTTGTGAAAATGGATTTCTTTTCGCCTAATTATCACGATTTCTTATCGGATGATGACGAGGAGATCGTACAATATTTAGACCATGTTTTTCTCTCGTAGAGTTTACGTTAGAACCGACTTTTTTAGTACATTACGAGCTGACGTTTTTTTTTCCACAAGACGTAATAAATTCATTATTTCTGCCGTGGTAAAATTAGGTGCCCTAGATCTCTTCATTGTAATTTATGTTATAGGTATACATATATTATGAGTATTATGACTAACGCTAAAGAAAACTAGAAAATAACACGAAAACAAATAAAACCAACCAACACCTACATTGACATTATTGACAAATCAATTTCTTTTTTGAATGATGCCATCATGAGTTGCCATCTCTTTTTAATTAAGTTATACCGAAAAACAATCGTTTTAGAGTTAGTTAGATTTTTAGTTTTTTTATGAAAAAAATTTTGCCAAAGATCACTAATTAAAAATTTTATTTTTCGTAACATATATTTTTCTTAGGCAAATTATTACAAAAAAAAAATACGATTTTCGGTAGAACATTTGGTGGCTTAATTTGTTGCATTTTAACCCTACTAAGAGGTCCTGCAACGAATACGTCGAATAACAAGTAACCCTGTATAGATTTAAAATTAATAAGAACTTTAACCTTTTTATTAAAACGTTTTTGTTATCTAGTCAACTCAGCAGAGCAGAGGTGCCCTCTAGCGGGAGCAATTGTCAGTAAGGTTCCCTATTATCCTGCCATTATTGTCAATCAATAAACTAAATCCCCATGGAAACCACATACGTAGTTTCCATGGAGATTTAGTACAATACGATTAAAATGAAATGTATCGTAATGTAGAGTAAAAGAGATGGGTATACAATTTCCGTTCATTCATTTTTGAACAGATTACTATTCTCGTAATTTATCCCGCTTGGGGGCGCTGTTGTAGATGTAACCTGTCAAATACTTTTTGAGTCAATTTCTCCTGCCATTGCGTTGCATCGTTGTGGATACGCTGCAAGTGTTTTCAAACTTTTGAAAAATAACTTAAAAAAAAAAAAAAAACAAAAAACTTTTGTTTATCGCACTATTAAACGATACGAGGAAGATTCAAGAACAGGGAGAGGAGTGGTCGACCTCGTACGGTTCGCAATCTAGCGGAGATCAAAGCCACGCGAATTCATAGAAATTCCGTGCCAAAGCAAAAACTGTTGGTTCTTCAGATGGGTTTCAAAAGGGTGTTAAATGAAGACCTCGGGCTAAGGGCTTACCGTTAAGAACAGCACACCTCCTGAAAGATCGTTTGAAAAAATTCAACGATCTCGCGTTTAGTTGAGACGGTATGCGGGAAAAAAATCCGCGAAATCTTATTTTAAGATGAAAATTTTTTTACAGTCGAAGAGCTTTAATAATCAAAATGACAAGGTGTATGCTCACAACAGTGATGAAGCGAGCAGGCGTTTCCCGCGCGTTCAAGTGGGCATCATCCCTCATCGGTGATGGTTTGGCTTGGAGTGTCGTATTTGGGCCCCACTTAGATGATTTTTTTTTGGTGTGAAAAAGGTGTGTAAACCAGTGCTCTGGTGTACCAAAATACGATTCTGCAAAACCTCGTAGTCTCTTAAACCAACAATGTTCGCAAATCGCCACTGGGTAGTCCAGCAAGATTCTGTACTGACTCATAAAGCCAAGAGTACGCAAAACTGGTTGGACGCCCACGAAGATTGGCCGTCCTCCGGTCTTCCGGATTTTAATCCCTTGGATTATAAAATATGGCAGTAATTAGAGGAAAAAGTCTGCGTAAAACCCCATAAACATTTGGAAAATCAAGGAGGTAATTTCGAATAAACCAATATACACGTAAAACTGTGTATTTTTACCTATCTTCCTATACAATATAAATTATTAGGTATAATAAAATTGAAAATGTGTCATTTATTTCACACTTGACATGTGACAGAACTTATCACCCGACTACGTACTCATAATAGTTATGAACAACTTTTACTATGGGACCAAACCTGAAATCACGAAACAAAATCAGCTGTTCCCTACACTTTTATTTTCGCATAACTCAAAATGTAGGGAACAGCTGGTTTATTTTTTTCAGCTGAATTTCAACCTGTGTTCTAAGCACCTCATGCGCAAAATTTCTAGCTTCTAGACCCAACAGTGTAGACTGTGTGTTGTCTGTCAGTGAATATAATATATTTTTAAGTAGATATTCTCCGGGTGTCATAGCTCCATGCTGTAGTCCGGGGCGGACGTAAGGCCTCCTTGAAGTAGTATGCCGGGCGTCAACGCGCCTAACGCTCCCGGTGTCATCGCTCCCGGGGTAAGAGGACCCGATAGCCTATCAGATAGCATGTAGGTACTCACCGGGTGTCATTGCTCCGTGCTGTAGTCCGCCGGGCGTAAGGCCTCCTTGCAATAGTGTGCCGGGCGTCAACGCACCCAACGCTCCCGGCGTCATCGCGCCTGGTGTTAGAGGGCCGCCGAGTGCACTCAGCATGCCTGCGAATTTACACACGTGTTACTTGCTGCTCTTCTTTTAGTTGATCAGATACATACTATCAGAACGAAGAGCGCAGAGCAGTATGAATAAATCTATAGTGAGACCGCGGTGTTGTCCTAAACTATATTACTGATTTTGATGCGGTTTTCACTATCATTCAGAGAATTTATACTAGAAGGTTTAGCTATACTTTGTATGTATGTAATCTCCGGAACTAATGATTCAATTCTAAAATTTATTTCACTGGTCGAAAGCTACATTATTCCTGTGTGATATAGGCTATAAATTATATTTTTATCATACATATTAGCCGAGCTGTCACACTAGCAAGTCGAAAAGAAATACCTCTTAAAACAGAATTATTTGCATGCAGTGCTTATACAGTTGTTTAAAATTGAAAACAACGTATGGCAACCTGGTCCATCTCAAATAATTCTACAAAAAAAAAGTCCGCGACACCATATTTTTCTATCTTTTATATTTAATCTTTTATACTTCTTTTATTGTTTTAAAAAATATTTTTTTCGACAAACTTACGTTTGGATGATTATTTTAACAACAAAATATTAATCCTTAAGTATCAAAATAAATTATTTTATGGTCACAAAGACATCATATATTATAAATAAAGATTTGGTGTGTACAGTATGTCCATTGGTCATATAGTTTTGGAGATAATATAAAATTACTAAAACGCAAAATTACTTTCATTCATACCGCTTGAGCATAGAACATGCTTAATGCGAACGTTTTATCAATTTACCCATAGATAGCGTTGCGCAAATACGACATTTTTCTGAGTTGAGAGATTTTCCGCGGATTGATAACCTTCTCGATTTAATATTTCAATATTGTCGGTACAATAAAGCGGAAGAGTTTTTTTTTTTTTTTTTGTTAGTTTGTTTGAACTCGCTAATCTATGGAACTATCCCAGTCGGATTTGAAAAAATCTTTTTGCATTTTATAGCCCAATTCTTGAGAAGGGCTATAGGCCTTTCAACATCACGCTAGGGCCCTTAAGAGCTGAACAAGAATAAAAAATACCGCCCAAGTGCGTGTCGGATCACGCACAATGAAGGGTTCCGTAGTTGAAAAGAATTTATCCCAAAAACAAACTTAACATTAAAATCCCAACAATATTTTTTTTTATTATGATAAAATTACAAATTAACAATTTTCGGACTGTTTCCTTTACTTGTGCTGTGAGACCTTGCTTCTTGCCAAATTTCATTGTTTTGATTTACTTGCTAGTATTAAACTATGTCGCTTCAATGGCCGTATTTTTTTATTGCATTGACATAGAAGTTTGATTTTTTATATGTCTAAGAGACTATAGACCTACGTATTTGATATTCATTTCAACTTGACGCGTTTCTGAGAAAAAGGGTCTTGACAGACTGACAGACAGACACGACGGACAAAAAAACTGATCCTATAAGGGTTCCGTTTTTTTTCCTTTTGAGGTACGGAACCCTAAAAAATCAGAAAGATCGCTAAGAGCAAACGAAGTTATTAGCGCGGGCAGACGATGCGGAAGGATATAGGCTATTTAACATCACGCTAGGGCCCTTAGGAGCCGAGCAAAAGAAAAAAAAATCAGAAAGGACGCTAAGCGCAAACGAAGTAATAGCGCGGGCAGGCGATGCGATGCGATGCGACAGGGTGGGTCGGGGGACACAAGAAATTTCACGCGGACGAAGTCGCGGGCAGAAGCTAGTGTGTAATACAATAAAATAAAAATAAAATCAAATCGGACGATTCTGTAAAAAGTTATGCGTGGTAAACATAAAAAAAAAATACGTGTCGAATTGAGAACCTCCTTTTTTTCGTCGGTTAATAATATTAAAGTTACATAATAACAAAGAAATCACGATGTTTTGCCAAGTCGTAAAAACCGTGCGAAGCAGGGGAGAGTTGCTAGTTAAATAATAAACTACCCAATGCAATGTTATAATGTATTAGCCGCCTTTTACAACAGTGTATAAGAATGTTATGAAGTAATTAAATCCATGCTGTTGGTGCTTATCAACCCTATTGAGGGTGTAAAACTGCTGGCATTAGTGCTACTATGCAACTCGTTATTTTAAATCGGCCCTAGGTGTACGCCATAATAGCGCGATTACATTTGGTTGTTCAGCCGCATACGGATGTCTATGGAATTCAGGCTAGCAACCAAGTGTAAATGAACTGTGTCGAATAAGTCCGACTTTGGGCAAGTTTTCGTCAAGGCTCCCTGTATTAATAGTGTCGGGTACGCAAAATGTAAACTTATTCGGATGCCCGAATGTGGTCTAAAGTGTACGAGTAATTGCTCCATTAAACGATATTTCTGGCAAGGACCACATTGGTTACCCATTGAAAGGGTTTCTAAGCAGTTAATCAAAAATCCATACGATGTAGGTAACCCTTTTGAATAGCTTTAAAGGACCATTTTGGTTATCCATTGAAAGGTATTTCGATAGGGTTTTTCTAAGTAGTTAAACAAAAACCCATATGATGTGGGTAACCCTTTTTAACGGGGTTAAGCTTCAACTCTCTTTAAAAAAATAACAGCGTAACATTCCGACTCGGAGCAATGTAATATGATCTCTCAATGATGGGCATACGTTGCAAATTGCTAATATAGTTTCCCGTACAAAACCCTTATATTATATAGTTATCATAATGAAGGGGTAACCCTTTCACTGGGTTTCAAGTATAAAACCCATTCAATGGGTTATCCATATTCTGCAATATGGATATATGGAACTCGGTAAAAGGGTTACCTGCCTGGTATACCTGCGTATACCAGGCAGGTAACCCTTTTACTCGGTTTCAAGGCTAAAACCCATTCAAGGAGTTTACACATGATAAAGGTAACCTAATAAACGGCTTACCCCTTCGAAAGACTTAACTCTTAACCGGGGTTGTAGTCCCTGACTTTTACTTGACTCCACCCAGAAAGGGTGGAGTCAAGTAAAAGTCAAGAAAACTACTAAGGGCGAATGAAACTAACTGAAACTGAACGCGATCAGCACATCTATACCACGTTCAAGAGCTGCACGCGTGGCATGATCATCATAGAAACGGGTTTTGTCGATGGAAGAAAAGACAAAATGACACATCGCCATGCTTAGACGTTAGAAATCATTCTACAATCTATCATTTTGTCTATTCTTCCGTCGACAAAACCCGTTTCTATGTTGGTCGTGCTACGCGTGCTGTTAGTATGATAATACGGTATTTTACTCTACGAAAAAATCTAAAAATATATTAATTAGATAGCTTAGGCAAAAAGCAGTTGGAAAATGTTAGTTCTAGTTCATCAAATCATTTATTACTTTACTTTTCATAAAATAACAATATAAATTTTAAAATTCAATTCAATGTTTTCAGTTTTTACACCATGAAAGTAGCCGCCATGTTACTACGTCATATGGCTGTATAAATTAAAAAGTGTCAACTGTCAACTGATTAGCGTATATTGTGATATGAGTGATTAGCGTGTTTGTTTACTCAGCGAACTGACGTCATGACCACAGAGCAATATGTCGTCCACTGCGTCCAGCGTTTTCGCGCGAAATTTGAAAATATAAAATTTAAATGCATTTTTATGGCACTTACTCGTATCGATTGAATAAAAATTTTGTTTTTTTAGTGGCTTATTAGCAATAAATAATCTAATTGAGACACTTCAAAAATGGGTGTAATACCCTAATTGTTGTGAAAAATTGATACTGACAGCTCTTGAACACAGTTTAGATGATGTTCACTTTGGTTGCTGAAATTCGCCCTAAGAATACGTTTGTAAGTACCTGGTGTCGGAGGTAGTTCCACGTCGATGTCGGGACGCGGCGTCTGAGGAGGTACCGCGGCCGGTTCCGGCGCCAGATCCGACTCTAACCGTGCACCATACGATCCAGTGTTAATTGAGTGCGGTTAGGTAGCATAATTATGTACATTAGTTATTAGAAAATGTTTACTATGAAGCCTTATTGTTGTGTAAATAAGGTCTTCAACCATTTTTTTCATGAGAAATGGATGAAAATGGAGTTTGAATGATGAGTTACGTTTCATGGTAAACATTTCCCATGAAGCTATTATGAAAATTTTGATGGATTTTATTATCTTTTTTGTTAGTGTGACCAGCAATTTATAGACTTTTATCGATCGATAATGATGGTGGCAGTTTTTTCTTTTTTAATTATTGCTGAAAGGGCCTGCTCTTTACCTCGATCACGCCTGATGGAAAGCGATGAATGAGGTCTAAGATGGTCTATACTTCTAAAGCATAAATGGGCATTATTAAAAGAATAATGGTCTCAGACATTTTGCAAAATGCTGTAATAACTTCTTTATATTCTCATGAAAGCTCCATATTCATGGGAAACAAAAGATGCACATTATTGTTTACTCAACATTTTTTTGAGTTGCGGGAAACATGTTACTGGCAACACTTCATTAATCATAATTATTTTATTTGTATTAGGTATTGGTGCAGTATTGGCCTTAAAGTCAGTAATTAAGTTCCTAATACATAGTCAGACATTTGACATGCAAAACATTGTATTTAATGGTAGAGTATAATATTTATGTCTAATGGCATGCTTTAGATGCTAGTTTCGATTATTCATTATTTTTACAATACATTCAATTTATCATCACATTAATTTAAAACAGCTATAATTTTAACTTTATAAAAAATTAATTATTAGGTAACTCTTTAAAGTTCTTTGGTATTTTATTATAGTTAGGTCATTACTACTAACAGTTCTCAATTCGAGCGTCAAACATGTTGCCAGCAACTTAAAAAGCTGTTGTGATACAATGTTACACACCTTTTGTTTACCATAAATACGGTGCTGAAGGCAACCAAACCAACACATGGTATAGCAGAGATTCATGCATTGAATGTAATGATGGCATTGCAATCCATATCCCGGTGAAATAAAGCAGTGGGTTAAGGCAGATGTACACTTACCGACGGAGGGTTCGTACTCTTGAGGTACTGGTGTGGGAGGTTCTAGTTCAGCTGTCGGAAGTGGCGCTGGGGTTTCTGGTGGTAGCATTGTCTGTAAGTAGGAAATGTTAGTATTCATTAAAGGAGTTCAAAACAAAAAAAAACTGCCAAGACCGTGTCGGACAAAAAACAAACATAATATTGCAATCCCAAAAAAAAAAAATCTTTGTGATAAAATTAGAAATTAACAATTTTCAGACTTTTTCCTTTACTTGTGCTGTGAGACCTTGCTTCTTGCCAAATTTCATGATTCTAATTCAACGGGAAGTACCCTATTGGTTTTGATTTACTTGCGAGTATCCCATAAATGGCCGTATTTTTTTATTGCGTTGACTTAGTTAAAAGCTTGATTTTTTTAAACTACAAGGGACCATAAACCTACGTATTTGGTACTAGGATGCCATTTTTTCCTTTTGAGGAACGGAACCTTAAAAAATAACAAAAAGATCCAGCAATCTCGCCGAGATCTCGCGAGATTGCATTCCCTACTTCGCACGTACTTTGGCTAAGCGTTATTCCTGACACTGTCACACAACTGTAAAACTACACGTGCAAAATGAAGACGGGAACATGTCTGAGTCAAAGGACACGTTTATAGATCTCGGTGACGGTGTACAAGTATGTTAGTGAATGTGGCATACCTCTTCATGCCTCCTCTTGCGGCCGCCGCGCCTGGCGGGCTCGGCGGGGTCGGGCGAGCGCGCCGCGTCGCCGCCCTCCTCCGCCTCGCTACGTAGCGTCATGTTGCGCTGGTATTTCTGGAACAAGTATAAATCAAATCATAATATTTATTACTGTGATTTTTAACAAAAGGTTGTTAAGTAAGGATCCCTAATGGATTATGGCCGATCTAGCAATTCTTTCAGTTTACCGTTTATATACCGGGTGCATAGAACTGAATCGAAGACGCACGGCCAGCCATGAGCCGCCGATGAAGTAAAATTCGACATTAACAACTAGTTATTTTAAAATAATCATACATTTTTTGTCATTCCACATTCCAGCATCGAAAAGCTTTCATTGAATTTTAATTTCTTTTATAAACAAATAAGATATACATTTAACTCACCTTAAATAGTACTCTCGAAGGTATCGGCCTAGCCGGTAAAGTAAACAGTTTCTCTACGCCACCAGTCTCCTTCCAATGCATAAGTCGTCTGGTTGGCGGCGCGAGATCCAACGTCGTTACTATGTCAGATGTGTTGCTCAGCTGATTCTTCATTTCTTCTCCAGATATGTTCTTCACTTCGTCGACGATCAGCTTACGTTTGCGCTTCGTTTTTGTTATTCCTAGTGAATAGGATTGTGATTAATTTCATTAATTGATGGCACTCTCACTCGACATGTAATGGTACGCTGCTACAAAGATCGTTTGGCGGTCGAATAATGACGTTAACAGGGGATTTAATGGTATGCTACAATATCTTTTGGCGTTCGAATGACGTCGACAGGGGATGTAATGGTACACTGCTACAAAGATCTTTTGGCGGTCGAATAATGACGTTAACAGGGGATTTAATGGTATGCTACAAGATCTTTTGGCGTTCGAATGACGTCGACAGGGGATGTAATGCTACACTGCTACGATCGTTTGGCGGTCGAATAATGACGTTAACAGGGGATTTAATGGTATGCTACAAGATCTTTTGGCGTTCGAATGACGTTGACAGGGGATTTAATGGTATGCTACAAGATCTTTTGGCGTTCGAATGACGTCGACAGGGGATGTAATGGTACACTGCTACAAAGATCGTTTGGCGGTCGAATAATGACGTTAACAGGGGATTTAATGGTATGCTACAAGATCTTTTGGCGTTCGAATGACGTCGACAGGGGATTTAATGGTATGCTACAAGATCTTTTGGCGTTCGAATGACGTCGACAGGGGATTTAATGGTATGCTACAAGATCTTTTGGCGTTCGAATGACGTCGACAGGGGATTTAATGGTATGCTACAGGATCTTTTGGCGTTCGAATGACGTCGATCGTTTGGCGGTCGAATAATGACGTTAACAGGGGATTTAATGCTACGCTACAAGATCTTTTGGCGTTCGAATGACGTCGACAGGGGATGTAATGGTACACTGCTAAAAAGATCGTCTGGCGGTCGAATAATGACGTTAACAGGGGATTTAATGGTATGCTACAAGATCTTTTGGCGTTCGAATGACGTCGACAGGGGATGTAATGGTACACTGCTACAAAGGTCTTTCGGCGGTCAAATAATGACGTTAACAGGGAATTTAATGGTATGCTACAAGATCTTTTGCCGTTCGAATGACGTCGACAGGGGATGTAATGGTACACTGCTACAAAGATCTTTTGGCGGTCGAATAATGACGTTAACAGGGGATTTAATGGTATGCTACCAGATCTTTTGGCGTTCGAATGTAGTCGACAGGGGATGTAATGGTACACTGCTACAAAGATCTTTTGGCGCTCGAATAATGACGTTAACAGGGGATTTAATGGTATGCTACAAGATCTTTTGGCGTTCGAATGTAGTCGACAAGGGATGTAATGGTACACTGCTACAAAGATCTTTTGGCGTTCGAATGACGTCGACATGGGATGTAATGGTACACTGCTGCCAAGATCTTTCTTTCGTCGAATAATGACGTCAACAGGTCATTTAATGGTATGCTACAAAATCTTTTGGCGTTCGAATGACGTCGACAGGGGAAATAATGGTATGCTACAAGATCTTTTGGCGTTCGAATGACGTCGACAGGGGATGTAATGGTACACTGCTACAAAGATCGTTTGGCGTTCGAATGAAGTCGACAGGGGATGTAATGGTACACTGCTACAAAGATCTTTTAGCGGTCGAATAATGACATTAACAGGGGATTTAATGGTATGCTACAAGATCTTTTGGCGTTCGAATGAAGTCGACAGGGGATGTAATGGTACACTGCTACAAAGATCTTTTAGCGGTCGAATAATGACGTCAACAGGGGATTTAAAGGTATGCTACAAGATCTTTTGGCGTTCGAATGTAGTCGACAGGGGATGTAATGGTACACTGCTACAAAGATCTTTTGGCGCTCGAATAATGACGTTAACAGGGGATTTAATGGTATGCTACAAGATCTTTTGGCGTTCGAATGTAGTCGACAGGGGATGTAATGGTACACTGCTACAAAGATCTTTTGGCGTTCGAATGACGTCGACATGGGATGTAATGGTACACTGCTGCCAAGATCTTTCTTTCGTCGAATAATGACGTCAACAGGTCATTTAATGGTATGCTACAAAATCTTTTGGCGTTCGAATGACGTCGACAGGGGAAATAATGGTATGCTACAAGATCTTTTGGCGTTCGAATGACGTCGACAGGGGATGTAATGGTACACTGCTACAAAGATCGTTTGGCGGTCGAATAATGACGTTAACAGCGGATTTAATGGTATGCTACAAGATCTTTTGGCGTTCGAATGAAGTCGACAGAGGATTTAATGGTACGCTACAAAGATCTTTGGGCGTTCGAATGACGTCGACAGGGGATTTAATGGTTTGCTACAAAGGTCTTTTGGCGTTCGAATGACGTCAACAGGGTATTTAATGGTATGCTATAAAGATATTTTTGCGATTGAATAACGTCGACAGGGGATTTAATGGTATGTTACAAAGATTTTTTGGCGTTCGAATGACGTCGGCAGGAGATGTAATGGTACATTACTACAAGATCTTTTGTAGTTCGAATAAAGTCGACAGGGGGCCGGGCGCTGTTGGTAAACATTTGTGCGCGAGAGAGCGCTGTTTGTCAATTATCAAAATGATCTTTGGATGAATTCGACCAATCGGCGACAAGCCATGATACACTTAACGCCCTCTCGTGGCAATGTTTTTAACAAGACACCTTCATGAAAGCCATTGGTACCTGAATTAAAGTAACAAACACCTAGCGCCATCTACGCGGAACTAATTTGACCGTTTTCTTCCCCATTGTTTGGTGAAATGTATTAAAAAAACAAGATGGCGGCGTTAGTTCCGAAAGATCCTTGTACGAGACTTGTACAGTCAGCAACAAAAATCGATTAACACTTTTACCTTTACATATCATCCAAATTGATACAAAATGATTAATAAATTCATTGCTTTAGAGTATTGCTAAGAGTTAATACTATTTTTTTTTTATCAGTTTAGGTTTTTATGATTATTTTGCTCAATACGTAATTAAACATTCATTACATCACGCCTTGTTTATCCGAAGGGTTGGGCAAAGGTGGACCTGTAGTGCTATTCTGTAAAGATCTCACCGTGAAAACATAAGTGAAGTGATCTTAAAGTGAGCTGTCAATAATGTCAACCCATAGCACATCAGGGATGACGGCTCACTTCACACTCACTTCACCTAAGTTATCACGGTGAGATTTGTACAGAATAGCACTGCTGAACACTCACATTTCACCAGTTATGTTTAAGTCCCAAGTAATAGGTGGCCGAGCCTGTTGTCATCAACCGGCCACAAATCCAGACCTGGGCTGCTACTGAGAAATTCCAGATAGTAAAACCCAATAACATCTTGCCAGACCTGGGAACCCAACCCATGACCTAATGATCAGCAGTTGCGCTTGCGACTACTAGACCAACGAGACGGTTAAAATTTAAAAATAATAGGGATGAAAGTTTATAAGGAAGTTCGTCATTTTGGGCCAGTGGGAAATTCCATCGCGCATACGTCTTGCAATAGTTATAATTACTTACCTTTAAGCACAGTAGCGTCCACAGGCGCGAGTGCGAAGGACTCCTCGTCGTTGTTCAGCAGCGTCGTGTTATCAGCCACTCGCTCTGACACACCGCCCGCGGGAGGCTCCACGCTGGCCGGCCGTGGGCCAGGCGGCGGGGCCACGTCTACGTCCTGTGACCAATGGTCAAAGATTTTATGTACGGACTTGAGGAATGTCGGAAAATAACACACTCACAATTATTGGATACTAGCGAATCGCCAAAAAAAAACATCCAAAGCAATGGTATGCTTTGGATGGGTTTTATAACTTGACAAAACATCGAGATTTCTTTATTATGTGTAGGATTAATAATAGGCTGTAGCATCTGCCCGCGGCTTCGTCCGCGTGGATGTCGGATTTCATGGGTTTTGTTTTTTTAGCGCGGAACCCATTTCTTTTTCTAAAATATTAGACCAGGTCCACTCGGGCGATTTTTTATCGTGTACTGGATTTTCAACGCACTGCTTAGAACCAACAGTTGCTAATCACGTTGTTGTCATTTTGACGCGCTGGGACGCACTCTATTGGATTCTCAATGCGCAGCTCAACACGGAGAGTTGAAATTCCTTTGCACGATAAAATCCCGCCGCGATATTTTTACGTTCGTGGAGACGGGGGCTTACTCCTTATAAAATCAGCTATCTGCCAGTGAAAGTCCAATCAAAATTGGACTAGCTGTTTCGGTCATTAGCCGAAACAAACAAACAGACAAAAATTTCATGCATTTGCTAAAAGCTGTTATTTTCGCATTACAAACAGACACTTCAATTTTATTTCTAAGAATAAATTACAAATAGACCTATGGAATACATTCTCTAAAACTCGACAGACAGACACGAAAACCGACTTTAATTTATAATATGTATAGAAATAGATATAAAACAGTTCTATGTCCCCAAGGCTATAACAGCGAAATTCTAGTTTAGGGCAATGTTTTATTTATCTTAATTAATTTGATATAGTGGTCAAACAAGAGGATATAAAAAAACCATTTAACAAAGGTTTTGCTCTTTACATAAACTAAGTTTGATGTTGAGTGTTATCTCACCATAGGTATGTGTGGGCTCGGAGAAGGCGGCACGGGTACGGGCGGCGGGGCCACGCTGTCGGGGACAGGAGAGCCTCCCCAGCTGGAACATAACACTTCGTCAAACTTCTGATACACTTAAATGCAGTTATGTCCTGTAGTTATGCAATAAATATATCTTTATCTTTTTTATCTTTTTGACCACAGGACAATAAACCATTGACCATTTTATAAACAGATTCTACTTTTCTCGAGGTTAATGACGCAAATAACGGAGAAGTAATGAATGCAATACTCCCTTCGACCAACAAATTAAAGAAGTTAGATTAGAGCAGTGGTGGCCCAGTGGTAGCGGTCCCGACTTACCGAGTTGTAAGGTCGTGGGTTCGAACCCAGGCAGACGCTCTACTTTGTGTAATTTATTTACATCACCACTGCTCTCATAACGGTGAAGCAAAACAATGTGATATCTACCAACCCGCACTGGGTCCGCGTGGTAGATTACGGCCCACTCCCTTTCAAAGAGAGTAGGCCTGTGTCCCAGCAGTAGAAACGTTATAGGCTGATAATGCTATATAAATGCTATGCTAATTATTACAGCCGCAATAAAACATGCGATATTCATGATCATCCTAGTTTTTAGTCTGACTTTGTGCTTGTTTCACTCGGAGTTTGTTATTCCTTGTAGTATAAACTGACCTGTGTGCTGGTGAGTTCCCGGCGTCGTAGTGGTCGCCCATATCGTCGTCAGAGTCGGGCGCGTCGGCTGCCGCCACGTCTCCGCCGGGCTCGCTGCCGCCCACACCCGCCGCGTCTATCTCGGCCTGGTGGTACATCGTTTTGTAAAGGTGATGCAAGAAAAACAACACAAGGCAGATTTTTCCACAGCATGGCAAAGGTCACTGAGCAGAGATTCGTATGAGAATACAGAGAAGAAACAAGCAGTAATCACCATGCTTATTCTCGCGCGAATACGCGTTTACGCAATCGTTTACATGAATTATGACGTACAAATGCGACTTGAATGGGGAAGAAAACAGCCAAATTAGTGTCGCGTAGATGGCGCTAAGTGTTTGTTACCTTCATTTAGTTACCAATGGAGTTTCTTGCTGAAAACATTGCCGCGAGAAGGCGCTAAGTGGTTTTTCTTGTCGCCGATTGGTCGCTTTGTTTTCAAGATGACTTTGACAAGTGACAAACACACAGCACTCTTTCGTAGCGAAGCTTCCGATAAACAACCCCATTATAGTAGTATAGAGAGTACGTCATATTCATATAAGCGAGCGCGACGACTGCCTACTTGCGCAAGAGTCGCTTTCGCTTAGGACGCGGCCTGTAGTGATTTTTTCTGACGATGATACGAAAATTAAAAAAATAATAATTCAGTAATATATATTTTTTTTATTTTAAAATTTTCGCTTTTTGTTACTTGCGTACTTCAACTACATTTAGTCAGAAAATTAAAAAAGCATCTCATAAGAAAAAAATATATTTACCTGTAGCGACTGTGGCTGCGCGGAAGTGCCGGGCATGCCAGAAGCAGCCGCGGCTGAGCTACTGCCGCCGGTCACCTCACCGAAAAGGTCACCCTCGAACAGACCGCCCGCGTCTAAATGCATACCAGTACACAGTGAGTACAAGATAGACAACAAAAAGAGACAACTAACAAACAGATGAGATAAAATTTCCTTATCGCATTTTCTGAAGCCGAAATGGGGCGTGACTAAACATAATCTGGCTGGTCAAGTCATTTGAGACGGGTAAGTTTCTCTAAGCTAGAACGAAATTATCGTAATGTCATTCCTGTTTTAATTTTCACCCTACACCTAGGGAAATCATCTCCAATAGTTTCCCTTCAACTTTCTAGAACCAAGGTATCTCCACACAAGTAACCTCAGTTACGTTGGGGGCTAACGTTACTAGTTAGTTAGTTTCACAAACTTATCCTAGATAAGCTAACTCAAAGATTAGCTCAATCATATTATCATAACAGAAAACTCAAACTTTTTACTCACGTCCAAAATCCGCAACATCTCCAATAGTTCCTCCGAAGCCGTCATCCATGGGCGCATGGGGCGCAGCCTCCATGCGGCGCGGGTGCTCCGGTTCTAGTGTAGGCACGCCGCCAGTCAGACTGCCCACACCTCCGTCCTTACCCGCCAGCTCCAGAGATGACCCATCCGCGAAAAGGAGGTTACTCTGGAAGACGGTTAATGTCGTGAATAATAAGGTAAGACTGAGGTTGGTCATAAACATAAATAGTGATCTTTTACAGATTCAAGTTCTGGCCACGAGGCGAGTCCTGCGTAGGACGCGAGATGCCATTATGCGCGTCGATTGTTTTAATGATACTCGCGTCGGTTGTTTTAATGATACTCGCGTCGGTTGTTTTAATGATACTCACGTCAGTTGTTTTAATGATACTGGCGTTGTTTGTTTTAATAATACTCGAGTCGGTTCTTTTAATGATACTCGCGTCTGTTGTTTTAACGATACTCGCATCGGTTGTTTTAATAATACTCGCGTCGGTTGTTTAAATGATACTCGCGTCGGTTGTTTTAATGATTCTCGAATCAGTTGTTTTACTGATACTCGAGTCGGTTGTTTTAATAATACTCGCGTCGGTTGTTATATTGATACTCGCGTCGGTCGTTTTAATGATACGCGACTATTAGTACCAGTTTCAACACCTAAATACAAGTAAGTTGACACAATCGGCGCGAGCGAATCCCGCGCGGGATTCTCATCAGTTTGACCAGAGATTTAGACATGAAGTATAAGACAAATAGAAAATGTAAATTAATTAAACAAAATGTAAATGAAAACATACTATACTCGAGTACTCCATTTGCTCACTAGACTGTGACAATGGATATTTTGGAGTTTTATCTACCCAGAGAAAATTTACCATCAAAGAGCTTGTGGCCAAGTAATAACAGCAGCACGGGTCGATCAATCAGGTTAAACTACGCTTGCCGCGGTTGGTCCGTGGATGTGTTACCATCTTTACATATTGAGACTCCTGCGTGCCTCGGAAAGCACGTTAAGCTGTTGGTCCCGGCTATCATTAGTGGATCTTTGACAGTTGTTACAGGTCGTCAGAAGTCCCTGACAACCAGTCTTACCAAGGGGTATTGTATTACCCAGTTGTTGCTGCTGTTGAGTTGAGGTCAGATAGGCAGTCACTCCATATAAAATACAGGTGTTCAGCTGCATCTGGTTAGATTGGAAGCCAATGCCAACACAGTTGGGAAAAGATAGGCAACATAGGCTGATTGATTTTTCTATCCAAAGAAAATTAGAACAGTTTAGCTACTTGGCTACTTTTCATACCTGTTCCAATCCACCTTCATTGCCGATAGCTTCACGCATAATATCCGGGTTGTCTGTATCGAACCCCATGTCGCCAAAACCATCATCATGAGTGACCAGGTTCAAGGAGCCATAGTCTTCGCGCATTGTAATTTCTTCAGCTCTTGACTGATTTAGAGAGAACTGGGCTTCAATGTCTACCTCACTGAAATAAAAAAGTATTTAGAACTGTCTGACTTAGTGAAATTTTGCATGTTTTTTAACCAACTTCAGGAAAGGCTATTCTCAATGTTAAAAAATCTGAGAAAAATATACAGGATGGTTTAGGCTTAAATTGAGTATTTCAATTAATCTAAACAAATAAATAAAATTGAAGTGTCTATTTGTAATGTCAAAATACAGTTTTTACTAAGTAAATTATAAAACTTATAAAAAAAAAATGTCTACTGTTTGTTTGTTCTGGCTAATCTCCGCAATGGCTGGCCCGATTTTAACACTAACATGATACTTTTATTTTAGAAAAAGAATTAGGTTCCATGCTAAAAAATTAAAACCCATGAACAAAATCCGAGTCTAATAGGGTATATCAATAATAAGTATTTATTGATCCATGCGGGCGAAGCTGCAGGCAATAGCAGCTAGTAACATAATAAAAACGATAAGTATGTAGAATAATTATGGATATTGTGCTAGCAGTTATTGCTCTTCCCTATCTCTTTGTAGGAATTTGAACAGTGTTGAAGATAGATAAATCAATTCAGGAACTTAACATACTTTATTTCCTAATACTTTTTGATCTAATGACAAAATTACCTGTAATCATAACATTAGAAATAGAACCACCAATAACCTAAAATCTTAATGGTCATAAAAACGAAGCTATAGTGCACTAGCTTCTGCCCGCAACTTTGTCTGCACTTTTAACATAAAACATATCCTATGGCACTCGACAATAGCGTAGCTTTCTATCAGTGTAAGAATTTTTGAAATTGGATGAGTTGTTTCGGGGATTACCTCCTACATATAAACTTTACCTCTTTATAATATTAATGTAGATGTAGACAACAAATAAGGTATTTTTAGGATTCCATAGTGAAATGGCAAGAAACAGAACCCTTATGGATTCTTCATGTCTGTCTGTCCGTCCGTATGTCACAGCCATTTTTTTCCGAAACTATACTGTTGAAACTTGGTAAGTAGATGTATTCTGTGAACCGCATTAAGATTTTCACACAAAAATAGAAAAAGACAATAAATTTAGGGGGTTCCCCATACTTAGAACTGAAACTCAAATTTTTTTTTTCATCAAACCCATATTTATTTATTTAACATGTGGAAAACCAACAGCTTAACTTATAAACAATAAATATACTGAAATAAGAAACATGAAGCCAAATACAGGTTTTCACGGCTAGCTATACAGTAATTATAATAAGAGATCTTACACACGACAAGACATCAAGAAAAGATGAGCACCAATTGTCAAATCGGCACCGCCAAACATAAGGAATAGATTACAAAAAAATATAAAATAAGAAACAGAACTATTATTAACACTAAGAATTAATTTTGAAAAATTCCAGGTTCAGCCTATTGCGTACGCTTAAGCCTTTGGTTGAAAACAAGTCAAAAGAGAACTGCTTGCATAGGTCATATGTGTGGGGTATCTATGGATAGGTCTTCAAAAATGATATTGAGGTTTCTAATATATTTTTTTTTCTAAACTGAATAGTTTGCGCGAGAGACACTTCCAAAGTGGTAAAATATGCCCCAGTGTAACTTCTAAAATAAGAGAATGATAAAACTAAAAAAAATATATGATGTACACTAGTAAGTTTTTTTAATAACTTAATATGTGAATATTTTAAATTATAAACATTATACAAGTTAACACTATTTACACTAGGTACTAGTAAATGACTAACTATACAAATAAATACAAAACAAAAGGACACTTAGGCGTAGCACAGCACGTGCTTGGAACATGAGATGGCGCAAGGGTGTCGACACAGTAAGTAGTTTTTTTTTAATACGTCTAAAAGATACAACCAAGTCGAGATCAGAAAGCAAACTGTTTTATTACTTTTTACCCTCATTACAAAAATGTTACACTTGACAACTAATGAAAACAATCAACAAGGTTCAAACATAACATACCTTTCTCTCATAATGATTGGTAAAGACAATAATAAATTCAACAATAGATGACAAAATCAATTTAACCAAAAAGTTCTACTTCTAACATAGCAATCACTAAAGTCATTCATTAGGAATCCCTGTAATATCTGGCCATAATTCAGGCGGCGGAACCAATCGGCGGATCCTGTGATAATTCAGAGTCCGTATCATTGGCTGGCTGACTGTCAATGACAGATGACCCATTAACAGATGTGTCCGGCGGTCTGGCCAGTATTTGGTCTGCGTGCCGCCGATGCAGCTCTCCATCTTCCGTCCTCACCACATAAGTGGCCGGCCCCTCCACTGTTTCCACGGTGGCCCGACACCACCTGTTCCCGGGCCCGTACATACGTATGAGCACGGGCTGCAGCAGCGTAAAAGTCCGCACGGGCGGCCGCTGCGCCGCCGCCTCCAGTTGTTGCTCGGCGCGACTCGGCGTCAAGTCGTGGTGTAAGTTCGACACTGCAGTCCTGTATCTTCGCCCATTCAGTAACTCAGCAGGTGTCTTGTTAGTAGAGCTATTGGGTACAGTCCGTAAATAGTATAGAACTTTGCAAAGTTTCTCTTGCCATTGCATGTCCAGGTTCTCTAGTTTCTTTATTTTGTTCTTAAATGTTTGAATTGTGCGTTCAATCTGCTCGTTAGTCTCTGGGTGGTAGGGCGGTGAAAACAAAATGTTTAATTCCATTCTATTTAAGAAAAATATTAAATTCATCAGAGGTGAACGCACGTCCGTTATCAGATACCAACACGTCGGGCAGCCCCACTGTTCATCGCTGGTACTATTTCAGCCTCAAACCATTTGCTGTAGCTGTCTACTAGGACTAGAAACGTTTTTCCCTGAAAGGGCCCGGCAAAATGCACATGCACATGGCTCCACTGCTTCTCTGGAACAATCCAAGTCTGCGGGTCCTTTGGTGGGTTATTTCTCACTAGCTGACATTGCTGACACGCGGCCACCACACTTTCAATCTGCCGATCCATGTCGACCCACCACACGTAGCCTCTTGCATACGCTTTTGTCTGGACAATGCCCGCATGAGGGGCATGTAACAACTTTAACACTTTGTCCTGTAAGGATGAAGGTATTATGACTCTGTTGCTCCACAATGAACAACCTTTATTATGTGAAAGAGCCTCTCTCCGTGTCCAATAAGCTTGTAGGTTCGGGTCTATGTTCCATCGTCATTCGTGGCCATCCGTGCAAAACGTGAAACATTACTTTATGCAATACCACATCTTTGTTGGACTCCGCGGCTATCTTAGCAGCGTCTAGCTCCCAGCCACTCGGCTGCTCCTCCAGCAGCAGCACATCGCGCAGCACATCCTCCTGCACACTCGACGTGTCCGGAGCGGTCCACCTGCTCAACGCGTCCGCGTTGCCGATTAAATACCAGACCTGTACTGTATCCTGTAATTATAACTGGAAAGTTTCAATGACCAGCGTAACATCCTCGGTGATATCTAGTCTGGAATTGGTTTTGCGGGATTGAATAAACCAACCAACGGCTTATGATCTGTCACAATACAAAATTTACGACCCGCCAAGAATTCGTGAAACTTTGTCAATCCAAATATAATAGCCAGGGCCTCCTTATCAATCTGCCCATATTGTCTCTCGTGCGCTTGTAGTGTCCGTGAGGCCATCATCACCGGCCGCTCTGATCCGTCCTCCATGACGTGTGCAATAATCGCTCCGAGACCGTGTTCCGATGAATCACAAATGAGAAGTAGTTCTTTCTGCAAGTCATAGCCCACCAACGTTCGATCTGATGACAGTCATCGCTTCGCCTCCACAAACGCTTCCTGTTCTTTCTCACCCCAGCTCCAAGGTCTTTTTGATTCTAAAAGTCGATACAGTGGTTCTAACACAGTGCTCTTGTCAGACAAGAATTTTTCATAAAAATTATATAAGCCCAGGAAGGCACGCAAGGTCTCTCTGTTGGTTGGGGCCGACTTTTCCAGAATCTCTTTGACTTTCGTAGGTGCTGGGTGAAGTCCCTCTGCATTAATCATGTGCCCTAGGAATGTGATGCTGTTCGCAGCGAACACGCATTTCTTTACGTTGAGGCGGAGTCCCATGTGTTGCAGAAGTCTCCGGTTGTGTTCTTCTATCGTGGCTCCAGTGACAGCGATATCATCTAATAGACACGCCACTCCGTCCATACCCGCTAACGCCGAAGACGCTGGCACCGCGCTGGCACCGAATGGCAGGCGATTCACTTTCATTAGACCGATAGGAGTGTTCAGCGTGAGCAGCATAGCTGTCGCGTCGTCTACCTTCAGTTGTGTGTACGCGTTTTTCAAGTCCAGCTTACTAAATATTCTGCCGCCACTAAGTCTCACAAACGCTTCCACAGAGGTCAGCAGCGGATAGATGACTGTATCTTTAGCGGTGTTCACCGTGACACGATAATCACCACACATTCGTACTATTCCGTCTTCTTTCATCACCGGCGTCACCGGTGTCCCCCACTCATAATAACGGACAGGTGTCAGTACACCCGCCTCCACCATCTCGTTCAACTGTCTGATGACTTTTTCCTTAAGAGGGTAGGGCACCGCGCGCGCCTTTAAGAAGCGGGGCGTAGTATCCGGCCGCACGTGAAGTGACACCTCAGGACCTTTGTACTCGCCGAGTCCTTCTTTAAATAGTTCAGGAAATTCTTCCTAATATGGTTCTATCTCCTCTTCAGCCCAGCAAAATCCTGCTACTTGAAGGCCTAGTCTATGGAACCAGTTCCTGCTCAACAGATTTGGTCAGTTCCTCGCCACCACGACCAGTTCATATCGCGCTTCCTTATTACATAGCACAACGCGCACGTCTGCTAGTCCTAATACTTTCAAAGGGTCTTGAGTCCATGTCACGAGTTTTAGATTGGTAGCTCGTAGGGGTGGGGACGTCAACCACAGCATCTTGTATGTCTCTTCCGACATAATGGTACGCGATGCACCCGAGTCCACTTGCATAGATAAATGAACGCCGTCTATCATAACGTCTGTGGTAATAGGTGGTGAGTAATTATCCACGCAGACGTATACGCCATCATCTTCTCAGCTGAAGTATCCACATTCGTGTTGGCTTCCCTCGTGACGTCGACCTGGTGTACACGACCTGGCTTCTTGGAGCAGGCCGCCGCAATGTGCCCAATCTTTTAGCAGTAGAAGTACTTCGCCTTAACAAACGGGCAGCGCTCGCCCGGCCTGTGTGCGCGTGCACACCGTCGACACTCGTTCGAGTTTACATTACCAATGTCCATACTTTCAGTATCCGTGACACTGGACGGAGTTTGCTTAGACTCACTAGCCACACACGCAGGGTACAAATCAGGGAACGTCACTTGATAGTCCAGACACATCTGTAACGCGACCTCGTACGTCAAGTCTTTCTTTTTCAATAAGTCGCGTCGCAAGCGATCGTCCTGCACCCCCAGCACTAGTCGGTCTCTCAACTGGCGTTTCAAGTCCATGAAATTGCATTTAGCACCAAGCAGACTTATAGCCGCCACAAAGTCTTGCACGCTTTCACCTTGCACTTGTTGACGTTTATAAAATTTTCCCGCTTCCAAAATTTTGTTAACCTCGAGTTCTAAAAGTGATGTAATTAACGCAAAAGTTTCTTTGCCCCACTGAGAAAGAAACAGCGATCGTCTCTTGTTCAGGTTCAGTTTATCGTAACCCGCCGCATCTAGCGCGCACACTAATTGTTCTTTACAATCACACCACTTATCAGTCTTTGGGTTAAATTGTCCGGGAAACACTATATTTGTTACATTTGCCGTCATTTTCACCGAAATTAAACTTATTTTCCGCAGTCGCCAATAAAAGATACAACCAAGTCGAAATCAGAAAGCAAACTGTTTTATTACTTTTTACCCACATTACAAAAATGTTACACTTGACAACTAATGAAAACAATCAACAAGGTTCAAACATAACAATGTCATAAATCGTAAACCGCAATTTACCTTTCCTTCAAACAACTCAATTATTAAAACATCGATTAAAGTTACAACGGTACAAGAACTTTTATATTATGTTACTTGCTGCTTGCTTGCTTGCTGCAGAACCCTTCATGGCCGAGTCCGACTCGCATTTGGCCACTTTTTTTTAAAGGATTTTTTATACCTATTTATAGCCCTGTCAAACAACAACCTGACAACCAACCTGGTTGTTTTGGACAACCTGTCGGTTACTTCAAAAATCATAACATAGGCTTAAACAGGATGTAAAATTTTGATTGCATATTTTTACAGAATATCAATACATGTAATGCAAATAAGTTCTTTCTAAATAGTTTACTTATTAACAAAATTGAATGCTGCAAAGACAGACTGAGACAATCCATAATTTATTTCTTAACTTCTAAGCCCCCATTTATTTTATTTTTATGACAATAAGGGTCATGATTATTTACAAGCATTTGCTGCTCTAAAACTTATAGCAAGTAATTATGATAATAATATATGTAGACAAAAACAAAATATAAAAAAAAATTAGGTTATATTTTTTTACTAATTTTTATTACTTACTATATAATTCTTATGGTCTTCAAAAGATGTGATGTGACCTGCATAATCATTCATTGATGTTTAAGTCATAATAGTCTAAAAACAACAAAAAACAAACAAAGGACTTACTTCAACTCTGGCATGGCAGTGTCAAAGTCATGGAAGACCTCGGGCAGAGTGATAGCATTCATGGCAGCTTCCCTGTGCTCTTCAGGCAAATCCACCATGCCAGGCCGGAAGGCCATCTACAATAAACATTACATACATTAACCCTGTTTTCGAATAAATTTTAATAACACATGAAGTCTTCATACATTGTAGTAGTGTGCTAATTTGCATGGTATTTTCGTTTGTTATGGGGCAGAAGATATAAACTTAGGTAATCCTTGTTCAGATTAATCTGAGAACACTCAAGTTCTGATCAAATATCAAAAAAAAACAAAGCATAACAATTATTATGACAGTGAGCTTTACTACTGGAGTTTACAAACAAACCACTTCAGTTTAACAAAATATTTCGAAAATAAACACACCTTGATCTTGACAAAAGCTTCATTACAATCCTGGAGCAAGTACTTGGCCTTCCTGGAGTAAATCCTCACGACACCCAGCAACAGATGGCCAGATGTACGCAAAGCCATCTTCACTTTGGGCTTCAGGATACCATCAACTGACTTTTCGATATTAGTCTCAAATACATGAGCCTTCGTCAGCTTCTTGTCCCAGTGAGCCGCCAACCAAATCTTGGCCAAGGGGCCCTTCTTGGCCAGCACGAAATGTGCGTAAAACATTGTGATGGCTTACTGCTTCCGGCTTGTACTTACATTAACCTTGTTCTGAAATATAAACTATGAATTAAGCACCACCACTAACGTCCACAACTAGCCAAATTAACGCAACTACATAAAGTAGCCCCATAGGGGCTGTTTTATACAATAATTGGTAACGACTATGAGCAATTTGGCGCCTAATCTTCAAGCACAATTTTCAGAGACGCCTACGTTCTGTAACTGCTCAATAACAATTTTCACGTAACAATAACCCTATAAGCGTATGTTTACTACTAAATTCATTGAATTTTACCGGATTTTATACCAAATATCATAAATTTCACCTTTCACACACAACGTAAACATGACAACAATTACGCTTTCAAGATGGCGGCGTAACATACGAAGTGTACGAACCACAAAATACGAAGGAACCGTTGTTTCGTGCAGAAATTGTCCAACTTATCCACAGAACTTATCATAAACGAGTAACGGAGACAAGTAAGGCTGGGTTCACACAGCAATACACCACACGTTTTTTACAGAATTCGTTTTAAACTGTATTAACACCGGGCTGTTCACAAAAAAAAAAACATTTTCTCCGTGTAAAAACGAATATACGTTCAATATCGAATGAGAAAATTTTACAGTTTGTAGTAATTTGACCTGCTGCTGTGTGTACGTTTTTTGCAGTACAAACGACTTATCAATGGGTCTATACTCAATGTATGCGCCACTACTTAATCGGTAACATTTATCCCGCAAAAATAACGAGCAGTACAATGCCGTGTGAACCTAGCCTGAACGGGTCTACACTCAATGTTGCGCTACTACTTATTCTGTAACATTTATCCCGCAAAAAAAACGTGCAGTGCAATGCTGTGTGAACGTAGCCTAAACAATCGGTAAGAAAACTAAAAAACTCCTTTGATTGAGTGTCTGTTGGACTGTTGCACTTCTAATCTATAGTATAGTTAAAATCTCGCTGCAGACTTGGTCATAAATCATAATCGGAGTCGGGATGCGCGCTAGTTGCGCGCGCTCAAAGCCATTATCGATAACAGAATCATTAAGGTTACGTAAACATACTGCATTCATTAAGTATAGTGGATCAAATGGTTTTGGAGCATGGTCATGAAGTTATCCGCTTGCCGCCATACCACTGTCAGTACAATCCCATCGAGTTGGTGTGGGCTCAAGTAAAAAATTAAGTTGCAACGAAAAACAAAACCTTCAAGATAGCTGATGTCGAGAAGTTAGTCGATGAAGCCATTTCCAATGTCTCCATTGAAAATTGGCAAAAATGTGTGGAACATGCAGAATTGCTGCAAGATGAAGACTTAAGAAAAGCACATTTATGCGAAGAGTTCATCATTCATGTGGATAATGATGACGATAACTCAGACGAAGAATTTTAATTTTCTATTTTTAGTTTTATATATTCGTTCTTTTGTTTATATATTTAATATGCTTTGTAGTAAATTTGAAAATAAAATTAAAAAAAAATGTGTATTTATTTCTATCACCCATTTATAAATATATAAAACTATCGATATCACTCATCGACTGCAGTAATGCACAGGACTACGTGTGGGCGTGGCCTGCCCATAAGGCCCATGAGTGGGAAAGAGAGCGAAACACTTGAATGATTTATGACCGAGTCTGCAGCGAGATTTTAACTATACATTGAGATGGATTATCCATTTATTTCTCAGATTTATTTATATACACATGAATTAATGAATCAGTAGTAGTCCAGTAACCTATAGTTCTGATTTTTGCTGACTTGATTATGATGTTGGCTAAATGAATAGTCCAAGTTTGAAACCCCGAGCGCCGACCACAACCCTTGTCAGAAATCGAATTAACCGCGAAATTTTCGCCTTTATTTCTGTTTTTGGCTGTTTATCGAATACGTACGTTTACGCAGTATGTTTAAAGTAGAGTTTTACTACATTAGGAGAATAGAACTGTCTCTGTAGACCCAATAATTTCCGAGATAAAGCCTTTCAAAATTTATATATTTTTTTAAGTACGCAATTCTAGTCTAAGTGCCTAAACACACTATGCCGAAGGTAAGCGACCGAAGTTCGACATGATTACGCCTGCAACTATTTGAATTACTGACGACACATTACGACCGAAATTACGTTGCCAAATTACCTTGCTGTTGAATAATACATACACATACATACATTCGGCATAGTGTGTTTGGACATTTATATTGTAGCAAATTCAGTCTACTTTAGAAACGTACTGCGTAGGTATTCGAAAAACTAGTCTTTTAGGTTTAAAATCGCCAGAAATAAAGGCAAAACATGTCGCGATTTTTTCGATGTATGACAAGGTTGCGGTCGGTGCCCGAGATCTCAAACTTATTATTCATTGGGCCTCAGAACAATAACAAGCATTGCTTTAGTTATTGTACTGAGCATTGGGCTAACATCATAAACACTATAGAACATAGTCAGCAGATTCAACTCAGGACCTCAACTTCAAAATGACGTACAGTCCTACCAAATAACTGTGAACTGAAAGAGGCGGCACCGTCGATGCGTCGACACAATCGAATGACATGCGTCGGCACAATCGAATGAAATTTCAACATGACGGCCGTAGTTCCAATTTTCGCCATTTCACAGATAAGTTGGTAGGAGTGTACATAGTACACAGGAGCTAGATAATACCACGGTGCTACAGACATGTTCGGCTCGGCATGATTCGGCACAGCTGGGTGACAATATCAAATATATTTTAAATAAAATTGTATTGTTTATTCTGTAACTTTACATAGTTGACTTGAGTTGAGTTGAGAATAATGCGTAAAATTCAAAAACTTACGAAATCAATTATTTTTTTTCAAGAATTTCCACCATTTCACATGCTCCTCTAGATTTTTATGGCGGAACACGTAAAATGGCTCTGTACGTAGACAGAGCAACACCCCGTTCGCACGGGTGTAATAAAATCGCGGCGGGATTTTATAGCGCACTGGATTTTCAACGCACTGCTTAGCGCCGAGAGTGCAAAATCCAACAGTGTGTTTTTTCGACGCGCTAGAATGTACTCTGTTATTGTTAAGTTGGATTCTCAACGCTCGGCTCAACAACGAGAGTTGAAAATCCAGTTTGCCATAAAATCCCGCCGCGATATTATTACGCCCGTGCGAACGGGGGTTAACTCTGTCTAGAACAAAACTATGTCCTATGTAGACACACATAGCTACGAAATAGGAATAGTACGATAGCATGATTGATAGAAAGACTACATAGCCAACAAAAAAAAGCACACTAAACAAAATTCAGCATAGACAAAAATATTTCATTTTGTCTTTGATAGGCGACCATTGACTCAAAAGTTTCTGTCAGTTTTCTTTTCCGGTTTACCTGTGGAGTACGCGAGACGTACGTTGAAATTTTGTTTAGGAATCTTGAAATATTTAAGTTATCTTTCACTATTTTAGATTTTGATTTATTTAAAAAGTGAAGTAACAGTTCAGAGTTGTTGTTTTGCAGTGTATTTATTATTTGATTCGAATATTTCAGTGGTTTCGTGATGGCATACATGATGGGTGTAGAATCGCTCTATTTGTGGCCAGACCGATGATGTGACTTCTGATCAATATGTATTGATTTTGTTGCTAGGTCTGCCACAGGCACCTGTCCAAGATGGGAGCGTACAGATATATCCAAGAGTTGTACAGAAAAAAGTTGAGCGATGTGATGCGATTCCTTTTGCGTGTCAGAGTATGGCAGTACCGTCAGTTGACTCGTATGCATCGCGCCCCTAGGCCTACAAGGCCCGACAAGGCAAGGAGGCTGGGATACCGCGCCAAGCAGGGTAAGGAATCGCAATGACTGGTTCATTTGTTGATACACGTGGTGTAGTTGGGATACTGATGTTATGGTGTTTGCAGGATTCGTTGTCTTCAGAATCCGCGTACGTCGTGGTGGCCGCAAGCGCCCCGTGCCCAAGGGTGCCACCTATGGTAAGCCCAAGAGCCAGGGTGTGAACCAGCTGAAGCCTACACGCAACCTACAGTCCATTGCCGAGGTAAGTCTCATTATTATTCATGTGTTGAATTACAAGTTAGGTTAGGTGATAAGGGATATGAGTGTTTAAAAAAACTCCACCCCTAATGATCCTCTGATCAAAATAAGTTTCTTGGGGTTGTGGTCGGGTTACCCGACTGCCAAGGAAGGGCTATTTTTAAAGCGTGGTTTTAGCACATGTGAGATTGTTAATTTTTGTAGTATCTGAGCCTGACTTCTTGAAGTCTGACTCAGATGCTTGCAAGATACGTAGGTACAAAAAAACGTGTTTGTGGCATCTAAAATTGACAACAATGAACATTGTTACTGAGTATCCTAACAAATAATTATACACTTTCGTGTGATTTAATAATCTTTGTTTTGCTCACAGGAGCGTGTTGGTCGTCGTTGTGGAGGTCTGCGTGTGCTTAACTCCTACTGGGTGGCTCAGGACTCTTCATACAAATACTTTGAAGTCATCCTCATTGACCCCTCGCACAAGGTAATTATTCAGTCATTTGGCTGGCCCCATTTCCTAACAAGAATGAATACTCAAATGATGAACTATTTGTCATGCACCAATCTGAAAGGTTTTGCTGAATCTTCACCTACCATTTTAATCTGATACAAGCATAATAAACATTACAAAAATTTGCTTTGGTAACAAAATACTTACCTATTGATCTTTTTTCCCAGGCTATCCGCAGGGACCCCAAGATCAACTGGATAGTAAACGCTGTCCACAAGCACCGCGAGATGCGTGGTCTCACATCTGCTGGCCGCAGTTCCCGTGGCCTTGGCAAGGGTCACCGCTTCTCACAGACCAAGGGAGGTTCCCGCCGTGCAACCTGGATCCGCCGCAACACACTGCAGCTCCACCGCAAGCGATAAATGTTGCATCGGACAAGCCATTGACTTTCTATTTGATTTTTTTTATTATTCTCAGATGGAAAGCCAGTGTCAAATAAAATATTACTTTACTAATTCTATTTTTTATTTTGTACATAATACAGACTTAATATGCTAGTTTATAAAGTGTAAGTATTGATTTCATTGATGTTTTTATGTGGTTTTACTTTGGAGCAGATGTACTCATAAAGTTTTATTGTTGTAGTTGTGCGGCTGGAATTCTTCATGCATCTATAAATCTCAAAAGGTAAATATCACTACAGCTTATATGTAACTGAATTGATTGAGCCCTTGAAAGACCAATCACATTTTAGTTTATGCTCCCAACTAAGAACTGGTTTTGGAGACCAGTGTGTTACCTCATTCCAATATTACTATAAAAAAGTGTCCAAATGATGAACTTTATGTCATGCACCAATCTGAAAGGTTTTGCTGAATCTTCACCTACCATATTATCTGATACAATGTTACACAATAACATTACACCTTTTTCCTTAATTAAACACCTAACCATGATCCTTCTGCTTTTCAGGCTATCAGCAGATCTAGAGATCAACTCGATAATAAATATCCACAAGCAGAATGGAACTTTTCCCAAAAGGTAATTACAAACAAAGCTTGCAAATTGTTGCCTGATTAGATTGATTGCCCCTGTACCAATTTGACCAATCACGTTTTTATTTATGCTCGAAAAAGAGTTGAATTTCGTGCATGTTTGGAATAAGACCAAAGTGTGTTACTTCATTGTCCTAAACAGCATTCATTATTTCCCAAGTATTTTATTTATCCCCCTGTAGGGGAAGAAATTTCTGTATTTAGAATCTGTATGTCCAATACTAAATGTGTGCATACATGAATCTCCATTTGTCCTGACATTAATTACTATTATGTATATTGATTGGAAAAAAAAGAATGACATTTTTAATGATGATACAATGCTTGATGAATGCGCAACCCTGATTACCACGCATTTTAAACTTCCTTGGATGGCTGACCATGAACAAATGTTTTTTTAAACAAATATTGTCATTCGGAATTTTATTTCAATAAGGTTTTTATTTTCACAGATGCACCTGCACTACAGCGCTGGCTCGAATTTCCTAGGTGATTATTATTTTGGTTTATGTAGTAGATTTTTACAATCCTAAGTCGTATAAGATCGCTTGTTAAAGTTACTAGTGTTAACGAGAAAACGACTTTGGAAAGATCAAAATCTTGTCTAGGTGAGGTTACTGTTATTTACATTTTCGGTAAACCTCAATCCGGCGAGAAACAAATATTATTATGCTAGTTTAGCATCATCATAATCAATTTGTAAACCTTATTTAACAAGTAATTTTCATTTCACAGGTACCTACACTCGGCGTCACAAAAATCGCACCTCCGAAAATACACACATCAAAAGTGTCTAGGGATCAAGCATTTTTATGCGGATTTCTTGAGATTGAGATGTGGCTTTGTAATAAATTTATGATTTTATAAATTTATATGGATCCTTTTTGGTGCATTTCATAATCAGGAACTGTGAATCAAATTCGAGTAAAAGATGAAAATCAGCTGTCAATATTTTCCCTATAAAAACATACAACGCATTGAAGACATTATTAGTGCTACTGTTTCCCTACTACTGATTAAAACCAACGTTATTATGGAGCGGCGACGTCATTTAAGCAGGGAAGAAATGCTCAGAGCCGTGGGAATGATAGAAGCTGGTTCCCGGCAACGTACTGTGGCTTTAGCTCTGAATACAAGTCAGAGTGTTATCAGTCGACTTTGGACACGTTACCGAAGCACTGGTACCGTGGCTGAGCGCCATGGAGGACGGTATCGCTGCACCACACGGAGACAAGACCGATACATTCAAATCTTAACTCGAAGAGCTCCAACTATAACCGCCATGATGTTAGCCGTGAGGCTTCATCACTCTTCAGGGAACTTAATTAGCGACCAAACAGTCAGAAACCGCTTGCATGAAGTGAACCTTCATTCCCGAAGACCGCTACGGGTACCACCTATAGCAATGCACAATTGTAGGATTCGATATCAATGGGCTCTTGAACACAGAAATTGGGCAGAAGAACAATGGCGTTTCGTGTGCTTTTCTGATGAGTCTCGTTTTGGTATGAGACCGGATACAAGACGTATACGACACTGGAGAACCCCTGGACGCCAACAGCGATTAAAATCCTGCCAGGAAGTCCATCCTTATAGTGGTGGAACCATCATGGTATGGGCGGGTATTTGGATCGGCGGAAGAACTGAGTTGATTTGGATCAGAGGCAACCTCAACGCTCAAATTTATGCTGAGACGATTGTATCAGACGTCATCGTTCCTCTACAAGTGCAAATCGGTCCCTTATTTCAGTTAATGCATGATAATGCACGACCGCACACCGCAAGAGTTGTAAGACAGACTCTCGCCGCAGCTAACATCAATGTCCTGCCCTGGCCTGCTCAGTCGCCAGACTTGAACCCGATTGAGCATGCATGGGTTAAGCTACAGAGAAGAGCTCTGCCGAATATGGAGGGTATCCAGTCGCAAGAAGACCTTTTTTTGTTGTTGCAACGAACATGGGCGGCCATTCCACAGCGTGATTTGGATGAACTCATTTTGAGTATGCCAAACCGATGTTCTTGTGTTGTTAGTGTTCGCGGTAGAAACACGGATTATTAATTGTTTAAGTTACCCAATAAAATTTTAAAGAAAACTGTTATTTCAGTCTTTTTTTCGAACTTTAATGTTAGTGGTTCAAATGTCAAAAATCCCTTTATTAGGAAAATGGCAAATTTCTTTATTAATGCAAAGGTGACTTGGTTTATCGTTACTGTGACAAACGAAAACACTTTATTTGATGAATCCTTAAAGAAAATTTTAATTAATATCAATCAGGAGAAAAGTTATTGCAAAAATATATGTTGATCCCTAGACACTTTTGATGTGTGTAAGTTTCAAGCATGTCCCGCCATTTAAGAATAAATATAAATAAATATGTTTGGACATATCACACAACGCCATCTAGCCCCAAGCTAAGCAACCTAATGCTTGTGTTATGGTAACGAGATGGCTGATAAACTACTTATATACATTTTTTTTTTTGTAAATACATACATATTATAGATAGAAAAACACCCAGACTCGGAACAAATACTTGTAGGTCGTACAAATATTTGTTCCGTGCGGGAATCGAACCCGCGACATGCTGCGCAGCAGTCAATCGCTCAACCACTGCGCCAACCGTGTCGTCAATACATATATGATACATGGATGAGACGAGGGTGTGTCTTTTCTGCAACGACAGGCGTAGAAGAGTGTACAGGAGGCAAGGGGAACGATTCGCACAAGCCTGTATTCAAGAGACAGTGGAATACGGGGGTGGCTCGTGCATGTTCTGGGGCGGCATGTCAATCGACGGCAAAACGAACCTTGTGTGTATTTCTCGGACTGGAAGTGCTCGTGGGCAAGGGTCGCTGACTGCTGCTCGGTACATAACAGAGATCTTAGCGGAGCAGGTTGTCCCTTATGCGAGTTTTGTTGGCAGTGGGTTCACGTTAAGGCACGATAACGCCCGCTGTCACACCGCATTAATTGTGAGAGACTACCTGCAAGAAGTTGGGATCCCTGTTATGCACTGGCCGGCGCGAAGTCCAGACCTGAACCCTATTGAGCACCTTTGGGATGAACTGAAACGGCGAGTACGGGCACGTGATCCTGCCCCTACCACTCTCCAAGACCTCCAAGGTGCCGTCGTTGCAGAATGGGACAACATTCCTCAAGAGACTGTTGTTACATTAATTAGGTCCATGAGAGAACGCATGGAAGCGGTCATCAGGGCTAGGGGGGGTAACACTAGGTTTTAAGTTGTTTTTAAGGACTTTATTGTAACTTTTGCTGATAAAATAAAATTTAACTTTTTAATCATTTGCATTAGCTTGCTTTTTTATTCCCTGGTAAACAAAAAATCAAATCTATTGATTTATTCTGAAATTTAAATAAATTGCCTTTCCAATGATACCTTATCCCTTAACACGCGCATGTACCCCCACCAATATTGATGGCATTTGAAAGCCCATTAAATAAACTTAAAAAAAAAAAAACATTTCATTTCATTAAGAAAAAAGCTTGATACCACAAATGTGACTTTAAAAAGAAATGCCAATTTTGTTCCTCACAAGGGGCACTACTTGTACCATCTGTTGAGCAGTGCAAGGCACGTCTCGACGCGTACTTCGCGCTGGCGATCATTGAGTTCGTGGGGCACCCATTTGTCAAGCTTTTTTACCTTGCTAATTTGACGCAAATGGACCAATATTGTTTTGACGCTAACGTCGAAAGCTGCTGCTAATTCAGCCGTAGATTGTGTATCATCAGCTTCCACAATCGCCTTTAATTCGTCATTGTCGACCAGTCTTCGGACGACCGCGAGGTTCATTTTTCAGGTCGAAATTCCAGAACAAATTCCAAAACGGAAATTTCCAGAACGGAAGCGAGCAAACCAATAACAAGTGGTGCGTTGGTTTGTAGTGTTAGCTCCGTAAACGTCGTTGATGTTGCGTGCCGCTTGTGCCGCGTTGCTGCCACGACGGTACTCATATTCCATAATAATTACTCGAATTTTTAACGTATCCATGATGACGAAAAAGATTGAAATGCGATGAAAATGTAACACTAATCAATAAACAAATGACTACTTTTGGAAAAAAAATCCATGTTTTTAAAATAAAATTAATTTGAAATTAGAATTATTAGCCAAACAAAAATTATTTTGATTTGAAATGGCCAGTACTGCAGAACGGCAATTTCATAGGTAAAGACCTAATATATATGCAAAACTTCTTGTAGGTGTAGGTAACTTATTTTTGGCATAAAAAATGTCTACTAAATAACAGAAAAGTATAAATTGTGAATTGCTTTCCTCTTAGCTGAGATAATATTATTTTAGTAATCCCACCACACAATAAATTAAACAAAATGTAGACAGTACTATTAAATTTTATTGAATACCTATTCAATAAAGTTTAATAGTACTGTCTACATTTTGTTTAATTGTGTGGTGGCACTGCTCTGACTATTTTCATAGGATTACTAAAATAATATTATCTCAGCTAAGAGGAAAGCAATTCATAATTATTCTTTTCTGTTATTCACGAGGGGGATCAAAAAGTAGTGAGAATGAGATAGATTATAATGACTATTGATAACTTAATAATTTATTTTTCTACATAGTCTCCGAGTCTCTCTACACACCGAGTCCAGCGCTTTTCCAAGACTTCACTCCCTTTCAAAAAAAAAGTTTTGTCTTGGTCCTGCAAAAAGCTCTCCACGGCATCCATCACCTCGTTATCGTCTTCGTACCTGTTTCCCCTTAAGTATTCTTTCAATTTGGGGAACTGATAAAAATCGCTAGGCGCCAGATCTGGTGAATAAGGGGGGTGGTCAACCAATTCGAAGCTAGCTTGCTGAATGGCAGCCATCGCAACTGCCGACCTGTGCGCGGGTGCGTTGTCGTGATGAAACAGCACGCCCCTTCGAAGTTTCCCTCTCCTTTTCTCTTTGATGGCATTCCTCAACTTAGGAATTAAAGCTGCATAATATTGGCCTGTAATAGTGGTTCCACGCTCCAGGTAATCAATCAACAATATCGCTTCTGAGTCCCAAAATATTGAGGCCATAACCTTGCCAGCCGATGCCACGGCACGAAACTTCTTCGGGGTCGGTAATGATGGCCGTTTCCATTGCGAAGATTACTGTTTTGTCTCGGGATCAAAATGATGGACCCATGTTTCGTCCATTGTTACGAAACGAGACAAAAAGTTTTCAGAATCTTCTTGAAACTTGTCCAACAATATCTTCGAAATGTCAAGTCGATTTTGTTTCTGACTGTCGGTTAACATTCTCGGCACCCATCTTGCGGAGACTTTTCTCATATTCAAAGATTGTTTCCATATGGATTGAATACTTTCATATGAAATGCCCGTTTCTTGAATTAAGTATCGGATGGTAACTCTTCGATCGCTCAATACAATTTTCTCAACTTTCGCAACATTTTCTTGGGTGACTGACGTCGATGGACGGCCGCAACGATGTTCGACTTCCGTGCTCGTTCTCCCTACTCGAAATTGAGAAGCCCACCTTGCGACAGTGGAATAAGGCGGAGCAGACACTCCTAATGTTGCCTCCAAATCGCAATGAATCTTGCGTCGGTTAACTTTTTTAAACAGAGGTATTTAATAACGGCTCGCACTTCGTTTTTCTCCATTTTCGAGAACACGTTCCGACACGAAGCAAACAAATGACTACATTCAGAAAAAAACAAAAGAGAATCGAAGATTTTTTTCTTTATTAATATTACAAATATGTATCTGAGCTATGCCTGCCAGTATTTATTTTTTTTCTTACCAAGGAGTATGTCGTTCTCACTACTTTTTGATCCCCCCTCGTAGTAGACATTTTTTACTAAAAGTTAAGTACCTATACTAGACTTTGTGATATTCCTTTCGTCAAGCAGCTACACACGCATATGTCAGTAGAGGTGTGAGGATTGAGGGACCAGTTTTAAAAATCGCTATTATTCAAATTGCGTCGATATTTCTGCTCCATTTCTTTTTTACAAAACGACTTTTACTAAATCGTTAAGTAGAAAAAGAACAGTTTTATTTATTTAATTCGGTAATATTCACTAAAATATTTACCATTTTTGTGTGGACTGAGGGACCACAGTTTTGTCGTTACCTATATTTTTTTTATCTTTAATGCGTTGTGGTCTGTAATTTAGTAAATATCATAATATCTTTACTAATTCTTTACTAAATGTCTGTAATCACAAAACCTTCATTTTTAAGATACTCTCCGAGATCTGGCTGATGGTGTGTGAGGACTGAGGGACCACACTTTATGAGCTGTAGTTTATAATGTATTTGTTTACAAATTCCCAGATTCGTTCTACAATTGTTTTAAGAGTTCTACTAAATCCTAGGATTAAAATTTTGCGAATTCCTGTTTGGTCCCTCAGTTCACACACACATCTACTTGCGCTACCTTTCATTCGCTATCCAACCGTTGAAGGGGACACACGAGAAGAACTTTCACAAAAAAAACCACCTTGAAGATGGATACCACTGCTGATGAAGCCGCTCAAGTGATTGCACTACTGCAATCAGGGATGCGTCAGTATGATGTCGCTCGGCAACTGAACTTGAGCCGTTTTTCGGTTCGAAGAGTATACCAGCGGTTCCTGGAGACCGGTGGCCATGTCCGGAGGCATGGGTCTGGTAGACGTCGCTGCACCTCGGAGAGAGACGACCGATTCATCGTATCGACATCCCTAAGAAATCGGTTCTCTAATGCTGTTGAGTTGCAACAGCAGCTCCAGGCAGCTCGCAGAACAACTGTGAGCATTTCTACGGTTAGACGAAGATTAAGGGAGAAGAAGATAGCGGCTCACAGAGCTGCTACGGGGCCAAAATTGACCGCAGAGCATCGGCGAGCCCGCTTGCAGTTTGCTCGCGACCACGTCAATTGGATCCTTGACCAATGGAGAGCTGTTCTCTTCTCAGACGAGACGAGAGTGTGCCTGTTTTGCAACGATAGACGCAGAAGAGTGTACAGAAGACAGGGGGAACGTTTCGCCCAAGCCTGCATCCAGGAGACGGTGGAATACGGGGGCGGTTCCTGTATGTTTTGGGGCGGCATGTCGGCCGACGGCAAAACCGACCTTGTAAGCGTCTCGCGGGCAAGGGTCGCTGACTGCTCACCGGTACGTCACAGAGATCCTGGAAGAGCATGTGGTCTATGCCGGCTTGTTGGCGAGGGGTTCACATTAATGCACGATAACGCTCGCGTTCACACTGCATTAATTGTGCGCGACTACCTTCAAGAGGTTGGGATCTCTGTCATGCAGTGGCCAGCGAGAAGTCCAGACCTGAACCCGATAGAGCACCTTTGGGACCATTTGAAACGCAAGGTTCGGTCTCGTGATCCCACTCCCACGACTCTCCAGGAGCTCGAAGAGGCCGTTATTGAGGAATGGGCCAGTATCCCTCAAGAAGAGCTCCTAAAATTGGTAAGATCCATGAGGGAGCGTATGGAAGCCGTCATCCGGGCAAGGGGGGGTAACACTAGGTTTTAGGTTAGTTTTAAGAAACTTTGTATTTTTTTTGTGTTTATTAATCTGTTTTTAATTAAGGTTTTTTATTGTTTTGTAAACTTTATTGTTTTTTTGCACTTATCCAATAAAAAATAAAAAGTAATTGAATGGTTTTTTTAAGTTTATTTAATGGGCTTTCAAATGATACCAATATTGGTGGGAGTAAATGCGTGTGTTAAGGGTTATAACAACGCTTGAAAATTATTTTCGCGGAGGTGCGATTTTTTTGACGCCGAGTGTATAAACAGCGTCACGCTGTTCTTAAATTATTACAATAAACAAGTTATAACCAATTATTTGTGTTTTTTGACATACCCATATAGATCAGCCTTAACACTTCAAAGACACTTAACGGGCGTTCAATAAAACTTCCGAGTGATAAATTAAATTTTTAAGTTTAGTCCAAGAGCTAGATCAAAGAGTTTATCGTAAACTCTTCGATCTAGCTCTTGGACTATACCTTAACAATGGAACTGTTAAATCTTCTAAACTAATACCCGACTAAATCTGTGACCTGGCGTATTGCGACTAAATTTGGAAGAAAACGGGTCTTCTCGCTATCTGTGCCCTTAGTTTTTGTGATATAAATGTGGCTAAGCTGGGGAGATAGCACATGACCCCTCCGCCATTTTCATTTGGCTAACGATGCACCAAACACCAAACTAAGACCCAACGTAATGTTACTTGGCGAAAAGTTGCGACTAAATCTGGGAGAAAACAGATCTTCGCTAGGGTTGCCTAGTTTTTGAGATAAAAATGTGGCCAAGCTGGGGAGATGCTCTCCAGATTGGTCACCTATGAACCCTTATAACTTTTGAACCAGTGGTGTGAGTGAAATTTCGACAAATTTTTTGTGTTATCAAAATTAAAATCCCTGGTGGTGGCCATGCCAGTGTCAGTCTCACATGGCCATGCCAGTGTCAATCTCACACGGCCATGCCAGTGTAAGTCTCACACGGCCGTGCCAGTGTCAGTCTCACACGGCCATGCCAGTGTAAGTCTCACACGGCCATGCCAGTGTCAGTCTCACACGGCCATGCCAGTGTCAGTCTCACATGGCCATGCCAGTGTCAATCTCACGGCCATGCCAGTGTCAGTCTCACACGGCCATGCCAGTGTAAGTCTCACACGGCCATGCCAGTGTCAGTCTCACACGGCCATGCCAGTGTAAGTCTCACACGGCCATGCCAGTGTCAGTCTCACATGGCCATGCCAGTGTCAATCTCACGGCCATGCCAGTGTCAGTCTCACACGGCCATGCCAGTGTAAGTCTCACACGGCCGTGCCAGTGTCAGTCTCACACGGCCATGCCAGTGTAAGTCTCACACGGCCATGCCAGTGTCAGTCTCACACGGCCATGCCAGTGTAAGTCTCACACGGCCATGCCAGTGTCAGTCTCACACGGCCATGCCAGTGTAAGTCTCACACGGCCATGCCAGTGTATGTCTCACATGGCCATGCCAGTTTCAATCTCACGGCCATGCCAGTGTCAGTCTCACACGGCCATGCCAGTGTAAGTCTCACACGGCCGTGCCAGTGTCAGTCTCACACGGCCATGCCAGTGTAAGTCTCACACGGCCATGCCAGTGTCAGTCTCACACGGCCGTGCCAGTGTCAGTCTCACACGGCCATGCCAGTGTCGGTCACACGGCCATGTCACTGTCAGAGTACTCGTTATTTTACCTCTGATTTTGCATCGTTATCAAAGTCACGGTGATCTTTGTTGTCGATGCAATAAGACTGCTTTTGGGTCGCTACCATTGACAAATCTGTCAAAATCACAGTGATCTTTATTTTCTTTGCTAAAGTTGCTATAGGGTTGCTGATGTCAGAGGTAAAATTTAACTGTGAAGGGTCTGTTTGATGACAAGGATCAGATAAAGGGTGGTATTTTGGACAATATCATTATCTCGTTGCAGTAAGGACGGTTTTTGTACTAATTATTTGCATCGTATATTATGTACTCGCTACAAAGATCAAGAAATATAGTAGAGGATCATTATCAACTACCATCAGGGCCTGGGAAACTAGCTAAGAAAAATAAAAGCTAAAACAGATTTCAATTAAAATTTATTTTTAATATATCTATGTCCTTAAAAGTAAATAACAATAAAACGTTTATTAGCGTAGAAAACGATTAGGTACCCGAATATAATAACTAGAATTTTAATAAGCTTTATTGATTAGGTACTAAAATTATTTGATAATGAAATGAAATAGAAAAATATTAATTTAACATCTGACTTGCAGATGTTATCATATTGATGAAGATGATAAAGTGAATCAAAGAAAGATCCGAACTTACGTCTAAATAAATATAAAACAGATGTTTATACCTATTACCATTATTTACAATTTGAGACCAGTACACCTTCGGTTTTATTACAAAACGAGATTTTTCTTCTGTCATGGTTTAAACCACCGAGCCAGTTTTTGTAATAAGAACCTAGCTGTGATAGAAATACAGTTCTTTATACAAAACTGACCACTTAGTCCGGTACTAATTTGTCAGTTTTGTAAAACTGACATCTTAATATGTCGGAATTAAGTTCAAAATTCAAAAAAGGGTCCATGGTTTAAATCTGGGTTTGAAGATGAACCTTGTTTTGTAATAAGACGGCTTATGTTTACTTTAATTCAGGATACTTTTGATTGAGTAAATAATTATAAGTGCACCAAATAAGGTAAATTTTTGTCATAATCACAGAAATGGTGAATTTATCAATCAGGGTGTCAAGCAAACAAAACCCGTTACTAAAATTACCGTGAAATTTTGTAGTGAAACATTTTTTGCTTTTTTAATTTTGTATGCAATTTCTGCTTCAAACCGGTTTTAAATCAGCAACTTGGTGTTTCAATGTTGCTTGGGTCTTATTTATTTTTATACAGTTTTTTCTTTGTGCAATGAATGAAGATGATTATGTCTTAGATCTGTAACATTCGAAAGAAATTACGAAATCTTAATTAGTTCCAGCTGTATGTATTTACAGTACAAAATAACAGAATTTTAAGAAGTTTAATTACTCCTTACTCCCACATGTCCAATTAATATATGGAAATGAAATGAAATTGGTTACCGTTACATTATACTTTGTGTATGAACTAAATCTTTTAACATATTCACATTTAAACTTTCAATAATAATTAATGCTAATGATTTTGTGTATACACGGCTACATATCAAGCATAAGCCAAGTAATTTCTAGTATAAGCTGACCTCTCATTGTACGGAAATCCTATACAATGCGAGATCAGCGTATACTGGAAATGTATAGCTTGATATGTAGCCGCGTGTGTTCATTCACAAATTAATTATTACTCCATTATTTATTATACTATGTTTATGCGACATTTATTTATATACATGACTGCTTTGCTATGCCAATTACAATAAAGATTTACATTTTAAATAAAAGTATAAGCGCTTGGGACTAATTTCAAAGGATAATACAGCAATATGACCTGCATATAGAGCTCTAACACAGCAGCAGCAAGTAGCATGGCGGCATTGACTGACCTTTAAAAATGTGAAACAAATTGAGCTAGAAGAATACATAATACAACACACTACGGTATAAAATCTTCAATAGTTATAAAAGGAGGAAGACCTTCTTTTCTATTTCTAGATAAATGCTTATCATGAATTTAATCACAGTCACGAGTAGACCAAGTATTCCAAATGCTTATTTTACTACACCCTGGCTCATAATTATGACGTCAACTTATATTTAAAAATAAATAAACATTGTGAAATGAAGTTTTACTTTCTATAGACAATCTAAGTCCGCCGTGCTACTCGCGTACGCAAAAATCCAAACGGTACCTGTTTAACACAGTAGAAAAGGCGGCATATCTATAATTTACAAACCTTAGGGCAAGTACACTCGTTAGGGGAGGTCTAATTATCGGGCACGGCTTGTGGGGGCCTTCTGTCGAACTGGAATGTGTCGGAGAGATACAGGCCGAATATCGCGACGCTGTAGAACACTGTCAGGCCGAATAGTGCGAGGCTCGCGCTCGCCGTGAACAAGTTCGAATATTCGCATCTGGAATGAGATGATAAAAAAAAAGCATTAGTACGATTATTTGGTATGTGAGGCCTTGTTGGGCTTAGAGATACCGTGGCCCTGGCACGGGCAGTTGAAGGAGCATGGGTGGGTTTTAGTCAGTAAAAGTCTGACACGCCCTCGGCCCAACCATAACCGTAGCGTGCTAACTCCTGGTTAACACGGGATGCATTCACCAGCCTGATTAACCGGACTTTCCTTGAAAATATTAAAAACCTACCATAAAAGTTTCCAGCTAAGCCACAGAAGTGATTGCATAGTAAGTACGTACTTATATCTACATTTTGCCGGTTATAAGTGCTATGTCGTAGATGAGGTGTAATGTGTTCTATTCAGGGAAACCTATTAAACGGGCATAAATCCTGCTGCTACTGCAAATTTCTCGATAGAAAAACTCAATTGCACAGCTGGACCAGGGTATCAAGTCCAGGGGACGATGCCGCCGGGGTCGCGGGTAGTTCGAAAGAGATACCGTGGCCCTGGCACGGGCAGCTGAAGGAACATGGGTGGGTTTTACTCAATAAAAGTCTGACACGCCCTCCCGCTCTGCCCAGAGCGGGAGAAGTCATTTGATGATAAGGGACGATATGACGAAAAAACATCATAGATACAACATGGATCCGTTGAGAAAAAAGGATGCTGCTATAGGTCGTATACAGCTCCCGTCTCTCTCTCACACTGGAACCATTCAACTTCTGCCCTGCTATAAGAGCTCATAGTAAGCCCCCAGGACCTCACTCTGCTACCACTAGACCAACGATGTTGTTACTTTTGCAAAATACCATAACAGACCTAGGAACTTTGTATTAAAAAGTAATATGTCGATTCCCTATATATTTTACGGTGTGTACCATCGCGGACATTTGCGATGAACTAATTTTCAACCTTATTACCTTATCAATAAGGTCGAAAAGTGGATCACCGCAAATGTCGGCGATGGTACATCTATACATAGTATACAACAAAGTAGCTTTTCGTGTCTGTCTGTGTGACCACGTTGTTCTTCTAAATTACGCAAAGGATTTTGATGTGGTTTTCACCATCATTCAATAATTTATTCCGGGAGGTTTATGTATATGAATTAATAAATAATAAAACAACAACAATAATATTAAACTAAACACACAACATTAATACAACACAACATTAATATTAAACTTATATTTAATAAAGTAATCTCGATGATTTGTGAAGTTGTAAAAACCGTGCGAAGCAGGCGCGGCGCGGGTAGCAAGCTAATAAAATATATAACATAAAACAGATAAAAAACGAAAATGTCGTGAGGAAAGTTTTGAGTAAGAATGTGTATGGCTGTAAAAGTAGGGGAAGATCAAATAAATGATGGTTGGACTGTGTGAATGATGATATGGCTAGCAATGGAGTGACTACTGAGATGACGACTAACAGAGAAGTAAGGACGAAAAAGACATGTTGCCCCGACACCAAATAAATTGGGATAAGGGCGGGAGTATGATGATGAAATAAATAAAACAGAATACACACCTGAAGAACCAGACGACGGTAAGTGCGACGGACACGAGCGTCATGAGAATATTCTCGAGGTCCCACGCGCGCTCGGGCTGCGCCCTGTCCGTGATCAGCTCGTGTGTTGCGTTCGCGGAGCCTTCCTCTGGCATGCCGCGTTGCTGGAACACAAGAAATAAAGTAAGTAAGTAGGTTTTATATTGTACTTGTCGCACAGACGGGTATTTGACCCAAAAAGCTGGCCAAAACTATTTTTTTTCAGTTTTGGTAACACTTGGATGTATCGATTTGAACATAATACGTTATTTTGGGGTATTTTAGATATAATTTGGGCCATTTCATGACATTTTAAAAAAAAAAAAAAACGGAAATAATATGTAATTATTTACAAAAAAAATACTATTTAAAATAATATATGTACAAAAATCACTCTGATAACAACTCCTATCCTTCTTCCTCTGAAGAATCATCTTTTGTATCAGAAGCTTCTTTGTTGTCGTTGTCGTGGTCACTGTGAATGGCTACTTCAAGCATTAGTTGTCTAGCTTCTTGCCTGAAATTCTTGGCTGCTTTGCGTGGCCTGGATCTAGTACTACTAATGTATGGGTCAGAAATTAGAAGCAATCGATTTAACATGTCCAAATTGCATTATTCCTTAGAAAATTTTATTTATTTATTTATTATTACAAAATGGACAAGCTCAGTCTACAAGGTGGAGCAGGTCGATTGACATTTCTTTAAACCACGTAAAGAGTATCATGTTCTTTACCCGTGTTTGGTTAAGAACTGTCGCCTATAGCTACCTGTAGGTACAGTACGCATTCTAATTACTCATCCAAAGCAGTGTCCAATAGATCTTTGTAGAAGCTACACGTCGTTTCATTAAAAACACTAACAAGCAAACCTCGACCTTATTACCGAAACAACCCGTATACAAAAAATCAATCAAATCCAATCAATACTTTAGCCACAGGAAATTATTTTTAATTTTCTTATGTTTCAACATGATGTAGATCTGAGTCCGTAATAATAGGTAAACATTGTGAGGTCAAGAACCTGTGCAAAACGTACGATTCTATTATCTACGTCTCAATATGCTTGAAAGACAGAGAAAGGTGTCATACGATTCCATTCTGTTCTGACGCGTCCCACCCATTCCCACAAAAAACTACAATGAAAGAAAAAGAAATATTTACTTACGCAAATTATGCATTAGTGGTGCATAGAAAATTTCGAATGTGTGTGTGAGCGGAATTTTTTCGGCAAAAAGTCCCGAACTCTGTATTACTCGGTAACTATGTCAGTCAGTGCATAGCGGTGCCCTTTGAGGAGAGCACAAATCTACTGTTTTTATCCCAAGACGAGCCGCGCGCGCATTGTCGTGATTTTATGAAACAGTTTTACCTAGTTGTTATTGTGACTAAAGACGATTTATGATAGTTGGATTAGTGCATAGGTTATTGTGAATTATTGTTAAGTGTTAGAGTAATATTAGTTAGTTAATTAGGCATTTAATAAGTTTTGTAGTTTAATTTTGCCTCAAATAAGGTACACAGCTGCCGAGTACACCGATATGGTACTTACGTACGGAGATTGTAACCAAAATGCGGCTTTAGCATTGCGTACATATCGAGAGAGAGATTTCATTTTGTGGGGGGCCGTAAAAAACGAGGTGTATGCACGAGAAGTGAATACTGTGGACGATTTAAAAAATAAAATAATTAATGCCTTCGACAAACTTAAAAGAATGGCAGATGGGGACTTGTTAAGACGAGTCCGTAAAAATTTAATAAGACGATATCGCTTGTGCATAATGCACAACGGTGGACACTTTGAAAATTTGACTATTGATGATGTAAATTCTGATTGTGATGTGATATTATGTGATTAATTATTCAATCAGTGATCTTTTAACTAACAACGTGCAATTTAGAGAGTTTATGCCGCTGATTTGTTGTTCTCCGACTTTAGGGCCCCCACACATTTCCAGTTCGCCGGCAGGCGGTCCCTCATAAAAACAGTTTTTGACAGTTTTTATGAATGACCGCCTGCCGGTGGACTGTCATGTGGGACCCTTTTACTACCTACCTACGCCCTCCCCCAGACCCCCCCCCCCCCCCCCTCCTGCGTCCGGCACCGCGCCGCGCAACAGGTCAGTGACGTTTCGTAGATAAAGCGTGTTTACTTTTTATGCAGTTGATTCTGCTATTTATTTTGTTTGAAAATTGCAATTTTTGAATTTTCCATTAACTACTAATCTTCGTGTTTTAAAATGTTTCGATGGACTAGTACTGTGCTCGTTTTAATTTAATGTCGTAGTTCCAGTTCCACTTTGTATACTGCCGGAAATATTTGTTTCGGGCCTCTGATGCCTCTTCTAGCAAACATCCTATTGGCAAATGCTTTATTACATTGGGGCCACGAGTCAATAATTTGTGCACAGTGGGGATCATTGGGAACCAGGGATAAAGTTCTATGTATAGTCTTGCTGTTTCATCGCAATAAGTTTCAAACTTATTCAATTAAATTTTTTGTCCGTTTGATATGACCACCATCACACTCATTGAAGTCCTCACTCATGAGAAATATGGAAATTTTCACGCCAGAAGTACCTGTTGTCAACAAAATTCAACGTTTAGTACCATGGCTACAATACAAAGTTTGTTTGGTACAATCCATAATTAATTGAAAAATCAATAAAAAATACGTTCGGCGGTTTTCGGCACTTAATTTTTATATTATTGTAAACATTACAAAACAATCTATCAGATAAAGTAGAAAAAACAACCGGGAAAGGTCCGGAAGTATAACTTTTTTACCAGTATTTGTAATAAAAATTTAAAAAATCTGCATTTTTAAGGTAGTTGACAAAACCAATAAGTTTGAGAGTGCTTGACATTAAGAAATCGAATTGAATGAAAGTAAAAATACTACATACCTGGCTGACTATTATCCTTTGCAGCCATTACTGGATTAAACTTGCTTTCGTATTTAATAACGCTCACAAAAATGATATTTTATTCTCTTACTTTTTCGTAATGCACGTACATTCAGCAAAGCGCACAAATGACGACTAACTGGTTATTACCTGATAAGCCTACCGTAAAGAAACTATCTGGGTAGTGTGCGTCAGTTCATTAGCTAACGAGTTTCACATGTTTTTCTAGTCAGATGCCTGCCTCCGAAAGCCAAGAAAGGGGAAAAAGGAAGGAAGGAAGGGGTATCGTATTATCCAGAACTGGGTTGTGGAGGTCAGATAGGCAGTCGCTCCATGTAAAATACTAATATTCAGCTGCATCCAGTTAGAATGGAAACCGACCCCAACCTAGTTGGGAAAAGGCTAGGCAGGTGATGGAAGTTCTGTTGTTCTGTACTGTACTAAGCATTGGTTGGGCGCACCCTAGGCAGGCGATGCTGCTTCCATCCCTACTGTCTGATGTCAGATGCTATACACTTGTTTGGGTCGGCTCATTCAGTTCGGCAATCGACTTGTGCCGACCCGAAGCAATTACTACTAGTCCAGTAAAAATAGGGTTTGAGATTGCATTAAAGACACTTTAGTAAATTGGTTTTGAAATAATAGTTTAGTTATTTACTTATGCATTCGTGTCAATTTTGTGGTCATATGGGCGGAGGAACCTGAGAAATACCTAAAGTTGTGTTTTTACTGTTTAACGCTAAACAAAAAACACACTTTAGGTGAAAAGTAAGATTATCGTCTATAGCCAGCCTAAAATTATAGTACATAAGTAATCCCTCGGTTTAGGTGCAAAATTCTTAACATTACGAGATTTTTTCTTTCATGGTGTGATAAATGAGACTTAAGAAATCTCACTTTCGGGGATTTTTCTATTTATACATTCCAAACGTTAGCCTCGAACCTATGTTCAGTTTTCACCTAGGTGACTTTTCAGGAACCTAGTTAAAAAGTGTTTTTTCATGATTTGTCTATTGTACATAAAAGACACTTGAAATATGTTTTAGGATCTGCATTAACATTTTGATTCTTCATATGAAAGTGTCATAATCCCCTGATTAAGTGATAAGGATTCTTCGCAAAATGCATAAAACCTAAATTACCTAGAGTCCTAGACAATATAAAATAATAATTCTAACAACAAAATTGTGCCAAACTTGACCGAGCGTCTCGCATCCCCCGCGTCGTTGTGCGAGAGGGACGAACTTATCGAATGTGAAAAAGATGGAGCTATTGTTTATCTGTTCGAATAATTACTGAAAACTTTCTTCTCATTACGCAGTGATTGTTTTTTGTTTACTATGCGCCCGGATTTTCGGTAGGTACTTATAATTATGTCTTGCGTAATATGCGGAAAACCCTTAGACGGTGATTCAGTCCTCGTTGGCAGTAAAGGTTTTAAAACTATGTAAATTTAATGAGCTTCGGAAAGGCAATTTATTTAATTTCTCGGACAAAGTGCCAGTGATTTTACATACAAATTACCGAAAAAGTACATAAAGGAAAATGCGAAAGGTATAACTGGCAACATAGGACAATATTGTACCTGAATCCACTGAAAGTAGTTCAAGTGACTACATTGTAGTCCATCTTTCATTGCACTACTTTGCCACAATGTTCAAAGACTATAAAAAAAACCGGCCAAGTGAGTAGGTACAGTATTTTTTTTATTGCGTTGACCTAAGTTAACGCAATAAAAAAGTTTAGCTTAGAAGTTTGAGTTTTTTAGGACTCCAAGAGACCGTAGACTTACGTATTTGATATTAATTTCAACTTGATACCTCCACGCGTTCCTGAGAAAAAGGGTTTTGACAGACTGACAGACGGACAACGAAGTGACCCTATAAGGGTTAAGTTTTTTCCTTTTGAGGTATGGAACCCTAAAAATATTAATTTGATAGTTTTTTATCATCTGTCAGCTGTCACGTTCGTTTTAGAGAAATACGATGGGTGGGTAAGGTGTTAAATCTCTTCGGATGCAACATTTCGTATAATTTTGGTTGAAGTACACATAAGTTCAATTAACTATACATTATATTTCAATGCTCGTTCTTTGGCCAAAGAATTAGCATTGCCATTCAACTGGCAGCATTGCCACGTTGAAGGCAATGCTGCCAGTCTTCTGGGCACGTTTCCGGATGACATCGATGCGGACGAGTACTTCGACGCCTGCCTAAGTGTACTTTTGTTTTTGTATTTATTTGTATAGTTAGTTAGTTAGTCATTTAATTTAGTACCTAGTGTAAATAGTGTAAACTTGTATATTGTTTGTAAAAAAATAAAGTAAAAAAATTAAAAAAAAAAAAAATTCAATGTTGCAACCTCGAGATTTAACATACATTGTAGATGTTTAGAGTATGTTTATTGTGGAATGGAAAAACCTATATGTTCATGTTCACATGTGAGTACTTCGTAGATTTAGTATACACTAACATTATATCTATGGTGTACATAGATTGGCATCTGCTTTTAAAACAAAACAAATCCGGTCAGTAATCGGTCATTCAGTCGGTTGGTTTTATATTATAATAAAAATAAAAAATAAAAATAAAAAATTGTTTATTGTCATAAATCAGCAAATAGTTACAAATTTGTATACGAAGTCTCCTTTTAGGCAGATAATGCCTGTGTTAGAAGGCTCCGCTCTTCCATAACAATGGTATAGTTATCTAAATTAAGCGTGACGTGTCGCGTGAGTGAGGTGTGTGTTGTGACGTGAAGTGGTGTATGTGAACTTACAGTATTGTGTGTTGTGATATGAATGTGATGTATGTTGTGATGTGAATGTGGTGTTTGTGATTTGATGTGATATGATAATACAGGGTGTTTGGTGCATCGTTTGCCAAATTGAATTGGCCGAAAGAAGAGGTCATTTGCTATCGCTTCAGGCTCAAGTACTCATTTTTGGCCACACCGGTTTTTTTATTACAACTTTCTAATTTTTATTTTGAAAAAATCCAAAACTCAGCATTAAAGCTTAAATTAAAAAAAAGTTTTAAGTGTAGTCGTCAAATTTCATTTTTATTTACATATGTACTGTTGTATGGCTCTATCAAATTTAAAATTACTTGCCAGTTACATCTAGTTTTTTTTTAATAAATCACAAAGTTTTTGGAAAAATAAAAAATGAACTTAAAACTCAACTTTAAATAGCTATAAAAAAAAAACTAAAAGCGATCGGGATCTTCGAATTATTTTAAAAAGTTCTCTAGTCTATCCCCTTTCCAACGGTATGCAATGTGTTAAAAAACTCTTTTAATATCTTTAATAATTAGCTAAATGTGTAGTCGAGACACATCAGGCTGATATTGGATATTACGTTTAAAACACTAGTTTTCGCATAAATTACATGCTATTAGTAGATAGATACTGTTATCTCACGTCTTACGTAGTCTCTTATCTCGTTCTTACATAGGGTACTTTCCTCGAAATTGAAAAAAAAATACATTATTACAAAAATAATCATTTATTAATAAGTAATTTAATTACATACTAATCTTACAAGTCTTGTTCAAACTGTCTACCACTATTGCGTATGCACGCGCGACATCTTCGTCTTATCTCAAAAGACCTGTCTTCACTGAAAATTGGCAAATCAGCTAATAATAAGGGCAACTCTGTTTGCAGAAATTCTAAGTAATTATCCCCGTTCAGGTTGTCAGGTAAGTAGTGTGGTCCAATTACATGATTTGCAATGACTCCTGCCCAAACGTTCACACTAAATCGTCTCTGGAATGACCTTTGTCGTTTTACGCGTGGGTTTTGATCTTTTGCTGTCCTAAACCTTCAGCGGTCAGGCCATTGTCTTTTACATTGTACTGCCCGTACTTTTTACAAACAATAAAAAAAAATCTTGCGAGAAAGTAATGCATTCTTACGCGTATTTTATTTGTTGTAGGTCTCGAGAATCAAGACTTTGATAACCGTGTCCAGTTTTGTCGTTTTTTACTGCATTCAGACGTGGATAATCCGGTCTTTTTAAAAAGAATTCTGTGGACGGATGAGTCCAAATTTACTAAAGAGGGAATCCTCAATTTACATAACTTACACCACTGGACAGCAAAAGATCAAAACCCACGCGTAAAACGACAAAGGTCATTCCAGAGACGATTTAGTGTGAACGTTTGGGCAGGAGTCATTGCAAATCATGTAATTGGACCACACTACTTACCTGACAACCTGAACGGGGATAATTACTTAGAATTTCTGCAAACAGAGTTGCCCTTATTATTAGCTGATTTGCCAATTTTCAGTGAAGACAGGTCTTTTGAGATAAGACGAAGATGTCGCGCGTGCATACGCAATAGTGGTAGACAGTTTGAACAAGACTTGTAAGATTAGTATGTAATTAAATTACTTATTAATAAATGATTATTTTTGTAATAATGTATTTTTTTTTCAATTTCGAGGAAAGTTCCCTATGTAAGAACGAGATAAGAGACTACGTAAGACGTGAGATAACAGTATCTATCTACTAATAGCATGTAATTTATGCGAAAACTAGTGTTTTAAACGTAATATCCAATATCAGGCTGATGTGTCTCGACTACACATTTTTAGCTAATTATTAAAGATATTAAAAGAGTTTTTTAACACATTGCATACCGTTGGAAAGGGGATAGACTAGAGAACTTTTTAAAATAATTCGAAGATCCCGATCGCTTTTAGTTTTTTTTTTATAGCTATTTAAAGTTGAGTTTTAAGTTAATTTTTTATTTTTCCAAAAACTTTGTGATTTATTAAAAAAAAACTAGATGTAACTGGCAAGTAATTTTAAATTTGATAGAGCCATACAACAGTACATATGTAAATAAAAATGAAATTTGACGACTACACTTAAAACTTTTTTTTAATTTAAGCTTTAATGCTGAGTTTTGGATTTTTTCAAAATAAAAATTAGAAAGTTGTAATAAAAAAACCGGTGTGGCCAAAAATGAGTACTTGAGCCTGAAGCGATAGCAAATGACCTCTTCTTTCGGCCAATTCAATTTGGCAAACGATGCACCAAACACCCTGTATATAGAATGAGGTGCATGAATAATGTGTGATATGGCTGATTACGCAATCTGTTGTAACAGAGCCTCCGTTTTATCATAGGAAAGTGTTTTAATCCAGCTTACTAAGCTTGTTTTGTACCTATTTTTATTATGAACATACACGTATTTGTTTATTTTATTATATAATTGAGCTGAACGTTTGTGTAGTTGTCTGCTAGTGAATTTCAATTTAGTTCAGGGAATATCTGCGATTATATATTTTCTTCTTTTTGAATGGGTACTATTATTATATGGTAGAGACTTATGTTTCCTGAGAACGACTTGAACAATGTATAATTTCCTTACAGATAGCAAATTACTAATTTGATACAAGCTTTCCGTAGAGAATCTTCTTTTTTTGAAATACATAATTTTGATTAAACTTCGCTGAGCTCGTTCCAGAGTTAAAAATTTAGTTTTAGCCGCTCCTCCCCACAGTGGGATACAATAAGTGAGAACCGATTGCACAAGAGCAGTATATACTTCATTAAGAAGATTCCTGGTACGATTTTTGCCTTCAACTAAAAGTTTAGTTGGAACCACAAATCTTAATGTTATAAACAACCAGCTGAGTTTCCTGATTCTATTGCTAACTTGTTCAAGATGGGGATACCATGACAATGTTTGATCTAAAATAACTCCTAAATATTTTGTTTGTGGAACTTTTTTAAGACATGGGCAGTTACAAGTATCGTTTTGTGTGTTACCACACTCATGTATAATTATTTTAAAATCTTCGGCTGGCTGTGAGCGGTTACTTACAGTAAAACAGATGAAATTAGTTTTTAGTACATTTAAGGACAACAAGTTATTTTTAAGCCAATTAGCTATTTGAGCCATTCCTATTTCAGCAGTTTGCTTGATATCTGCCCAAGAGCTACCAGAAAAAACAATAGCTGTGTCATCGGCGTATGCAAAGACTTTGGCGTTTTTTAATTGAATGTTACAAAGGTCATTAATGTAAAGCAGAAAGAGTGTAGGTCCAAGTACGCTACCCTGCGGGACTCCGTATGACACATCCATTTCATCACTAAGGTAGCATCCTATCTTTACTCTCTGTTTCCTATTAGAGAGATAATCACTGAGCAAGCTGAGCGCATTACCTCTTATTCCAGCTTGTTGACAAGGATTGGGATAGAGACGGTGTCAAACGCCTTTTTAAGGTCTATGAATACTGTTAAGCATTTGCTTCCACCATCCAATTGTTCAATTACCTGAGAACTTAATGCAGTAACTGCGTCCTCGGTACTTAAACCTTGTCTGAAGCCAAATTGAGACTGAGACAATAACTTGAATTTATTAAAATACTTCATCAATCTAATATTAATAATTTTCTCTAAAACTTTGGATATGGATGGTAGAATCGAAATGGGCCTATGATTATTGACGTCATCTCCGTCCCCACCCTTGTGAACTGGGATTATAACAGACTGTTTTAACAAAGCTGGGAATGTACCATTTCGGAAGCAAAGATTAGTGAGGTGAGTTAATATAGGGACAGCATCATGAATGATTAGTTTTAGGAATTTCGTCGATATATTGTCCCAACCAGCAGCACTATCAGATTTCAAGTTCATTAAAATTTTATAGACCTCAGAATCATCTGTTTCAAATAGCACGAAAGTATTAAGTTGAGGTCCTATTCTATTTGAATGTCTAGTAGAGTCATTGTTATTAGTTCCTGGTTGAATTTGTTGAGCTAATTGCATACCAATTTTAGCAAAATAATCATTTATATAATTAATAGATTCCATATGGGTTGATTTAATATTTAATAGTTCTAAATTTTGGCTTTTTGACTTACTAGTATAGGTGATATTTTTAATATTTTTCCAAAGTAATTTATTATTTGATATAGAGTTTTTAATTAATTCACTTTCATATTTCCTTTTTATTTTTTTTATCAAATTCGTACAAAAGTTTCTGTATCTCGTAAAGGTAATTTTTAGAACTTCATTGTGTGGTTCATTACGACATTGCCTTTGCATTTTATTGCGGTTTCTGATGCATCGAAGGATGCCGGAGGTCATCCAAGGTTTGATGATACGTTCACTGTTTGGGATATTTTTTGAACAAGTGTTGTCATTTATTACACTGGTTAGAATGTTAACAAAACAATTAATTAATAAATTAGGATTATCACAGAACAATAGATTTGATAAGTTTTTTTCCTGAAGATCTTTCAGAGCTTGTTCGAAATTTATTGTAGTAGTTGTTTTAATAGGTATCTGAACATTTTTTAACTTAGATAAGGAAAGAAGAGTAGTATAGTGGTCAGAGATCGAAGTGTGTAAAATGGCGATAGCTGCCGAGAACTTGGTTTTATGTAACTTCAACATAAAATGGTCAAGAGTTGCGTTCTCTAGTTGCCAGTAAATGTCCGGGAAGTATACCAAATAATGAAAGCATATTAAGGTAGTTGACTCTATTTTTATAATCTTGGGACGATTCATTGTGACCTGGCTTGATATTAATATTTATATCGCCAGCTAAAAAAATGTTTTTCTGCGATTTTATTAAAAAGCTAACACTTGTTAACAAACCAATAACAAAGCGGATTATGAATAGAATACTATTCTTACAGGCTTATGAATTGAATATGCCATCAGCAACCACCCCCTGTCTTTTTCAGAATCAATAACAGGTTGGTTGTAAAATTTTGCAAAAGATATTGACTTACTAGTCCAGCCAGCAGTCTTTTTTTATTATTTCCATTGAGATGCCAGATTTGAAAGCCGCTGACGTCGATGCATGCCTAGTGCTGCAGGCAGGGAACACATTCAAATCCACGCCACTATCACTAAGCGTTTCTTTAATCCAGCGGCTAATGGACTGGAAGGTACAAATTGTGTCGGTTTCAATAATGTTTGGATTGATTTATCACAATTATGAGTATTTTTTCTGTTCAGTGTTGAAGTTTTAACTTTGATCAAAAAAAACGTTTGCTTACGCTGTCCCGTGGACAATGCAAGCAAAGTTGCAAGTTTTTTAGAAATGTCTTTAAGGGATAGACTTTCATTGGGATATATGATCTAGGACCAGATTAGAATTCTAAGTAGCACAATAATTAGGAAAAATAGGCTTAATTTTAAAAACATCTTTGTTAAAAAATCTACGAATATAATGATTTTCTTTTGACTTTTTGGTAAAATTAGTTTTTAACGCAGACCGACAAGAATTTAACGTCCAATAACTTGCACCTTTGTTAAAGTCCTCTGTTAAAAGTTTTAGGATATATATTATTGAGCTAGTTTAGTTTAGTTTATTTATTAATAATTATCAAAATTACATGTCATTTAGTCATATCAATTACAAAATAGATTAATTAAGAAACATAATATAAAATAACAAAGATTAATTGAGAAAAAAAAAATAATCCAATAAAATAATATAATCGTTTGTCAAAAAAAAGACCACACAACTAATAATTAAATTAATTACCTAAAACCATTCTTTTAGGTCATATAATACCTGGTCGGTTAGCCAGCCTTTAAGTTTAGCTTTGAAAAAATTGTCAGACGTTGCGCCTACAACTTCATCTGGTAGCCGATTGTATACCGATGGCCCCATGACATATCATGGGGCCATAAATCAACAACATAAATCAACCTTCCAGATTTAGACAGGGTGTGTGAGTAGCCAGCTAATTCGTCTCTACCACGAGTACAGTAGTTATGCCTATCTCCGCGTCTACTGAATTCGTTTAAATTCTGCCTAACGTATACCGCCACCTGTAATATCACCATTGCGGGAACAGTCAATATTTTTAATGCTTTAAAAAGTGGTCTCGCGGATGCATCCCATTGTGATCGTGTAATGGCCCTCACGGCACGCTTCTGCATCCTGAAGGCTCGCTCCCAATCGGCAGCTCGGCCCCAGAACTCATTGCCATACTGGAGAACCGAGTGTACCAACGCGAAATAACACCCTCTCACCATTTTACATGGGAGCGTTTGCGCTAACCGTTCCAGGGCGAAGCATGCTCGTCCGAGTTTGCCGCATATTTTGTCGATATGCGGCCCCCAAGTGAGCGAGCTGTCCAGTTCGAAGCCGAGAAATGTGGTGACTTGCACCTGTTCGACCACACTGCTTCCTACCCGAAGTGACAGTGGTGTACACGTTCGACCGGACAGATTGACGTGCATGTAATGGGTCTTTGTTGTATTGAGTATCAGACCGTTTATTTTGAACCAATTGTCAATCTTGTCTACAACTAAGTTCAGCCTTTCCTGTAGTTGTCCCATCGACTGAGCGCACACGATCGCAGCCACATCGTCCGCATACACAAAGACATCAGCCTCGCTTATTGCTCCAGGCAGGTCGTTGAGCAATAGACTGAACATGATGTTAGATAGGGAGGAGCCTTGCGGAACACCCCTAGTGATGTTAAGAGGGTCTGACCTAACCTTTCCGCCGTCGCCTATCACCACCTGCGATCTGTCTTTTAAGAAGTCAAGCAGCAACTCTAACGCTTTTCCCTCTACACCAAGATGCCTCCTCTTCAGTGCTAGCACACCATGGTCAGCGACGTCAAATGCTTTTGTGAGGTCACAGAAGAGCACTGCTACATGCTGTTTTTCCTCCCGTGCTTTCATTACATGGCGAATGACCACACATGCAAGGGAAGTTGTTGATCGCCCCTTCCTGTAGGCATATTGTCGGTCGGTGAGGCAGTTTAGTCTTTTTAAGAAAGCCAAGTAATCGGTCACATAGTCCGTTTTCAAAGACTTTGGCGACTGCTGGAATGATAGACACCGGACGATAATTGTTGACATCACTCTTTTTGCCTTTGCCCTTATACAGCGGAGACACCTTGATTTTTTTAAAAACACTCGGATAGCATCCACAACGCAGACACCCGTTGCGCGATTCCAATCGCGATTTGCTCCCAATTTGACATTGAATAAACTAGGTATTTTTAACACTTACTTATTTTATTAGGATTTACTTATACTTACACGACCTTTCTCTTTTTACTTATTTACAAAGTGTATTTTAATTTTGCTGATATCAATTTTGTCTACAAGTAGGTACCTAGGTACTATTTTATTTTAAAACACCACATCTTTGTTTACTCATGTGATCTAATTACACGAGTCCAAAATAAAATTGATGAAGTAGACGCGCCCGCCTGATGCATCGCGCCGCCACCCGCCCGCACCCCTCTCGCGAGGTTTTGGTTTTCATTTAATTATTAGAAATGCTTTACAGATATTCAGGGGATTTCTTCCAATTTAAGTAGACAAAAATTATTGCTAGTAAGATTCATAAAAATATTCTAGGTGTCTTTAATGTACGAGGGTTAAAAACAAATTTATCTTCACGAAAAAAAAAGTATCATAGTCACCTTGGTGATAATTTACATAGTTATTTGTAGTAACTGTATAAATACTTTGGCAAAATTTCACTCTTTATGCAATTATTGTTTTGAAGTTATCATTTATTTTATATAAAATAATTAATATGTACTTAATATGTTGATTTTGACCGGGGATAATTATTACCATAGTTAAAACTTTTGAAAAGGAGCAGTCATCAAAACAAAATCACCAGTGGTCCATTTTTTGTTCTCACTTAAATTTAATTTTATAGCTTTATTGCTCATTTACTCAATACATATTAATAAAATATCGGGGATTACTGTCAATTTATGTATTTCAGCTATATATCTATTTAATTCTGAATTATCACCCAAAGAGCATTTATTGCAACCTACTCCATACAAATCAATCTATTTTTACTGGACTATACACAAAATCGGCTTTCGTTCGGCTCGTGCTGACCGGCAAACTCCGTTCGGTGTCTTCCTATGTCTATAATGTTGGAGTCGTCTCGGCACAATTGTTCGAGCTAAGCCGGGCGACCTTTTCCCGATCAAAATTAAATATAATTATTATATATTTAATCGATTTTGCCGAATCATGCCGACCCGAACAAATGTGACTGGCTAAACCGCTAAAGACTTCTACAGCAAGCTTTAGCGACTATCATCTTGTTCTGTCCATTCTGAATATGGCTAATAAATTGCTCTCTCCACTCACCTGATTAACAGTACGCTTGGGGTGTACGAGACAGTGTACCACAGCTCGGTCATGTAAGCCGCACGCACTCAGCGTGGCTGCATCGTCCAATAACACGCGTCCATTGAAGATCAAGCGCACGCGGCATTCTGCTGTCAGCTCCGTTGAGAAGTGACGCCTGAAACGTTAAAAATATGTGTTTGTATTTATTGTTTTAATAGCTGTATCCTTTTTTTATTATATAAATTAGTGTATCTATCTGTACGTCATCCGTTGGTACACTGCGTTTGTAGCATGAGAACCAGTTTTCCGATTTTCGGGATTAGTTTTTCCTAGCTTCTGTCCGCGACTTCGTCCGCGTGAAAGTTCTTGTTCGCTCGACCCACCCCGTCCCATCGTACTCGTATCGCCTGCCCACGCTATTACTTAGTTTTTGCTTAGCGTTCTTTCTTTCTTATTATTTTTGCTCAGCTCCAAGGGTCCTAGCGTGATGTTGGCCTATAACCTTTGTCGAGAATTGGCTATTCAAATCCGACCGGGTTCCAGAGATTAGCGCATTTAAACATAATAAAAAAACCTTCAGCTTTATAATTAGTAGAGATAAACCATTCTAAAAATGAACACCCCTACATAGCGGTTACGCTCACATGCAAAGAAGTGTATAGACGCAATACACATAATTAGTCTTTGTGTTGGTTGCTCAGTCACCGGCGAGTACGGTTAACAACGAAACTAAATAAAAAATAGCTTACAGACTAACATACATGAAAATGTACACAATAACACCAATTTTTTTATGCAAACGGTACCTACCCGTCTTGCCCTAACTTCAAACAGTCCAACCAACTAGTGTTTATATGACACGAACGCGCGACAGAGCGAACGTGTCGTTCCATACAAAGCGCATGCTCCCCGCCGTACAACATTGTTACCTGGACTGATCGCACGATTAGTTGACCTCTAAGTGCGGCGACGAGTCCATGTTGACAATAAAGTCGGCGCACGCACACAAGTAAAGTGTTGCAATAAGTATTTCCTCTCACACATTGAAATAATCACGTTTTGTGGAGGGGCGTTCATTTTTAGAATGGTTCTTCTCTACATACATATCATAGTTATGTTCTAGACACAGCTGTCATAATGTTTATATTCTCCGAATGTTGGCTACTGTCGGTTAAAACTGACTAATTTCTACTTTAGTACTGAACTTTAAACATTTATAAGGAAAAAAGGTGTGACTGACACTGGCATGGGCCATGGCCACCATCAGGGATTCTAATTTTGATAACATCAAAAATTTGTCGCCAATTACTCGAAATTTGTAGCCAAATATCATATATATTTGTTGGTCACTGGTTCAAAAGTTATAAGGGTTCACAGCAGTGGCGTGCACAGAGATTTCAGACAGGGTATGCACGGCTAAAATAAAAAAAAAACTTAAACAAGCTGAAAAGTACCTAAGTTTTTTTCCCCGACCGTTTGTTTTACCCGACCTCACCTACGAACCAGTGTAACCCTAATCTTACACTGACTCTTACCGCACGGCGCCATTGGCTTCGCATGATGTTTGTTTGCGACCACAACGAATATCTAAAATATTTTAATCTGAATATCCGATAAAGGCCCAAACATTATTTTTATCTTGATTTGTGAACAAAAAGCAAAGGATAAAATACAATGTGTTTGTGTTATACACAACGTGTTTGCCAGTAGGTAATAATTTGGTATCACAAAACTTTTCTATGAAAATAACGAGAGGCATTACCTTTTTTTCGAGTTAAATAAAACTCGGGTTCACACCTTCCGTTTACAATGAATTTAACTTTTTCCTCAAAATATAACGTCGAAAAGCGGCAGATTTTAATTTATTTAACACACTTCGGCAGCACAGGTCTCACAGGTATAATTTTCAATTTTTAACAAATTATTAAAATAATTACATAATAATATACAAACAATCAATTGCGCCAAGAAAAACAATCAAATCAAAACAATATGGCGAAATAACAAACAAACATTGCAAGTTGAATAAAAGCGTGTAAAAACTTTGCAATTACAAAATAATACGAACTAATCTTGGTCAATCCGACTAAAAAAGTCAACCGTTTGTAATCAACAACTAAGCGGTGCTTTTACGGCTTCTCAATTTGGACGGGTTGCAATGAAAGCTGTGCTTCCAGAACTTAAACACACGCATACATTTTCACGCACAAGTCACACTATTGCTGTGTACTACACGGGTTGCGTTGTATGAAGAATAAGCACGGCGTTGTTCTGCTTATGCTCACCGGGAGTGCTGCCTGCGCGGTGTTCGCTGTTCGCTCCAAGAAATTAGTTTCAAATAAAATTAATAGATGGCGCGTAAATCGCGTTATAAACAGTGAGATAGCGAATAAGTTAGATTAATATAGTTATTACCATGATTTTTCTTGAGTTAAAGTTATTTATCATTTCGAGGGGCATGTACGGATGGGACTACAGGGTATGCAGAGCTTATTTGCATGTATGGAGTGCACGCCACTGGTTCACAGGTGGCTGATCTGGAGAGCTTGGCCACATTTATATCTCAAAAACTAGGCCACTTATCGAAGATCTGTGAAGAGTTTACGATAATATAAATAATAGTTAATCTAATAATAATAATAATAGATAATATGGATAATAGTTTATCTAGCTCTTGAACTATACTTAAAAATTGAACTCATTATATCTTCTAAACCAAGACCCGACTAAATCTGTGACTTAGCGAAAAATTGCGAGTAATTAGCGACTAAATTTAAGAGAAAACAGATCTTCGCTAAGTGGCCTAGTTTTTGAGATATAAATGTCGCCAAGATGGGGAGACGCTCTCCAGATCGGCCACCTATGAACTCTTATAACTTTTGAACCAGTGACCGACAAATTCTGATATTTCAACTAATTGGCGACAAATTCTTTGTGTTATCAAAATTAAAATCCCTAATGGTAGCCATGCCAGTGTCAGTCACAAGGAAAAAAGCAATACTTACCATTTAAAATCCTTCAATAACTCATCGAGACTCCCTTCAACCTCTTTCAAGGTGTCGTTCAAATATTTCAGTTTGATCAATATCCTCCTTCTCGCTCTCTCTTCCGCCTGTTCGTTCGTCATCGGGTCGCCAGCGCCCTCTGTGGGCTGTACATTATCCGTGGTCACTTCCGATTTTTTCTCTGCGTCAGTTGTAGAAGGGACATTCGTTTCTTTTTTGTCTTCTTTTTTCGCTTCAGACGGTGTTATTGTGGAGGGGTTTGACTCTGAAACAATGAATAAAACAATTGAAACATTGCTGCAGAACGGATGACCGATGGGGGCGAAAAGTTCTCTAGTGGCGACCAAACACCGGAAGGGCCTTAAGGTGGACCAAAGGATCGCTGAAAGACTCTGGAATCACAGTAGATATATTAGTATTAACCTAACAAACACCCGCTGGAGCGTAGCGTTTGATTTCACAAAAAGGGCCTAGTTGAGGTACTGGATATCTTTGTTCTGTGCTGGAATCCAATAGATATGAGAAGCACAAAACTTTGTCGTTTGACGATCCTCGGGGAGGGGACCTAGTCCAGTGTCTACGACTTTTGACTGGAATAATGATGAATGTATCAAGGTAGTAGTATCCTACCATTGGCTCGTGTGAAGAAATCGCAGCCGGCAGTGACGTCAGCCTCCATGGCGCTGACGATGCTGTCCATCTCTCTGATCTGAGCGTTGCTGGCCGGTTCGGTCTCCTCGTGGATTTCGCTCTCGTCGCTTGTCGATTCTGCAGCAGTTTGTGTGTTGTTTGAAGCTGAAAAAAGAAGAATCGAGTTTTTTGAATTAACAATGTATAGTATTATAGTTTGACCGATACCGCTGTACTGCGCCTTAGGTATGTGCGCGGCAAGACAGGCCGCTCATTCGTTAACGCTCACGGTGTCCCGCCGCTCATTCGTCAACCCCTAGCGGTACAGCGGTATCGGTCAAACTATAGCCCTAACTTATATTATAAACCAGCTTTTGCCCGCGGCTTCACTCGCGTTAATTTAGAATTTGACAATCGAGTCGTGTTGTACTCTGCTTGTAATAATATAATTCAATCATGATTCGAAAAACATGTGGCGCCATCTATTATCATAAGAACGTTTTTGTTCTTTTCCTCAGGGACAGTACTTTTTTTCGGGATGAAAGGTACCCTATGTCCTTTTCGGTACATCTGACAACGCATATGCAAAATTTTAGGATGATCGGTTCAGTGCTTTAGGCTTGAAAAGATAACAAACAAACAAACTTACTTTCGCAATTAATAATATTAGTTGGGATTAGGATGCGAAAGTTTGTTTCTTTGTTTGTTACGCTTTCACGCTAAAACGGCTGAACGGATTTGGATGAAATTTGGCATATGGGTATACCGTGACCTACAGAGGGACATAGGCTACTTTACATCCTGGATAGCAGACGAAGTCGCGGGCAAAAGCGAGAAATTATATATAGTAAGTTTTAAATTTGTAATATGAGCTACATGATTACTGAAACATGCGTGCACTGACTGGACAGGTCCACTCAAAAAGATCATCTCAGATTTCAGAAGAGTATCTAGTAGTATACAGGGTCAAATTAAATTAGCTAGCGAAACTCCATAGACGACGCAGACGCAGGTATCAGGTGCAGGTATCGATATCTAAACAAGATAAAATAAAAAAGTTTTGATGTTTTTTTTTTTTGGGGTCAACGACTGCTGGTAGGGTTGTCACTTGAAGTCCGAGTTGAGAAACCTGTACTGTTTTTGTTTTATCGTGTTTTGGTATCGATATCCATCACGTCTGCGGAGTTTCGCCAAATAATTTAATTTGACCCTTCTGTATACTAAAAATCTATGAATATAACCAATTTACAGACATAAAATATACCAACAAGAAAGAGAACATAAAACCTCCTTTATAAATAATAATGTTAACAAACATGGTCATATAAATGACCAAATTACGTTCTTATTATGGTTTTATTACTGCTACACTTAGGAAGTTTCCAATATAAACCGGTTATTACCGGTTATCGACTTTAATAGGTAAAAAACTATGTCTGTTCAGAACCAAATGATGTACAAAAAACCGGTCAAGTGCGAGTCGGGCTCGCACACGAAGGGTTCCGTACCACCATACAATTTAACACTACATTTAAAAAAAATACTTTAGTTTAAAAAACCACGTTTATTGTATGGGGACCCCCTTTAATTTTGAAGTTTATTTTATTTATATTAATTGTTGATAAAGCGGCAATAGAAATACACAATCTGTGAAAATTTCAACTGTATACAATACGTGCCACTAAAGATAAGACTTGACACACCACGTGGTTGACTTTCGCAGTAGACGATTTATAGCTCTCTTTAGCGGTATGAGGTCTGAGACTGGAAGGGACCGGGCGTTATCGGGGCGGCGGAAACAGCGCGGGAGGCGCGGTGCTGCGCTCGTGAAGTCTCAACTTTCGTGGCGCGTATTGTACCTATTACCGTTCATGAGATACAGCCCAGACAGAAAGACAGACGCATGGACGGACGGACGGGCAGCGGAGGCTGCTTAGTAATAAGGGTTCCGTTTGGCACCCTTCGGGTACGGAACCCTAAAAACACAGGAAGATAATGATACTGTTTATTTTTTTCTTTACAAGGAAAATCTTGGAACAAAAACTACATACTAAATTGCTCGCATAAATATGTATGGTTAAATATTTTTGAGTCTATTTAGAACCGGGCGTAAATTATTAAAAACAACTGCACTGCAAAGATGTGTTTGTTTTAAATATTAACATCTGTATTGTAAATGACTTTTTGAACATGAGTTAACAATTCTGCAATAATTTGCATACATTTTTTGGTTATATTATTACCTGACTGCGGCGAAGCCCAAAAGGAGGAATTGAGGGATCTCCTCAAAAATTATAGGCATACCTATAGCGATTTTGGTATTTTCATCAACAAATCAAGCATTTGCATTCAGAAAGTAGCATTTGATGAAGTGTAACCGACGAAGGAAACCATAGAAGGCCACGGGAACTTCTCAATGATAATAAGTATTTCACGGGTTAAGATATCTCGATTAAGACAGTTAAGCGATTAAGATATCTCGATTAAGACAGTTAAGCGACTATGACGAAGCTTTAAATAAATGGTTCTGATGAAAATGGTACCATCGAACCGATCTGATGAAGAAGTCGGAAGATAGGCACTGGAATTCAGTAACAAAACAATGTATTCTAGCCGTGTTTGGGCTTATTGGAATTGTCATGAGGTGCATTTTGGCTATAAATGATTTTAATGGTAATTATATGCCGCTACAAATTCCGCTACTTGCGTTGTATGTTATGTGTGGCCTCGATTGTCAGAAGTCAGATTTCGTAGCCTCGTTATCTCCGTCAACGTAAAACTACGCCTTCCAACTTCTGACACGGCTTAGCGCGACGTATATTTGCCTTTTTGCAAAGTTTTTATTTGAGATGGTCGCATATAAAAAGATAAGAAGATTTGAAGATATTTATCTTCAAATTCTAATGAGTGGCTTTTGAATTAGCTTTAATCATTTAATACGTATTTTTCCCACATATTTTATGTGGTTGCTGCTCTAATTTAGTTTGCGGAGTGGTATTCGATGTGTGGGGTAGGCACCACTAAAAGGTGAAAAATAAAAACTTTTTACAAAAAAAAAAAAAAATACAACCGACTCCCAAAAAAAAAACACTACAAAGTGAAAAATAACTTTAATTTCAGAAGTCGGTGGCAAAAAATGAAACGAAAAAAAAACCAAAGACACCGACTTCCAAAATTTTAAGTTATTTTTCACTTTGTAGTGTTTTTTTTTGGGAGTTGGTTGTAGTTTTTTTTGTAAAAAGTTTTTTATAAAGTTAAAATTATGGCTGCTAGAAAAACGATTTTAATCTATAAATAATGTGTTTTAAATTATATAATGTGACGATAATGAATTTTGAATGTATTGTAAGAGTAATAAAAACTTTTTACAAAAAAAAATACAACCGACTCCCAAAAAAAACACTACAAAGTGAAAAATACGAGGGGGGATCAAAAAGTAGTGAGAATGAGATAGATTTTAATGACTCATTGATAACTTAATAATTTATTTTTCTACATAGTCTCCGAGTCTCTCTACACACCGAGTCCAGCGCTTTTCCAAGACTTCAATCCCTTTCAAAAAAAAAGTTTTGTCTTGGTCCTGCAAAAAGCTCTCCACGGCATCCATCAGCTCGTTATCGTCTTCGTACCTGTTTCCCCTTAAGTATTCTTTTAATTTGGGGAACAGATAAAAATCGCTAAGCGCCAGATCTGGTAAATAAGGGGGGTGGTCAACCAATTCGAAGCCAGGTTGCTGAATGGCAGCCATCGCAACTGCCGACCTGTGCGCGGGTGCGTTGTCGTGATGAAACAGCACGCCCCTTCGAAGTTTCCCTCTCCTTTTCTCTTTGATGGCATTCCTCAACTTAGGAATTAAAGCTGCATAATATTGGCCTGTAATAGTGGTTCCACGCTCCAGGTAATCAATCAACAATATCCCTTCTGAGTCCCAAAATATTGAGGCCATAATCTTGCCAGCCGATGCCACGGCACGAAACTTCTTCGAGGTCGGTGATGATGGCCGTTTCCATTGTGAAGACTGCTGTATTGTCTCGGGATCAAAATGATGGACCCATGTTTCGTCCATTATTACGAAACGAGACAAAAAGTTTTCAGAATCTTCTTGAAACTTGTCCAACAATATCTTCGAAATGTCAAGTCGATTTTGTTTCTGACTGTCGGTTAACATTCTCGGCACCCATCTTGCGGAGACTTTTCTCATATTCAAAGATTGTTTCAATATGGATTGAATACTTCCATATGAAATGCCCGTTTCTTGAATTAAGTATCGGATGGTAACTCTTCGATCGCTCAATACAATTTTCTCGACTTTCGCAACATTTTCTTGGGTGACTGACGTCGATGGACGGCCGCAACGATGTTCGTCTTCCGTGCTCGTTCTCCCTACTCGAAATTGAGAAGCTCACCTTGCGACAGTGGAATAAGGCGGAGCAGACTCTCCTAATGTTGCCTCCAAATCGCAATGAATCTCTTGCGTCGTTAACTTTTTTAAACAGAGGTATTTAATAACGGCTCGCACTTCGTTTTTCTCCATTTTCGAGAACACGTTCCGACACGAAGCAAACAAATGACTACATTCAGAAAAAAACAAAAGAGAATCGAAGATTTTTTTCTTTATTAAAATTACAAATATGTATCTGAGCTATGCCTGCCAGTATTTTTTTTTTCTTACCAAGGAGTATGTCGTTCTCACTACTTTTTGATCCCACCTCGTAACTTTAATTTCGGAAGTAGGTGTCTTTGGTTTCTTTTTAGTTTAATTTTTTGCCACCGACTTCCGAAATTAATGTTATTTGTCACTTTTTAGTGGTGCCTACCCCACACATCGAATACCACTCTGCAAAATAAATTAGAGCAGCATTCACATAAACTATGTGGGATAAATACGTATTAAATGATTAAAGCTAACTCAAAAGCCACTCATCAGAACTTGAAGATATTTATATGCAACCATCTCAAATAAAAACTTTGCAAAAAGGCAAATATACGTCGCGCTAAGCCGTGTCAGAATTTTGGAAGGCGTAGTTTTATGTTGACGGAGATAACGAGACTACGAAATCTGACTTCTGACAATCGAGGCCACACATAACATACAACTCAAGTAGCGCAATTTGAAGCGGCATATAATTACCATTAAAATCTTTCTTCCTTTCTTTTTCTTTCTAAAATCATTTATAGCCAAAGTGTACCTCATGACAATTCCAATAAGCCCAAACACGGGTAGAATACATTGTTTTGTTACTGAGTTCCGGTGCCTACCTTCCGGCTTCTTCATCAGATCGGTTCGATGGTACCATTTTCATCAGAACCATTTATTTAAAGCTTCGTCATAGTCGCTTAACTGTCTTAATCGGGATATCTTATCGCCACCCGTGAAATACTTATTATCATTGAGAAGTTCCCGTGGCCATTTGTGGTCTTCTTCATCAGTTCCATTTTACCATATGCTACTTTCTGAATGCAAATGCTTAATTTGTTGATGAAAATACCAAAATCGCTATATGTATGCCTATAATTTTTGAGGAGTTCCCTCAATTCCTCATCAATCCCATCATCAGAATTGGATTTTGATAAAAATGGGACCAATCTGGAAGTATATCATTTCAAAGAAAAAAATAATTTTCCAAATCGGTTCATAAATGACGGAGTTCTGAGGTAACAAACATTAAAAAAAAAAAAAATACAACCGAATTGAGAACCTCCTCCTTTTTGAAGTCGGTTGAAAATTGATAGTAACTAATATTTAAAGCATGCCACTGGATGTAAATATACTCATAAATTATAAAATTTTGCATGTCAAATATCTGACTATGTATTAGGAAACTTCATTACTGACTTCAAGACCAGCACTGTTCCAATATCTGTTGCAAATAAATGATTATGTTATGTTTAAGTCCCGTGTAATAGGTAGCGAGCCTCTTGCCATCAACCGGGCACAAGTTCAGACTCCGGGCTGCTACTAAGAAATTCGTGATAAAAACCCAATAACACTTAGCCCGACCCGAGAATCCAACCCAGGCTGTCATGCTCAGCAGTAGCGCCTGCGACCCCTAGACCAACGAGACAGTCCTGATAGGCGCTAGAAATAGCTACAGTAAAAGTTAATTTCGATAAAAAAAGGTATTCAAATCAAACTCACCATCAACTCTCCTATAGAAATGCAGCCGATTATTGTCCATCATAGCCATATCCGCATCCACTATGCTGTCCATCTCTTGCAGGGGAATCACCCTCGCGTTGTTTTCTTCAGTCGTCTCCGTAGTACTGGCACCTGCAAGTGCACAATAACACATCATCACGCTTATATTACCCGAAAGGCTAAGCCGAGTGTATGATACAATCATGTTATGGTGACGTCGCCATTGTTTCGTTAAATATGACAAGGTTTTATGTAGATACGGGCTATGTTTTTTGATAGGCCGACTACTTATACACCCGGCATATTTTAATACAGTTATTATGCTTTAGTCTCATGTGGGCGAGCCTATTGCAATAGGGATGATGCCTAAGCAAAAAAAAAGAAATTCTATTTAGTCCGTCAGTTAGATAATAAAAAAATATTAGACACGTATTTTTTGCTTTATTATATTGATAAAAAAACCGCATTAAAGTTGGGGCTCGCTACGTTTACTATAACAAACTACGTATAAAATCTAGCAAGGAGTGACGTCATGCCACATTTTAACTCAATGTAGCGCCGTAATCTTTTGATTACGTAAAAGAAGAAAAAATACGTGACAAATATTTTTGAATAATCTACAGGACGTACAAAAAAAAAATTGTTATAGAGGCATGAGGAACAGGGTGTAAAGTTCACTCATCCTCCATAGAAAAGGGAGGATCCTCAGACCAGACGGGTGTTGTGTCTGGTGGGCAGTTGCCCAACGGTTGATGTCGGGACGTTGTATATATGCTAGTCGCGCGGTAAACTCTGATTGCGCGATGCAGGATTGCGTGACGTCAGTGTGACGCGTAGTTCGTATGTAGCGATGTAGATTCCGCCACATAGTCATCCCTATTAACCAAGCACAAATCTTAACCCCAGGCTAGCTGCTCAATCAATAACTAATCGATTTGACATTGAAGACACAATATTATTATGCTTGTTAGATGCAATGCACATGACCATTCACAGCGAGTTCAAGCTATCGGACTGATAATAAAAGTCATTATAATCAAGACAACGACGATTTAGCATAACTTCAATAGTTTATTCTACGTTTGTACTGTTTTTTTCAATAGGTATTGCGTGTGAACTCGACCTTTTTAGAGGGCAATGCCGATGTGGCGTTTAATTTTCTTGGTGCTACCGTTTAATTGATTTTTCACGTTTTCAGCCCGGAGTCTAAATTTGTGCCCAGTTGATGGCAACAGGCTCGCCCCCTATTACATGGGACTTAAACATAACTGGCCAAATGTGGGTGTACTATAGGTACACCTCTGCCTAACCTTTCGTGGCTTACGGCTTACGGGCGTGATGTTATGTTGACGTTTTCAGATAAAACAACATAACCACATAATATAACGACATAATCTCTGCTATGCCCGGTACGGTGGCGTTAGTTTGAAAAAGTAATATTTTCCTTAGTACATATTAAGAGATCTAAGGGTCAGCTGCTCCAATAATGGGGGAATCCAAAGTTAGCATGACAAATTTGTAAAAATAAACTTATTAAAAAAGTAATTTAATACCGTGCCAAAACCTTATGGGATGGTTTTTGGGATCATTTTCAACCCAAAAAAAAAAAAAAATAGTCAGCTGCATGGAAGTGGGGGAAATACATGTCAGTCGCGTAAATGAACTGGACTTGCGATGGCACATCAGGGCTAAATTCGAAACTATAGGTAGTGAATATTAAACAACTACTTACTAGAATACCACTAGAATGATTGATGATGTTGTTTGATTGTTTCCGACAGTTATTAAATTTATTTCCATTACTAGCTTTTGCCCGCGGCTTCGCCCGCGTGGATGTCGGAAAATAAGCCACAGGAACAAAAATATTGAGATAGCTTCTGCCCGCGACTTCGTCCGCGTGAAATTTCTTGTTCTCCCGACCCACCTCGTCGCATCGCATTGCCTGCCCACCGCTATTATTTAGTTTTCGCTTAGTGTTCTTTTTGACTTTTCTTCTTTTTGCTCACACCCTTCACCGGTTTCCCCTCACCCTCTACCCTCACCAACTCCTCCCGTCCCCCACTCTCCCTCTTCACCTCCATCCCCCTCATTACACTTACCTATCCCTCTCCCCCTCCTTCCATCATCCTCACCTTCGCCTTGCTCATCACCCCTCCCCTCCCCACACCCTTCCCTTTCCCTCTTTAATACCCCCAACCCTTCCCCTCTTCACCACCCCCTCCCCCCCACCTTCCCTTCCCTCTGGGGAAAAAACTATTAATTACAAATTTTATTACTTGCTTAGGCAAGTTTTGTGCCAAGTTTCAAATTAATTAATCAAATGAATAAGATTTTTCATATAAACTATATTCCCTGTTTTTCCCCCACAGAGCGGTAGAATTAAAAAAAACCGTTTAGAATATTTCCGTAACTTGACTGAAAGATTATTTACACCAATTTTCGAGTCAATCAAGCCCCGCAGAAAAACCAGGCCTTTAAAATTGACTACCCCTTTTCACCCCCTTAGGGGTTGATTTTCGAAAAACCCTGATACACGTTTTTCTTCATTTTTAGTTTTCCTAAACTACCCCCTGTACTTTAGGAAAACTAAAAATGAAAAACTTTATAATTTACTTAGATAAATAATAGGTCTTTACCTATGAAGTTGCCGTTTTGTATGAAAAAATTTAAACGAATTTTTTTCATGCATTTTTTATTTGTATTAATCGAAGTAATCACCCATGCAATCAATGCATCTTTGCCAACGCAGTGGCAGTTTATTGATGCCCTTCTTAATGAAATCAGCTGGACGGGAGGCAACAAATTCTTCAAAGACATTTTGTACTGCCTCTCAGGTATTGAATTTTTTTCCCGCCAAGAAGTTATCCAAATTCTGGAAAAAGTAGTAGTCTGTAGGCGCAAGGTCTGGTGAGTAGGGCGGATGACGGAGAGCTTCCAACCCCAGTTCTTGCAACTTGGAGACCGTCTGCTGTGCAGTATGAGGTCGTGCGTTGTCGTGCAGGAGCAGCGGAGACGAGCGATTGACCAATGCTGGTTGGAGATGTGCCAGCTTCTCCATCATTGTGTTCAGTTCTTCACAGTACACATCTGAAGTAATGCTCACCCCGTTTGGTAAGAAGCTGTGATGAATCACACCGGTGCTAGACCACCAAACAGTGACCATCACTTTTCTAGGGGTAAGTTTTCGTTTAGGGCATTGTTTAGGTGCTGAACCAGGATCCAATCAACTTGCTGAGCGCTTGCGGTTATCAAACAGAATCCATTTTTCATCGCAGGTAACAATGCGGTTCAAAATTCCTTCATTTGTGTGTCTGTTGAGCAGTGCAAGGCACGTCTCGACGCGTACTTCGCGCTGGCGATAATTGAGTTCGTGGGGCACCCATTTGTCAAGCTTTTTTACCTTGCCAATTTGACGCAAATGGACCAATATTGTTTTGACGCTAACGTCGAAAGCTGCTGCTAATTCAGCCGTAGATTGTGTATCATCAGCTTCCACAATCGCCTTTAATTCGTCATTGTCGACCAAAGTCTTCGGACGACCGCGAGGTTCATTTTTCAGGTCGAAATTTCCAGAACGGAAGCGAGCAAACCAATAACAAGTGGTGCGTTGGTTTGTAGTGTTAGCTCCGTAAACGTCGTTGATGTTGCGTGCCGCTTGTGCCGCGTTGCTGCCACGACGGTACTCATATTCCATAATTACTCGAATTTTTAACGTATCCATGATGACGAAAAAGATTGAAATGCGATGAAAATGTAACACTAATCAATAAACAAATGACTACTTTTGGAAAAAAAATCCATGGTTTTAAAATAAAATTAATTTGAAATTAGAATTATTAGCCAAACAAAAATTATTTTGATTTGAAATGGCCAGTACTGCAGAACGGCAATTTCATAGGTAAAGACCTAATATTTGTGCCAAGTTTCAAGTCTGTTAACTCAAGGAATAAGATTTTTCATACAAACTTTCATCCCCTATTTGAACCCCTTAGGGATGGAATTTCCAGAAATCCTTCCTTATTCCTCGTCTACTTTATAAAGGGAACCTTTGTGCAAAATTTCAGCTTTCTACGTCCAAGGGTTTGGGCTGGGCGTTGATGAGTCAGTCAGTCAGTCAGGATTTCTCCTTTTATTTATATAGATTATCTTTTTATTTTTAAGTTTATAATTTTTTAATCACTATTTCCATTATTAATTAATAATAATATTAAATAATGTTTTATATTCTTTTATTTTAATATTTAAAAATGTAACTTATATGTGTGAAATGAAATAAAGGAAATAATAAATTCTTTCTTTATTTCAAAAAACTACCAATTACCAATCAATTACTGTTACTTGTCCCGCTGTGCTGTGTCATAATGAACGTTCGGCAAATCAATCTGTATTTGCTGGGCCACCAAGATACAGGCAGAGCCTGGTGCGTGGGCCCACGGCTATTTCCTAATGTTATCTAACTTGTGCGTGTGTGCAAAGAAATTATTCTAATGAAATTTATTTGGTATAAAATAGGTCGTAAAAATCGAGCAGTACCTCCAAGCACTGCGCTAGCCTACAAGAGACACCTATCTAACTAAGATATGAGGACGACTCTGAGGCACCTGTCCCACCGCCGACGAGGAAGCATGCTATCAACTAGTCTCGCTCAAGAAACGTACAAAGATTGTAGGTCTTGTGTCAGAAAAAGAGATACATATATTCAAATAGTAATAACTCGGTCGGTTCGTAGATGGAATATAATCTTTACATACCGAGACCCCTCCGTGCCTCGGAAAACACATAAAGTCTTTGGTCCCGGCTGTCATTCTTGGATCTTTGACAGTCGTTATGGGTCTGCAGAAGCACGAAAGTCTCACAACCAGTCTTACCAATTAAGGGATATCGTGTTACCCAGTAAGTAGGTTGTGGTCAGATAGGCAGTCGCTCCATGTAAAATACTGGTATTCCGCTGCATCCGGTTAGACTGGAAGCCGACCCCAAAATAGTTGAGAAAAAGCAAGACAGACTGATCGCTGACTGTTCACACCACCACACCGCGGCGAGAACTCTACCAAACAAACAGCTCGTTTTTGTTGCTAGCTCTACTCGCTTCTCGCCGCCCGATGGGACAGGTGCCTTATACCTAGAAGACTAGCATTCTAGGCATCAGGCTTGGTCTACACACTTATTCGGGTCGGCAATTCGGTTTACTTCGGCAGAGTCGACCGGCAAATTATATTTGATTTTACTGCTAATTGGTTGATTCGCACGAATTTATTCGCCCGAAACGGGCGAATCGACACTTAATTTTTTTTTTCTGTAGGCGATTCGCACGGAGTTAATTTATTAGTGCGCAATCGATAACTCCAGAAATACGTTAGTATTAGGCAAATTGGCACATTTTAAATTTTATGCAATAAAGTTATAGAGGTATGAGGAGCAGGGTGTAAAGTTCACTCATCCTCTATAGATAAGGGTGGATCTTCCGACCAGACGGGTGTCGTGTCTGGTGGGCAACTGCCCGACAGTTGATGTCGGGACGTTGTATATATGCTAGTCGCGCGGTAAAGTCTGATTGCGCGATACAGGATTTTGCGTAGCGTCAGTGTGATGAGTAGTTCACATGTGGCGATGTAGATCCCGCCACAAAATTAATAAAAAGTACACTAGATACTCTATCAATCTGCCTAGCCTTTTCCCAACTATGTTGGGGTCGGCTTCCAGTCTAACCGGATGCAGCTGAATACCAGTATTTTACATGGAGCGACTGCCTATCTGACCTCCACAACACATTAACTGGGTAATAAGATACCTCTTGGTAAGACTGGTTGTCAGACTTTCGGGCTTCTGACGACCCGTAACGACTGTCAAAGATCCACGAATGACAGCCGGGACCAACGGCTTAACGTGCTTTCCGAGGCACGGAGGAGTCTCGATATGTAAAGATGGTCACCCATCCACGGACCAACCCCGGCAAGCGTAGCTTAACCTGATGGATCGACCCGTGCGGCTGTTATTACTTAGCTACGAGCTCCTCCACTTGATACTACATTTACCAATACAAAATGTGCCAATTGCTTAGTATGTACTTACATATTTCTAGAGTTGTCAATTCACCCACAAACAAATTAACTTCGTGCGAGTCGCCTACAGAAAAAAACAAAATTATTTAAAAGTGTGGATTCGCCCGTTTCGGGTGAATCGACCACTACATCAAATCATTATGTAGCAGTATCTTTCTATCTACGGCTATAAAAGTTATAGGTAATTATAATTCACTAACTTATTACAATAAGTACTATCTTCTACCCGCGGCTTCGCCCGCGTGGATGTCGAATTTCATGAGTTTTATTTTTTTTGCGCGGAATCCTAATTCTTTCTCTAAAATAAAAGTAGCCTAAGTAACTTTTTATAACATCAGCTATCTGCCAATTAAAGTCTCGTCAAAATCGGTCCAGCCGTTTCGGAGATTAGCCGGAATTAACAGACAGACAAACAGACAAAAATTAAAAAAAATATTTTTCTCTTATAAGTGCCATATACTTTCTTAGGCATTTAGTAAAAAGCTGGTATTTTGACATTACAAACATTTTATTTATTTATATAGATTTTAGTCTCAACTTCCTAAAGACTGGCTGGTTGTTTTGCTGAACACTTAAAGATATGCTATCATAATCAGCCTAAAATGTTCCTTCTGCTGGGACACAGGCCTCCTCTCTTCGAGAGGGAGTGGGCCGTAATTCACCACGCGGGCCCAGTACGGGTTGCTAGATGTCACATGTCTTCGAATTTTTAGTTCCAGGACATACCGGTTTCCTCACGATGTTTTCCTTCACAGTTTTGCAAACTCAGAGGTCAAATTATGCTATAGCACATAACAATGTGTAACACTACTGGTACAGGTAGATACTATCCATTCTGTGTCACTGCCTTGTACCTGTTTAATAAATACCTATGAGTTACAATGCTCAGGCGCAGGCTACGTCATCTACATTAATTACTATTATGACATGGCTCATTGTCATGATATCTACATATTTGGTGAATAGTATTCTGTGAATATTGTTATAGAATCTATTCTATTATTATAAATGCGTAAGGAGCTCAAAGAAACGATGGATGTACTGTGTGAACGATGATATGGCTAGAAACGATGGATGTACTGTGTGAACGATGATATGGCTAGAAACGATGGATGTACTGTGTGAACGATGATATGGCTAGAAACGATGGATGTACTGTGTGAACGATGATATGGCTAGAAACGATAGATGTACTGTGTGAACGATGATATGGCTAGAAACGATGGATGTACTGTGTGAACGATGATATGGCTAGAAACGATGGATGTACTGTGTGAACGATGATATGGCTAGAAACGATGGATGTGCTGTGTGAACGATGATATGGCTAGAAACGATGGATGTACTGTGTGAACGATGATATGGCTAGAATCGATGGATGTACTGTGTGAACGATGATATGGCTAGAAACGATGGATGTACTGTGTGAACGATGATATGGCTAGAAACGATGGATGTACTGTGTGAACGATGATATGGCTAGAAAGGGGGTGATTACCGAGATGACGATTAACAGAGAATTAGGTATGGAAGAAGAAATGTTGCGCCGACCCCAAATAAATTGGGATAAAGGCTCCTACAAACAGGCGCGACACACGACACAAAGGCACCGCGTATCGCGCGACGAGCGGTGTCTTTATACGAAAGTAACCTATCCGTCTGTTAACTTTCCACGCATAAACATTGAACCGATAATAATGAAGAATAGATAGGTAGGCTCCACCTGGAAAAGGAGATATGCTGCTTTTCATCCTGTATACTTATTTTTTTTTTTTTTTTTTTACGAGCTGTTCTTATAGAGTTTGTGCTGATAAAAAAAGAAGTTTGCTAGAACTTATATAATTAATAAAACAGCATCACGCCTTTTTTCCAGGGGTAGACAGAAGTGTAATGTTTATGATAGATTGCGACGACTAGTCAAAGAATGCAGTCAGTCCCATTCACATCAAAGTCAGACAGAAATCCATTTTTGTATAAAAAAAAAGGTGGTATTAGTTATTTACATACTTGCAGCTTCAGATGTGGGAGCTTGTATTGAAGTGCTTGTTGGAGCAGCTGTTATCATTAAATTGGATCCTGTAAACAATAAACATGTTTTAGAACAAGCTTTCTGAATAATTTATCTAATTTAACATAACTTGATTCTCAATTGACGTCAGAATGGAGCATGAGGCTGCAATAATTTATTGAATTTATCACTTAGGTACTAAAGAATAAAACTATTGTTTAAATAAAGAAGTTTCTATTTAAGGATAGACAACCGGTATCTTAACATAACGAGTAATTTTATTTAAAACTTTTCCAAAGAATGTGTACGTATTTAAATTGTTTCTAAGGGCTCCTTTTCATACCGCTACCTCCATCTAGGTCTACCACAGTGTTGCTTACCATGATGAATATTTTTTTTTTCTGTGAATTCGTTTTAAAAAACTCTTCTTAGATAAATTAAGTTTTAAAAATTAGATGATGTTGGTGTTTCCTATTTGAATACTCTGGAAAGGGAGACTGAAACCAAACTCAGTGGTTACATTCTCTTTTAAAGTCCAGACATAATTTTGGTCAGGTCATATGAGGACCATTCAGATTAATATCTGAGATGGTCTTTTGTGCATGCAAAGAGTATTTGTGTAAAGACCAGTAAAATGGAATAAACAGATGCTTACTAGTCCGAATGCTGACGGTGACCGGATGTAGTGTTCTGGAGCGCATCACCAGTACAGTTCGGTATCGATCCGGCCTCGCGTTGGTGGACCACCAGGCAAGAGCCGCCACCACCACCACGAGTACCACGACCACGAATTGCACGACTTCGTCACCAACACCGTCGATCATCGTCATCGTGAGGCACCTGGACAACAAACGTGCACTTATTTGTTAAGGAAACATCTCAGAAGCCAGCCACAAACACCTAAAATGCTGCTTAAAGCCGAGTCAGTTATTCTTCCTGTCATTGTGATATTTTTTTTTTGTACTAGATTAGACCATGCCTGGGACCTGGTTACGGAGATATTATAGGTCAAAGTTACAACTTTTTTTTACCTTATTTTATGAATAAGTTAAATAAATTACTTGGCTTTAAATTTCCCCACAACCCATGTACCGTGGTGCACCCTTAAGTATAGTTCGATTCAAAATTAATGGCGGCTCGGAAGATAGCTGCTGCGAGAGCAGGACCGAGCAGTTACAGTCAAGTCGACAATAATTTACGCTCCATTTAGTTAAGCTCAATTAAGTTTTTTTTTTATTTTTTTTTTTTTTTTTAAGTTTTAGCTACATTATGTTTGAATCGAACTGTACCTGCACTGGCAGCTAACTTTCGAGCCGCCATTAAGTTCGAATTGAACTATACATAATGATGTTTTGTGTGCGTTACATTGCGCGCTGCCGTAAACAGTAAATTTTCACAACAAAAATAAAAATCGTTTCCCAACACTTATTTTTGGACAATGTTAAGTACTAAGTTTGTGAACCGATTTTGATGATTCTTTTTTTTGTTGGAAAGGATATATCCCAAGGGTGGTACCATGATAAGGAAACCAGGATCTGATGATGGCATCCCAGAGAAATCGAGGGGAACCTTCAATTTTTATAGGCACACCTATAGCGATTTGGGTATTTTTTATAGTAACTCGTGCATTTGCTCCCGGAAAGCACCATTTGGTGAAGTGGAACTGATGAGGAAGACCACAGATGGCCATCGGAACTACTCAGTAATACGTATTTCACGGGTTGCGATTCGATTATTGCTAAGCAATTTATGCTCATACAATACATATGTTGAAGTGGAGCTGATGGTGACTTCACCATCAGTTCCAGTCCTCCTGGTTCCTTACTGGGAGAACTCCTCAACAATTAACGTCCTTGTAATGGGAAAAGCAATATTTTGTAAAAGGTGATGAGCAGTTGACATTAGGCTAACTTAGATAAATTACAGACTGCCCCACTAAAAAGTGAAAAATAAAAACTTTTTTACAAAAAAAAACAACCGACTTCCAAAAAAATAGTAGTTATTTTTCACTTTGTAGTATTTTTGGGAGTCGGACCTTTCGCTTTTATATATATAGATATATATTTTTTTATATTCTCTAAGCCTGTACATTATTATCTTTTTCCGTGGACACAAGTAAAGGATGGCGACGTGTCGCAGTAGTATTGACGTGATTTTTATAGGGTAAAATGATGTTTAGTACCTACACCTTTTGACTTGTTAAATAATATTTTTCAGCAGCACAAACCCGCAATGCAAACTATCTTTTCTAATTACAGTAAACTTTAATATTTAAGTACTTTGCCTTAAATTATAAAGTAGTGCAGCCTATGAATGAAAACAAAGTATAACTCATAGTCATGATACTGCAAACTTTTTCAGTAATATTCAGTAAAAAATAAGTAGTAAAAATAATGCAACTATAACTAATTTTAATTAAAAGCAAAATATGTAAATGGTGTTTGTTTTGTCTTTTCTTTTGTTCTAGATTATGTTACAGTCATAATCATAATATTAAGTCAAGCATAATAGGTACACTTGTGAATATAATTATATATATATAATGATAGCTGTATTAAATATGTTGTAATACAGAGTTATTAATTTCTCTATATTGCATACATGGGAAATATAAAGTTATTAATAAATTAATATTTATCATCCAGTGCATGACCCTAATTAAGATTAGAATCCTAGAAACAAAATCAGGTCTCTAAAAGCATATTTTAAACTTTAATTGTGTTACTAAGGGGCTGTTCATTAATTACGTGAGGCGATTTTTCGACCTCCCCCCACCCCATTTGGTGATGTCGTGAGATTTAGCTCAATCCCCTGCCCCCACTAATCTCACGTGAGATTTTTGAAAACCAGTATTTTTTGTGAAATTTGGTTAATCTGTTCTTGATTGGGTTGGATTTATTTAAATAAACATAATTTGCTTAATTTTGATTGGATGAGATTCGGCTCGACCCCCTCCTGTCCCCCTAAACGCCTCACGTAATTAATGAACGCCCCCTAACTTGTTGTTTTAGACTGTTTTTAATTTATTTTGAAATGACTTCTTTAAATTGATACCTATTTAAACTCGTCTCTTCGCATTAAAATTGTACAATCTCAAAAACTTACGAAATTGAGTTAAGTAGGTATACTTGACTAAATTTCGCAAGTTTTTTGAGATTGTACTCTTTTAACCCGTCGCGCGCTAATTAGCAGACACAATTGAAATTCTATTAATTGTTATCTGTACACATGGTGTGCAATCGACATTTTAAGAGTTAATGCAAAGAGACGAACTAGTAAATTATGCATTCCATTGATAAGATTACTTAAATGTGAATTTGATACTTATTTTTAAAAATATCAAAGAGAGAATTGTCAGAGAGTCATGCCAAGGTTTTTAAAAATATCAAAGAGAGAATTGTCAGAGTCATGCCAAGGAAAATGTTTCTGGTTGTATGCTAGATGACATGACTAATTTAAGGAATCAATTCTGAATACTGTTTGACAGAGATGGAAGAAAAATTAATGAATGATGTTGCTAGAAAAGGGGTTAATACTGACTAAGTTAATAGATGATAAAGACATCTAAGGGCGCAGACTGACTTGTAACGTTTGTTTGTAATGTATCATTCAAGGCGAGCTTGGTTACAAAACGGTGATACACATGACGCGGCGAACGCTTGCTTCGGCACTTGACTCAAGCGTGCTCCATTTTTATTAATAAGTATTTAGTGACTAAATAGTTAGGATGCATCGGGACTTAGGGCACCCTGACTCGGACAGGTTAGGTACAAAGGGGATGGCGCCATCCCCTTCGTGGTTTTTTTTTTTAACCACACAGATATAGGTGCCGTCGACCACGCCTTACAACGCCAAAAATTTTATATTTATTTGGGCTTGACCTTCGAGACGTTTGACATTGAACTAAAAAATTTTTTTTTTATTCTCAGCGCCTATGATGTTGCGCACTTTGGCGTTTTCAAAAATATAATTAAAAAGTGTCTATTCTACAAAAAAAAAAAAAAAAAGTTGTGCAATAAAAAGTAGATAGATGTATTTGTCAAAGAAGTAGAGAAACGTTAAAAACCCCAAATAAGTTGCGATAAGAACAGGAGGCTGCTGAGGAAAAATATGCATGGCACTAACTGCAAATAAATCAGGATAAGGGTGAAAACAATGATGTTTGTCTCAAAGAAGATAATTAATTTAATTTCCATCTCATTGAAAAGTTTTCTATTTAATTTTACTTATTATTTGGTTAAACACACTAGCAGCTAATTAGCTGATGCATGTGTATCAAATAGCTTGGTGAAATTTAATCTGTCCAGTCGATTCTTGAAGCAGTTCAGTGAGGGAGCCATCACAACATTGCAGCAACAACAACAACCAGCAACATTCACAAATTCTGACACAAACTGTAAACCAGTTTGTGTCAGAATTTGTTGTTTGTAGTTGTGTGATTTTAGTAATTACCTACAATAAAATGTATACTGTAGCTGTGCATAAATAAATATTTATAATATTATCAACATTACTGTGAAGCAAGTCAGCTGGATGTTGAATAAAATTGTTACTCTACTACTTCGCACAATCATGTTTTGGTAAAACCACTTGTGTGTGGAGACTTTACCAGAGTATGATAGTTTACATACATAAACTCACACCTTCTTCCCTTAGTTTACATGCCTCTGATTAATGCGTAAACAAACTTTCCATTTGGTTTTCAAAACGACTAGAGCAATAACACACATACATTAAGTTAGATTCTCACCACATTTTAGACTTTTACAAATTGTTATCAAATGAAGCCATAAAAGCAAACAACAGATTAATTACCAGTAGGTACATAATATACCTACAGTATATTGAATACAGTATACAGTATACAGTATATTGTAGGTAGACAGTGCGTCAGACGATACACGGCCAACTTTTAAAGACAGCACATAAATGCCTCGCCTTTCTAGATCCGACCAGATTCAAGGTCAGATGGCTTTTAAAAGACAATAGTCTTTACCTCGCACTTCTTCGGTTAGAGCTCCGCACACAGCAAACAGCAGAATTGGCAAATATTTACAATTATTGCGACTCAATGCCTCCGTGGTAATAAAACATCTCGAAAATAGATACGAGCCACACCGAAACTTGAAGCACAAACCACTAGTAATATTTAGTTACAACTTCACTTGAATCGTTAACTCTGTGACGACAATATTGTCTGTTTTACGTGTAAAAATTTGTTTTATTTTTTATTCCGACATTTGGACGCTTTGGACGACTCGAGATCACAAAATTGAAGAAAATCTGTACAACAGATTAAAAATGAAAATTATTTCACCTACAAGCCGCCCAGTATATCTTTCTCAATTTCATCCCTGCTAGTTTTTGACAGACGGAATCGTTGGAAGCTGCTGAAAAGGAAAAAAAAAAATACAAAAATTTTAAAGTAGCAAAACTAATAACATTAGTAACATAAATCATGATTAGTCTAATCTAAGCCTTGCCCCGCACACGGGCCACAAAATCACAGTACATTAAGGGAAATAATAAAGCTTCCGAAAAACAACTTAACTTCCAGCAATCTGGGGTTGACTGTAATACTAACTGAGCTGTGTTAAAATGAATTACCGAAAATTATAATACAAAATTAACCGACAAAAAATTTTGTTTTTAACAAGAAACATGAGCTTATTCAAATTATAATCGAAAAATAATCTATACTTTCAAATAATAAACTAAATTTCCAAAAAAAAATACTAAACTTCCGAAAAAAATACTAAGTTTCCGAAAAGATATGTTCTTCTAAAATAACCGTTTTCTTAAGCTCTATAGAAACCAGCTTAATTTGTATTATTGGTTATAGAATAACTTTTTTAACTCTCAATTTAAATTAAAACAACTACCTACCAGTCGGGATGGAAGTTAGTGTACCCCCACTTTATGGTTAAAATAGGTCGAATTTGTCTCAAAACCGAATCGGGGCACCCCGACTCCACGTAGTCTTTTGGCTGCCACCTTAAAGTGTACTTAAAAATACGGAGGCGCGGAGGGAGAGCAGCCCCCACCCGCTGTAACAAAGTTTAGGCAGCCGTGCGAGCCGTAGCGGCTGAGGCTAAAGCCGAAGCTGCGGAGGTCAGCATGGTTGCCTATCGTTTGTTACGTAAGGGTGAAGGGGCTGCACTTCCCGCAGCGACGGAGACGTGCAGAAGCGACTTTCTTTTTGTCAAACTAGTGTTTTGAGGTTAGGTTACAATAATTTATTTTTCTCAGGAATGATGCATTCTCTTTTCATGGGAGGGCAACTAGGGCCCCCTCCCCCTCCTCTATCCCCTCATTTTTGTGCGACCGGATACTAAAGTTTAACCAAGTATTTTTAACAAGCGCCTTATAAAATCTGTAAGGTTGATTCTAAATTTACAATAGGTAAGTTACGATAGAAATGACTACCTGTAGATTTCGGTAAAACGCAATTTAAGCTGGTGGAAAAAATATTACGTCAGCAAATAATAATAATATAATAATAATAATATAATATATTGTATTAATTTTTCGGAATTTTCAGTATTTTATTCGGTCGTTTCTTTATTAGTATTCGCTCATAAGTTGTCGGAAAGTTAGTATTTAAAGCAGTAAATTTAATATTTTGAGTATGCTCATATTTTAATTTTTTTTCGGAGCTTTTATTACTACCCGAACAGTCTAATTACTCTAAGACCCGAACATTAATACTCAACAAAATGCCGCTAGAAACACCGCCACCGAGCGGATAACGCCACGCCGCCGCGACGCCGCGCCGCCGCGCCGCTGGTGCGGTGGTCGTACAGAAGATTATAAAGATACTACCGTTGTAGCTACAAAACTGTAGTCCGCGGCTCGGTAACCCTTATCACAGAAACACACGCAGCGACTTTAGTTGCCGACGACTCGCTCGCTGGCAATTTTAAAATCACACGTCCACACCACCCATAGAATTTTATTAGTGAGTACTTATGTACACAGGGCTACACATCAAGCTATAAATTTCCAGTTTACACTGACCTCTCATTGTAAGGAAATCCTATACAATGCAAGATCAGCTTATACTGGATATGTATAGCTTGATCTGTAGCCAACAGTACAACAGTACAAAATAATGTAATCTCAAAAAAAAGTACTAAGTTTACACCCCTGCCCAACCCTCTGAAAGAAAACAGTCGTGATGTTATGAAGAAATCTTCTAAACTTTTGCACGCAACTGTCCTTTCGCGCAAGTTACTTGCGTGAAAGACACTTGCGCGAAGAACACTTGCTTGAATCCAATTCCACAAGTGTCTTTCGCGCAAGTATGTTTCGCGCAAATCTGCATGCGCGCAAAAGTCCATTCGTGCAAAAGTCCAGTCGTGGAAATGTCTTTTCGCTTGATTCACTTGAAAAGATACTTGCGCGAAGAACACTTGCGCGAGTCCAATTCCGCGAAAGACACTTGCGCGAATCCACTTGCGCGAATCCACTTGCGCGAAAGGACAGTTGCATGCAAAAGTTGCGGAAATGAGATTTCTTCATAACATCACGACTGTTTTCTTTCAAAGGGTTGGGTTGAAACAGAGATGTATAGTTTTTTGAGATTACACTTGTTTTCATTGGGCAGGAACGAAAACGACGAGACGTGAACGACGTGAACTTCCAACAATAACAAGCCGCGTGACGAAACAAAGGAACTTAGGTTCTTCGTTTTCGTCGGGCACACTCGTCGTCGTCGTCGTTAAAAAGACCTAAGGTTCCTTGGACGAAAACAAAGCACCTACGGTACAGACGCCAGCAGGTCAAGCCACCCAAAACTGCCAAATTTTCCCAATCAATCTTGAACCTAATGCTTTAACAATAAAGATGAAAATCTATAAAAGAAATTTGACAGATTGTAGTAGCTTGATGTGCTGGCGTCTGTACAAAAGAAATTCGCCTGACGAAAACAAAGGACCTTACATAGGTCCTTTGTTTTCTATTGTTCCCTCATCGTTGTCGTCGTCGTAAAGGACCGTAGGGCCATTGTTTTCGTCCCTCGTCGTTTACGTCTTGTCGTTTTCTTCGCTGCCTGACGTATAACGTAGTACTTTTTTTTGGAGTAAATGTCGTGATGTTATGAAGAAATCTCATTTCCGCAACTTTTTCACGTAACTGTCCTTTCGCGCTAGTGGATTCACTGTGTCTTTCGCGCAAGTGTCCTGCTACCGGCGTCACCGTCAGCGATTTCAAAATCTCACGTCCACACCTAGTTCACACTTCACCTAGAATAGCTTCACTTCAAAGCAAACACAAGAATCTGGACTCTGGTGACTGATGCATGGTACACACGCAGCGACTTTAGTTACGATTCACTGGCGATTTCAAACTGTCGCGTCCACACATATTTTGACAACAGATTGGTCACTACCGATTGTGTGTGGACGTGAGATTTTGAAATCGCCAGTGAGTCGTTGCATGTGCAACTAGTATAAAGGCGATGCACTGTGTGTGTACTAGGATTATTTAAAAGCTTTTGCGCTACTCTTTATTTCCAATTTATTTCACTCACTGGCGGTGATATTGTCATGCCGCGGCCACACTATACGAACATCGCCGTTGATTATCGCATCGAAAGGCGATAACTGTAGGTGTAGCCACCACTTACGGCGATAATTTGATCAAATCTTGACCGAATTTAACTATCGCGATGTTTAGTGTTTATGGGCATTGACGTTGACGCATAGTGTGGCCCCGTATAACAGCCGCACGGGTCGATCCATCAGGTTAAGCTACGCTTGCCGGGGTTGGTCCGTGGATGGGTGACCATCTTTACATACCGAGACTCCTCCGTGCCTCGGAAAGCACGTTAAGCCGTTGGTCCCGGCTGTCATTCGTGGATCTTTGACAGTCGTTACGGGTAGTCAGAAGCCCGAAAGTCTGACAATCAGTCTTACCAAGGGGTATCGTATTACCCAGTTAATGGGTTGTGGAGGTCAGATAGGCAGTCGCTCCATGTAAAATAATGGTATTCAGCTGCATCCGGTTAGACTGGAAGCCGACCCCAACATAGTTGGGAAAAGGCTAGGCAGATGATTGTATAGTGTGGCCCCGACATCAAGGTACAATTAGCTTACTACGTAATACTAATCTGTGGGTAGAATATAACATGTTCTGTGATATTGTCTATGGTCGAATAGGTTCTGGCGCCATAATACGAAATTGACAGTGAAGACTTGAAAATAAATTTTAAGATTTTTCTAGTCAGAACTATTATGTATTTAGCACTTCTAACCAAAGGCCATAGTTATTATTATTGAGTGTCCATAATCAATTAAAGTTAGCTTGACCTGCATTGGTATTTTCACATGCTTATAGCTGTTCTAATATGAGATTAGTGTTGTACTTTTATACTATTGTAAAAATTATTTTATGACTCACCCTTGTGGTTGTGGGTTCGTTTATATCTGGTTTTTCGTTAGTATGCATGCATGTAGTTAACACCAACGACTACGTGGATTAATAACTACGTTGATTGTCATCCGGCGCGGGCGTTTACAAAAGGAAACACGTTCGAACCCTTCCTTCATCCTTCATCATAGGAATAAACAAAAAAAAGTGAATACACCAGAACTACAGAACATGTAAGTACTTGTAGTGTTCATTTAATAATTAGGATAATATGAAACTTTTCTCTTGTTTCTGTGTTAAGTACCTGTAAGTAGGTTTCCAAATATAGTGAGTGGGTAGGTACCTACCTATTATCTGCTGTGGGTATTTGTTATGGTAAAAATAATTATAAACAGTAAATGCAAGGGATAATAGGAAACCATAAGTACCTGTAATAATGACTGTTATTGCAGATACCTGCTGTTTCCAATTGAAATCAAATGAAATGAAATTATTTATTCTGTAAATAGGATATCGGAATCACTTTTACATGTAATATTAAAAAAAAAATAAGCTACATGAAGTCGACATTTCCTATCTGACTACCCTGAGAAGAAATGGCGAAACAAACTCAATTGCCATTTTGGATTACCCCTTGTATTTTCTGGCTACAATCACCCTTATTAATTCTGACCTTATCCCAAATAGATTTGGGGTTGGTGCAACATGTCTTTTTATTTTTCTTCCATGTACTTCTATAAATTAGTTGTTTTCTCTGTAGCCACCTCTTTTCTAGCCATATCATCTTTCACACAGTCCATCCATCTTTTCTTTGGTCTTCCCCTAGGTACTCTTACAGCCATCCACATTCATACTCAAAACTTTCCTCACAACATTTTCCTCATTCCTCTGCATCACATGCCTTGAGAACCAATTGCCACACAACTTGTCAGTTTCACTGGTGCCTACAATTACCCTGTTTGACTTTATTTAATTGAGAAAGGATGATAATAATAGTAATGAAACAGATCTCTTGTCTGATTTTCCATTAAATTATTAAGATAGGTATATCCAAAAAATATAATTTTTTTTTGTTTTGTAATGCTTGAATTATTTTAAAAACTACACCATAGTTTGTCTGTTATGGTTTGGTTTAGAAAACTATAATTTAAGTGTTTCTAAACATATAACCGTCTCATAAATATCAAATTGATAAAATCTCAAACCATTGCATGAAACCATTAATGGAGTGTAGTACCTACTCATGAAAATGAACAACTTTTAACATGGAACCAACCCTGAAATGTGAAAAAGAAAATCACCTGTTCTCTACAAAGTGCAAAACGTATGTGATCAAAATGTACGAGACATCTGATATTTTTTTTTCATATTTCAGGGTTAGTTCCATGGTAAAATTTGTTCATTTTCATGATTACTACACTCCGTTAAAGTATGTCCCTCGTTTAACCTAAGACCCTGTATATAAATAAATAACTAATATAATAGTCATTGAATTAATTAAAATTAAAAAAGATTTTAGCCAATTGAAAACAAGGGATTCAAATTGTGTAGGAAGGAGGAGCTAACTCAAATACATCAGCCTTATACCTACTTAAATTTTTCATAAAGGTGCTGTTCTAGAATTCTAGCATTTATCTAATGAGTTCAAGTCGGTCTTATTTTTTTTTGTTTTTGATTTGTCTGCGTCATGGCAATCTGTTCTAGGAACAATAAGCCACTTCCTTGGCAGATAAATATCTATGTAAAATGTGTTATACGAGAGTCACAAAAGTAGTTGAATTTCTTTTCAACAAACTCTCCCTTTGTCTCATTGTGGGAATCTTTTGGTGAGATTAGGGATGTCGTAACCAGTCTAACATCCCACGTGATTGAACTTGTCCAGACTGAGTGGAAAAGGTGGACTCCGACATAACCGGCTAAAGAGACAGGACATCCTTAGTCAGTCCAATTACTTAAATAAATGAATTTCTCTTTAGATACCTAGTTACAAAATATCACAACTTTAAATCCATAACTTTATTTCTTGCTGAAAGACAAATAACTTAGCAGTTAATTATATTTGACCACCTTAGAAATATGCATGGGTATTATATAAATCAAGAAAACGAATAATCAAGTAGATAAAATAGTTAACTAGCAGACCCGACAGACGTTGTCCTGTCGAAATTTCAATACTATTAAGTAAAGTAAAGTGCATTTTCTATGGCAATTTAGTATAAATTATTATACAAAATTGCCATAGAAAATGCACCTTCAGTTTTCTTGAATTTTCGAATTTTCCCGGGAACTTTTCCAATTTTTCATAAGAATCTTCCTCGGACTTCAACAAATATTTAAAAAAAAAATTGCCGAATTGGTCTACCCGTTCTCAAGTTTTGCGCTTAGCAATATAATCAAAGTTAGCAACACATTTAGTCATTCATTTTATATAGACTAATGGTTATTAGTAACATGTAAATAAAAATAATTAAGTACTTAATGTAGTTATTACTTTTTCTTAAAAGTTCTTAACCCTATGTGCTACTTTGCGATCTCGCTTCATCTTCAATAGAATTGCATCATGCTATCATTGTATCCGTAATCGCAATTGGAAGGTAAACACATTGCATCAGATGATAGATAGATATATCAAGTTATTTTTACGTGAAACTTTTAGAGCCTTATGTTTATGTAAAGAAAAGTGAATAAAACGGAAAAACTCAATGTAAACGGGGAAAACAATGTTTTCTGGGACGACAAAGATAGATATATTCTTTGCCATGAACATGACAGAGATAGCAGACCATGACGTCAAAAATGTACTTTTGTATTTGGTCCACGCAGAATCTTTAAAACATGCACGTGGTAATTTTACTTAGAAAACAATAATGTTACTGACGGAAAATTCGCGGACGATTAAACATTAGGTTGATAATGAAATGGTTCGGTATAATATGAAAAATAAAACAACATACTGTGAAAACAAATGAACACTGTTGACGCTGCCTCTTGGAAGTTGAAACGGAACGTAGTTATTGCGTCAGACAATTTGAATAAGCTTGTGCGGTGTTGGCGCCAGTTATTCTTATTCATTCTTACTATAAACCCTCCGAGAATTACACGTATCACCAGTTTTTGCTACTTACAATTTCCTTAACGATTAACGTTGGAAAGTTGGTTTAAGGTGTATATTACAGTGCATTTTAAAAGCGGAATTGTGACTGTAGTAGGTAGTAACATTACTTTTCAGTTTTATTTAGGTCTTAAAAGTTAAGACCGCCGTCCGTATATTTTCTTTTGAATCTTAAATAGCACACTGAAAGCTATAAGGGCGAAGAAAGGTACTATTTAAATAACATGATCAACGCGGACTGCCCACAACTAAACAATCTGTTAAATACAGTTTCTTACGGGCCAGTAAATCGTTTCATTAACAAGCAGGTCGCTTTGCGCCGCATTATTTATTGTTGTCAGAGAAAAGACAAGGTAAAGAAGTTTAGAACAGTGCAGTCTAGAAGCCATACAATGATGTAAGTACTACTTTAAGTTTCCATGTTTACTCATTTATTTTTGCATTGCACCTCTATATAAGCAGATTGCTCATTGCTATCTGTAGAAATCTATAGCCATATCTATAATATCTCTTGTGATAAGCATACTTGAGTACCTACCGCTTTTTGTCCTACTGTTTTTTTATTATTAATATTCAAGTCATGTTGATAATCTATCACTTCTTTTAAAGCTGATAAAATGATAACGTATAAAGTAATCTACGCATTTGTCAAGTTGAATATTATGTATCACACTGGAAGAGGATTCCTATATTTTTAAATTGTGTAGTGCTATTTATTTTCATATGATCATCATTTTATCTATTTTGCATAGAATTCAGACAAAATAACATACTTACCTAAACTGATCTGACTACAGCTGTTCATCCGTGTAGTCGTCCATTAGAAATATTGACGAAATTGGTGTTTTTTGTTCACTTGTGGTACAAGTACTATTTTTTGGTGGAGTTTTGGCTTGTGGAGCTTGTGGATAAGTAATAACAGCCGCACGGGTCGATCCATTTGGTTAAGCTACGCTTGCCGGGGTTGGTCCGTGGATGGGTGATCATCTTTACATACCGAGACTCCTCCGTGCCTCGGAAAGCACGTCAAGCCGTTGGTCCCGGCTGTCATTCGTGGATCTTTGACAGTCGTTACGGGTCGTCAGATCAGAAGCCCGAAAGTCTGACAACCAGTCTTACCAAGGGGTATCGTATTACCCAGTTACTGGGTTGTGGAGGTCAGATAGGCAGTCGCTCCATGTAAAATACTGGTATTCAGATGCATCCGGTTAGACTGGAAGCCGCTCCATGTAAAATACTGGTATTCAGATGCATTCGGTTAGACGAAGCCGACCCCAACATAGTTGGGAAAAGGCTATGCAGATTGACTTGGTGTGGCTACGTATCTTTCATTACCAGCATTATGCCACTAATCCATATTCTGGCCTATTTGCCCCATTGTTTGCTAGAAATTGTATACACACGTGTAGCTATTATTAGTTGGGTAAGGCCGTGTAATTATGTACATAGTAACTCTTGAGACATGAACAAATTAGTAACACACGGTAACGCAGTAACGCTCGCGACCCATCTAAAGCTAGGTCTACAATGTAATAAACTAATTCAGCAATCAATTTTTGCTAGTTGTTGAATTAGTTTTTTTGACACGTTCTGCACTGATTTATAAAGTAAAATATAATTTGGATGGTTATTTAAAAATAATAAAAGGCCATGTTTGAAAACAATTTAATTTTTAAGCGAGTACTCAACTAATAAAAATATTAAGCCGTACCAAACCGACTTCAATTAACGGTAATAATTTTCAGTTAGATTGCAAATGTTAAAAACCAAGATTCAAATCACTCAGTAATCTAAACAAATTATTAGTAGTTTGTACACATTATGAGCGTGCATACAGAAGACTATGCAGATTCTGCCAGATGCATCATTATCAATTAAATCTTAAGATAAATATTATTGTCTTATTTCTATCAGTAAAATTTATCTGAATAGAAGAAAACTGAATAATCGTATATTGCGTATCATCTCACTAAATTTTATATTTTCACATGTACATATTATTATTTTAATTGTTAGCTTATATAGTGTACCTTATGTTGAAACAAATAAAAAACGTTTGTAGTTACTGGTAACTAATTTTATTATTAAATTTTACAATAAAAGTTTTACATAAAAAAAACATTAATATTTTTTTTAAATATGACAGTTTTTCTGTCCCATCGAGCTTTCAAATCACAATAATTTCTTAAACAAAGTAAACTCTATCACAACTTTCATTTTTTAAGAAGTACTCTTTCGAACTCAATGTTAACTCAACTTTCTTAACAACATTTGATGTAGGAACTATATCTCTGTCGACCTTTTTTGGTTTTACAAATTTTAAAGGATTATTAACAGTTTTTAAAAAATTTATACAGTAAAATGTCTCAACCTCTTCATTTGAGACGTTTTCAATAAAACCTACATAGAACTTCCAAGTTTTTTTTTCGTAATACTTAACAATCACACTGTCACCTTCATTATTTTCAATGTAGTTTGTTTCTTTTTCATTAAAGATTCGTGGCTCTTTTTCTCCTCCAGTTTGAATATTGTGATATTTGTTATTTTCTTCTTCTCTTTGTATTCTATTTGTGATTCCCGTAATTTTGTTTTCTGCTTCAACAAAATTTTCCATTTTCTTGGTCTTGTTTTCTACTTTTATTTGAACTAAATCCACGGTTTGCTTAGTTTCGTTTTCTTCTTCAATTGTATCATTTTGTGTTGTTATAATTCTGTTTTCTTCTTCTATTTGAACTCTATTTTCGGTTTCCATAGTGCGGGTTTCGCTTTCCTGTTCTATTTGGTCCGGTACTTGATTTTGTGCTTCCTCGTTTTCGATTATATTTTGCATTATTTCTGATTCATTGTCATAAAAATCTCTCGCAAATTCTTCTAAAAGTTGTTCGTCATCATCAACACAGTAGTCCGAAGAATCGTGTAGGGAAAATATTTCATCATCAGTGTCTGTTGTATCATCATTAGAGGCAGGCTCTTTTCTTTTCAATGTTTTTGTATTAATTTTTTTTATCTGCCTTAAACCTTCCTTTGACGTTGATGGAATTGGATTGTCATAAATATTGTTAGTGTTTTTATTATATTTACTTGTTGATAAATCATAATTTTTTGAAATTACTGTTGTCTCTGGCCCAAAAAAATTCGTTAAATCCGTAAAGCCTCGGTTTTCAGGTAAGAATGTAACGTCGGATAAGATTGTGACTTTATTTTTATTACTGACATTTTCTTTATTTGTGATTTTCATCTTTTTCTCAATTGGTTTCTTTTCTGAGTTATTGTCTCCTTTTCGTTTATTATCCTTAAGCTCTTGTTTTTTATAAAGTACATGAGTTTTGATATTTAGGCAATTGCAGAAACCTTTAAAAGTTTCTGTAGTTGTATTGAAACAAAAACAACTAAGGCATCGGAATTTGATACTGTTCTGTAGTTCTGATGAATCTGTATTGTTGACAATTTGATGCAAAGACATCGTTTGAGGTACCGGTATCAGGTTTTCCTTTACAGAGTATGTTTTAATAGCGTCTTGTGATATATAAAATATTAATATTTTAGTATCCGATTTCTGCAAAACTTCGTAAGCCATTTCAGCATTTGGTATGTCAACGCCTTGTGAAACCACATTATCAAGGCGTCGTTTTACTGCCGCACCCACTCCATCAGCCGCTCCTTTTCCATGCGACGCTTCGCTAAAGTTCCAGGTGGAGTATGGGAATCCTTTTTCGTTTGTAAGTTTGGAAAACAAGTAAAATTTTTTTTTCTGTTTATATTGGCTTGTTGGGCCGTCCGAAAAGAAGTGAATCCCTATAACATTCGGAAATTCTGTTCTTATGTATGTTAATACTGGCTCCAAATGTGCCCAAATTGCTTCTGGGCCATGCTCGTTATTGGGCGAAATGGACGCAAATGTCTGAGGCTGCCTTTCTTTGGTGTATAGGACTCCAGTATGTATGGTGAGTTGGGGCTTTGATGCCCCCCAGTGCATAGACTGCACTTCTTTCGTTAGTTTACAGGTATAATTTTCGGAGAAGTCAATATGCACTGCAACTTCATGTACTGTTAAATTTTTTATGCAAGATAAATACTGTGAATATTGGTGTTTAATATTATATACGTGTTTCTTTAACGTGTTTAGGTCATTATTATACAAATTTGTTAATTCAACCATTGTGCTATTAATTCCTTTTTTTACAATTTTTTCGGTACTTTTGTTTGTTCCGTCACTTTTGTCCACATATTCGTGTTTTTCACGTACAAATTCTTCCCAAGTAACCATCTCATCGCAACTGTGAGCATCCCAATCAAAAATAATATCCTTATTTCGACATGTAGCACAATCTCCATAGGCACATTCCTTTGAATTAATATCACACACTACTCTTGTAAAGATTTTGTCGAAATTTTTGGTATCAATCAATCCTGAAGCGTATAGCTTGTCAGTTTTAAGTATGAAATTTTCATGTTTTATGCATCCGCATGTGTCCCGATCAGAGAGTTTTGGACGTAACACATAGAATGGCTTATGTTTCTTGAATGAAGAGAATTTTGCTTTACCGCCTTCGTTTTTGTATTGTTTATAGATATCTTTTAATGTTTTCAGTAAATACCTTCTCTGTCTTTTTATTTTCTTCAAAGTTTTTACCTCTTTTTTTCCCGCCGTTGCCCTACTCACATCGTCTCTTTCGTAAAATTGCTGTATTTCTTCCACCATTTTTTTGTATCTTCGATCTGTATATGCTTTATTGCGCCGTGCTCTTCCTTTTAACCCCAGTATAAATGTCAATTTACGCTTTTTCCTATATTTCTTCACAACTTCGTTTTCTGTCATTTTTTTGAAAATGTTACGTTCATCATTGCTCTTTGTGTCTTTATAAGCATTTTGTATCACATTTGTCAAAATATTGTGCTCTAAAAGAACCCTTTTCACTTTATCTTTTTCTTCATTTGTAATATTTGGTAAATTTTCTTCTATAAATGAGCAAGTTTTGGATAGAGGTGTTACATTTTGATTTATTTTTGGTATTGCGTTTTTTTCTTCTGATTGAATTAGCAAAAGATTCTGTAATTGAGTATTTTTTTGGATTAATCGGTTGTTTTGCTTTCGAAATTTGTCGATTTTGTTGCCTAGTAGTTTTATCCTTGTTTCATATTTAGTTTTTTTGGCGATCCACATTCTGTATATTTTTTTTCTTTCTCTTTTTATTTGCAGGTCAATTGATTTTTCCTGTTGATTATCAAGAGGCCCATCAAAATTTTCATTGACAGAATTTCCTTTTCTCTTTCTTCTTTCTTGTCTCTTATTTTCTCTCCATTTAAGTCTTTGTTCGATTATTTTCTCTTCTACGAGCTCTTTTTTTATTTTCTCTCTATACTTCCGGTTTCTGTCTGCATTACTTTTTAGAACTTGAGAAAACTTTTCAGGATTACTCTGCCGCATACGGTCTCTATATCTCTTTTGTTTTTCGGCAGCCGATAACGGAGCCATCTGAAAACATGAAATAACATGCCCATTCACCACTCGCATACAATGTTATGATATTAATAGACTTTTAAATGGAAAATAATAAAGCTTCCGAAAAACAAATTAAATTTCAACGATCTGTGGTTGACTGAATACTAACTAAGCTGTGTTAACATGAACTTCCGAATAAAATAATAAGTATCCGAAAACATAATTATGTTCTGCTAAAATAATCGTTTTCTTAAACTAACCAGCTTGCAGCCGGGTGCAGAGCGATAGGCACCGTAGGATGCAAGAGCGAGCGAAAGGCACCCCGAGGTTAGGTTTGGTTAGGTTCCTTTAAACCCTAAACACAGAAATAGGAGCCCCGCGTAGCAGGCCCCTCGACATAGGATGCAAGAGCGAGCGAATGAGAGTACAAATACGTTTGCCCGGGTGCAGAGCGATAGGCGATGTAGGATGCAAGAGCGAGCGAACGGCACCCCGAGGTTAGGTTTGGTTAGGTTCCTTAACGGGACTCCGTCGACATATGATGCAAGAGCGAGCGAATGAGAGTACAAATACGATTACCTAATATTACGTCAGCAAATGCTGTATTGATTTTTCGGTATTTTATTCGGTAGTTTCTTTATTTGTATTTGCATAAAAGTTGTCGGAAAATTAGTATATACTTACAGCAGTAAAATTCATATTTTGAGTATGCTCATAAATGTTAATTTTTTTTTCGGAATTTATTCCTACCCCTTTTAAATTAGGTGTTCGAATAGAAACCAGTTAATCCATTTATGTCAACAAATAAAAAGGATTAAAACTAAGTTTCTATTTTTTTATTGATAAAATTTAAGCTAGACAATATCTACTAAACAAAAATAGGAAAAAGAAAATCAGTTGGCAAACGAAAAAGGTGATGAACTATTTTGTTTTTGCCTATTTAGGTAGTTACATAATTATTGTCCTGCCTGTTTCTTTTTCTTTCAGTCAAAAACCTCTTAGAGCAGGTCAAAATGAATCAGTAGCAAGAAAAAAAAAATTGTAGATTTGCAAAAAGTTGGTTAAATTCTAAAAATCACCAGAATAAATCTCCCTTGAATGTAAACTCTGCCTAAGATATGTCCCGAGTGTTACGTAACTCTCTTAGTAACGTTCGGTATCACTCGGGACACAAAAATGTTGCGAAGCTAACCTAAAAATCTAGTATGTCATAAAGAAACGCAGATTATTACCACAACCCAAGCTTTTTTTAAAAAGTAATAATGTAGCTATGAGCGGGACGGATAAAAATAACGCTAAATATGCAATACGAACCTTGAAATTGGTATTTTAACGCCTCGAAATAACCTGGACAACTCGTTCAACTCACTGAAAAAGCCGGATCACGTGGAAGATTGTACGAATTTTTTTTTTTTTACATTTTGACATAATAAGCATCAGTGTTGCCGCGCCAAAAAATCTATTTCAGCTATGGATTCACGCATATTGAGCCAGTATTTAGTAACTCTCTTAGCGTAACGCTTGCGACATGAAATTCCGGGACACATATTTATGTTCAAATAAAATGTTATGAAAACTTAGTTAAACTAAGAAAATACGAGCATTATAGAGGAAAATTAGTAATAAATTCATTAAAAGCAACTTCCTAGCGCTAGAAGACATTTTTTTCAAAATTGTATAAACATAAAACCCAAGAGATGTATTTCGGACATGCTATTTTTGTATGGGAAGCAAAAATTTGCACTTTTAAAAAATACAAAAAGTAATAGTAAATTGCAAGTTATGATAAATTTAACGATGATCACTATTAAATCATGATTCATATAATCAGTTGTCACAATATTATCGATATCAGCACGGTATTTAATGAGTTATTATGAAATACTTTCTTCGGACAGAAAAAAAAACGAATTGTACAATTTTACACGGCCTTACCCAGTTAGGTACTTACTCTGCCGCCGTAAGTGCGCCCTAAAGGTAAACGCACACTTGTCTGCGCCGAAAGAATCGACTACGCCGCGCCGGCCGCGCCAAAGATCCTAGTAATTCTTCCGGCGATTCGTCCGATTTGGCTCGAGGTTTCATAGGATTTCATACAAGTAATTCTAAAATACGATTATTTCGGTTCCTTCGCTCCTTCGGCTCTTTTGCCTGAAATGTGATGTGGGATTCCCCCGAATGTCTTTTTATGTTCCATTTCGCTCCCTTTAAGTTGGGCACTCACGGTCAGTCCATCGTGCCAAATGGCCTGATGTACTACATCTAAAATTTGATATTGTATACCTCAAGGTTGGTTCCATATAAAATTTATTAACTTTGCTTGGGTAGTTTTAGAGTTGCTTCAATAATACGTATTTTTTCCCCACTTTTTATGTGGATGATGTTCTAGTTTCTTTTGCAGATAGTGGTATTACAATTTGTGTGGGGTGGGTACAGTCAGCGTCAAAAATATCGGGACGAACAGACTCATATCAGAACAGTTCATAATGATCTCAACAACTTAGGAAATTAAACTTTATCTTAATTGGATAAAGTTCTTGTCATAATGACAGTTGTCGTGTACTGTCTTCATTCTAAAACATTCCTTGTGTCATTGAGTTAACATTTCATTTTCATAGTTGTTTAGATCATTTTGAACAGTCTGTTCGTCCCGATATTATTGACGCTGACTGTACGCACGACTACAGATCAAGCTATACATTTCCAGTATAAGCTGATCTCGCATTGTATAGGATTTCCTTACAATGAGAGATCAGTGTAAACTGGAAATGTATAGCTTGATGTGTACCACAACTAAAAAGTGAAAAAGTGGCAAAAAGCGTAGAATACATTTAACCAAACGCCGACTTTCGAATTGAATGTTATTTTTCACTTTATAGTATTGTTTTTGGAATTCGGTTGTATTTTTAACCGACGAAAAAAAAGGAGGAGATTCTCAATTCGACACGGTATGTTTTTTTTTTTTATGTATGACCACGCATAACTTTTTACAGTCGTCCGATTTAAGCTTCAATAATACCTATTTTTTCCCCACTTTTATATGGAGGATGTTCTAGTTTTTTTTGCAGGTAGTGCTATTAGAATTTGTGTGGGGTAGGTACCACAACTAAAAAGTGAAAAATAAAAACTTTTTTACAAAAAATACAACCTATTTCCAAAAACAACACTACAAAGTAAAAAATAACTTTACTTTCGGAAGTCGGTGGCAAAAACCGAAAGTACATTTAACCAGACACCGACTTCCGGAATTAAAGTTATTTTTTACTTAGTAGTGTTGTTTTTGGAAGTCGGTTGTATTTTTTGTAAAAAAGGATTTTTTTATAAAAAGGTTTTTTTTATAAAAAAGTTTTTGATCACCCTGACACTGACCTGCAAACTGCAAAAAACGCAAGAAAATTTGAATTTCGCGGGCTACATAAGCGGCATCCCTTTAAACGGATTTGGTTTGGTTCCAAAGGCAAAGAATAATAACTACTAAAGGCTTGAGGAAAAACATGCTGAATAATTGAACACAATCTACTTTCACCCACCTCACCTATAAACCTGTGCATGTTAAGGAAGTATGCGCTTAGGTAGCCCGCGAAATCTAGCGATTTCATGAAATCGTGAGGTTTGAGATCAATTATTCTAACTTATGGAGTTGTATTGCTGATTCTAATGATTATAATTCTGTAAAGCCATGTTAGTTACGGCCGAGAATCATATTTTAATCATCATACAACCTGACACTGACCTGCAATTTGTAATAAAAACTTTTTCCATAAAAATACAACCAACTTCCAAACACAACACTACAAAGTGAAAAATAACTTTAATTTCGGAAGTCGGTGTCTGGTTAAATGTATTTTCGTTTTTTGCCACCGACTTCCGAAATTAAAGTTATTTTTCACTTTGTAGTGTTTGGAAGTCGGTTGGTATTTTTTGTTAAAAGTTTTTATTTTTCACTTTTTAGTTGTTGTACATACCCCACACAAATTCTAATACCTGCAAAAGAAACTAGAACATCATCCATATAAAAGTGGGGAAAAAATACGTATTATTGAAGCTAACTCAAAAACTACCCAAGCAAAGTTAATCAATTTTATATGGGACCAACTTTGAGGCATACCCTCTCGAATAAAACATTTTTTTTTCAAATCTGACGACTGTAAAAACTTATGCGTGGTCATACATTAAAAAAAAAAAAAACCTGTCGAATTGAGAACCTCCTCCTTTTTTTTTCTTCGGTTAAAAAACGTAAGAAAATTTTAATTTCGCGGGCTACCTTGTCGCATCCTCCTTAAAAACATCCACTTTTTCATACACCAGAAAATATAAACAGTTTGTTCTCACCTCTGCATCTGTTTCGCTGAAAGCTCATGGATGTTTGTTTCTGTTCGAGGAATTAATAAAAAAAGTTGGAACTTATTCAACACGCTCATCTACAGAATATTTTCGAGGAAAGTAGAAGTGAGCTGTGTTATCACGCGGAGAATGTTGACATTGGTAATACCAAGAAACAAGAATAAATTAACGAACTTTCGGAACAGGAAAAATATAGTCAGAAACATTGTAAAAGACATGATAACTGTAATCATAAAGTACCTATTACAGACACTGATAGTGTTGGTTCTGGACTTACAAAATAATTGTGTCACGTACTGTCATCATTCATCATCAGCGTTTATTAGAAGAAGATGAAGATGTAGCTTCGCCATATCCGAGCCTATGGTGTTTTAGATGAACGTTTGTTGTTGTTTCGTACCCACCTCTTATTTCTACATTATTATCGTAGGTTCAATACGGAACAATATTATAGACACTTACTGAAATCCACCACACCTTACATAAAAAACTGCAAAAATTGCAAATCATTCTTGTCATGTTTAGATAAACATGATAAGAATGATTTGCAATTTTTAGATAAACCATTCTTGATTGACGTCATAGGTACAGCGCGCTTCGGAGGCCCAGACGGGCTAGCAGTCTGTCTACGGCGATATTCAATGTAGTCATTCATATGTTGATTTCTACAGGTCCGTATCCGTATGTAGAACGGTGTCGACCGCCAATCTTCCTTGTAAAGGTCGTTTTGTTTGTTGGACGTTTCTTATTTTTTTTTACGCTTTGGACGCTAAACTATCTAAGAATATTCATCATACATACCTAACTAATTTATGTTGTTCATATTGAAGATCGCAAACAAAAGTTTTATTTTTCCATTGTTCTTAGTAGATCATCTAGGAATACAAAGTAATAGTGATCTAGATCAGGGTCGAACAAGAAATGATTGTCGTCTAATGTAAAAATAGAGATATGTAACCTATAATATATAATTATAGGAATAAGATCTTGTAGGTAGGTACGATATAGGTACCTATAATAAATCATCACAAAGAGTGACAAGCAACTCTGGTTAAATAAGGTACTTAGTACGTTTGAGCGCAACAATAGCGTATAAGCAAAAAAAAGGTTATTCAACCTAGTTCAATGCTAGGAGAGAATGAGTCATTCGCAACCTGTGAAAATAACACAGGTACTTGAAAGTGCTTGTGCGTATCAATCCGACATGTATCGACTTGTAGGCACACTTGATGATTCTAGGTACCTACTCCTTGGTAGAATACCTACATGCTGCTCCGATGTTACTTGGAAACAGGAAAAAAAATATTTACCGTTGACTGTGACCTGCAGCGATAATCCTGAGATCTTATGTCATACATTATAACGCGTTTCTATTTGTTAGTAGGTAGGTATGTCTTTATCGGAAGCCTTGATTCTTGTAAGAGTGTCATTCATTCTGACTTGGAAAGGATGCAATGCAAACAGTTTATCCTCTTCCGCTGGCATACAGCTTTCTCTTTTGGTGCCTATTATTAGCTATATAATCAGCTTATTTTTTAGTTATAAGTAGGTATTGTGTTTTTTTCATTCCTTCGTCCGTCTAATAAAAGGTTTCTGCTTTCTGTTTAACCGACGAAAAAAAAGGAGGAGGTTCTCAATTCGACACGTACGTTTTTTTTTTTTATGTATGACCACGCACAACTTTTTACAGAGTCGTCCGATTTGAAAAAATGTTGTTTTATTCGAGAGGGTATACCTCAAAGTTGGTCCCATATAAAATTGGTAGTTTTTGAGTTAGCTTCAATACGTATTTTTTCCCCACTTTTATATGGATGATGTTCGTTTCTTTTGCAGGTAGTGGTATTAGAATTTGTATGGGGTATGTACCACAACTAAAAAGTGAAAAATAAAAACTTTTATACAAAAAATACAACCGACTTCCAAACACAACACTACAAAGTGAAAAATAACTTTAATTTCGGAAGTCGGTGGCAAAAACGAAAAAACCAGACACCGACTTCCGAAATTAAAGTTATTTTTCACTTTGTAGTGTTGTGTTTGGAAGTAGGTTGTATTTTTTTGTAAAAAGTTTTTTGTCTCTCTAGGACAGGTTGGGACTGTAAATCTTGACCAGACGATAGATCAAGATTTCCATTCCTATCCAGACTTCTAACAAATTCTATTTGCTACATTGAAACAGTTCATAACAATTTCCTTAAAAAAAAAACTAGTTTTGTTTACAAATTCATAATACCTACTTAGGTTAAATAATAAAAATAGGTGAATCACTGCACAAAACCATTACTTATATAACGGTATATCAAGACTACATAATTAAATGATGACATAAACCGATATTGTTGATGCAATACTTGTTACTAACTTGATTTCTTAAAAGAGTTTTTAAGTGCTTTATTTACTTTTTAAAATTACTTAAGTAATCTCTTTTCACAGCGGACAGCGGCAAGATCACCCTTTTAGCTGTGTTTAATGCTAGATAACTGTCTTCGGTAACTTTTATTTATGTTATTTCACGCCAATAATGATATGAAAATAATAGTACTTGTTTTGCAGTCGCGTTATGCTTATGATATGACTCATGATGAAAAACAGTACAGTATCCCTCTTGTTTTGTACGACGTGATTCCCCAACTCTACATACATACAACAACGTATAGCTCTATTATCTTTATACAGCACAATAGCGTGTAGTGCTACGGTCTCGTGACCGTGGTAATAGCGCGATGCTATTGGCTCGCCGAGTTGACGTCATTTGAGCCGACCAATAGCGTGGAAGGAAAGATATTTTTAGAACGCAAAAGTTGAGTAGTGGGGATTTAGGAAAACTGTATGGGTCGCCACTGCCGTGAACGAACATTGCACAACGTTTTCTATGTTCGCACGCAGTGCACGTATCGCTGCTTGCAGTTGGTTTATTTAGTCCACTGAAGTTCATCAACAACGCTTTAGAAGTTGACGTGTTAAGAAAAGCTTTCGCCTATTATCCTCTTCATTTGTTGTGAGGGTAGCGAATACTATCAGTAAATAACTGGAGGCATTACAATATTTGTTCGTAACAAGGTGAGTTTTATAAACTTATTCTTTACTCTGAAAAAATACTTAGTTTGTTCATATCTTGATATGCAATAGGGTAATATAATTGGGTGGGTGAAATAATTTCCATTGGTGGGGTTCTAATAAGAATCGTATTTTAATTTATACCCAAATGGGTACATAATGTCACAAAATTAAATCTTGTGCAATAATTTGGTGCGTAGGACTTTTTTGTTATTTGCCTTTAAATTGTTGACGTTGCCTTAGAAAGTCCTAAAGCACAAATGTAAAAGTGTGTGTTTGTGGACTCTGTGTCAAAATTCACGTTAGTTAGCGAATTCTTGCACAATGATTATTTCCGCCCAAAGTTTAGTGATACATGTTTCAACCTGTCGAGAAGCCCCGCGGTCACGTTGCTTCGTGTTCGTACTTACATTAGTTCGCACGCCGCACCATCGTTCTAGAAAATGCGCGACAATTTAATCTTTTGAATGCCCTCTTAATGACGTTATAAAATTCCATTCATAGCCTTGGTATATTTGGAACAACTTTGGGACTTGTTTTGTAACCCTGAAATTAACATAGTACTTATATATTTTCTTTCCTTAAATCATTTAGTGGGTGTACGTTTAGATCATTATCATTTTACCTACACAAAAAGTTAACCTTTGCTTGCTGCGTGGTACAATTCGTGACGCAATTGTTCGGTGGTAAAATTCCGTAAAATAATTAGATTCTAGTTGGTACTTTTGGATGTGGTCTTGGGAATTCTATGTAGAGGGAAATTCCCTCTACATACCTATATTCCCTCGGGGAATGACGCATTTAATGAGGAGCAAAAACCATGGTGTTGTGAATTGTTACTCATCTTTAATACCTTACGTTGCTGACGTTTTTTGATCCATTTTCCTTATTCACAAGTTCGTTTTTCTGACACTGGCGGTTTGCGTCTGTTTATACATCAGTAGGAGTACCTACCTACCAAACTACTTTATAGGTACTTGTTATCACGCTACTTATTTTTTCCCCGACTTCTAATTTTTTATTTGGTTAGTTTTATTCTGAAATTGTTGGAAATATGCCAAACCTCGACGTTTAGACGTATTAGTCGGAGACAAACAACTTTTTCTATAAGTAGTGTATTTATAACAATGTCTTAATAGGTACATGGTGAGCAATTTTGTAGACTAGGTTGGCATGTTGCTTTTAGTCAAACAAAAGATGCATTCAAAGTTCCGGCTAAAACCGATTAAAATTTTCCGTAGGCGACCTACGATAATAATGATACCAACAAGGTTACATCGATAACTACGTCAATCAATTCTCGAACCATCAGAAAATAATATATTATTTTTCTACCAATTTTGTTATCAGACGACATTTACGACGTGAACTGTTTTTCTTTTTGATAGTCACGATAAAAAGAGATAGTATCGCTATCTAAGAACGGGATAATCTTGTCCGCGGGAAGCTATAAAAGAGAATACACTGATATTAATAAACTATTTCTGTTTGTTCCAGGCCTACATTCGGCACCGTTAGTTGGTTCGGAGCCTAGAAGCTTAAAATTTCTATAGGAGCTCAAGAAGAGTTCAAAGAAGTAAGTAATTGCGTTCACCCTATTTTCCGAATTAAATTTTTTGTTCACAGGAACCATCGGAAAATTTCAGACCCCGAAGAATTTCAAAATTAAGTTCACATAGCATTGGTGGAGTTGGAAAACTTAATTTCCTCGAGAAATTTTCTTGATTTTTAAAGATGCACTACTAAGATAAAGTTAAACTTCTTTATTCAAAAAATTTGAAGTTTTAATTGGTTAAATTTTATCAAAATTTTATTTAAAAATTAAGTACTGAACTTTAAATTCTTGATCGATAATTTAATTAAATAATGTGCATAATTATGTCGCGTCTACATTTTTACTCATAATGTTCCAGCCGTCATACTACCCACCATCTTTTCATTTCTTTTGTTGGCCTTTTATTCCAATAACTTGCACGTGTGCCTGCTCTTAAATATTGGTTCTACAACAGTTGAAATACAAACCACAGATTCACAAACTCCAACATTAACGTACCTACCTAAAAAGATAAAAGTAAATGCGTAGGTACGTTTAGCAGATAATTGAGATAGCCCGCAAAGTTCCAAGGACATAGAGATTACAATTCAACTTTGAACATATACTAAGTACCTATTCATATATACATTTTCCTTAAGATTATTACTCATATTTAGTTAATTACAATAGATTTAAGACATTTAGTTAATTACTATAAAAAATAGCTTTAGATAGTTCTTAATTTACTTAGTATACAATAGGTACCTACATAGATAAGTTATGGCTTCGTCATTGTGAAGCGTTTTACCGCAGTTTCCAGTCATTATCATTAAGATAACGCTTCAATTAACTTTTAATGTAGATAAGTTTTTACTAACAGGAATCTTACAGGAATTATACTTTCGGTTAGTCGCTAAAATATAGCCACCGAAACCAAAAATGACTCTTTTCTTGATATTCATCGAACGCTCCTTATTTATTCTGAAGAGCGAACTTTTAAGGGCAGGTGACATTATGTTGATTGCATAACCACGGCGACTGAAAAAATGTGTTCTTTATTTCTTGAATTCCAATTTATAATCATATGTATAGTATTTAAATATTTATGCAATCATCATTCCTTCAATGCTGTTGTACAACTCCATTATATAACACACGTATGCTATGTACATAATTATTTTCATTGGTATTTCGATTTCAAGGTGTCGACCTTACAGTCACGGACGTTACGGTAGTCGTACAACACGTCATACGTGTAGGCAAGGTGTCCTTGATTGCTTCTACATTCTTTTTGTCTATCTCATTATGCAAATTAAAACAACTGTAAGCCGACGTTCGCACGGGCGTAAAAATATCGCGGCGGGATTTTATCGCGCACTGGATTCTCAATTCTCGGCGCTAAGCAGAGCGTTGAAAATCCAGTGCACGAAATAAAATCGCCGCGATATTTTTACGTTCGTGCTTGCGTCGACTAATTGGCTTACTGATGATGGAGCATAACATTCGCGTAATGTTTCAAACATTGGCAAAAGATATAACAGCGAAATCATTTTTTTCTCATTTGCAAATCCCCTCACAATCCTTGTACCTATGTTGTCCTACCATCTCCCACATCCTGCTTTATACGAGTATGCACACATTATGTTACGTCGTATCATTTCTGTTTGTAGTTCTATTCAAAATGGTTGCTCAAAAGATCACCTGTCCGAGTCGGAGCGACGATATCGGAAATCAGTACGATACGAACACCAAAAGACATGGTTTTTTCGCAAACGAGTCTCAATACTCAAACTGTTTTGAAAGTGGTAGAGCTAGATCGTTTAAAGACCGAGAAGAAGAATTACGTAAACGGTCTAACCGGAGTGATTACCGACGGATATTCAAGCAACACAGCAGCACCGTCTTCGTCAGTGGCTACAACCAGCAGCTTTGCAGAGGTAAGAATGGCACGCGCAATCGTGAGTACTAATAGATATAATGCATTACTATTATTAATAAGATTATTTTTAGATTCTCCTCATAATCTGAAATACATGCTAACATAAGATAACTCTGATTTCAGGTTTACTTGAAACCGGAGCCCCTGTTCGAGAGCGCAATGTTGGACTACGAGTTCTTCCAAGATCTGGTTCCGTTGTCCTCCGATCCCGCAAAGGAAGAAGTAGTACAGACCATTGGTAAGAAAAATTGTTTTGCACCCAGGTTAATTTTTAATGACAATCTCTTAGTGTTGATGAAAAACATCATAAAAGGAGTTTCTAAAAATCCTCACTATCTATTTAAACAAAAAGAGAAATCCTGACTGACTCGTCAACGCCCAGCCCAAACACTTGAACCTAGAAAGCTGAAATTTTGCACAGAGGTTTCCTTTATAATGTAGACCAGAAATAAGGATTTCCCGGTCGTACGTTCCCGTGGGATATTTTCCGACATCCACGCGGGCGTAGCCGCGGGCAAAAGCTACTAGTTAATAATCCAAGATTTGTTAAATTAATGTATCTTTTTCCCTCCTAAACAGATTCATCTAAGAAAACTGAAGAAAAGGCACTTAAGATCGACACACCATACACACCATTCTCACCGCAAGGTTGGGAAACACTAGACGTTAACTCCCAGTTTCCACAGGCGGTAGGCTTATACAACATCTCGCCGCACGAACCACTGTCACCGAACGACAAGTTCCCGCAGCACGACACCAACATGCCTACGTTCTCAGAATGGGACAAAGATAACAACATGCAATTTAAGGAAACATTCTTGGATATTAGCAGACTGCCAGTGGTCATTGGAGATTTAGCGTCAGAGATGGTCGCAGATACTAATCCGTGGCAAGGCCAGGATCCAGTAGAGTTGACCAACACACATGACTCCCAATACTATCATATGTACACTCACCCACCACAAAACACAACGCCATTCATCGATACAGAAGACTCCCTTGATCTTAAATTTGGATCCGTCATCCCTCGGGAGGTGGAGAGTAACAACGTGGTTGTTTCGGAATTCATTATCAATGAAGAGCAAAATTTAATGGGGATGATGGAAGCGCCGGCAATGCCGAGGGTAGCGGGACTGTCCGTGGACGTGTCGGCGCGTGCCCCGAGCTGGCCGTACGACACCATCAGCACTCCGGAGGTGCTCAGCTACGTCGAGCAGTTGGAGAAAGAAAAAGGCTCACAGCTATTGGTAAGTGTTCCAGACGAATCCCATTTTTGTTTACTGTCGATATTGGTACATTAAAATTAGATTGTAATTTGTCAAATGTTTAATTTTGTGTTTATCTTTGTTTCAGAAACCACCAGAGCACTGGCCCGCCCAGGACGTCTCGCTGTCCAGCTCAAGAGAGACGTTCACTGATCTCTCCTTCTCCAGTTTAAAAGAAACATTCACAGAAGTGGACACACCACCACCACCGCCGGTCGACTACGAGCCCATTACCCCTAAAAGCGAATCTCACATGGAATCAGACAACGATGACGTCAAATCAACAGCAAGCAAGAGGCGACGCCAGGAAAGTGATGAATCCGATGAGACTTACACGCCGTACTCCGAACAACCATCAAGAAAATATAGAAAAAGGAAACCGAGTGTTCCCATCAAGGACATGATTCTGGCACTGGAAGGTCAACCCAAGGCGCGAAGAGGGCGGCCTCCCAAGAGAAGGGAGAGCACAGTGTCCTCGGTGTGTAGTGTAGATGACAACTCGTCAAATATTTCTACACAGGAATTTAAATATAGGGAATTAAGAGATAAGAATAATGAAGCATCTAAAAGGTCTCGAATGAACAGGAAACTCAAGGAGCTACAAATGGAACAATTAGCAGATGAATTAGAAGAGAAGAATAAAAAGCTAAGAGTCCGAGCTGATATTCTAGAAGAAATGACAAAGAGGCTGAAGAATGAATTGATGTCCGCTATTCTCAAGAGCAAGTGAAAAGCGAACATCTTTGATTTTTTCGGTGACCTCAGTCTTGAGCAACTTGAGTTTCATGTTGAGTTGTTCGTCAAATCTATATTCATAGATGTGCTTTAGTACAAACTGTAACTTTAATAGGCACAAAGATATTGAGTTTAGTTTCTATGATTATAGATATAAAGATCTTGCCATGCATGCTAGATGCTGTATTTTGTAGTTTTAAATTCTTCAGTTGAATTAGTTGTAATCTATGGTCTATAAAACATTTGAATGTTAAAAAAAATAAACAAACATTTATACTTAAAAATAATATAATTGTAATTAATTTACAATCTATTAGTTAAATGCATGGTTTGAAGTTTATTTTCTCATTAAAAATTGTCTTGTATGTTATAAATTGTAATTTAAATAAATTGTTGTAATAAAATGATCCAATTTGTTTTCCTTTCCAATATACGATGTCACACAAAAAAACTAACAATGAGTCGATTGAAAACATAAACAATATTATTGTTTTGAATAACTTACACTATTTTATTCCACACACGGCGAAAATGTCGCTAAAATTGATCTAAAGACCTACCTAAGGGAGAATGCGCTCTGGTACCCCGCGAAATTCATTTTTTTTGGGTTTTTTGCAATTTGCAGGTCCGTGTCAGGTTGTTGTATCTTGATCAAAATATGATACCTACGCGACAATAAAACATAATATGTATAAGTTAGATTTCGTGCAGATTCGTCGAACAAACGAAATCTGATATATTAATGATTTTTATGGTTAAAATTATGTATGTGTGGTATTGTCGCGTATCATATTTTGAGCAAGATACAACCTGACACGGACCTGCAAATTGCCAAAAACGTAAGAAAATTTGAATTTCGCTGGCTACCTTAGCGTATTCCCCTTGAGCTGAAACAAAAGTACACACAAATTAATAACGATATCTGAATCCTGTGGTAGGTACTGTTATGGCGCCTCTTCATAATCGGCGAACATAGACGATTACCTGAAAACTCAACTAAACCACTGAACGGATTTCTATAAAATTTGGTATGGAGACAGATGGCATCCTGGGTAAGGATACGAAAAATGGCTTCTTGCAAGTAGGCTTAAAATGGCCGAAATCATTACATCTCAAAATGGCCGTTAGCACGTTAGTTCGCAAAATGACCAATCCTCAAAATAACCAAGGTGAAAAAGGGTCGATTCTCAAAGTTCGATAAAGGGGCTACTTCGCAGAGTGCGTAAACGACAAAACGTCTGGCTGACAAAATAAATAAGAATGATATATGAAAAATATTTACCAAAAAGAGAATAGGCACAACACGGACTAGAAAAAAAAGGACTCCGCGCCACGAATATCGAAAGTGAAGCACAGTAAGTAACCGGGATTCGATACGCGTGGCGCGGAGTTCTTTTTTTTCTGGTCCGTGAGGCAATGTTGCCATTTTTCGTAATATTTCAGTCTGCAAAATAGGAGCACGCATGGGAGGCACTCTTAAAACGCTGCGTTGTTTTTTTTGGGAAAAGGAAAATGATTTTTCTAGACGTGATGGGAATTCCCCTGGCAGAGACTACGTACGAACTCGTACAAAAATCAACTTGGGTTGCGTTCAAAACGTATCGGAAAGGTAACGTCTGATAACATAAGATTTGACATACACACGGTGAGTTGCAGAAACGAACTTTAGTTTTAATGGAGACTTTGAATTGATGCTATCGCTTTCTTTTTGTTTGACACATAAGGAATTAAGGATGACATGATTTTAAAGTCTCCATTAAAGTTAGTTTCTGCAACCGGCTGATAGCTGATGCAATCATGCTAAACACAATTTCAATCAACGTGGCAACTATGATGATATACCCTCACTTCCCCCGCGACTTCATGCACATGAATTTCGTATTTTCTCCTACAAAATACAATCCACCCTCTTCGCTAATGTCTTAGCTTTTGTGATTCAAATTGGGTCAAGCTGGGGAGACGCTCTCCCGATCGGCCACCTATAAAACCTTATATCTTTTGAACCTGTGACCGGCAAATTTCGACTATAATTTTTTTGTGTTATCAAAATTAAAATCCCTGATGGTGGCCATGCCAGTGTCACACGCTAGAATATTGTCGAAACGTACATTTTTACGCCGAATTCGCGAGGTAATTTTCGGCTGGAGTGTCGCTAGTTTTGGCATACCACTCATACCAGCTTCGCTAGGAGTAAGTGTTCTGTGCATACCAGCGAGTGTAAAACCCGTAGTAGAACCCCTTGGTTCCAGCGAAAATACTGGGTAATTTTAATAAATAAGAAGAAAAAGACTTTGTACTGTAAAAAGGGTAATTATTTATTTATAATTCACAATTACAGTGTACCAAACAAAAATCCTTCAATATTACAAATGAAACGTTTGTCACGTTTTGACCAATTAATTATATTGTGACCAAACCCTAATCAGATTTATTAGGTACCTTTAGTTAACAACGATATTTCATCACGACCAAGGCAGGCACATCTGTACGCATACTTGCAAAATATATAGGAATATTGCAGCTTAACATCTTACCACTTGATTATTTTAAAGAATTTTGAGTGTAAAGATAAATAATACAATTAACATTCTAATAACCTAAATCGACTAAATATTTAACATAAAGACATATTCTAAAATATAGAAATTAGATTCCGTATGGTGGCATTGCAATCAACTGCAGTAAACTTCCTTCAAAAAGGACAATATGCCAATAATATAAAATTATGAAATATTAATTATTCACAAAAACAAAAGACATGAAAGTGCAGCACCTGACCTAACCTGTTCATATCAGAATTTAATGGAATATTTGCAGTTCTCAAAACCTGGCTATGTTAGCAACATTAACATTATAACTGTAACAAACCCATAGAAAAATTTACACAAATCAGTACAATATGGTCACAAATACGAGCCCCAGTCTTTACTGTGATGTCTTACTTAGCATAAGCAGATGTGGGTGTATATCCCACCCAGAGAAGTGAAGTAAATGTTAGAGCATTATGTGAGAAGCCACAACAAAGACTGGGGCCGACATCGAAGCAGTGTGAGCATATAGCAACCCTATTAATATACACGTATATCCACACCGCACTAGTGACTATCAATCGAGTTCTATTACATAGCACAATTTTAGATTGTCTTAGTGCTTATCGAGTCCGTTCTACACGTTAGACACTTTGATACTCGTAAATTTACACTTTACACTCGAGTCAACTGTAAAATGGACACTAATATGTAGCGCGCACACAAACTCTACGTTCGTGCTAATCGGATGCGCCGTCGTCGGCGTCCTCTAAGAAGCTGAATTTATTCGATGCAACGAAATTCTGTAACAAAAAGAAAACAACATTAACATACAACTATCGACAAACGCAATAAATGTATTATTTTTTATGAAGAGTTGTCTTATTTATGCGTGTTTGCTAAATGGAAAGAAGTAAGGGTTATAAATACCGGTTTTTCCTGTTCTTTCATCTTGGGCATGGTTTTGTCGTCGATTTCGTCGTGCCTGTCTCGCGAGCGGCTGGGTCGCAGGCGTCCGTTGCGCTCGTCGCGCTCTCGCTCGGCCTCTTCGTGTGTGTCCTTCTCCTTGTTCGTGTCTCTATCCTTGGGTGTGTCTCTATCCTTGGATGTATCTTTATCCTTCTCTCTCTCGCGGGAGTCGGGGCGACGTTCACGCGAGCCATCCCTGTAATCTCTATCATCTCGTGAGTCGCGCCTTTCGCCCGAGTAATCGCGTCGCCTGTCGCCCGAGTAGTCGCGTCGCCTATCGCCGGAATAGTCGCGCCTGGGGCGTCTGTCTCCGGAGTAGTCGCGTCGCCTGTCGCCCGAGGGCTCGCGTCTCTCGCCGCGGTCATCCTTGTAGTCGCGACGGTCGCGGTCATCCCTGTAATCGCGGCGCTCCGGCTCGCGTTTGTCGCGGTCATCAGGGCCCCGGCGGTCCCTGTCGTCCCGGTAGTCGCGCCTGTCTCGGTCGTCTTTGTAGTCGCGCCTGTCTTTGTCGTCCTTGGAATAGTCGCGTCTGTCTGTGTTATAGCTGCGCGAATCTCTGGGACGTTCATCTGCGAAAACATTATTTGAATCAGACAACATAATTAATTATGCTATTTTTAAAACGTTACAAAGTCACGATTCGAATTCATACTGTTACTTACCACGTTTAGGAGCGGCACGACGTTCGCCGGAATGATCGTTCTGTAAAGATTGAATGATTATTAAATTGTTATTCTTTTTTCATAAATAATCATATAAAAATATGATAAGATAATGTTTCAACTGACCCTCCTTCCCCAACGTTCCTTCTCTTCACCGCCGCCACGTCTGGCTTCCTCTTCTTGTTTACGAAGACGTTCCTCTATTTCACGTTCCCTATTAAAGTATAAAACAACCCATTAGCTTGCTTAGGATATTAATTTACAGATATCCATAAGTTTAAAAAAAATGTTGGTATAAAGCGACCGAGTCTAGCACAGAGCATGAACCGGTGTCTAGTTAACCGATTTTATTTTAGCACATGTTGTAAAAACATCCTGATAAAAATCGAGGCATAAAAATCTCGATATTTATAGTATGTGCTTTGTAACTTTTAAAGCTATTTACACTCAATTGCGATAACTCGCAATTGAGTGTAAATAGCTACCATTTCTAATGGTAACTAGATTGGCAACGAAAATTCTAATATAATAACAACACAATAACATAATACAATACCTTTAGGTCGTATCTGTATTTATTTTACTGTATGTATATCCTAACTAATATTAAAAAAAAAGAAAGTGAGTTTGTTTGTTACGTTTTCACGCTAGTTTTAGCGTGAAAACGTAACAAACAAACTCACTTTCTTTTTTTTTTTTTTTTTTTCTTTCAGCCGTTTGGCTGAACGGATTTGGATGAAATTTGGCACACGGGTAGTTTTCACGCTAAAATGGCTGAACGGATTTGGCACACGGGTAGACTATGACGTTATGGTAAGTTCCACCATGAAATAGGGGGGCGAGCCTACTAAATTCTAATATGGGGATTTAAATTAGAATTATGATTATGGTCCACAACTCGATAATATGCGCCACAGAATAGGTCTAATAATATAAGATAAAATAAAGTCGTTTTAGCACCTACAGATAGTCTTTATATCCTTCTGACTTTTAACACATTCTGTGCCTTGTTTAATTTACTTGTTGGATGGAAATATATTTGGAGGTAGTCAAACAGGCCCCGGCTCTTTACTATAGTAATCATATCATCTAAACTTCGCAACGGATTTTGATGCGGTTTTCGCGATTATTTAGAGAATTTATTCAGAAATGTATATGTGCCGATTTTTCAACCGTCAGATAACTTTTATCTGAGGAATAAATATGGCGGTTTGACATATTTTCTATACAAAAGCTGTCAAATGCCCAGATAAAAGTTATCTATCTGACTATTGAAAAATCGGCCCTTCATACATTGATATTAACTTACATCTATTAAAGTAATCTCTGTTTTGTTTAGTCGTAAGCACGAAGCTGGGGCGGATCGCTAGTATGTTATAAATCTTACTTGGCTGCAGTGTCCACAGGTTTAGCGGCACCGAATACTTTCTCAGCGGACACAGGTTTAGGTGCGACCTTTTCTGGTTGTTTTTCGTCGAGGCCGGCGCCGTCTGCGGGCTTCGTAGGTACCTCGGAGTCACGCGGTACTGTGCGCGGCAGCAGGTTGAGCTTCGGACGCTCACGAGGCTTTGCATCTGAGGAATTAGGGGTAAGTTTATTCTGGAATTATGGCGGAGATCTGAAAGTTGTTGCCTAGACCAACAGTTGGGAAAACCAACTATGTTGGGGTCTGCTTCCAGTCTGACCGGATGCAGCTGAATACCAGTATTTTCTATGGAGCTACAACCTATCTGACCTCAACAGTTCCACAACACAGTGACTGGGTAATTCGATACCCCTTGGTAAGACTGGTTGTCAGACTTTCGGGCTTCTGACGACCGGTAACGACTGTCAAAGATCACGAATGACAGCCGGGACTAACGGCTTAACGTGCTTTCCGAGGCACGGAGGATTCTCGATATATTAAGATGATCACCCATCCACGGACAAACCTCTGCAAGCGTAGCTTAACCTGCTGGATCAACCCGTGCGGCTGTTATTACTTAGCCTTGAGCTCCTCAACTTGGGATAGTCCATGTCGAAATTAAATGATATGAAATCAAAGGGATTTAAGATACTATAGAGATGTCACACAAAAACTGTTGATACATTTTTACCGACAACCAACCTTTGATTAGCAACCGTCAGATAGTTTGACATATCTAAGAAAATTATTTAATTTATCTCAATACTTGATAAATTATAAAATAGTAACGAAAATAAACCGTGTTGAATCGAGTCATTTTATCACTACGAGGATTGCAATACCACAATTTACTATTCGGCATATTTTCTTCGAAAATAATTTTCTTTTGGTGGATACGAATGTGACTTGACATGCAGGCGTACCGCATAAGACTGAGCGACTTTTGACCACTAGGGCTTAAGTATTGGATTACGATTTCGTTCGCTATGTCCCGTCTATTGTTAATAATAATATAATAAATAAATCTTTATTATCAGACCAGAGATCCATAAGATGCGAACAAGTTGGCACTTACTAACTAAAAACACAATCACTATAAATAAACTTATCTCTAATATCTGAATGACGGTCTGTGAGCCGCCATCCAGAGACATATAATTTGGCCATCCACCCTGCCGGCCACAGTAGCCACGAGGCTATTGGGGCTGTCGCGCACATCCCCGACGCTCTACAGAAGCGCGCCAGCCCCAGCATTACCCGGAACGTATAAGTAATATTTAATGTCTTTGTATGAAATAATGTTTATTTCTGTAATCTTTTAAGGCACTTATACGTCAATTTTTTATTTCTTTCTAAAACTAGATGGCGCTGGCATTTCCAACTTTACCGATCCCTGACAATGCCGAAACAAACTCCGAGGTTATGGTCTCTCAAGTCTAGCAGTCGAGTGCGATAGGGTGAGGTGTTTAATGTTGGATCAAGAAAGTCCACTGCTGAACACAATCTTCTCAAAGACTGGGCAAACCGTAATCGCTACATGTGAATTTGTAGTAAGTGCAAAATGAATTGATGCTGTTTTTTAATTTTGTTTGATAATTCTGACGAATTTTTTTTCTGTTTACTTAACATGGTTATAACGACTATCGGCAATAACAACCGCAATCCGACGGTCCCTTCGAAGATACTAATTACTTATTAATTAGTCATCACAACTTGAAGACTACTTGATACATACATTCAACAATACTTGTTACTTTTACAGTATCAAGTAAATGGCACAAACCTCTCGATTTATTGCTTATCAGATAAACCAAGAGGTTTGTGTGTGCCATTTCGATATGAATCAGTTTATAAAATGACAAAGACGTTTAAATTGTTTACAGTTAAAGATATAATAAATGTAGGTATAAAGCGACCGAGTCTAGCACTGAGCACAAACTGGTGTCTAGTTAACCAATTTAATATAGCACATGTTGTAATAACAACCTAATAAAAATCGAGGCATAAATATCTCGATATTTATAGCAAGTGCGTTGAACTATAACAGAATAAATAAATTATTGTTATACTCAAAAGTTAAAATTAGTAAATAGTAGTTTCCCTATCACTGTTGAACTGGTAAATGAGTTGGCTTTTAGGATGGAATCAATCATGTAATGACAAAGACGATAGATCTACACTTTTTAATAAACACACACAAAACTTTATAGTTACCTTCTCTGGGAGGTGGATCGCGCTCACGATCGCGGTCGCCGAAGTTTCTGCCGCCGAATCCTCTGCCCTCTCGACTTCTAAACAAACATTGGGACAGTTGAAAATTTACCAGTTTTATCACCTCTAAAAAGGATTTAATTGTTTTATTTTTTTGTAAGATTGGTTCTTTTCAGCTGATGTAAATCATAGAAAAACATTTTTAATAAATGTTACACACGGAGGACCAATGACCTGGGGATCGCACTTAGTGGCGAGAATCCACTAAATGCGAGAAGCAGCATATGCTTGGGGGAGGCCAATGTTCAGCACTTGGGATATCTTTGGACGGAAATGATGATGATGATGATCAAATGTTTTACACATACCCCCCAAATCCACCACCATCACGTTCAGCAGTGCGGAATCCGTCGCGGCCGCCGTACCCGCTGCGCTCGGGACGATCCTCTCGGTCGCGACCTCCGAACCCTCCACCTCCGCGCTCTCGACCTCTGTAAAAATACAACAAGTATGAAATATCACTACTGAAAATGTATTTAACCTGATAAAATTACAAAAATAATATCCCAGCTTTTATATGGCTCGTCGGGTTTTAGCAAGGAACCGTCACACAGGTGTGGGTAAAGCTACGGTTTCCTACTCTCTCTCCTTTGGGCACTTGCGCACTCTGGTAAGGAAACGTACCAGGGACCAACATCACAACAGCTGCGTACAGTTACTGCTGCTTTAACTGGCCATGGGTCATTTAATAAACACCTCTTTGTAATAGAAGTCACAGACAGTCCGCTGTGCAGGGCCTGCATGGAGGACGACGAGACAGGAGCTCATGTGCTTCTAAACTGCCCGGTGGTCGCCGCATACAGGGCAAAGTACTTCGGTAACCCAGGTACCCTCGGTAAGGTTGTCAGTAACATCAAGGCGCTGCTGGCCTTCGTTGAGGAGCTGGGGTGGATCGAATAATCTATTTTCCCACCCATACGCAAAATACGCGTATTGTCGTGGAGTTGCGGATACCAGCCCGTATTACTTATTAAGTTGGTGTGTTTTCCTAGAAAGCTTTTTTGACACCATAAAGTCAAACCCCACTGCCCAAAGATATAAAACCACTAGATTTACCCTCCCTGTACTTAGTTACGGGAAAAAGTGTATATGCTGAGAATAATGAGCTCAAACATCGTCTCCATGACGATCAAGTCAAGTCATTGCGTCATCATGTGTGAGAGGTGTCTAAACAAAACAGAAACGCGACTATCTTTTGACGCGGAAGGGCGAATTTAACGATTTAAATTTTTATCGCTGTCATCATTTTCCTGACAGTCGTCCGTCACTGCGGCCGTTATGTGCAGCCACCGCTCTCCTAGGAAACGATACAGCCTAACCGAGACGAGGCTCTACGAAGTCGAATACTGTAACATTACTGTGTAGTCTCGTGTCGCCTTCTGCTGACGCAGTTATTAATTAGCTAGTCAAAACTCGTTGCGATTTCACGTAGTCCTGAACAGAGAACGTTTGATTGGTGTATCCCACGTCACGACGCAGTAATGTGACGGTGGCTAAACATTCGACGTGCCATATTGGCAGCCGATATAAATGTAGGTATAAAGCGACCGACTCTAGCACAGAGCATGAGCCGGTGTCTAGTTAACCAATTCAATCTAGCACTATGTTATATAACGAATTATATAACCTCATAAATATCGAGGCATGGACGTCTCGCTATTTTTGAAATGTGCTGGACTAGTTCATTACTTCACAGCCATCAAACTCACATCATTTATTTCAATTAAATCATTTACATACGACATACCATTAACCGTTTTTTTTCCACATACAGGGTTACTGGTAATTCGACGTATATCCGTCAGGGGCTGATAAGGGGGCCAAAATGTAACAAATTGAACCCCCCATATGTATGGCTGAAATTCAATAGTTTTCGAGATATTTGAATTTTAAGAGTTTTTCGATATTTACCCAAAATTTGACATTTAATTCCAAATAAAAAAAAAATACATATTTGATTGGGTACCATTAAAAATGATGTTGTAGCTGGTACTTCAATTAAGCTATGGACATAATTAAAACTACTTAATTTAACAAAATAATTAAAATAATGAGCGATTCAAGAATAATATCTTATTAATATTTTCATTTTACGCTTCAAAAATGTTGTCTCGTCACAAAAATTACTATGACATTAATCGTACAAATAACTAAAACAACTTGCCTATTCTGTAAGCTTTCCAAAAAGATATAAAAGTCAATTTTAAAATACATAATTCGTGTCATGGCATGTGTTTGAACCGGCGCGGCGGCGCGCGGTGCGGGGAGAGAAATCATCTGTGTTTTTAGTTTATGATCCTCGTTAAAACAACCGATTTTACTGGCGAAATTCTTCGTGATGGGGCGGGGTGTGCGTGCGGGGGAGTACACGGCGTCTGCTGCGCTCGCGTCGCCTTCCTTAGCAAGTTTCGACTCTACGCCACGCAAGCACGTGTGTTGTTATCTTGCTATTAACCAATCTCTCATCGCGTTAATTTGTTATCGATCATTATTGTTAATTCTTGTTTCTCTTGATATTCTTTTTGTTATCATTGTTATTTCGGATAACATGGCTTCGTATTCTAATAACGAATACGCAGACATGTTTTGTTATGGTTTTGCCGATGGAAACGCGGCTGCGGCTCGGCGAGAATACCAACGCCGCTTTCCCGATCGTCGATTTCCCCTCGTTACTGTTTTCGGGAGCACCTATCGACGATTGTCTGAAACTGGCAGTGTTCAGAGAGCACAAGTCAACGCTGGCAGACCTCGACGGTACACGGCTGACGAAGAGGACACCATTCTTCAGTGTTTTTATTGATGACCCAAACATCTCAACGAACATTGTTGCAAGACAGCTCCGTATGACCCAGTGGAAAGTGTGGTCGGTAGTACATCTATCAGGTAGACACCCATACCATTATCAACCTGTCCAAACATTGCACGAGGGAGATCCTGCCAGGCGACTCGAATTTTCTCGGTTTATGTTAAACGCTAACGCTGACCAGGAACATTTCCTAAGAAATATTTTGTGGACTGACGAGTCAAAGTTTGACCGGGATGGTATAACGAATTACCATAACTTACATTTTTGGGCACCTAAAGTAGGCAGGAATAAAAAAAAAACTAAAAGAAACTGCGTCGCAAATGAGATTTCGCCTGAACGTATGGATGAGTGTTCTTGAAAATTATTTGCTGGGCCCTCATTTCTTGCCCCAAAATTTGAACGGCGAAAATTACCGAGGAGTTTTTAAGAAACAACCTAGACGATTTGTTGGCGGATTTTCCCGAAGAAATAAAAAACAACCTCATGTTTCAACATGATGGTTGCCCAGCACATTACCGGATTACTGTCCGACAGTGGCTAGACGAGAGATATCCAAACCGATGGATTGGGAGGGGATGGCCAATTCCGTGGCCAGCACGAAGCCCTGATATCACACCACTTGATTTTTACGTTTGGGGTCATATGAAGGAATTAGTTTGTGTCCCCAATAAATTCAGTCGAAGAACTTCGACAGCGAATAATAAACGCGGCACAACAGATGAGAACAACGTTCACATCAAGAGTGACGAAAACCGAAGTTAGGAAGAGAATTCGAACCTGCATTCGTAATCGAGGGGCTCATTTTGAACAAGATGTGTAAATTTTTTAATGCATTTTATTTCATACAAATACAAATGACCCTTTCTCTCCCCGCGCCGATTCAAACACATGCCATGCCAGGAATTATGTATTTTAAAATTGACTTTTATACCTTTTTGGAAAGCTTACAGAATAGGCAAGTTGTTTTAGTTATTTGTACGATTAATGTCATAGAAATTTTTGTGACGAAACAACATTTTTGAAGCGTAAAATGAAAATATTGGTAAGATATTATTCTTATATCGCTCATTATTTTAATTATTTTGTTAAATTAAGTAGTTTTAATTATGTCCATAGCTTAATTGAAGTACCAGCTACAACATCATTTTTAATGGTACCCATTCAAATGTGTATTTTTTTTTTATTTGGAATTAAATGTCAAATTTTGGGTAAATATCGAAAAACTCTTAAAATTCAAATATCTCGAAAACTATTGAATTTCGGCCATACATATGGGGGGTTCAATTTGTTGCATTTTGGCCCCCTTATCAGCCCCTGACGGATATACGTCGAATTACCAGTAACCCTGTATATATAGAAAGTACTAGCAATTCCCGCGACTTCGTCCGCGTGGAGGTCGTAAATTATCCCACGGGACCGTGATAAAAAGTATCCTATGTTCTATTCCAGGTCATGGTCTACCCATGTGATAAATCTTATATATAAAATTCTCGTGTCACAATGTTCGTTCCCGTACTCCTCCGAAACGGCTTGACCGATTCTCATGAAATTTTGTGAGCATATTGAGTAAGTCTGAGAATCGGCTAACATCTATTTTTCATACCGCTACTTTTTATCCCGGTCTACGCGGGTGAAACCGCGGGGCGCAGCTAGTTTCATATAAATCCGTTTAGCCGTTTTAGCGTGAAAGCATAACAAAAAAAACTCACTTTCGCATTTATAATATTAGTTAGTTATGATTACTTTCGTAGTACTTAAATACTTTTCTTAGATTGGCTGGAAGTTGAAAAAAAAAAAGATTAGTCAAGGCAAATGAATCTTACTCAAAGCGATCGCGTCCGAACGAGTCCCGTCCGCCGTACGGCGTCCGTGCAGGCTCGGCCGCTGCCGGCCGGTCTCCATCGCGCCAGCCACCCGGACGGTTGTCGGCACTCGCTACATACACACAAATATTATAGCTTTACATAGAAAAAATATGATAAAACAACTCAATTGATACATCACTCAGATTTAAGTAACTGATAGAAGGAGCAAACCAAAGACTAGTCTGAATTGAGTTATAGCTACGCTACGTCACAGATTAAACTAAAACAGCCGGTCAGAGGATATTCCAAGGGCTAAGAGGGCCAAGTCTCGTCCATGCGGAGTCCTGGACGGAGCCCTAGAGCCCGAGTTTCTGGTTACCTCCTACCACTATAAGCAGTACCCCTTGCTAAAAGGTTTGGTGCCATCAAGCACACGTGACCTTTACTCAGACCTTCCCGAGGCGGGTTGAGTAACTCAGATCGCCTATTTTATCGTCATATTATAAGATAGTAAGTATCAGTGTACACAAATGCGTCTAAAGCAAACGATGACAAAGCTTTAAAAGGCGCAGTGCCACACAAATAATAATGACGGCTCAAAAAGAGGTGATAAATCGACGATCATGTACTCTGTGTGTGCGCCCCAAGTGTGACATTACAGTTAGCTCCAACCATCAGGTTACTTATCATCATTGTGAATAAGAGCTGAGGAAATATATACAAATAAAATAAAAATAAAACTATTTACGATACCTATTTCTCCCCAAGTTTAAATAAAAGGTATGTGTTGGTGAATTTTAGGTTACTCTTCAAAGAAACTCCAAATATGCTAATATTTAGTCAACTTGTGTTGCCTAGATGACTAATAAAAGTGGAAGAAAAATTACAAGCAAGAACAGATAATCTTTACATTTAATTAGTTTGCAACATTCATTTGCTCATTCTAAACGAGCAGGCGTTGGCTTGAACAGGCCCCCAGACGTTGGAAGCAGCAGAGGCACTTTCAACTAAACGCAGAGAAAACAGGCAGAGGGTAAATCCTGTTAAAGGCTCTTCAGACAACTCCAGCAATGTTTTGAGTTGACGTTTGCCAAAACAAACAATTCCATCTGAACTTGGATGGACGGCAATAACTCTTCCCAATCTCCATTTAAGAGGTAGATGGTCCTTTACGATGACCAGAGAACCCAACTTTAGCATGTCTTTCCACTTGGTGCTTTGCTATAGCTCAGACACAAACTCTTTACTGCAACAAGCCCAAAAATGCTGGCATAGCTGCTCGCTCCGTTGGAGTTTCCAACCAGAACAACAACATACATAATCAGCCTATATTGTTCCCTCTGATGGGACACAGGCCTCCTCTCTTCGAGAGGGAGTGTGCTGTAATCTACCAAGCGGGCCCAGTGCGGGTTGGATGTTATGTCTTCGAATTTTTGGTTCTAGGACATGCCGGTTTCCTCACCGTTTTGGAGCAGTGGTAATCAAAGTATATTTACAAAAAGTACAGCCGTTCTAGGACATGCCGGTTTCCTCACCGTTTTGGAGCAGTGGTAATCAAAGTATATTTACAAAAAGTACAACCGCACCTGCCTGGGTTCGAACTCACGACCTACAACTCGTAAGTCGGGGCCGTTACCACTGGGCCAACACTGCGACAACACAATTCGCCCAAAAAGTCGACCAATTTAAAAGACATTTATGGTAATAAAACTGCAAACTTACTGAAACCCACGAAGGGGCTGCATAAAGGTAACTTGGCTTTGCTTAGTACACAGACGTATTATGTCACCCAAAGACAGGCTACGCAAAGATGCGTATTTTTATGACATCACTGTGAATCGCGTGACCGGCGATATAAGTAGCATCGAAATAAAATCTATATTTTGTACGCAGTGACGACTGTTCATGTCTGCAGTATGATAAACGCGTTCGATATTACATGACCTCTTTATAATTTAGCTGTGCCTGACAGGGTCTTTGTTACACCATCTATTTAATACCTATGGAATGCAATAAAGAATTGAGTATTGAGTAACCCATGCTACTGGGCTGACTGGCTCATATTTTTACGACAGCCTGAGCTAATCTGTTCGTGCAGAAACGAAACAAGGGAAGGGGAAATATTTAATTGATCCTCTAAAAAATATTATTTTAGGTCAATAAAATGGGAATTATTGGAAGATCATTTCTCTTTTTCAATAGGTCCCTCATTACTGAGGATCGTGGTCACTGTCCAGTGAAAAGGGGGTGAAAGGGGTCCCCCTTTAAGCGGACAATCTGCCTCCATCTACACTGGTTCAAAGTTGCTATTGCACCTGCTGAAATTTGCTTGAGGACGTAGTTTCATTTACTTGGTCGGACCATCGTGTTTTCAACCGGCCTCGTGGTCTCTTTCCTTCAGTATTGCCAACAATAACCAGCTTTTCAAGGCTGCTATCTCCCCTTCGCATTATGTGGCCGAAATAGGTCAAAATACGCTGTAGGCAAATTGTAAACAATCGAGTCTTGACATCGAGCTGGGAGAGGACACACACATTTGTTCAAGACAGTGCGTCCTGACCTTTATTGTAGTAGAAGGTCTATTTATATTTTTAGGACATCAAAATAGGAATTATTTGGGGTTCGATTAATTACACGCTGAAGGGAAGGGATGTTTTCTGATAATAATCATTTATACTTACAATCGCGTTCTCGATCACGGTCGCGGTCGCGATCGCGGTCCATGTTGCCGCGATCCATGTTGCTGCGGTCCATCGGGCCGCGTTCAGGGCGCGGTCTCTCGCGGCCACTTGTGTCAGGCATCGCACGAGGACCTGAACGCCAGTCACCCATTGTGCGTTCTGGGTCATATTCCCTACACAACACATACATAAAATTAGTACCTATCCAGAAGATTTCCATTTATAACAAGTATGTGTTGTGATAAGAGATCAGATATTCGGATGCATAATTTGAAATTAAAATTATGGAAGCGGCTTCTAAATTTTTATATAAATCCTGGGATTTCAGAAAATCTGGGAATGCACAACTAATCGGATACATAGTATGGAAAGGACTTTTTAAAAAATACTGGGACACTGGGATCTATTTGAAAGTTATCCTGATGTTTGCATTGCCAGTTTGGCAAGTTGGCAACCTACTTTATAACATGACCTAGCATTCGATTCTATAGTCAAAATGTACTAAATTTGTGAATTCTGGAATCGCGAGATTTTTACGATCGATACATAAGTGCATTCCATATTAGCCAATACACGAACCTAAGTAAACATAAATTAGCTTCATTAATCAGAACTCTAAATTTGTCGATCCAGGAATCCCGACATTTTTTCGATACAAAAGGGCATTCCATAATATCCAACACCTCAACTTTAGGTAAATATATCTGGTTGTGATAATAACAGAATCCAATCAGGTTGACATGCAATTTGGTTTGAAGTATACCTAGGGGGAATTGGCTGCTTTTTAATATTAATATATCACTATAAACAAGCTTGCGTTACACGAAGAACATTTAATTTTGGTATTGAGGTAGTTATAATATTCCATAACATTTAAATGTAGAATACAAACTAATTTCTTGACAATCTGTTTTGACTTCCAACTGCCTGTATTGAATAATAATAATTTTCCATAGATATTATTATAACATGTAGCAATGAGTGTATGTATTTACCTGTCCCGGTCGGACCTGCCTCCCCTACCCATTCGGCGGTCGTTGTCCTGGGTAGACACCTCTATTCTTATGCGTCTCCCGCCTATTGTCTATGAACAAACGAAACTAGCTTACAATCGGTACTACACACAATAGGACCCCTTTTCAATGACTCACAAGGTTGCTTTTGGTTTCAATTTATAAAAAAATGTAAAGTAATCAGAATAATAGAAAGGGAATAAATAGGGACGAAACTAGGTCTTTACAGAAAAGCTGGGCGTTCTTATATAATTAAGTGTAAGTATTATTACTTATTATTATTTATTCTACTATGTTAAGGTTCTGAAAAAAAAAAAATATTTCCTGAGTGTTAGTAATTTGTGTCTGGATTATACAGATAATAAAAATTAATATTGCTTTTGCCATTTAAAACTTAAATATTTAACATTAAAACATCATTATTACTGAGCAAAATGGTAATCTTAATAAATAGTGATATTAGCAAGATTCTTACCAGGTCGGGAATGTTCATAGCATTGATCAGACTCTCCCTATCTTCAAAGTCCACACATCCATAGCCTTTGAGACGGTCTCCTTCGCGAGGGACTCTCAGGTTGATAATCTGTTAAAAAAAAAAAAAAAAATTATTAATATCTTTTTGCTCTTCTTGAGTTGTGAACATCAACATCTTCAAAGTTGATTGAAACACCTGGAAACTGGCTAAGACAAAAGCAGGCCATTATATCCAACAGTGGGTGACAAACTATCTTTTTAAAATAAAGGAAAAGGTGCTTTTTAAATTAAAATATTTTGTCACTAGTAATTTATGCACCATTGTAACATTTACTGCATGTAGTTTGGTATAAAATGTGGTGGTGGTGTGATAATGTGGTGGTGTGATAATGTGGTGGTGTGTGTGGTAATTATTTTTACTGATCTGGTATCTTTCACATGTTCTGGTATCCTCAATTTAGATAGGCATTTCTGCCAAGTTTATTATGTAACAGTATCAGAAACAAGATCTATATTCAAGTAGTATGTATGTGTATGATAAACTAGTATTGTAAGGCAACTGGTTTTAATCAGTCTTCAAGGCTATTGATATATTTTGCAGAGAATTACTTTCTATAAATTAAAGATATTCATGATCTAATATAATCTACCTAGCCTATACTGTCCCACTGCCGGAAAAAGGCTTCCTCCCTTTTTTAGGAAAAGAAAGATATTCATGAACTGATTTATTATTTTGTTTCTCTGCATATGTTGAACTCACATAAGGATTCTAAACAAGGCCTCATCTTCGCCTTCCAATTATGCCAGTATTATTGCATCAATGTCCAGTAAGTAGCAGTGAATAATTAAAAGAAGCTATAAAACACCAACATAGCAAAAATTAGGTTGTCATCATTAAAACTGAATACCATACATACATAGTGAACATAATCAGATTAAATTATATTGCAGAGCTTGGCAGATTAAATAATTTTATGAACTCCACATGTAGGACGACTGTTAAACGCGACATGCTAATAATTGGATGAAATGACGTAAATTGGAAGATGCACATGTCTAGCTGTGAGCTCAGATGATCAAAAATTTGGTTTAAGCAGTTGCTGGTACTCCTGGTAACCGAGGTAAACCTGCAACAATCCACTGCAAAAGATTTTACAGCAGATTTATATTTTATAGAATCCACTTAACATAATTTGACTTTATAGCCTTTCCAATAGAGCAATTATTATTATGACAACTTGGCTACACACGGACAATAATGTTGATACCTTAAGTCCAGTGAAGAGCTCGGTGATAGCGCTTTCGTCAACATCATAGGGCAGGTTGGAGATGTGCGCGGTGAAGGGCGGGCGACGAGGGATGGACTCGTCATCCACTGCCAATCCTCCGCGTGCCGCCCGCGACGCTGACGGGAGCACCACCGGCGCCCGCTGGCGCGAGGAGTACCCACCTCCTCCATATGTATTTTCAGCTAAGAACATATTGATATTGTTAATCTTTAACACACAATATGTTTTAAAATTTCTTGTGAGGGAAGATATATATCACCATTTTTGTTAATAATTGGATTTTAGATGTAATGCTTGTATGGCCATGGTGAGATAGTTATTATTTTGGGATGGTTTGAGAGTAATATTCTACTCATTTTAGGTAGACTAAATGTTTAAGTTGCTGAAGCAATTATTATAGGAAAATAATGTAAGTGTTACATCACCTACTCATTGCATTGTTTTTACAAGCTAGCATTGGAGAGGTATGTATTATGTATTTTCCAAGTACAGCTCAATATTTTTATTTTCAAAACTTCAAACAAAGAACATTGAATGCATTGAATTTCTGTGTTAGCTTTGTTATCAAACAAATAAATAGTAATCAACGTGTTAATGATGTCTGCATAACTTGCTGTTATCTAAACTGGAAATATTTACAAGAAGCCCATGATACTTCTACATTGTTTGAGTTAAAAATACCAGTCTTGCTCATTGTAAAGAGAATACAATGTTTACTGTGGAAAAACCCAATATTTAGATTAATTTCTTTCAAGGTTGAACATGGACACCGAAGCATCAAGCATATTAATAAAAAATAAACTAGGACCCTCAGAAAAATTAGGGAGCAAGCCAATGAAAGACTAGTCTGAATTGAGTTGTGACCAGAGTCATCTCGTAGATTAGGCTAAAATTGCTGGTCACAGGGGTTTCCAACAGTGACAATGCTCACACCTCCACCTAGCCCCACAGACCAGGTCTCACAGGCTTAACATCACACCGTAATTTCTGGTTCCCCCACCTTCCCTTTGAGAGAAGCATTCGGCTAGAATGTGTAAAACACAAAGACCTTTCCTCAGACCTTCCCGGGGCGGAAAGAGTGACAAGCACTCGGTAAGTGCGCCCCAAGTACGAGATTAACATTGGCGAGCCATTACCCTTTACATCATCACTGGGTCAAATTTTTAACGATAGCATTTTGATAAGTAGGTACAGGGGTGTATGACAAAGACAACATTGTTTCACTTACGTTCTTCATCTACAGAGTCCGCCCAGTTGTGTGTTGCTGGAATTGTCGTTGGTTCTGCAATAATGTCTGTGATGCTGGCTGGAATCCATTTTGCCTTCTTTGATTTCTTGCCTGTAAAATCATAAGAAAATCGAATGATGCTCTGTGACACATTTGCGACAGCTGGAAGTCTTGAAAATATTGAGGACAACTTAATGAATAATGATGACGCATAGTAAGTGAACGACCTACTCCCGATTTTGGAAATCGGTTATTCGCGGACACATGAAAGGACAATTTAGCATTTGTTACACATCTGTTTTAACTCGGGTTTCTCACCTTCTCAGAAATAAATAAAGCCAATAATTGAAACATAAAATTGGGTTATACGGGTAATAAACTGATTGGGAGTATTGAGAAATGTGGCCACGCGGTAAATCCAAACGTCCGCAGAGGTGAAATGATGACACGTTAGCATTATTAGATAACATTGTATAGCCTCCAAAAGGGATGCATTGGGTAACTGATTCACATGCAAACTAATTTAGGTATGAAAATACGGTAATAAACAATCAAATAGAGCGTAATCTAGGGTTTTTTTCACGTGACAAAATTACTAGAACTAACCTGTAGCGGCCATATTACAAGGCTGGGGTTAGTGTTGCCAATGACGTAAAGACATTTACATCCATGTATTACCAAAAAATAAAAATATTTAATTGTAAAAGTGACATTTCATTACAAAGGCGAAAAATATTTTTTCTTAAAAATAAAATAATAATCTGCAAATAATTAAAGTCATACATAGAAAGTTCGTATAATTAAATTTAATAACAATAAACTAACAGTATGGATTGTCATATTTTACTGCGCAAAGTCATAAAATTAGATATTTTTGTCTCGAAAATTAAAGTTAAATGTTTTTATAAATGAGTATTACTAATTTATTGATTGAATTCAATAAATCAAATTCAATATTTTGGAAACAGCCATGGAATGCAGCACGAGAATAAAACAACGAGTTGCTAGCAACACTTCGATGTCCATGGCGGTATTTGTTCACCAAACATTTGTAACACAACTAGCTATCCACCGATTTCAATTAGAGTTTTTTTTTTTTTTTTTTAATATTTTTTTATTCATGACCATAGATACAAGTCTTTCAGTCGCATACATAAATGGTAATATTACAATACAAAGGTAATAAGGTACGAGTTACACTTCAGTAAATAACATTAACATATTAATAAGTTTTTACATCAATAGTTTTGTTCATTATTACCAACTGGCCACCCTTTCGGGTTGCGTGGGTACATCTCAGTGATATTATGTTAACATCGTTATTTTCATACTAAACATACAAACCTAGACATTTAAATAACAACATTAATTAAATTTTTTCTATAGTATTACAAATATATTTATACAACACACTAAAATATTCCTTATTTTCTAACAAATCCTGAACGCGGCGGGGAACACTTTGTGACGGTTGACGTTCACTTTCAATGTCATTGTCATTGTCATTTAATTCACTCAATTCACTGACCAAAATCAAACGTTGAATGTTAAAACTTGAACACTGTAAGATAATATGATCCAAATCAGCATCCTCTGCTCCACAATGATGACATCGACTATTGTTAATTATGCGAATCCTATTCAGGTGAGCTGGTGTTAAGCAATGTCCCAATCTCATGCGTGCTATAATAGTTATAATCTTCTTGTGATGTATTTGAAGTTATGATACCAAGGTTTAATCGGTAATTCATTTTGTATTTCAGCATACCATCTGCCTTTCGTTTCCAGGGTTATGTCCCAATACTCCTTCCATAAGTGTCTATTAAGTTTTTTAAAAAGGCTGTAGTAATCAGTGAATGGAACCTTGAGCAACTCCGATCGATCCTCATCATGATCTGAACGGGCCGCCGTGTCAGCTACCTCATTTCCACGAATGCCACTGTGTGAAGGTACCCATACAAATTCTACTTTAATATAGTTATCAAGTAGTTTTTGGATTATAAGTCTAATATTACAAATAATATAATTTAACTTATAAGAAATATTTACATTATGTAGAGCAGACAAAACACTTCTGGAGTCTGTAACTATCAAAATATTATGTACATTATTTACAAGACTATTTACATGCTGCAGTGCACAATAAATTGCATAGCATTCTGCAGTGAAAATGCTACACACCCTGTTTAATTTGATACATTTGGTGAAGTCTAGCTGTGGATCATAGAAAGCTGCATTTACATTATGGTCTGTTTTAGATCCATCTGTGTATATAATATAATGTTCTGGTCTATTGTCTTTAAACTGTAAAAAATCAAATTCATTGTGCACCGTGTCAAAATGGATTGCAAAGCTGTTAATAATACCATTATAAGGAATTTTGTATATAGGCCAAATATTGTTTTTAACAATATCTTGTGAATTCTTATTTACATGTCCAAATATTGTTGGCATTTCAGGTAGAGTTCCACCAACCAAGGAAGAAGCAGAAATGGCATTGGGAGGAATTGACTGTGAGATTTCAGGATGTATTGTTAGTTTCTTTAGTAAAGGATTATCATCTGATGCCATGACTTTTAATAAAAATCTCTCAGCCAACAACAACCTTCGTAATGTCAGGGGAGGTATACATGTCTCAACTTCTAAAGAATTAATAGGTGTGGAGCGCATAGCACCACAAATAAGTCTCAGTCCCATATTTTGAATTACATCCAATTTTCGTAACAAGGTGCTATTGGCATTCATGTAAGCTAAACTACTGTAATCAAAATGGCTTCTCACTATACTTTTGTACAGCATACTCATAACTTTGGGGTCAGATCCCCAAAAACTTCCTGCTAAATGTCTCAATAGATTAATACCTTTCAGTGCTTTGTTACTTATATGGTTAATATGTTCATCAAACTTTAATTTATCATCAATAATGACGCCTAGGAATTTGTGCTGCTTAACAACAGGAATTTCTACATTATTGTATGAAATTTTAATATTGCTAGGAGTATTTACATTTTTACTGATAACTAAAACTGAACTCTTTTCTGGACTAATTTCTAATTTAAGTTTACTATGGTAATATCTGTATAATTGAGACAAAGCCTTATTGATATTAGACATTGCTATATCTATGTTTTGATTTATGCTGTACAAAAGCAAGTCATCTGCAAATTGCAGGATATTTACACCTGGGACATCTACATATTTTAATATTTCAGAAGTGTATAAGTTATAAAGTAAAGGTGACAAAGTTGCCCCTTGCATTGTGCCTTTGTTGACAGTCCTAGGTCCATGCAATTTATTATTATATTTAACAAATACAGTTCTATTGTTTAAAAAAGAATAAAGCCATTTTAGAACATGACCAGGTATACCAATATCGTGAGATACTTGAATGAGTTCTTCTATATTTACATTGTCAAAAGCACCTTTTACATCTAAAAACACGCAGATTGCATTAGAGTGACTTAATTTAACCTGTTTTGCATCTGATAATAATGATACAAGGCTTTCAGAGCAACTTTTACCTTTTCTGAAGCCAAACTGTATAGGAGGAATTAAGTTTTGAGATTCAACAAAATAATCTAATCTTAACTTCAACATATTTTCAAAGAGTTTACCCAGACAAGATGATAAGGAAATAGGTCTATAAGAAGAAGCACTACCTACAGGTTTATTAGGTTTTAAAATTGGAATGACACACTGTGTTTTCCAAGACTCGGGTATTACTAATTCATTCCATAGTTTATTATAAATATTAATTAATGTTGTTTGTGCATTTAAATGTAATTTTTTTATTAACATGTAAGGTATGTCATCCAATCCCGGTGTAGTATCTTTCCTACTCTTTAAAGATGTTTTGAACTCTTCTATAGTGAAATTGTTCTTGAGAAATACATTTACATCATTTTCTGTAGCATTTTCGAACAAATACTCACACCTATTATCATCTATTTCAGTAGAATCTGCTAAGTTATCTAAAAAACTTGGAACCCACTCATCATTGATGTTTTTGTTTCGATTTGTTCCAATTTTTTTAAATTTTTTAATGTATCCCCATATCCTAGAAACTGGAGTTAACCTATTGAAGCTGCTACATAAATTTTGCCAAGAAGAAGAACTTTCTTCCTTCAGAATTATTTTCTTTTTTGCATCTAGTTTTTTATACCTTATCCAGTTTTCAATGTTGGGTTGAGAAAAATAATACTTTAATGCATCTTTTGATTTTGCGACAGCGTCACTACATTTTGTATTCCACCATGGTACTGGTTTTTTAATTGCTGTGTTTGCACCTAATTTTCGTTTTGGAATTGTTTTATTCCTTAAATCATTTAATGTTTCTATAAAATGGTTATATGCATTGCAAGGGGAATCATTTATTAAGTCCAAGTGGGAAAAACAAGTTTCTGATAGGCTATAATATTCGTCCCAATCTGCCTTGCTATAAATATATTTCTCTTGATCCACAGGAGGTGATGTGTCATACATAGATGGCTGAATGTTGATCTCAAGTAAGGTTGGAAGATGATAGCTACCCATGGGATCGTCATGAACATACCAGTTACATAAATGAGCTATTGAAGAGCTAACAAGGGCAAGATCTATCGCTGAAGCTTGTCTATTAGGATATGGAACAGTTGTTGGTGATCCATCATTCAAAATACATAAGTCAAATTCATCAATTATATTATATAAACATCTACCTCTATTATTATCACTATGGCATCCAAAGGCTATGTTATGAGCGTTAAAATCACCCATAACTATACAAGGTTTGGGTATGTTATTGATTATGTCCTTTAACTTTGCCGAGTCAAACCTGATACTTGGAGGGCTGTACACACAAAGTATTGCCATTGCTCCAAATTGTGTTTCTATAGTGATACATAAGTTTTGAATCGATTCTGAGAAGTGTGTATTAACTACTTTGTACTTTAAACGATGATTCACCAAAATGGCTACTCCATTGTGAGAATTTATGGAATTTTTGTGGATTAAATTATATGTGGGAAAGTGTGGAATTATAGAATTAGATTTGAACCAAGTCTCATTAAGAAGACAGATATCTATATTTTTTTCAATTAATAAATTTTGTAATAGGCTTCTTTTACTCTGTAAACTTTGTATATTATACTGTAAAATATTTAGATAATTATCCATGTTTAAATTAAATTTGATAAAAATATTTCTTTTATTTTCTTATGTGTGAGTGGTCCATCAGAGTCACTCTTGTTTCCTAATGCAACCAACGATTTAACAATTGCGTTAATTATAATATCATTATTTGCTACTTGTTTAATATCTAAAGTTTCATTAGTTTTAGCCTTATCAGTAACCTTGGGTAAAACAGGGAAAGATTTCTCATTAAATGTAGGGGTTGGTTTCACAACAGTGGCATACGATTGCTGCAGAAATTTTGCCTTTTTCTCTTCAATTTTTTGTTTTTTAATGGGACAGTCTCGTGAAATGGCAAGATGATTACCTGCGCAGTTGATGCATGTGATCTCTTCGACATCGCATTCTTTGTAGGAGTGACGACCAGCACAAGAAGAGCAGTTTTGCTCGCCTCTGCAAGTCTTAGCAGAGTGGTTAAATTTAAGACACTTATAACATTGCAATAGTGGTGGTATGTATGTTTTCACCTCGTATCTAAATAGTTGTATGTAGGCGTATTGCGGTAAAGATGTTGATGCAAAGGTGACAGCAACTGTATTCAGAGGCACTAATTTTCCTTCTACCTTACGCATGAATCTCTTAATTGATATTACTTCAGAGTCACACACTATATTTTTATATATATCTTCATTGGAAAGTTCTTTGGGCACAAACCTCAATACACCAATCCTTTCTGTCAGATAGGATGGTATGAATGCTTTAAATTTATTCCTCCACAGGAACTCTTCCATTTTTAGAAAATTATTGGCCGCAGTCGCTTTTCTAAATGTTACTCCTATTTTATGCGCATTTACTCTATGTACACCTAGGACTCCTTTAACATTGTCTGATATTAGGTTGGTGAGTGTGATAGGATTTTTATTCCCTACCTTCTCCTGTTCTGTCGACTCGACGTATACTATATATTCTGAACTCGTATTTTCTATAAACAATCTTTTATAGTTTGGTTTAGTAAAAATATTGTATTTATTTATAGAGTCAGAATTTCGAGTACCGGTAATTTTTCTTTTCTTCTTTTCCCCTGGCTCTGGCGGCTCCTCACCGCCACTGGTGACACTCATGGTGGTTCGAGGTCTTGTCAGAAGTTATTTATGTGGTATTTCCGTATAATTTTATATTTAATAAACTTTTTGCGAAATCAAAATTACCGCCTCGTTTGACTTCCCGCCAAAAAGTCTTCAATTAGAGTCATTTTGTATCATTGCCAATTTATAAATATATTAATTTATTTTGTGTTTACTTTTCTTGTGAGAACTTTGAAACCTAGTATTTTAAGATGTAATTAAAAGTATTGCATATGATTTTAGTATTTATTAGAATATGACGCGTTTAATATAAATTAATTACTAAGATTTATGTAAAATATAATATCCACTTTACAAAAAGGATAAGCTAGCCCGCGAAATTCAAATCTTCATTGGATGTTCGTATTTCTCCAATTTTATTTTTTACCTACCTACCTTGATAATATAATTACAATGAACTTTACGTAAATAACAACTTGTATCTAATGAATGAATTAAAATAACCTAGCCTTTTTTTTTGTTGTAGGGTTGGAATTTCTCATGGATATGTCCTCCGCCCTGCGGTGGGAAGGGGGACTGTCAGACTCTCACTGACTAAAACCACCCCGGTGTTCCCTCATCGGGGCTGCGGTTGCGAATTGTATTTCCGCTGCCCCAGACTGGTGAAGACCCGCGCCGTGCAGGGTACGTCCCATAGGGGGAGTGAGGTATTGAACTCACCCCGTTAAGTCTTAGAGAGGCGCGCGTGGAACACTACGCGCCACCATCTTGGGTTCTGTGGAATAGGGGGCGATGGATGTCCCCGAGTCCGCCGTCCCTCCGGACCTGTTTACGAGGGCTGGAAGAGGGCATTGTTTGCCCTCCGCCAACGCTCAGTCCGCCTGCTGCGGTTCGGGAGAGTAGTCTCAATCTCCCTCTCCCTTTCCGTAACCTCCTTTTGCGAAATGACGGTTTCACAGAAGGAGATTACCGCGGGCGACGGCCAGCAGCGACAGGTTGGCCGACCTCTGATACGAGGGCACAGTGCGGCACCTCCCTTGCGGCATACTCTGCCACTGTATGCCACGCCGTCCTCCCGACAGTGGACGCAGTGATGGCACCAAGCGTCCGGCTCCCTGTTTATGCGACACAGGTACTAACTACTACTACTTCCCAAAACAGGCATACCCCGAGACCACCTGCGTCACCCGAAACGACAGTAAGCCGTGCCTCCTCCGGAGCCATTCGCCGAGCACTGGTCGGATCGCCTCGACGGTAGTGAGTGCGGCAGTAGGGCGCAGAAGCGTGTCCCGCCATTCCGTCACCAGGACCTCGCGAAGCTGTGACCGACGATGCTCGACCTCCCGCTGCATCGGTCCACCACTCCGCTTTCGCAAGCAAGCCTTTTTTTTTTTTTTTTTTTTTTTTTGTGACGCTGAGAAATGCTTTATGCATCCCCGCTCGTGGGGGACGAGACGGGGTATGTGGGACTCCTGTCGGAATGACAGTATACCCACTAAAACTCAGCAGTGTTCCCACATCGCCGTGATGGGAGGGCCATGGGAAACCGGCTCAGCCTTTACTTCCACAACCCTCCCGGCGCATGCCCGCCTAGCTGGCGGGCCCCGGATGGGGGGCTACGGGAATGACCGGGAACACCTGGCCATTCCCGTCCGACACTGGTGGGGGCCTGTGCAATACAGGCAAGGATGCCCCCACACCCGTTGCCTGCTGGCCCCCACCTGGGAGGAGTCGTCTGCTCCGACCCCTCCTCCGCCTTCGGAGCGGGCGGCGCCGCGTGAGGGTCATCCTCCCGCGCGCGCTCCACTGCCTGCCCAATTCCGGCCGCAGAGGATAGGGAGAGCGGCCGACGTCATACCGACACTCCTCTTCCCCTGCGGCCCCACCGCGTCCGCCATCAAACGGTGGCGGCCCCGTCAAGGCCGCGGAAGGTAGGGAGAGCGGCGCACCGCAATACCGGCACTCCTCTCCCGCCGCGGCCTCCAATCCTCAGCCGCGATGCCTCCCATAAAACACCGCGGCCCGCCTCAGTTGCGGTGTCGCCCATACGGCCACCGCAACCTACCCGCTGGCCGCTTCGTCGTCGGCTTTCCCGTAAAAGCCCTGACGAGCGGCCCCCGCCTCGGGTTCCTCTTCGCTTCACCGTGAGTGACCAAGCCACGGCTACTGAGCCCCCCCGCCTCGACAATGCGGGAACCCTCCGGGGGGGTTCGCAAGCAAGCCTAACCTAACTTAACTAAAACTTCCTCCGCATCGCTGTCGACTGGCAATGTAACCAAGAGGCAATAATGCCAGTCAGCCACGTTGTATAGCGTTGTATGTTGTTGTCTGTTGTTGTCTTAGCCTCTGGCAAAGGTAAAAGCCAGCCCTTGGGTCACGGGAAGTGTCAACCAGCCGTTTGGAGATTTCATTAAATAGACCATGAGCACTCGGACCCCACGGCCCGAGGGTTTCAACCCCAAATGGCTCGAAAATACAGGGTGTAAGTGTAAACAGTGGCAATATTTTAAGAGGTCATTGTACTCATCAATATGAACAATTTTTTACTATGGGACCAAACCTGAAATCGCGAAAAAAAAATCTGCTGTTCCCTACATTTTGACGAATTATGCGAACATAAATGTACTGAACAGCTGATTTTGTAGTCTTATACGGAAAATTTGGAGCATTAAACGATTGCAGGATGCAAGCAAAGCGAGCTCGAAAATTTTTGCACTCTAGATAGTTTTTTTGAACATTTATATAGAAATAGGAATTACTTTGTCAACCTATTCAGAACAGTTTGTGAACGCAGAATGCAAGTGCGAGCGAAGTGAGCTCGAAAATTTTGGCACTCGGATAGGTAAGGTTGTCTTTATTCTTTTGACTAATCATACATAAATAGGGGTTGTTTTTTCAACTTTCACAGAAAAGTCTCAAAGAAAAGTGGGGAAGTGTAAAGTGGGGTCTACACGGGTGACTAAAGCCGCACGATTTTTGCCGCGCTGCTAAAGCCGACCGTCTAAATGGCAATTCGGCTAGGTCGCAAGCAAGACTCGCAAGTGACTAAAAAGCCGCAAGCCCCAAAGTTGGGTAGCGTCCAACTTTGGCCGCGCGGCGACAGGCCGCATGCGGCTGGTGACTAAAATCGACCGTGTAAACGATTTGTTGCAGGTGATCGCCCACCCACCGCATGAACGCACGGTTGTTCCACTACCGCGATTCTACGTACGCCGAGCTGCATGCGATTTTAGTCATTTGTGTAAATGGGGTAGCGATGCGGCTTGGTGAGGCGATTTATGAAGCGACTAGCCGCACGGCGAAAATCGACCCGTGTAAACGGCACTTAAAAGTGAATGTGGGACGCAAGAGCGAGCGAAGCGAATTCGAAAATTTTAGCACTCTACATTGTCATATTCATATTGTGGCCTTATTTGGGATTTAATTAAAAAGTATTTCTAAAGATTTCGGGGCCCCTCAGGACGGGGGCCCGGGCAGACCGCTCCTGCTGCCCCGCTCCCCTTTAGTCCGCCAGAGTGATTCGACGACTGGTCGGTAGTGTATGAAGCTAAAGACCCGACTCTCACTGGCAGTGACTGGCACTTACCCACAGCCAGCAGGCGCGCACGCTCTGCAGTAGTAACAGACGTGTCAAGTAAATTGTTCTATACTATTCTGCAGAGCGGCTCATCGCACCGTCTCTAGGAAGATGGATTGTCGGGTGGCTGAATTCGGGCAGTCTCCAGGCATCCATAGCCTCGGTGAAGCACGCCACATCAAAATTAATCAGTGTAGAGGCTAGGATTTTCTTGAATAATTTCTCATTGTCGTGGACCGACGATATGAAAGCCGGTAAACTAATATTAGAAATTTTACGGACGCCGAGACCTATACGAATGGGGAGAGCTCTTGAGCTCAAGCTCGGTCGTCCACGGCCACATTTGAAATCGAAGTTTTAATGTTTGATAATTTGGTCTACGAGGTCTTAAAGTGTGTGTGCTTCCACAAATGGTAATCGTGAAGGAGATAATTATGTTAATTTAGGGCCGAACAGCAGGTTAAAAAAAAACCACCCAAGTGCGTGTCGAACCACGCACAATGAAGGGTTGTGTAGTTGAAAAGAATTTATCTCGGAAAAATATTTTAGGGTTCCGTAGTCAACAAGAAACCCTTATAGTTTCGCTATGCCCGACCGTTTGTCTGTCCGTCCGCAGCTTAGCTCAGAGACTCTTAAAGCTATAATTTGGCATGGATATACATAATCATCACGCCGATAAAGTGGTAATATAAAATGATGAAAAAAAATTTTTTAGGGTTCCTTCTGTACCTACACGTAATGTTGGGATTTTTTTTCTCGTCTACGCAATGGTGTGGGGTGTTATTGGATAGGTCTTTCAAAAAATTGCGGGTTTGTGAAAACAATTATTCGATATAAGGATACGTTTCTGAAATATTAAGCTTTAAAGTGCAAATTTTTGTTAGAGTCAAGTGTACCCCCGTCCCCCCCCCCGTCCCCCTGCCAGCTAAACGGTTAGTTTTGGATGAATGGAAAAATTACTATCACAGCTAAGTAGGCTTTTCAAGTTGCCAACTTGTAAAATGTCCTTGGAACAGTAAAAAATTTGTACAAATTCCATTAAAAATTACTTATATATAACGTTGTTAGTTGTGTAAAACAGGTAGTAAATATAAGTTTAGGAACCAAGTAAAAATATACAAAAAAAAAAAATCATAACATTCCTATTAATAATGATTTCTAAATTAATAATATTTACGCTCGAATAAAGACGGGCGGTGGCGTGCACTACGGAACCCTATTACTGCGCGTGTCCCGAGTCCCGACACGCACTTGGTCGGTTTTTTTTCCTTTCGAAGTACGAAACCCTAAAAATAGCCTAATCACTTGAGAATCTCTTCATCACTTGAGAAAATAGCCAATCGGTCCAGCCCGGCTGTAGGTACCGATTTGGCAATTTTTTCAAATGATGCGCTGACCAACAAACAGCATTTAATTTTTATTTAAATAAACTTAAGTAGATAAGATTTATATAGATAAATATTGAGCCAAATAAGCCATGCGTAAGTACGTACTGAAAATTTATGGCCGTTTGCGACAGTGTACATGTAGTTTATTGTTCTCACTTGTTATACTCATGGGCGTACCCAGCTTTTGGCCCAGGGGGGGCCAATCAGAAATTTCTTAAGCCGGGTGCACATGTTTTTTTTTTCGCCCCATCATTCTGCTCAATGTCCTCGGCAAAATCTATGAGAGACTTATTTATAAGCGCCTCAGAGATTATGCCGAGACAAAGGTCCTAATTCCTAACGAGCAGTTTGGTTTTCGAATCTAACACTCTTGCGTTCGACAGGTCCACCACATCAACGAACGCAGTTAAGCGTTGCTTTTCAACGTGGTTCGATGACGGGTGCTGTTTTCTTCGATATAGCGAAAGCGTTTGACAGTCTCGCTCAACGGTTTAATAAAATTATAAGCTTTACAAACTCGGTGTGCCAGACCGTCTCGTGGTTATCTTACGAGACTTTTTGTCCTACCGCACCTTTCGCTATGAAGGAGCGCTATCCTCTCCCCACCCCATTCACGCCGGTGTCCCTCAGGGTTCTGTGCTTTCCCCACTAATTTTCACGCTATTTACCAGCGATAAAAAGGCACAGTTGGCTCTGTTCGCAGACGATACGGCCATTTACTATTCTGGCCAACGCCAAGACCCGATATTTCACACTCTCCAAACCGCAGTTGATAAACTCGGCGCGTGGTAAGTGGAGAAGAATCGAAGTCAATCCCGACAAAAGTCAAGCGGTTCTCTTTTTGAAACCCCGTCTCAACCGATCTCCCCCCCAGACCGGTCAACATGTTTAGCAAGCCGATCCCTTGAGAGAAACGAGCCAATTAAATGTCTAGGTGTGACCCTCGATGAGTAACTCTGAGCACATAAAGCAGTCTCGTTCTGAATACACGTAGCAAATTGTCACTTAAGTGCAAGTTACGCATCTATACAGCGTGCATTCTCCCAAATAGGTCATGCCTATGCGGGTTCAGTATTTGCACACGCAAAGTCCCGACATATCCGTAGGATGCAGACTTTACAAAACCGTTTCCTCCGAACAGCTACGGGGTGCCCTTGGTTCATTCGGAACGAAATCCTCCACCTAGACCTTAAAATCCCAACTATCCATCATCTTGAAACGTCATTGCTAGCTCATCGATACCCCCGCGAAACATCGCAACCCTCTGGTTGTCGAATCCTCTAGTTATATCCCCACTAAAATCAGTAGAGTCCGCCGTCCAAGGCATGTTCTCACCGACCCCGATGACCCCATAACCCTCCTCCAGGAGAAAAGTAGGGCCACCAGTACAGTTTACAAACACAGATCTACATATCGACCTCGCTGCCGAGGTCCTTTGCGATGACGACCCCCACGTAATTCTCCCCGACCCTTGATCGGTGAAGGAGTGCCAGCTGGTGGCATAGCTGAGCCTGTAGCAGATAATAATTGTCCAAATATGATCCAGCCTGTCCCTCCTTGCTGTACTTACCCCAGCGACGCCCTAAGCCGAGTTTCGTACACCACAGGGGGTACCCTTAGCTTGCAGTCGCTTAATGGACTAATAAAGAGAGGTTTATAGCCGCGCAGCGCGATTTTTTCTAAAATTAATGCATAATAATTGTATTTAATTGTAAAGTAAGTACACGACGACGACGACGACAACGTGAATGACTCTAACATAACTTTTATCGACAACTTTATTTTGGTGTGACCCTCGATTAGCACCTCTAAGCACATAAAGCAGTCTCGTTCTGAATGCACGTAACAAATTGTCACTTGCACTTGCAAGTTGCACATCTATACAGCGTGTATTCTCCCAATCATGACCTATGCGGGTTCAATATTTGCACATGCAAAGTCCCGAAACATCCATAGGATGCAGACCTTAAAAAATCGTTTCCTCCGAACGGCTACGGGATCCCCTTGATTCGTTCGGAATGAAATCCTCCACCTAGACCTTTACATCCCAACTATCCATCAATTCTTGAAACGCAATTGCAAGCGTTTCTTTGATACCCCCGCGATACATCGCAACCCCTCTGTCGAATCCGTTATTTATATCCTCTCTAAAATCAGAAAAGTCCGCCGTCCAAGGCATGTTCTCACCGACCCCAATGACCCCATAACCCTATTCCAGGAGAAAAGTAGGGCCACCAGTAAAGTTTGCAAACACAAATCTACATTTCGACCTCACCGCCGAGGTCCCTTGCGACGACGACCCCCACGTAATCCCCCCGACCCTTGATCGGTGAAGGAGTACCAGCTGGTGGCGTAGCTGAGCCTGTAGCAGATAATAATTATCCAGATATGATCCAGCCTGTCCCTCCTTGCTGTGCGGGGAGCACAGCTAAGAGGGACAGGCTGGATCACCATCGACACCCTAAGCCGAGGTACATACACCACAGGGGATGCCCTTAGCATGCAGTCGCTTAATTCATAGTAATAAAGGCAGGTTTATGGCCGCGCAGCGCGGTTTTTTCTAAAATTAATGCATAATATATTGTACTTAATTGTAAAGTAAGTAGTAGGGGGAGGGGGGGGGGGGGCAGCTGCCCCCAACTGGGTAAGCCCATGTGTGTGTATATAATAAAACAATGACGACGAACAAATCGGTTTCCAAATCCTGGCATGGGAGTCGCAAGCACAGCTATTTTAGTACCTACATTTTGGTGTCTTACGACTTCCACGCGAACGCGAACGCGAACGAAGTCGCGAGTAGATTTTAGAAGTTATTATGACTAATAAAGTAATAACATAACAAACGATAATGCGAATCATCCCAACAAACTAGAGGTACCTGCCTCGTTGGTTGGCTCAAGTCTGCTGAGCGCGACGTCCCGAGTTCAATCCTACTTTTGTAAATCTGCTTTTATTTTATATCTGTAATTTATATGGTGTAGGTACTGTAAAACAATAAAGAGTATTCTATACGAGTATTATATCTATCTCGGGTCAGGCAAAGTATGGGGTTTTCTTTTTCCATTAGAAAATTCTCCATACTTCAGTGTACCATTTGCCCATTATACGGAACTTAAACATGACTGGTAAATAGTAATTTAGACCACCATGTAAAGTAATAAACACCTATTCAGTGAGACCTACTGGTCTCACTGAATAGGTGTTTATTACTAACTAGTCTGAAATTCAGACTAACGCATTTTCTAATCAGACTCTAAATAGAAAATGCGCTATCGATTATCAAAGGTTCAAAATTATTTTGGCTTTCTGATTTAAAATTATTAATGGTCGATGAAGATGAATGTTACAGTGCGCTGCATTATATAAGTATCAGTAGGTGCTAATACCATTGTTTTAGTTGACGTAAGTAAAATGCTTTCTGCACCTTCATTTGTAGACAAAGCAAGGTTGATGGACCTTATGCTTCGATGCTTCATTTCTTTGCACTGCAGCCTTGCCAAGATGACTTTTTAAGTTCAGGTCGCGTCATACTCAAGCATTGTCTTTTGATATCTTTGGTGTCGATAACTACGATGGAATGATTTTAATTCTAATAAGTCACGGTATCTGAGGGGTCTAATCTTTGTCGGAAACTAGCCTGCATTGTTAGTGAAACTGTACGTTCATTGTTGCAATGATGCGCTCTTCGTTTCTAGAAATGGCTTGTTAAATCAGCGTTAGCGTTCATATCACCACCACTCCACTCCAAATATTTTCATCCTTCGTAGGTATTGGATTGGATTTCATTGGATCATCGAAAGGATAAATATTGAAGGATCTGTGATTTTTGTCTACTTTTTCTTCTATAAATTGGAATGGAATAGAAAACGACCAACCTCGAAAGCTCGGTCTAAATACCTACAGGACAACAATCGCGCTTTGTGGCGACGACTTATGAAAATTCGTTTATCGTCTGGATCTTATATCATCTTGTTCTCTTGCGAAAGCAATTGCTCGCCGACGGACAACGGCTGCGGCGGGCGCTTGTGTGACTGGGCCAGCCACCAGCAGCGACCACACCAGACGTAATGTGCCCGCGATAGATGGCATTCAGGTCGGGCGACGATACCGTGCGGACGCGCGTACTGATATTTCGAGCGCGCTCACCTCGATCGTTAAACATTTCTATCGAAAATTTTTTGTTGTAAAGTTTTTTATTTAGTCTTTACTGTTAGCCTTCATTGCGGGTGCTAGTATCAAGAAAAAATAAAACGTACATTTTTAAAAGCTTTGTCGTGGCTCCTTTCTCTGTTGTGCTTGCCAATAAATTGAATTTTGCTACGAGGTGACGTTAGACGTATATAAACACTGTGCCGGTGATAACGGAGAATGATGTGAATAGTGTTGTGTTTATGTTTGTGATGTGCGGTTTAGTGTAGACGTGGGTTGTTTACAATGGGGTACGCATCGAGCGGTGCGGGGCGCGCGGCGCACGAGGCGCTTCTGGCACGCCAGGACGCTGAGCTGCGGCTCATGGAGACCATGAAGCGGAGCCTCCAGGCCAAGATGAAGAGCGACCGGGAATACGCCCTCGCGCTGTCCGCTGCCGCCGCGCAAGGCCAGAAGATGGACAAGTGTGAAGAACTTAACGGTAAAAATCAGCGCCATTTAACGAGAATTAACCCTATTAGCACCGCTGAACGGTCTACTTGCATTAAAGCTTCGTTTTTACTGTTATTCTGTGATAGGTACCAGCAGTAAAACGTGCTAAGGCGTAGTCCAGGAATTAGGCACATCCTTGATTAAAAAACCGTTGCATTTAAATGTTATGTGTTAAACATGAATTCGCTTAGGCTTAATTAACAACCAGTTTGTATTAGCAATCATTAGGATGGATGATTAATTGAAATTACTGCAGCTCAGGAAACTTTGAATCTTTCAAGAATCTTTACTTGAGATTGAAAGTTCAAAACATTTTGTTGTCATGTGGGTAGGTTTGCGATGTGGCGAACTTGACAAGAATCTGTTTCTGAGAATTTTATTTTGTGTTTGCCTACTCAATTTCGTCTCCAGTCAAAGATAATGAATTTGGCATTCTTCACTTCAAATTCACCCAAAAATCTGATTGATCAGCAAGAATAGGTGAAATTTATTTCCTACTAGCTGACCCGCCAGACGTTGTCCTGTCGAAATTTCAATTTTTTTTTATTCCTATTTTATTTTTCTTTTAAACCACCCCAGTAAAGAGGAAAAAAAAACAAAAAAAAAAAAAAAAACCGGCCCAGCCGTTCTCGAGTTTTAGCGAGACAAACGAACAGCAATTGCTTTTTATATAGATAGTAGATAGAAGATTTACTAATAAAAATGTTAAGAATGAAAAAAAATAATGAGAAATAAATGAGAAAAATGTTAAATGTGTTAAGTTACGCTAGTCAGTCATTCTTTCGTTACTAACGTCGTATGGAGTTTACTCCACTGTTTGACAAGTACCTACGTTAAAAATTACTACTTGTCATTATCTAGCCCTGTACGGAAACAAAATTTAAAAAAAATGGTTTGAAAGTTGCGCGTCGAAACTTCCAATATATTTCAAAACTAATTATAACGCATCTTTGGGCGTAAATAAATACCTCCCGAAGTATGAAAATGACAAAATTGTTACAGTACCTACAAGGATATATAAATAATTTATTCAAAAATTTAAATACTTAACTCTATTTTGAATAAAATACATCTAGTACTTTTTCCATAATTACTATACGCCCAAAGGTCTGTTCATGAAATACTCGCTCGTTTTCGTTTTAATTGTTATAAACACCTACATAAAAATCATCATCTATTCATTACATAAATAAATAAATACCTCCTAAATACGCAAAACAAAACAAACTAAAAATATCATAGTTATTCACAATCATAATTTATTTATCATTTGAAGCAATGAAACGGGTGCTGTTGATTTCCGCTAAAATAATAGAGACATCCTATATACCTAGGTTATTTCCTGATTGCACAGGAGTTTTTTTTTAATTCTGTCAATTTAGAACAAGGAAGAGTATTAATTAGGTACCTTGTTAATTAAAATGATTAATTCAGATTTGGCAGTGATTTTAGAGCGACCCTCACAATATAATTCTGACAATACTAATTAGCATGAAGCAGACACAAATCTCACGACAGATAATTTCGACAGAGCCATGAAGCCATTTTGTAATAATACTGTAATTGCGACATTATTAAAAGAAATGAAGGTAGGTCGCAGATATTTAGATGTGTTTAGTGAAACGGAAAAGGATGCAAAGGCAGTCAAAACTGAAGATTAAGGAAGCTCCGACAGATGATTATATGACAAATCATAACATTACGAAACAATCGGATGTACAATTTTAGCGCAAAAAAGGCAAACATCTCCTGCCTATATTTATTAAATAAATAAATAAATAAATAAATAAATAAATATGTTTGGACATATCACACAACGCCATTTAGCCCCAAGCTAAGTAACCTAATGCTTGTGTTATGGTAACGAGATGGCTGATAAACTACTTATATACATTTTTTTTTTTTTTTTTGTAAATACATACATATTATAGATAGAAAAACACCCAGACTCGGAACAAATACTTGTAGGTCGTACAAATATTTGTTCCGTGCGGGAATCGAACCCGCGACATGCTGCGCAGCAGTCAATCGCTCAACCACTGCGCCAACCGTGTCGTCGTGTTCGTGTCGTGTCGTGTATTGTTATAATAATTTACATCTGTAACCTATAATATCAATTTTCATCAATATTCCAAATAGTAGGTGGTACTGTGGGTGCTGTCATTGTTCTCACCATAACTGTTCCTTGGTGGGCTGGCCCTACCATATGGTAACACTATTGTTTTTGAAGATCATGAATAAAAAATGCTTTGTTTGAAGATACCTTAAATATGCCTTAAGTAGTACAGGTAGCTTTTTACATTCTTGAGGACGCTGTTACAAATGGGTAGTCAAATCATTACTTTTTTACACAAAAGTATGTTTATTAAATAAAATGCTTTGCATTCTTAACATGTTTTTTTGGCCGAATTGTTGATAGATGTGCATGCATGGTACGATTCTGAACTATAAATATAATTTTAGATAGGTATAGTTTCTCAAAAAATTATACCGAAATGAAAATTTTTACTTCGGTACCTTTACTGACAACTGACTGGGTGTAAAGGTTTAAAAGGGGGTGATAGATGACACCATTTACAGTCTGATTTTTAATTCGACGGATTTCTGGCAGCTGCAATTTTTAGACACTTCAGATATCATAAATCTTTTCTGTCTTGTTCTTTTTGTAAGTTATATAAATGACTAGAATTTTTGGATATAAAATAACAAAAAATATGAAAGAGATTGAGATCAAGTAAACTGCATGACAATGTACCTAAATAGTGTTTGTTCTGTGCATTCAATGCACACTGACTAAAATATTAATATTATATGGCTAAATGGAAAAAAAGAGTAAAAGAACATTTTTAAAATTTAAATATTTATTTAGATAACATTATCACTAATATTATCATCGTTGTCTGTCTGTAGTTACAGGAAGTGAAGATTTTACAATCATAAAAGATATTCCTAAAAAAGGTTTGTAACCTATGGATTACTGGACAGGGATTCCTGTGAAAGAAAAATAATTACCTTACTAATTATTGTAACTTCAATAATTTGATAATAAAAAATCTGATTTCCTTTTTAAAATGATCAGTAAATTTTTAAGTTTTAGTTTTCCTAATTGAAACCTTAATTCATGAAAGGTTTTTTTTTTAATTTCGCTTAAATGCGTTCCGTTTTTAGTAGGACCGTTTTATTATTGGCTGAAATGTCAGAATTCCGTCGAATTAAAAATGAGACTGTAGAGCATTTTGATACATGTCTTAGATGGAGTGGGTTTTTTTAAATTTTTAACGGCTATTTTTAGTTTTTTTAAATAACCCAATTTCAGACAATTAATTTCCAAAACATTGCCCCCGTTAAAGTTGTTATGTTAAATCTGGTTACTTTTGAGATCGCAGAAAACATTTAAATATGAAAAAACAGAAATTGGGCGATTTTAAAAAAAAAACTAAAAGTTTTCAAATAAAAAACCTACTTCATGTAAGACATGTACCTATGGCTCAAAATGCTCTAAATGGTGTCAACTTCACCCCATTAAGGCTTTGCACCCAGCTTCCAAACACCCTGTATTTTGTATGAGTTGGCATTCGAAACCCATTTTAGCCAGCAATAGTGAACAGTCCTATATTATGGAGCTTGAATCAATGATTGGTGGAGAATGGCATCAAAATATTAATAGAGCATTTAAAATTGAAAATAAAATTATACAAAGTGACTTTCAGCTAGATTTTGTGCCAGAAATCATTCAGCAGGTTCGGCATGCGTCTAGTCTAGACGTAACATTATTATCGTCAATAACCAATGTCTTAAATATTACACAAACATGCATGGGCGTTGTCGAGTTGAGATAAATGGAACATTTGGCCTTTGTATGAATTTTAGTGACCTCTTTTTCCCCTCAAAAATATATATGTTTGATTTAAGGCGGAGATTTCTTGAACACGGTCAAAAAGCTGGTTTTTTTAAAGTAGTGTATCTCATAAACCGTAAATAATTTTGACAAATAAAAAAAATATGATATTTTCAAGTCCTTTTCGCATACTTACAGTGATGGAACTCAAAACATAATTACACATACTTTAATGCACCAAAAAAATCTTCAAACATACCTCTTAAAATCTTTAAAAGCAGTTTATCCCTTCAATAACAATTATAATTATAATTAAAAATATACCATAAAATTTCAAATGCCAAACTGCATCCAGTGATGGATAATTTATTACTAAATAGTTAATTTCTAATTTTATACGAATTTATTTGCACTTTTACGACATAATTCCGGTGCGCGTGAGAGTCTTCTATCTCGCGCGTCAAACTAGACAGCCATAACGACATTTCACTTACACACCGAGCTAAACCACGTTTGGATGTAGGGCCTTAATGAGGCATATATGCCTCATTGGCCATAGTGTACGTGGGGTTAGTTTTGTCTCATAATTTGTACTTCCTACTGCTTTATTAAAGACCAAAATCCACAGTCGTTATGCCAGCCACATCGGTCATCAAATTGCCAAGGATATAACCCAAAGCAGTAATTACTTTTCAACCAAGATGAAAAATTGAATGTTTTATTTAGTTGCAACTTGCAATAAAACGTTCAATCCTCCAATTCCAATCAATTCAATTCAAATCAATTTCAATTCTTCAATCCTGCAATTGAATCAGACCTAAACTCTGTTATCACATAGAATATGCTTAATTTACCTACTTTGCTTACAGTATTTTGTAATTTTGTTCCAGGCTCTGTGATAGCGTCAGCCTGGCGGGCTATGACCGAAGAGTGGGAGAATATCAGCCGGCTTATTAGGGCCAATGCTGAGGCTCTAGAATCTAAAGCTCTAGATAGACTTACAACCCTCATGACGGAGAGACGGAAATCAAGGAAGGTGTACCAGGAGGACCACTCGAAAATCAATTCGCAGTTCACACAGGTATGTTTAAAGCACGAGATTTTCTTAGAATTTATTGTGGCTTTCTCATATTTTCTAACATATTGCAATAAACGTTTTGCCAAATTGCTTAAGTTGTTCTTTTTCGGGGGTTTGTAGGCTATTTTCTTAGGAAAGTGGTTTGCAGACTTTTGAGGGGAGGGCAAATGAGTAATTTGGTATTAAATGAAAATTTAGTGTCCGCACTAAAACTTTTGTGTAATACCGTTTGTACCGTTCCCACAGACAAACCGTGAAAACGGTTTTGCGGGGCATAGTTCTTAGCTTAAGGTTTTGTTTGTAAAATGTTATAATAAAATAATAAATAAATAATAATAATAATACAGAATGCAAGTATAGGGGTAATTTGTTCTATGTATGGTAATGCTAGTGTTAAATTACTTCCTTGACTTTGTCAATTGGTTCTTAGCGTATTGAATGCATACTTACACTCTGCACTCTTTAGAATGATCAATATTTGATGTTTCATACCAAAATCTTGTTTGTTTTATCTTCGTGTAGGCACCTACTTTCTGTAAGAACTGAATCAACTTGAGACATCATTTTATTATTCTTTCTTCTAAGTTGTTCGAGAACTTGATGGTAATTTCAAAGTGGCTCTTTACCTGAGCCATAAGTCGTCGTAGCTTTCTTATCACGAGTGGTATCACCGTATCGGATCACGTCTGACGTCGATAACGCTCTGACTCACGCACTATTTGACTATTTCTCAAGTTTTTTCCTTTTCCCTCAATCACGTATGTCTTGTTTGCTTTGATAACTTTGTATGAAGTTATCGTTCTAGCTTCTGTACAAAAACTAATATTTTTTGGTTGCAAGCAAAACTATTCCATTGTCGTGTGAATGCTGTGCACAGTTTTCGTACCGTTTGTACATATCGTGTTCATGTTTATTTATTTTCTAAATGACCATGTCTTGAGCCGAACAGTCGGCACACGCGGCCCGTTACTGACCGGTTCGGCTAGCCTCTTGGTTCCTCGTCCGCTTCCTATCGCGATCTACTCCCAGTACCTGATCCACGTAATTAGGTCTTAGCGAACGGTGCGAACGAAAGAACCGTGTCGAGGCCAGTTTACAACCCGATGTTAACGTTACCACTCCAATACCACTGTGCTTCTATGTGGGCTAATCCATTTTATCCGACAACCAATGACTTGTACCACTGGTTGCTGTTGAATGACATGCCACCATCGTCGTCTATAACAAATTGCACGAAGGAACATAAGACTATATCGACTTGTTTCCAGATGCAATATAATAAATCGATTTCTTTTCGATACAAACTAACGTTTTACCAGATCGAATCATGAGAGACCAGTTTTGTGAAGTGTATTTTTGCAACTTAAACTTCTTGTTAAACCATAAACCTGTTTATCGAGATTAGGATTTCGAAATACTCAGATATCATTAAAGCCGCCATCTCGTTTAGGATTTGGAGTAATGCCAATTTTTTGCCTGAGATGTAAATAAAACAAGCAATATTGGCGCCGCCGCTGTGCCGTGCGTCGTACGCAGTCGTACAGTACCCGTGCCTACCACCAACATTATACACGCATCTGTTAACATTTTATCTAGAACTTAAAAGTAGGTTGCACTCTATTTACCAATGCTTACTGGTAATAAATGATTTATGTTTTCACAGAAACTGAAGGTTTCTTTCTGGGTAGTTGGATGACTTGAGTGCGAGGCGGTGTGACTAAATGTTAGAAAGTTAGTTACCCGAGTAGTGTCATGGCTCGAAGCTACAAGCGGCAGGAAGGACATTTGTATGCCAGGGAATGCACTCGCTTTAATGAATGACTGACATTAGACCGCACAGTAACGACCTCCTGGAATGCGTGGGACGTTACCCGGAGAATTACAATTCCGTTCACAGATCACTGTCTACTTGAACTTTTTCAGCTAACAAAGGATTACGTAAGCTTTTGGGTCAAAGCTTACAACGATTACTTTGAACTTTTGAGAGAACTAATCATTTTGTTAGATGTTAAAGAAACGACAAAGAATGAAAATGGAAGTTTTATAATGTCTGAATAAGTTAAGCAATCTTAAGATTGATCGGTAAACAAAGCCTGTGTAAAAGCAAGCCAGGTAAGGTGAGAGGTCCTTCGCCCTCTACGTCTCTCTTTCACACCGTATTATTTGAATGCACCAGAGAAGGATGTAGACATAATTTCGTGATTTGAACCGAGTCGCGTAAAGTGAGATTCTGTATCGGGATTGGTCGCGCGGCACCACCTGTCAACGTTCATTGGCCCTGTTCCTGCGCTGCGGCGCGTGCACGACTGATTTCTTTTTAGTTTCACCTTTTTGGCCATTATTTTTGCATTAGTTAAATTAAATTGGAGTTTGTACAAGTAACAGGATACTGTCGGCCATCTTGTAATTTCATATAAAGTATGGATCTCTTGTGTAACAGGAATTACTATTATCTATAGCAGGAATAGAAAAATAAGTAGGAAGTCCCCTTGTTCTATAATATCAATGTTCTACCTTATTCCCACATGAATATTAATTCAATTTGCGGTTTTAGGCCAGACATTAGTCATGCGATAGGTTGCCGAAATGTGTGTGAATGATAAATCACGAACTCTTCAAATTCTGTATGTTGTGCCGAATGTAGTTTTGCTAGGACTTAAATCGCATTTGAAAATAGCGTCTTGCCGTGTCTGTGTTACAAAACAAATAAAACGCAGTAACTGGGGCAAAAGAACCGCGACGTGCCGCTTGTAGCAAGTTTCCCTAGTGACCGCTAATAATTCTCAATTTCACTCAGTTTTGATGCCATCGCGTTGATGATAGACGAAACTAAAGACTATTCTCAATTCTTCATGTCAATAGTACTAACTTACTACTTAAGAGACGTGTATTTATGCCATTAATTCGTCGTTAGCTTGATTGAATTCGGATGCGTAAATGTCAGCAACTTTATGTGTTATGATCACGTTTATATTTTGATGACATGTGTCCCAGTATTTCTTTCTCACGTCAAGCAATGCGAACATCCTGGGAGCCGGGAGGTGAATGTCATAATGTAGTACTCATGATACTGCAAATTAACTCATCACTGCATATCTGTCGGTGCACTGCTCCATTACGTAATTTTGCAGATATGCTATAATTGTAAGGTTTGCAGTCAATTGTATCAAATTATCATTTTATTACTATATTATAAAATATTATTTTTAATTAAGTCAACTTCGTGAGAAGTGCTTGTAAGTCAGGATGTACTCGTAGACAAATGAGTAATGTAGCTTTTTTATAGTTCACGATGCTGACTTACTACTAGTAGAGGACACAGAATAAATATTTTATTAACATTGGCATTCAATATGATACAGTAGTACCACATAAAGTGCGTATTTTCTGTTAACTAGGTCATGTACAGAACACGGGAATAATTACGAAGTATTTCTAGACTGTGTAACCTACAATTAGCCGTGTGAACATCAGTCTATGACATTTTATGTCTTATACGTCTTTAGATAGCTCCTATCTGGTTCGTATTACAAAATATCCGTTCGAAGCCTACGGAAATAACTTATTTTGTAATATTTATCTTTGGCGTAAATTTTTTGTCGTATTTGTTTGAATATGTGCCAATATGTATGTATAATAATATAATATAATGTTACAAACATTTTGATGTAAAACAGATGGTTTGTTCCCTTTATACAACACTAACTGTGCCTCGCGGTTTCGCCCGCGTAGACCGGGATAAAAAGTAACCTATGTGTTAATCCAAGGTATAAGCTATCTACATACCAAATCGGTCCAGCCATTTGAGCGTGAAGAAGTAACAGACATCCAAACACACACACACACACTCACAAACTTTCGCCTTTATAATATTAGTGTGATAATGTGATTGAATTAGATTCAGCAATAAAACAAAGTGAAATATTGTGTCATAGATATATGTATTTAGATGTACCTACCTATAATTAAAATAATTGTTCTGGGCAAAAAAATAAACGAGCAAATATTTTTTCTCAAATACAGAATGGCCGTTTGTTACCCGAAAGCAATTTATAACAGTTTGTATAAACGGCCATGAAACCATTTGAGTAAATTGTAATATAAATTGAATGGGCAATTGTTAACCGCATGGTATTACTGCTGTAGATGAAGACATTGCTGGAACTTGGAAGATGATTGTCTTATAAATGATAGACTTCGTTTCCGGCAAAGTAAAAGATTTATTCACTTTTTACTACACATTATCACAGACATTATGAGCAGTAGAAGACGCAAATTTTAGAGACAAAATATGTAATTTTTTTCTTAGAAATCTGTCTAGCTGTTTTAAATAGGTACGGTACAGAAAATGTTGAGACTGGCAAAATGGATGTATAGAACTTTCTGAAAAGTCCGACAATATTGATATCCTATACCTACTATTGAATGAGCAATATTTGTATACCTACTTTTTTGCGTTGTTGAGGAGCTTGAGGGGAGATGTTTTATAAACTTAACAAAAGACCAAAGAGTTTTTAATACAAGTAGGTACAGTATTTAAAAAAACTTTTGTCTTTTGATAAATCTCGATTAGTTTTTCCAGGCGCCATCTATTGATGTGGATACTACGAGTAAATATCAACTGTCATAGATCAGTCTCATTGCTGTGTCATTAAATTCTATATAAAAGTTAAAAGTGAATACCTAGGTACCTACTGGTTTTTAAAAGGATAATGGGTTTTTGTACATTTGGTGGTTTGATGAGAAATTAGAACTGGTGACAAACATAAATGGTTTTACAAATCCGACAACGCTGTTTGGGCATCGTTCTTTTGCCTCTCCATTGACATGAACCGAACCAACGTTTTTGGCGCCAACAAACAAACTACTAACAGTTAAACTCTTTTTTGTTCGTAATATATGAGTATAAGCAGTAACAAACAGTTATTTCGCTTCGCTGATATATATTATATGTTATATTTTTATGTTCTGAATTTTTATAACTGCGAATACAGTTGTTTTCAAACTGATATTTATGTTTCAGACAATCTATGTACTAGACAATATAATTTGTAATTTTCTCCAATTCCATATTTTCTTTAAAAACACAATACTTTAATGTGTAAATTTGTTAATTTTTCTTTTAATTTTATAGGTTCTTATTTTACCTAATTGCGATTTCAGACTTATGTTATGTAATATCTTGACTAACCATTTTGTAAATTAACATGTCCTATCTAAATGAGCCGGGTGATCTGTAACTCAGGGCCCTCCTACTTCAGACACCTTTCTCTATTTAAGATTGTGCATTTATACTATCTAGTGCCTATAATACTGATGTTGAGATAAATAAAATAAATAAATAAAGCTGATATATTTTTTAAAGTAGATACCACGGAGTAGAGAAAGAAGGTAGATACCTTATACAAAATAGATCTACCTAAGTATGTCGCATTGCTGGGAAAATTCGTTTTCTCTATATTCATCTTAGCAGAGCTCGGTCGCCCAGGAACTGTCGGTAGAACTATTAATTTTGTACAAACTAGTTTTAGGAGGATTTAGCTACGTACTGAATACTGATATTAGTTTTCAGCGAAAACTTTAGCTCACCTTTGCCCTATGCAAAATAGATTTTTAGGCGACATAGTTCCAGATGGTGTTTATGTTAATCAAATTCTTAGACAGTCGCATGACATGACCGGTTCGACTTCGACCCGATGGGAGCCTGCCCCTGCGACGCCCCATTGTTGCGCAAGAATCGAATCTTCTCATTAGTTGGCCGAGCGGGGAAAGTGAAATCAACCGACGATCAGTGAAAGTCTCAATGACAGTTATCTAATTTTGATAGCAGGTTGGTGATTATGACGCGTCTAGCCGTGGGTGATCTCGGACCAGTTTAGGGAAGATCAGTTAGGGACGGCCAGACGAGTTATTATAGCACCTACGCGGCGCAACGGTTGGAGTTGATTTCCAATTAGTTTGTCATTTCCGTTCGTGAGTAACTTCTTCCGCATTGATTTTACTAGACTGGCTCTAATCGAGACCAAAGTAGATCAAGGTACGTTGTGTTTAACATTCATAGTAATTGTGTTCATTCTCAGTAGAATTAGTTATGGTGGTCCTGTCAAAAGCTATCAAATACCTAAATAAATATGTAAAACCAGCTGTTCATACTGTAGTTTGACGTCAGTCATCGTTGTTATCAAACACAAGCATGTTATTATCAAGTACCTTGTTATTAATTAAATATGCGAGTTACGGGGACGCCATAGGAGGACATAAATAGTGACCTTATTCGTGAAGATCTTCAGAAAGGTCAGGTGCGTAGTAGGTACTCACAATGCGTGTATGACCAGCACCCTAATTGCGTAACACATTATCAATCGGAGTTGGTTTCATTTTGACAGTTCAACAACATTCATTGCGTTATTTACGTTGTCGAGCAGATAAATTTTTCGAACATATGAAGCAATGGATTAGCAATTTGTTTCAAAATGATTCAAATTCCGATCGCTAGTGTGTTACGCAATTAGGGTGCTGATGTATGAACGTAAACGAGGCAAAAGGAGTATGTAAGGATCGTAGCAGGTGGCGTTATGTAGTTTCTGTCTACCCTTATGGGAAGAAGGTGTTAACTAGTTTAGGTTACGTATGAATGCGAGTTAACAGTCGAAAGAAGACATTAACTAGGAACGAGAACGGAGAATTTAAAGTTGATGACAAAACAAGACGAAAAAACAACATCTTTCTCAACTTCCAGCCTCAAGAATACGACGTGAATAGAGTGATGAACGGTACAGCATTATCACTCGACAATGAGGTTTTATCCAAGAAATTGCATTCCAAAGCTGAGTCAATGGGCAGTCTTTGTTATCCTTAACGAGTTCCTACAGATACGAACAACTGTATCGTTATTGAGTGGAATTTCCTTTTACCACAGATAACATTATCTCTTGACATTACCGTGCAAATACCAAGGTCACTGCCTCCGAGTATAGGCACCTACGTGATGATATTACTGATATTATTAGGTTTTTTTACGTTAATATTAAAATTAAACTTGTTTTGTTGCTTAGTGATGTACGTGTGGTCTAAAACTCAAGACTAGACTACAATCTAAACACAAACGTCATTTAAATAAAGTACTTACTGGATTCCAGTTCGCAACCTTTGTTGAAAAGTTCCAGTTAATGTTACGATGAAGTTTGTGTTGAGCTTGGTAACATGGCGGCAAACTCATTTTTTTACATAACATACGGATATAACGCAGACGACAAGAGTAGCGAGGGTTCCCTTAGCTAGGTGCAAGATGGGCAGATAACCACTCCTGAAGAATGTGACTCGAGCTTGCAGAAAGTGAAAAGTTCGAAGACTAACTACCAACTCGGTAAACACTAAATTTACTAGAAACTTAGAAAGTCAGGGTTGGTTTGTAGGTATGTGCTCATGCCTCTAGTCTGGGTGGATTATTCTAAGTATGAGCTCATGTTGTGTCAAAATCAGCATTTAAAAGCGAAATGTAAGGTCGTGACATCAACGCGGCATATTTCCAATACCCGTTGCATGACGTCATCGTCATGGCGATCGATGGCAGAAACATTTAATATAACCGCTACTTAACAGTAACCTATATGTTTGTATTTAACAAGTGTGTCAACAAAATAGGGATGATAATTATTACGTGTGATAATTACTGTCCTATAATTTATTTTTCTAATGGCAAAGCTACGGCTACTTTGAAGATTGATTGCCATCACTTATCAGGTGAATTGGCAATTTGGCAGGGTTAATGCACGATTAGATTAGAGCTGCTGAGTTTAATCAGTCACTCTCGAATCCTAATTTACGTCCATAGATTGAATGAAATGCTTTTAGGGGCTAGCAAACGCGGAGTTGTGCTTTGGGAAATCCAAAATTCTTCTGTATTTTTTTCTCCTTGATTTTGAAACAGATGCTTCTGCTATCCCTCTCGCCCATTTGAAAAATTTTGGATATACTTAGTATACAATCTTAGGGGTGAGTAAATTTTCGTATTGTTCTTGGCCACATGTATTTCGCTATGATCTTTATGATATACAATGTATACGTGTGCTAAACACATTTACATAAGCACTAATTTTAACCGCATACCTGTAAGTATTTAGTCAATGTAATGGTGTCACAGGCAATAAATTAAAGCAGCGTGGCTCAATGCCAGAAACGTCGTACTAACAACACCACATTAGATCGCTTAGCAGTTTTCTCTGAAATCGTTTGTTCTTGTTCATACTGAAATCTTTGTGTGCTAAAAATGTTTCTTTTAAACATTATTTAGAGTAGACTAACTAGAATCAAATCTGGGATTCGCTGGCAACTGTTGCATGTAAGCCTCTCCCACCCAAGTGTTGCCTATACATTCTTCTCCATCAAGTCCAACTACTTTCCTTGGTTCGGTTCACCTGGCTTTACTTGAACTATCATCATCCTAACCTTTTACGAACTCCGTTGGGCACAGCTTCCAGCCTAACCGGATGCCTATCTGCCTCTATGACTTGCTTTACCTGAATATGTCCTGACTGCTGTAGACATGTTTGGCTGAATATCGTGTGATTATTTTACATGAAGTGACTGCCATTTGACCTCTACAATTCTTCATATATTTCAATGACTTGGTAGGAAGTCAATATTCTAATAAACATGATTTTAAAAATTTTATGCGGCCCAAGTTCTTCGACCATGGTCAAAGTCAAATTATGCCATTTGAGTAAATCTAACCTTCAGCTTCGGTCGAAGTTCAATTCCAAACTTTGTGCGTTCGAACTATTCAAAGCAGAGAATTAATTAGATGTTAAGTAGGGTGCACATTGAGATGAAGTTGACCTAATTATGAACCCAAACTTCATTGTTTTGGTTACTCTTGTAATATATAGTCAAGTGGTTTTGTAGTAGAACATTAAAACCATGTGTTACAGCATGATATGGTAAAAGCTGTATTACACAGTGTTTATCAATAACGACAACAGTTATGCAATAATGTTTTAATTACCACAGACACAGTTCACAAACTTTAGAGATTGGCTTGATAATGAGAAGTCCCTAAACAAAACATTAATTAGAATAAATAATCATTTAAAACTAAATAATACGGATATAAAGTAGTAAAAAAGTACCGGTGAATGACTAACTAATATAAATAACTAATTATAAAGTTCGTAGGAAGCTTGCCTTCCGAAAAGGAAACGTTCACACGTCACAGCACAGCATTGCACGAAACAAGTAGTTCCCCGCTGTCCACGCACATGTAGGATATTATTGTTTAATATTTTCCTCTTTCCATTCAGCTTGAAGCCAGTTCCAAAACATTTTAGTATGCTTTTCATCCTTAGACACAGCTCGAAAATTCTCTTATAACTTATTCAGCTACTGTAACGATTAAGTGCTACTTCTTCGGTCCAAATGTTTTCTTTATAGAGAAACTAATAAACTTTTCAAAAACCACTTTTAGAGATTTTTGCGGCTTAGATTTCTTCTTTGAATCAATAGTTCTTTCGAGCACGTCTTTATTCATTTCAATTATTGTATCACTGTTATTACTGTTACACACATTTATTTTCACTGTACTACTGGCACTGATCATTTCCACACTTCCATAGTTGTCAAAAACGTCTATACTGCATTCGTCACCAATGATCGTAACACTTCCCACGTTCTTACATATCTTTATGTAGTTGTTGTTGCCTATAATCTTCAATCGATTATGGTTCTCCTCTATTTCCATCTTCAAATTGTTTCCGATCAGTGAATATTTATTCATATTTTTAATGATGTCACATGTGTTCGTGGCCACATAAACTAACAAATAAACTATCAATTAGTTGTATTCCTTTTATATTGGAGCTCGAGCACACGGTCGGGTCGGGGCATTTTCGTGGTGAATCCCCGATGAGGCGTCGCGTCGCTCGCGACCGATATGAAATCATCGCAGTTTCTTTTAATAATATTAGTGTTTATAATTTACGCTTCTATATCTCTATAATACTCAATCATACTCGTTAAATTCGTAGCAAACAAATTGCGGATTTGACCTCTGCCAATTTGTATTGTTTCCCACGATCCCATTGTTGCTCAAGTGCATAGGGGGTGTTATGTAGTTCATATTTCACAATAGGTAATTGCATGATGTTTATATTAAACTATTAAAATATAAGCGGTTAAATCTTGTCAATACCATATAACTTGGGGTCGACGTGTCGTTAATCGTTTCAATGGATTGTCAGCATGCGTGAGCGTCGGAGCCTCGGAGGCCGACCTCAGGTGCCGCGCTGTAATACCCATCTTATGATTATTATGATCTATTGTAGCCGACCACGCGTATTGATTTTATCGGCACAGATTTAGCAGACCAATAAAACAGCCATTAACCTGAATTGACGGCGACAGTTCCACACCTAAACAAAATATAATGTTTTCGATTACAAAAGATACGATCAAAGTCCGCATGTACGCGCTGGCAATGCTGTCAATGCTGTCAATGCTGTTGTTTATCATTACGTATGATTAAAACGAGGAGTTTTGTGTGAAATCACAACAGCAGCGTGGCCGCGTGGTAGTAATTTGCAATCGTTATCTTGTTAATGTATTCTGTTTCGTCTGGTGCAGCGATATGGCGCAAATTACTCACTACATTCACCTTTGTTGACGACGCCGCCATTTTAATTTGGTCGAGAATAACCGTCTCGGTTCGGGTCTCGGGTTTAGTTTCGCGAGGAGGCGGCTGCTCGTTAGACGATCACTGGACCTGTTATTTGCCTCGCCGACAATCGCATCCGACTATTGGTAACTCTAGAACGCCTCTTTCATCTTGCGTGAAATTGCCTTTTGATCGTCGCTTTTAACTTGTTTTGTGTCCGGATGAATATATTTAGACAAAAAGTTGATAGGTTTGAATGGAAGATCGATACAGATTTTATCTGTTGGAGTGGGATTAGATTTTATTATATCATTTGAAATAACAATACTAGCCGTACTATAGCAAGTGCTTCTAATTACTCTAGAGAAGTCAATACTCCCAGAGAAGTCAATAAATGCTAGATTCTAAGAAATGCCTTAGGGGCATGACTTTATGCTAATTGTATATAGCAGCTAGTCCTTGCGCTGTTATTGATTATATTCGAGCTCATTAGGCTCAAGTCAATAATAAGCGCGTTGTTGTTGGCTGCGCGTCTGCCCCACCATTTATTATCTGGCTACAGAACACATCAATTACGGGTATTAATTCGAAACGCAGAGCAGAAACAGATCAAACTTATGCGCATCTGAGGCGTGCAATCAAGGCTGCATCTGTTCAAGTCCTTTAATTGCATTTTGATTTTGTTTTGGCAGTTGTAATCCATGTATTGTTTAGGCCTGTCATGCCAAAGCAATGTGTAAATATGACTAATATAATCAATCAGAATGAAGAACTGAAGGAGTATGAATTATTTCAATAAGATTGTTAAGTAATGTTATTTGTTGCCTTAAGCTTTTAAGCGTAACACTTCCTAATGTTGAGCCAGATTTTTAGAAGAGTTACTTACTTATTATGTGAAGAAAGGGCAAAATACTATACCTAGTACCTACTATAGTTTAAAGATCATTGAAATTTTAAAGGCAATGACCCAAAAGGCCTCCGTTTCTGACAAACTTATGTGAGCTAAGAATGCTGACGATGACAGGAATAAATGACAATAGATCATTAGAGTTATGATACTGGGAACATTTTGGCTATGTTTTCGTTCTACATACGTTGCACATTAATCTACTTACAGAATAATAAAGGCTATAATACGTTACGTTATCGCCAACGAAGTCGTAACGTTTGGTATTGCGTCACCTTTGCTTAAACATGACCGGTCGCTTTGATCAAGCGAAGCGAAATCAATAGGCGAAATATTGTAAAAACCTTGATTTATTTGCATGGAGTTTGTGTTCGAAGCCAACACGTTTGTAGATAAAACTACGACTGCAATAAACACTTGCCTAGCAATTTGTTGGCTGTTGTCACTACTATTCGTGCAATACAAATCAATAAGGTGAACAACAGTTCCGCTAATAACTTGCTAAAAATGCAATAAAATGGTTGTTTAGCGTGTGGGTAACAAAGTCCGTGCTTTCAATCGACATGCGGCTGGCTCTCGGCCGAGTCGCCGACTCGCGCTTCTTGGAATTAAATGTCGCACCGCTCCAAATAGTTCGTTGCACTGTCCTCGCATCCAGCCATACTGACCTCACTCGAGACAACAACACGTGGCTTGTTTTATATCATCGTCATTATAATAGTAGACTTATAACTCTTATAAGTTATTATAACCCCGTTCTACTTTAACGAACGTAACACATGTCACATCTCTACCGCTGTAGATTACGATGCAATTAAGTTAGACCTACAAAGCATAGACTTTTCAGCCATATACAAAATTGATAACCCTAATACATCAATGAACAATCTCATAACCATTTTAACATCTGTAGTTACCAAACATACTCACCAAACCATAATTCCAAGGAAAAAAAGAACTATCAAGCCCTGGATAACCCCTGGCCTTTTGAAATGTATCCGAAATCGAGACAAAATGCACACAAAATCAAAAAAAGATCCAGAAAATCCTATACTACAAATTACATACTCGCGCTATCGAAATTTTTGTAATGACTTACTTCGGAAATTAAAAATTGCCTATGAAAAGAATGAATTAGAGAAAGCAAAAAATAACCCTAAAGCCCTTTGGAAGACAATAAAAGATATAACTAGCACAAGTAAAACTAAAACAAGCCCTGTTGAACTTCTGAAAATACGAAACACTCCTAAATCTTCCATAAATGAAGTGTGCAAATTTTTCAGTAATGTAGGTAAAAACCTGGCTGCTAACATTTTATCTCGGTGTCATTTTCCCTCGAATCTGCCAACTAGTCCGGTGCTGAATACCATTAGCAATACCCCTTTTTCTCCTGCCAACTCTCTTGTGCTCCTGGAGGTGGATGAAACTGAGGTCGAATCCCTTATTCTGCAACTACGCAACGACTGCGCAATTGGTTGGGACGGTATTTCGCCCCTCTTACTGAAAGCATGCCTCCAGTCTCTCACGAAGCCACTAACGTATATCTTTAATGGTTGTCTACAGAAAGGTGTTTTTCCGGATGCTCTTAAAAGAGCAATAGTATATCCAATCTATAAGGGAGGGGACAGAAGTAGTGTCAACAACTATAGACCAATCTCGGTTTTGACTGCACTCTCTAAGGTCCTTGAAAGAATCCTCAGCAGCCGTTTCAAGAACTTCTTGGATAGGTATCGCATCGTAGCTGATAATCAGTATGGATTTCGTACTGGGATCTCAACTGAGGATGCGGTACTGGATCTGACGCAAATGGTTGCTGGGAACCTTGATAATAAAATCAAATCTCTAGGTATATTTCTAGACCTTTCTAAGGCATTTGACACCGTTTCTGTCCCCATACTTATCGCCAAGTTGGAACTAATTGGTATAAGGGGTATCGCTCTTCAAATCTTCAAAGATTATCTCAATAACCGAACCCAAAGAATTAAAATTGATAAGTTCCTTAGTGACGAGGAATCCGTGTCTTACGGAGTACCTCAGGGAAGCATTCTGGGTCCTATTTTGTTCCAAATTTATGTAAACGACCTGTGCAGAATGACCCTCCCTAATACTAGGATATTTGCCTATGCTGATGACACCGTGATTGTAGCTTACGGAGCAACGTGGGATAGCGTTAAATGTAATGCAGAATCTGCTTTATCCAAAGTAATAAAATGGCTCAACTCAAATCTGCTTACTCTCAACTATAACAAGACATCCTACATCCCATTCTCTATCCGCTCTAACACCGCACCAGATCACACTTTCTCGATAATAGGTCACACTTGCCCACAGCTGTCATCTACATGTCAATGTCCACCACTCACAAGAACTGATAGTGTAAGATATCTTGGCGTACAAATAGACGCAGGGTTACGTTGGGATAAACAACTTAACGCCCTCACCTCTAGAACAATGAGATTGATTCATATTTTTAAATCTCTTAGAGAGTCGGCAAACCCTGATACACTGAAAATGGTCTTCTATGCTCTGTGTCAATCCGTTATTGGGTACTGCATTACTGTTTGGGGTGGTGCAACCAAAACTAGTCTAATTAAAGTGGAAAGGGCACAGAGAGCTATACTGAAAGTGATGCTACGAAAACCATATCGTTATCCTACAAAACAGCTATACTTGGATTGCAAGGTACTAACAGTCCGTCAGCTCTTCGTGCTTCAATCTGTCCTTAGAAGACACGCTAGCGTCCCCCCGTCTGATCCCAAAAAACGTACCAATATTCCCTCAGGCACTCGGCACAAAACTTCTTTTGCCAGACACCAATATTATACAATAAGCACACACATTTACAAAAAAACTCATAAAGAACTTAACATACTCGACCTGAATAGATATGAATTAAAGTCCAAGGTCACAGAATGGCTACTTCAACAGGATTACTCACAAACAGAATCACTACTTACATACATCGCTTAATAATAATACTAATATATATATACTAATATTAATATATTAGTTTATACTCACAAGCTACCCTCACCAAATCTCACAATTTACACTAACACACTATCACAAACATACACACACATACATCCACACACACACACTCTTGCATGCATTAAATTGTTTTCCCTTCTTTATTTTAATTATAAACTTGTAAACTAAACTAAACTAAAAATTATAATCACTAGGTAGATCGACACAAACCACAAGTTGTATAAATCTTATTGCATTAACCCCATAGCTGAACACTGTCTCTTAAGATACAGGTAACCCTAGTTTAAGAGGCAGGGCTCACCAATTATTGTTTACAGATTTCTACAGCATAGCTTATTCCTCCGTACTTGCTTCCTACCACTACCTTTTTGTTAACCAAGGTTTATATATAAGTCTGTAACCTTCTCTTTTTTGGAAATAAATAAATTTTATTATTATTATTATTATTATTATTATTACTTTATCTTTATTTCCGTGTTTATGAGTTCTACTATTCTTTCTATTGACCTATTGCAAATACTCATTTCATATTGTATCCGCTGCAAATTATTACAGTTGATTGCTTTATTTATAATCATATCAATTACAATTTTGTTGTCAGTGCAACTTGTTGGAAGTCTATATTTATAGCGTGCAGTTACTGTTGCAAGTAATTCAATTTTTCTCTTTATGTAAAATTAAAACGCACACACGTCAATTCTATATGTGAATGTTTAAGTATTAAATTCAGAAAGTAATGTCTACCCTAAAAATATCGAGGTAACTTTCAAACTACTTAAGATATTTTTATGATTTTTTCTGTATGAACAGACTATTTCATCACACTATCTCACTAATATTATAAAGGCGAATGTTTGCGAGTGTGTGAGTGTGTGTGTTTGTATGTTTGTTACTTTTTCACGCTCAAACGGCTGGACCAATTTTGATTAAATTTGGTGGAGGTAGCTGACACCCTGGAATAACACATAGGTTACTTTTTATCCCAGTCTACGCGGGTGAAACCGCGGGGCGCAGCTAGTTATCTATAATTACGACTGTGTTTTTTTTTAAACTAGCTGTGCCCCGCGGTTTCACCCGCGTACACCGGGATAAAAGTAGCCTATGTGTTAATCCAGGGTATAAGATAACTACATACCAAATTTCATCCAAATCGGTCTCGCCGTTTGAGCGTGAAGAAGTAACAAACATACAAACACACACACACACATTCACACACTCGCAAACTTTCGCCTTTATAATATACTTAGTATGATATTCATATTTTTATTGCTAATAATAATTAGGTATTCCGTATGAAGCCGAACGAAATGGCATGGCATGCGGTGAAAACGCCCAGTCGCACACATCATCATTCGTCATCATAATAGGTTGGGGAAAAAGTTTCTTCGCATTTTTTAAGAAAATTCAAAACATTTTTTAGTATACATTATTTACATTTACCTAAAGTATGTAGATACCATTTTGTTTGATAACTTTTTGACATCTTGTAGGTAGGGACATGATCCCATTGCTATAGAAATTTTGGGACTTCTGATCAACATACCGCGACAAGTGGTTTTGGCAGTCCTCTCGTGATGCTAACCTGACACTGCCTAAAGAATTCTGAAGAGACCAAAACAGGTGGAAATCTGAAGGTGCAAGGTCAGGACTATACGGCGGATGCATTAACACCTCACAGCCAAACTCTCTTAATTTTTGCTGAGTGGTTAAAGATGTGTGAGGTCTAGCGTTATCATGATGAAAAACCACACCCCTTCTGTTGATTAATTCCGGCCGCTTTCTCTCAACTTCTTGCTTTAATCTCATCAGTTGTCCGCAGTAGAGTTCAGAATCGATGGTCCTGCCTGGTGGTAACAGCTCATAATGAATAATGCCATTCCAATCCCACCACACACACAGCATCACCTGGTTGCGAGTTAACCCGGGTTTCACCACAGTCTGTGAAGCCTGACCGGCCTTTGACCACGACCTTTTTCGCACGTTCTTGTCGTACGTGATCCACTTTTCATCACCAGTTATCAGCTTCTTCAAAAATGGTTCGGTTTCATTACATCGTAATAAAGAATCACAAATGAGTACACGATTCATTAGGTTTCTTTCAGTGAGCTCGTGAGGTACCCAAATATCGAGCTTTTTTGTGTACCCAGTTTTTTTCAAATGCGCCAAAACTGTTTTGTGTTCAATTCCCAGTTCTTCAGCTACGTCGTATCTACTGATATGCCGATCTTGCTCCACTTTTTCAAAAATGGCATCCATTTTATCAGTAATAGGGCGACCAGAGCGACGTGCATCTTTGACATCAAAATTTCCGGATTGAAAACGCTTAAACCAAATTTGTGCTACTCTCACAGACACTGTACTGGGTCCATAAACATCGTAAATTTTTTTCGCGGCTTGCGTTGCATTTTTACCTTTTTTGTAGTAAAATTTTAAAATGTATCGAATTTCTTCATTAGATTCACTCATCTTGACAGTACGGAAAACAAATGAAAATCACACATTTTCCTAATTTGAATTTGGAATTATGTTCTAAAGTTTAAACTTTCAATGATACCAAAACCAGCCAGATACAAATAGTATAGCCAAAGAGATTTTATTTTAAGTTTATACATACTATAATGCGAAAAGACTTTTTCCCCAACCTAATATAATATCGTATAATTATTCTATACACAACTAATAGAATCTGGAATAAAATAAAAATCTTCTTTAACCTTGCAGCCATGTGCCTTCTCAAACTGACACATAGTTGAACTTTATATTGTAATTACAAAGATAAATACCACGTTCACCTCCGTTAGTAGGTAATTACTTAATAGACATTGTGCAACCTGACCTGGGTGCGTGTCAGTGGCAATGCTGACACAGACGCATAGCACAGTCGTGATCATGTTAGTGACGACTGATGAATTCAATATCTAATGATTAGTGTCACTTGTGACAATAGAGAAGTAAAAGTAGCCCAAAGTATAAGGATCGAGGAATGTATGTCATTGTGATGAACTGGCTTGTTGTTATTGCAACTGTACACACGGCTACATATCAAGCTATACATTTCCAGTTTAAGCTGACCTCTCATTGTACGGAAATCCTATACAATGCGAGATCAGCCTAGACTGAAAATGTGTAGCTTGATATGCATAGCCGTGTGTACAAATGTGATGTGGATTATGTTATTTATTTATTAGGTACATATACAGTTTAGCCAGGAGTGATTCATTTCATCCGGTGAAATATTTTTTGTTTTTTTTTTCTGTGAGCTTAGTACCTAGTTATAATAACACACTAACATAGCGTTTAAGTTTCTTTTGTACTAACTAACTAACATAAATGGATCATTGTTGTCTATGGAAATAAATAAATTTAATATACTATAGTAATAGGTTGGGGAAAAAGTTTCTTCGCATTTTTTAAGAAAATTCAAAACATTTTTTTATATGCATTATTTACATTTATCTGAAGTATGTAGGTACCATTTTGTTCGATAACTTTTTGCCATCTTGTAGGTAGGGACATGATCCCATTGCTATAGAAATTTCGGGACTTCTGATCAAAATACCGCGACAAGTGGTTTTGGCAGTCCTCTCGTGATGTTAACCTGACACTGCCTAAAGAATTCTGAAGAGACCGAAACAGGTAGAAATCTGAAGGTGCAAGGTCAGGACTATCGGCGGATGCATTAACACCTCCCAGCCAAACTCTCTTAATTTTTGCTGAGTGGCTAAAGATGTGTGAGGTGTAGCTTGTTGCGAGTTAACCCGGGTTTCGCCACAGTCATACTATAATGCGAAAAGACTTTTTCCCCAACCTAATATATTCTATTTCATAGTCATCTATCAGATCACATTTGATGTTACTATCGCCATTGTTTGCTATCTCTGTCTCTTCTAAGATTATATGATTCTAAAGATTCTATCCTCTATTAACTCTACTTAGTTTGTCTACTACTTTGTTTCATTTTCGTTGTCCAAGAAGATTATTAATTACCAGCGTTCATTCACTACAAGTCATAATTCATATGAACTTCATCTAAAACTTTATTATCAGCGTTATCTAGTTTGATACCGCATAATTAGTTAAGTGGTTACAACTGTAACGGTTGACGTAACGTAAAAAAGCTGTTGTGAATTTTTGCTTTCGTTAAGAGTAGTGTGATATAATAAAAGTCATAATAAGTGGGTTGCGCTAAAGTGCCGTGAGAATATGAATTTCAATTAGTTTACGCATTTTCAGAAATATCTTTGTTAGTAACGTGTTATACAATTTTATTATGAAGGAAATTGTTACTTTATCTAGGTTTTCAGTTTTTAATATTGGTCTATTTCCTAAGCATTTTCGTAACGTTTGGTAACACTTCTGATTCTGATTTTGATTTTTTATGAATAATACGAATAGGTATCTAATATACGATACAAACAACATTAATAAATTCCCTATGAAAACGTGCTATATATTCCAGTGATTGCTGCATTTACTAAATACCAGTCTGGCGTCAATTTAAAGTTCAAGTAAAAGGTCAATTGCCAATTTCCTTTGAGATTGTCAGTGGCTAATTGCTTATTGAGGAGATCTATGCTCTGCTCCAGAACCGGAATAGAAGATATATTTGTACCTAGGTTTGTATCTGGATTGCAAATTGTAGCTATATTTATGGGATCTCCTGTACAGTCAGTATCGTGTAAATATATTACCCTAAAACCGTCCGTTGTGCTTCGTGTTTTATTTTTAGATTCAGCAAAAGTTAATTTGCTTCGTAGAATCAACGTTTTTTATAAATCCTTGTGCACGTGTAGCGATTCATCTTAGATCAAACACTTATTATTAAATTATAGGCATTTATTTTTAGCAGCATGTTGTGGTATGGGTTTTGGAAGTAATCATTTCAGAGCATTTAGCAAACTGGTGATATTTAGATTACTCATGGTTTACATAATTATGCATTTAGTTTTTAGTAAGCTATAGTTTTGTAACACTGCTATTTACTTAACCTTACATTTGAATCACTTTTATATTCTAAATCATTATTTACAAATTGCATAACTATCCTGATACTGGACTATTTTCTGTTGTTAACATAAAATTAGTTATGTCTAACTCTAACAATTTATTTATATTTTATGGGATTTCACACGACGGCACCGACATGCGACACCATAATAAGCTCCCACCGTAAAATGGTAGACATCACTCCGTTCAGGTACCTAACTCGAACATAACTAAAAAACAAAATTGACAGCCAGCGTCCAACGTAATATATTAATGAAAAGATGGGTTAGAAAAAAGATATTAGAATTCGAATTTTAAAAGGCGGCGCGTTCAAGCAACTGTGCTAGAGTTTATTTTGTTTGAGTGTTCGAAAAAGAAAACAAAAGTGTGGACGTTCTTTTCTCCTATTTGCCTCTGACCTCGGCTCTTATTGACAATGGCTGCCAGAATGAAATATGGCGCGCCTCTAACGAAAAAGAGATTAGGTGGACGATATTATTTCTCGACGATTGTGGTCTATCGGTGCGGAGCGGCACTGTTTGCCGTTTCGAATGCATTTTACCGTGATATTTTTTAAATCACCTGTTAAGCTGTGACGAAGGTTAGATGTTTTCTTAAGATATCATGGTATTCATCATATATCATTAACATAACAAATATGATATGATTTATAAGCATGTTAGGTGTTTATTAACTGATTGTTGTATTTACTGTCTCGTGTCGTTATCATATGTACAAATAGAAGCTTTTCATTCCACTCTTCATTAAATAGCTGTTCATAAAAATTGCTAATGAAGATTTTGTTTGAATGTTAAAATTAAAAGTGCTGTTAGACGTCATTTGTTTCATGGACCTAGAGAGCCTATAACGATACAACATAAAATCACGCTTATCTTTAATTGAATAGTAGCAAGTGATCCAAATCAGCGCATAAATATCACGAAGCGTTGGCGCCTGGGTTATTTGACCACTAACACATGTGCGGAGGGCGGGAGGGGAGGTCTGGAGGGCCGGTAATGAAGCGGCGCGTGTGGCAGAGGGCAGACACAATAGCTGCCGCCGCCGCCGACGCGCCGAGCCTTCTCGGAACCGGTCCCGAGGGCAGCGCTCTGCCGAATTTCGCGTCGACCACCCATCGCCCCGCTCCGTCCTGGGCGATACTTATCGCGCCTGTATTTATGACTAGAAACACCATTACAGATACAGTCCCCAGGCGAAGAAATCGCAACTCGAGACCACCCGTTGTAGTTTCTGTTGCCAGTGAAATAAATCGCTCTGCGGTTGCTGCTCGCGCTTGCCATTTGACTTATGCTTGGTAACAGCCACGCTGTACTCATAAATTCCCTGATTGAAGGACACCCGTCTCATTCTTTAGCAGCCTGTTAACACTTCGATTTACAAATTTTTTGAATCACTTTCAATAAGCAACCCTAAAGTCTTGCTTTAGTGTGCGAAGGAGAGGTAAAACTGCACCGCTAGATTTAGATGTTAGGTGCGAGTGAGATAGAAGACTGCACCGCTAGTCAGTGCAACGATCTCGCCTACTTAACGTCTACTCTACTCCACCATAGTGTTGTCATTACTGTCAATCTTGAAATCATCGATACGGTTAAAAAAATGCCTAGTCTTCGTCTTTGTAACGCAGACAATCATGATCTCTAAGATCTGCAACCTTGAGATTATTTTGGGTCACTCTATAGTAGAGGGCCCTTATCAGAATGGTTCAAAATCAGCTTTCATTATTCTAGACTCTAGAATCTAGAGTTTCAAGACTCATCAGCTGATTTTGAACCAGGTGAGCCCAACCCACGTGGTTTGCATACTAGTTAATTATTTCCTTCTTATAAGTAAATCATTTTCTGGCTAGAATAGTGGCCGCTGACAAAGTTCATAAATGATTCTTTCGGCATATTTCAGGCGGTGACGCATTAGACCGATAAATTAAAAAAGTGAGTGACATTAGAACGGTCGTAAATGAACTTGTCTGCTGCCTTGTCGTGGCCACATTATAAATAGATGACGCATCTACCGAAATACTTATATTGGCAGAGAACGTTACAATAAATAACATTGATGTCTACTACTCGTATATGTAGATAGAACAAGTTAATGATAACAATGTTGTTTCTAATGAAGTGGCCTTGCTTAAAGGTAGTCAGGGTCAACTGGAATAGATTTGAGATTCCTTAGATGAAGTTGACGAAACGATGAAAGTTAAATAGAATAATATTACAATCGATAAATATGGATCGAGTTCTCCCATCCCTGAGGCGTACAGTTCATTGAGTAAACCTGTGTCCCAGGCTGCGCAGGCGCTGCGCCGCGCCGCGGGCGCGCACGACCTGCCTGTGTTCGTGTGTGCGTCTGTGTCAGCCACTTATTTGTTGTGAGCACTCGTAAGTTTAGAAGCTCGCCGGCGGCGCCCGCGCCGTTCTCCAACGTGTTTCTTTAGCTTTAACAGTTGTTATTGTATATTTATTGTTCGTTTCTCTGGGAATTATGGGTCGGTCTTTTATATTATTACCGACTTTCAAATTAATTTTTAGATGACTTATTTATAACCATTTCTACATTTACATGTCCGAGTGTTTGGTCATTTTCTACTACTACCTCTGCTATCAATCAAGCGAAGTTTACTACTTCATTATCAATGATTGTATAAATGTAAACGAAAGCTTGTTTAATAAACATAGATTTCCGTGTTGACTCCGACATCGGCTGCGCGAGCGAGGGAAAGTTAAACTTTCTGAATACTGATCGATTAAAAGTAAAAGTGCCTTCTATGTTGTATTTGAGAAGTTTAATTTGCGTAATAATATATTATGCGAATTACGTTTGAACGTAACGGTCAAGGTGTGAACTGAATCCAAAATATAATTACACCATTTCTGATGGTGAACAGAATATAAAATAGATCTATTAAACCATGTCCTATTGCTCAATAAATACACAAAGGCAGTCAGCAATGTCTGACTGTAGGGACATACGTGAATGCAGAGCTGCAGAATTGAAAATTGCGTTAGGAGGAAAACTTGGCGAAAAATTACGAGAATTCTTTACAGGCCAAAAAAGAGGCTTGACATAAAGCCATTTTAATAATACCTAGTTAATAATACCTCCGACCAATTATTAACTCTAAAAGCGACGACACGTTAGATGAGAGCGAAAAGACGATGATAATAAGCCTAGGTCTGTCTTGATTAAGGATTCAAGTATCATTGTGTAATGAATTTGTTTAATTTAAGGCATAGATACACTTCCGGAGATATGATAATCTATCAAGAATTATTCAGCAAGTTAGAACTTAGAACGGAATATTATATTTTGCGTATGCATATATTGCGGGACAGTGAGAGGGCGTTATTATATGCACTCATTGCTCAGAACTATGTAGATCGCACTGCTGAATTGATATTGAAGTTAGGGTTTAAAGAAAGGCTGTAGCAGAAAGTCTGTATTTCTTTCCATCCAATTCCGCACCCTAATTGCGTAACACATTATCGATCGGAGTTGGTTTCATTTTGAAACAAATTGCTAATCCATTGCTCCATTGCATTTTTCGAAAAATTTGTCTGCTCGACAACGTAAATAACGCAATGAATGTTGTTGAACTGTCAAAATGAAACCAACTCCGATTGATAATGTGTTATGCAATTAGGGTTCTGGTTTCACTGTCGCTTTACTTTTTTTGTACTCTTTGTAATATATAGTTTTATCAAACACAGTTCTACATCTAAAAACTTGAAATCTTTTCTACACGAATTAATTCGCACAAGAAGTTTCGTTTCAATGTATGTTCGCAAATGTCAGGAATCACTATAGTCTATGGAATTTCCGACACTTCGGCCCCTTTTAAGGTGCGTCGCGTCGCTGCGACATTAGCCATGTATTGCACTAACGTATAAGTAGTGGAAAGTTGTTGGCCCATCGGCGATGTAAGTATCGTTAAGGTGAGGTCTTTTATTTGATGAGGAAAATGATGTCTGGAATCTGGAAAATTGTTTGATGGCAGCGACACTTGCTGGTTTTGATCTGACATGACTCAAGAGCTACTAATTTGGAAATGTTTGATATATCGAAGAGCAGTTGATATACCTATATGATATACATCATGAAGAGATGATGATAGATAGACATGTATATTGTAAAAAGAAATTGTTTTATTTTCGGTAAGAGTTCGATCAAACAGATGCAGTGACGTTAGCACAAGTGTACCAGAATACAACAAACAATGTCCCTGTTCGACGCGACGTTTTCTACAAGAGCTATGTAGTTTAGCTGGCGCAACATCGTCATCATACTTTAATACAATTCCACCATCTTACAGAGAGCCGTCGTAAAATTCTAAATTACCATTTATTGCTTCATTATTGCTCTCGAGAGGGAAGCAGGGAGGGTCTGCTTGCTTTGGATACCGATAACAACACGTAGTTTGTATAGCTGTGCAAATAGAGTTGGTTTGGTAGCAACACGCGCGATACCGAGAACTTTCTCGTTTACTTACCGTTGTACTTATATTATGTTTATCTTTGTTATTTCTATTAAGTCACCCACGGATGTGAACTCTGATAATGTTGTTTATTTACACCTTTTCGTTGAAGTAATATTTTTAATATTTGTACATTGATTGTTGAACATGATAATGTCGTTGCCGAGGCGACTACAAAGTTTGAGAAATCTCCATTAGATTTTGTCCTAGTTCCAAAACTGTTCGTGAAACGTTTCCATTCCAAAAAGTGGATGTCAAGTGGGCGAAATATATTTGGAAATAACATGCTAAAATACTGCGTAGTAGAATCAGCCCACCCATGTTAAAAACAAAGGGTTCAGTGGCATAGCAGTATTAGTTATCACGGACGTGCAGGCACGTATGTATGTACCATTGTACAGTCAACGTCCTCACTATATTGTTTACAGTATATGACAAAGATAAATCGCTACTATAGAGGGAAATATTCAAGTCTGGTATTGGAGTGTTTACTATGCACTGATATGGTGGTTGAACGTATTTTGTGGGTTCTTCCTATTTTTCTATATTGAATTTTATCACAATATACAGTAAAACTTCGTAAGTAGGTAGGACCTGAAATAAGTGAGAAACCTCATCCGTAGCTAAAACTCATGCTGAGGCTGTGTGCTGAGGTCCCGACACTTTAACTCTGAATTACCTCTGTTAACTGTTAGTGGGACAAAACGAACCTCTATATTTGGGATTAGTTATTTCGATTTTATCGTCATAATTACATCTAATAGGTCTTTACCTATGAAATTGCCGTTTTGTATGAAAAAATTTAAACGAATTTTTTTCATGCATTTTTTATTTGTATTAATCGAAGTAATCACCCATGCAATCAATGCATCTTTGCCAACGCAGTGGCAGTTTATTGATGTCCTTCTTAAAGAAATCAGCTGGACGGGAGGCAACAAGTTCTTCAAAGGCATTTTGTACTGCCTCTCGGGTATTGAATTTTTTTCCCGCCAAGAAGTTATCCAAATTCTGGAAAAAGTAGTAGTCTGTAGGCGCAAGGTCTGGTGAGTAGGGCGGATGACGGAGAGCTTACAACCCCAGTTCTTGCAACTTGGAGACCGTCTGCTGTGCAGTATGAGGTCGCGCGTTGTCGTGCAGGAGCAGCGGAGACGAGCGATTGACCAATGCTGGTTGGAGATGTGCCAGCTTCTCCATCATTGTGTTCAGTTCTTCACAGTACACATCTGAAGTAATGCTTACCCCGTTTGGTAAGAAGCTGTGATGAATCACACCGGCGCTAGACCACCAAACAGTGACCATCACTTTTCTAGGGGTAACTTTTCGTTTAGGGCATTGTTTAGGTGCTGAACCAGGATCCAACCAACTTGCTGAGCGCTTGCGGTTATCAAACAGAATCCATTTTTCATCGCAGGTAACAATGCGGTTCAAAATTCCTTCATTTGTGTGTCTGTTGAGCAGTGCAAGGCACGTCTCGACGCGTACTTCGCGCTGGCGATCATTGAGTTCGTGGGGCACCCATTTGTCAAGCTTTTTTACCTTGCCAATTTAACGCAAATGGACCAATATTGTTTTGACGCTAACGTCGAAAGCTGCTGCTAATTCAGCCGTAGATTGTGTATCATCAGCTTCCACAATCGCCTTTAATTCGTCATTGTCGACCAAAGTCTTCGGACGACCGCGAGGTTCATTTTTCAGGTCGAAATTTCCAGAACGGAAGCGAGCAAACCAATAACAAGTGGTGCGTTGGTTTGTAGTGTTAGCTCCGTAAACGTCGTTGATGTTGCGTGCGCTTGTGCCGCGTTGCTGCCACGACGGTACTCATATTCCATAATTACTCGAATTTTTAACGTATCCATGATGACGAAAAAGATTGAAATGCGATGAAAATGTAACACTAATCAATAAACAAATGACTACTTTTGGAAAAAAAAAATCCATGTTTTTAAAATAAAATTAATTTGAAATTAGAATTCTTAGCCAAACAAAAATTATTTTGATTTGAAATGGCCAGTACTGCAGAACGGCAATTTCATAGGTAAAGACCTAATATAATTGAGACAGCGAGTGTATTTTATCTCTTACTGAGACTATATTTTAAAGAATACTTTTGCTAAATTGTTTTCTTTGTATTTTATAGGTATTGACCGCTGTAACTGAGAATACGTCAATTTATTACCTCTCTAACTCTGACTTTATTTCTGTTTTGTTTACTAATTCTAAAGTTGCGCGTCCACCGGTTCGGAATCGGAGCGTCGCGTCGGTCGCGTCGGTGCACCGTACGGAATTGTTGCTTTGTATTGATTTCTATGGTACTGCGTGCACTGGATCTGCAAATCTGCGGCAGAGACTGGTATTTCTACCGATGACGTCATCCGCAGTGAACGCGCCCAGTGTTACCAGTTACACGGTTTAACGGTTCCCGAAAAGATCAATTGCAATTGTCAATTTTTACGTGATTGATGCACATTGACAAACACTAGTTATTTGTGCAACAAGAGAACAAAGTTGTTTTTTGCTGCGAGTGTTGATTTTGAATCCCGAGTAAGCGAAGGATTCTAGGTTAGAATCCTGAGCGCAACGAGGGATTCAAAGACACGAGATGCAAATAACTTTGGTCTCGTATAACACATACAACTTTTCACCTCAGCAGCGAGAACATTTTAATACTTAAAGCAGAATGTTAGTGAAAACCGCACCAAAATCGGTCCAGCAGTGCTATTCTGTACAAATCTCACCGTGAAAATCTAGGTGAAGTGAGTTCTCATTCTGCCTGATGCCAGTTCATTAAGAAACTTTAGAGCGGGCGCAAATATTGGACTTTTTTAACCCTGCTGGCATTTTTTTTAAAATGCAATAAGTTCTGCATTTTTTACATTCTGCTTCAATTCTTCCGGTGTTAAATAGCAGATTTCGTCACTGGACTCACTCATAATTATTTGTAAACATTTTATTTGTAGAACAAATAAACAATAACATAACAGAAGAAGAAAACAATAAAAATCTGAATCCCGCTATTTTTTAAAAATGCGTTCTGAAACTGCACCCGCGGTATTCTGCCACAATATTAAACAAAGTTAAAACTATAAATAATTATGTAGATACATGTTAAACTTCGTATTTTTTCTTCAATATTCTCATTATTTGATTATAACAAATATAATTCGATTATTTTGAAAAAAAAATAATTAAAATTAAAACCTTAACTGTGGTTTGCAATTTTACGGTTATATGTGTATCCGAACATTATATTGTTTGTTTATTTTTTGGGTCTACTACTACTACGTATAGAGATTGAAAATCGAACTTCGAATCGACTTGTTTCTATCTCTCGCTTTTTTCGTATCGAAGTGAAAGAGACAGAACAAAGTGGAGTTCAAATGTTTCGAATTTTGTGAGTAGACCCAGCACAGTTCTCGGCATTAAAAAAAAAGTTACTTTGTCTCACGCTCGCAGCAGAACCTACCTACTTGTTTGAGGTGCTGAGGTGAAAAAACATTTTTAATTCAAATTACATAAGTACTTTCAAACGAATAACTAAGGGCCGCTTTTTTGATCCGCAGTTAACTCAACCAATAGTTAATAAATTTACTTTAAAAAAAGTAAAAACCGACTTCAAAACCTAAAACGAATAAAAAAACTTAACAGCTTCTGAAGTCGGTGTCAAGCTAAGGTGCATAGAAGAATAGAAGACACCGACTTCAAAAGCTGTTAAGATTTTTTTAAAGTTTTTGCTTTTTTTAAAGTAAATTTTTAACTATTGGTTGAGTTAACTACGGATCAAAAAACCGGCCCTAATAGAACACTTCAAAATATTTTATCCCTATAGTTCCGCGACCTGTCGCAATGCAGACAACTCTAGGTCAATCAATCTGCCTAGCCTTTTCTCAACTATGTTGGGGTCGGCTTCCAGTCTAACCGGATGCAGCTGAATACCAGTATTTTACATGGAGCGACTGCCTATCTGACCTCCATTAACTGGGTAATACGATACCCCTTGGTATAAGATACTGGTTGTCAGACATTCGGGCTTCTAACGACCCGTAACGACTGTCAAAGATCCACGAATAACAGCCGGGACCAACGACTTAACGTGATTTCCGAGGCACGGAGGAGTCTCAGTATGTAAAATGGTCACCCATCCACGGACCGACCCAAGCATAGCTTAACCGGATGGATCGACCCGTGCGGCTAGATCGACTCTAGGTACTTACATATAAATCCCTATCAAAATAAAATAGCCCTAAGCCATGGCATAATATTGGTAATTTTACCCTAAAAAAGGGACAAATCCCTAAAAGTGGAAACTGGTTGATATTATCGATGCAAAATCCGAATGCAG